>BTPG01000001.1:290335026-290935026 GCA_036245525.1 Semisulcospira habei | reverse complement strand
ACCGCAGCATCTCCCTCCAAGCTCGACACTTTCCAGGACACCTGAACGTTTTAGCCGGCTCCCTCTCACGGCACGGCCTGTTACTCCACACAGAAGGGACGCTATGCCCGGACATCTTTCAGATGATCTCGCTCACTGGGAGACGCCCATGGTCGACCTTTTCGCCACGAGGTGGAATCACCATCTCCCCCTCTTCGTCTCCCCATTTTCAGACCCCCTAGCCTGGGCAGTCGACGCGCTCTCCATTCCGTGGGATGGTCTCATCGCATACGCGTACCCCCCGACGGTTCTCGTCCCCAAGTCCTGCTCAAGCTCAGAGGATGCAATGCGGTGATGTTACTGGTGGCCCCGTTATCCTGGAACAGATCTTGGACCACCGACCTGCTCAGTCTCGTCACGACCCCCCCCCCCCCCTCCCGCCCCCTTCTGCTGCACCACCGTGAGATGGCCTTAGTCGCCTGCTCGGTGTTAAACCCAAATAACCTAACCCTTCTGCTGCCCACCCCGAGCACGATGCTCAAGCAACCCCGCCTACCGCTGTTCCACCCATGCCCGGAGCGGCGTCTCCTTCCTGCCTGGAGATTGTGTGGCAAGCCTCGCCGCTAGAGGCTTCTCGAGTGCAGCAGTGGAAGCAATCGCTACGGCCCGCAGACCCTCGACCACACGCATCTACGAGGGAAAGTGACGAGTGCTACGGTCCTGGTGCGCTGACCAGTACCTCTCCCCCAGCTCGCTGACTTCTTCCTCTGGCTCTTTGGAGACCAAGGTTTGGCCCCCATCACGATCAGAGGATACCTGTCCATGATTGCTGACACTTAACGACACCTCGGCCACCCAGACCTCGGCGAATGCAAGACCTCGCCGACCTTATGACTCACTTGGCTTTCAGCATTTGGTTCACTGCTCGCTGATTCCTCACTGAGACCTACCCTGTGTACTGACGTGGCTTTATTCTGACAGATTCGGACTGCTGTCCTTGGCCCAGTTCGTGGATGTGACACGGAAGACCTGCTTCCTGTTGGCCCTCACCACAGCGGCCCGAGTAAGCGAGCTACACGCACTTTCAGCACGCCCTGCCTGCCTGCAGTTCAGGACAGATGGTTCCATGCAGCTGCTCACTGACCCTTCCTTCCTCGCCAAGACTAGCTCTCCCTTGACTGCACCCCAGGTGATAACCAGACGGCCGCTGAAGGATGTGAACCTTCCCTGGGAGACCAGGCAGCAAGATCCAGTGCGCACCCTACGCGCATTCCTACGCCGATCCAAGCCCATCTGGAAGGGACGGCCACGCCTCTTTCTGCCATTGACCCCAGGCAGAACTGACATAACAGCCCATACGATATCTTCCTGGCTACGCTGAGTCACGCGGACCTCTCCCCAGAGGGAGCGAAGTGGCTAAAGATCCGCGCACACGAGGTTAGTGCCATGGCCACGAGCGTCGCCCTCGACCGCTACTGTGCCGACCGAGACACCGTGGCACCAGTGGGCTGACGGGCAGAATCACCCTCGCCCGCATCTACCTCCGGGATCTGGCAGGCCAGCGAGACAACCTCACTCTGGTGGGGGACATCACCGCGGCGCAACACTCCCTCCCGGCGCCGGGGGCGCCATAGGTATACTTAGCTAAAATTGTCGGGAGTTTGCTATCAGGAGCGCGGGTCTGTCTAAGTCCCTTTGGGGTTTTCTGGCAAAGTTGTAAGCGGCACCCTCCTCCTTTTCGCAATTATTCCATAAAGTAATGTCATCGGTAATGTTTTTGAGGAAACAAATGAATTTTTCTCTAAAATGTATTTTCTCGAAAAATACTTACCGATGACATTACTCGGAGGACCATCCCACCTGCCCCGCTTACCGCTGATATGCTAAGTATTCCGACTGGCGTGACACCACGTGGCACGTGACCGGGAGGCTACTCTCGGCCCTGGTTTGGGTTCGCTGAGTGCCTCCCTGGTTGTGTGGGAACACAACAGGTTCTTAGGCTAAAATTATGTAAGCTAGTAGACACTTCCATAAAGTAATGTCATCGGTAAGTATTTTTCGAAAATACATTTTAGAGAAAAATTCATTTTTTGTGTACACTTGGGCAAAATAGAAAATTTTGTGTCTTGAAAATGCTTTGAAAAAGCAAAAGAGTAGACCTTGCTCAAAAATGTAAAGTAGGTCAAAATTGCATGTTTTGATGAAAACAGTAAATTTAGAGCCCGGACCACATGTTTGTCTGGGCTTTTTAATCCACTGGTTCGTCAATACGTGCAATTTTGACCTCCTGATACTGATGAGTAAAAGAAATGCAACACTTTTGTGTTTCCAATGAGTCCAAAAATGTCGCATTTGTTTTGCTCGTCAGTATAATTTCTGGAAATCGTCTGTTCATTGTTTCACCTTACTGACGCTTAGGTGGCCCTGGGCACTAGCCTGCCTCTCAAAATCGCCAACTGTCTTCCATGGAAATGAAATACCTAACGTATGTGAGTGGTCTGTGTGCTGGCCAGAGATGTAGGACCAAAATCACACTTTTTTAACCCTTTTGGTGTCGGTAGCCGTTTTAGTCGTGATGATTCCTGTATCATCGCGACTAAGACCGCTACCGACACCCAAAGGGTTAACCATGAAAAATTGAACACCATCCAACTGCAAGAGGAATAGATCCTCATGAGCCCTGCAGTTGCCTCTTGCCAAATCCACTTTGTACCCATGATCCTTTGATGGCAGGAGATCTTCAACATTGAATTTACAAAGGTTTTCAAAACATAGTCTATGTCCACTGACAGTGAAGGAATTAGTTTGATTATTTTGCTCCTGCGAAGCAAAAGTGGTCACCAATTCATTGTTGGTCTGGCGTCGGCTGTGGCAAACTTTAGCATTGGCATTTTCTCAGAGACTGTTCAAGCCCCAGTCTCCAAACTTGGTCCAAGGATGCTTAGTGGCAAGACCTTTCTAAACACAGCAGTTTCATTGACCTCTCAAACAAGGCAAGGTCACAGGGGAACTTGGTCAAAAATAGCCATATTTTGACAAAATGTTTTTTCTCGAATACTATCAACAACTTCAAACCCAAACTTGGTATAAAGATACCTGATGGTAAGACCTTTCTATGCATACTAATCTGGATGACCTTAGGGAAAGGTCAAGGGTCACAAGAGATCAGGAAATGGGTAAAAAATAGCCATATTTTGACAAAAGATGTTTTTTTTCTTCTCAAATACTGTTCATATCAATAAAGTCTATTATCACAAATCATCATTAACTCTGTGGCTGTCGGCAATGCTTTATGTTGCGATGATTCCTGCAAAAAATCATTGAGACAAAAAGTGCTACAAACCACCAAGAGATTAACCCATTACATCCTGGGGCTCTTTTTTAAAAACAAAAGAATCTTATTGCCCTACAAAGGCTGCATTACAGATTACAGGATAGATAAACCATTTTAGTTCACGGGTGGTGCCAGAATAGCTTGGCGCCTGAGGCGCCAAGCTGTTCTGGCACCATCCTTGAACTGTCATAGTCAAATTCATTTCAAGCGATAGTGTATCAGGATGAAAAGGGTTAATCTAACTTTCCCGTTTCTTGCCCACAGCTGACGTTCACAGACTTCAGCATGGAGAACCACACCAACTGTAACTACGACTATCTGGACGTTTTCAACGGTGGTTTGCCCGACTCCCCCTCCGTTGGTCGATTCTGTGGCCTCACTGCACCCCCTGCCTTCATCTCCCAGAGCAACAATGTGCGTTTGAACTTTGTCACAGACATTAGTATGGCTGCTAGAGGCTTTCGCGCAAGCTACAACTTCGAAACAGAAGGTATGGCTAACAGTTTGATGATTGTTAGACTTTAAGTGTCAAATTTGTTTACCTGCTCATGTATAGTTTCAAAAGGGACTTTGACGTGCAGCATTTTGGGTTTTGGGGTTTTCACTGCCGAGAAAAAAGTGAACATGATCCAGCTGCAAGAGACATAGATCCTCATGAGCCCCCGCGACTGCGGGGGCTCATGAGGATCTATGCCTCTTGCTGAGCTTCTGGGGATGGTGTTGGCTTTTGGTCGTTGAATGAACCAAAGATTTCAGACACCAAAATGTGCGTACTGTGGCAGGGAAGGGGTTAAACAACTTGTCTCAGATACACACTACAAAGGCGTATGCATTCACACGTTGAAGCGATCTGCTCCAGGGTCGACTTTCATTGCTAAAGTTTGCAGATGGAACAGATTTTCAGTGTTGTCTTGCCTCAGTTAAGACTTTACTGCTCTTCTTTTTTCCACAAATCCATATACGGAGGTGCACGTAACAGAGGTTTTCTTGTGCCCCTGGTGGCAGTCGTGGAACTCTCCTACACTCTTAGGAGAAGACCAGAAAAGTTTTCATTTTACAACGTTCAGGCTTCTCACGATAGGCCTTTTGTCTAGCATAATTGAAAATATACTAAGGACATTTATTAAGGAGATATCATGAACTGTTAACCCTGGATCACTTTAATGAAACGTGATTTAGCCCCAAATCCCTACAGCAGGAGACGGATGGACCATAATAATTCAAGGGTAGTGCCAGATGAGCTTGGCGCCTTCAGGCAGCCAAGCTCATCTGGCACTACTTTTGAATTATCATGGTCGATCCAACTCGTGCAACAGGTACATAATCCTTGACTAGCACCTCCAAAATTTGGGAAATGTGGTCTTGGGGTTAAATGGGTTAATATGACAAGTCACGTTTCTGTCAAAATAATTAACCCATTACATCCTGAGACTGATTTTTAACAAAAAAATTGCTTCTTGTCCTATGAAGTTACATAACAGATTAGGAGATCGATCGACCATTTTAGTTCAAGGATGGAACCAGAATAGCTTGGCGCCTGAGACTATTTTGGCACCCCCCTTCAACTATCTAAATTAATTTCAAGCAATAGTGTATCAGGACGAAAAGGGTCAAGTGACTCCAAAAACTTGACATACAATTTTTGACACAGGATATGACCAAACTCTGAATTTGAAACCCAAGAAGTTTATTAACACTTTGCGTGTGGGTAGTGGTTTTTATTGTAACGACTTCTACAGGAGTCATCAGTCGTGACTTAAACCTCTAATGACATTCAAAGGGTTAATGTGTGAGGCTTGCTTGCAGTGCATTTTGCATGCCACAATTGCATCAGTGCTTTAAATAGAGCATCTACAGGGTGGAATAGAATACAGAAAGCCCATGCTTTTAGGGTGATAGATGGCATTGGGCTATGCATGAATATGTTAAGGCGCTACCATCAGCCAAAGGGTTTATATCATACACATATTTCTGTTCCAGCCTGTGGCGGCCTGTTCCACAGCAATGATGGGTACATCACCAGCCCTAACTTTCCGGGAAATTATCCGGCCAACACTGAGTGTATCTGGAATATCAACGTAGAGCAAGGATACATTGTGAAATTCAAGGTCAACGCATCAACCTTCAGTTTGCAGTCTGGTGACTGTTCGAGCGATTATTTGGAGGTACTTGTTTCATTCATTCATTCATTTCTTTAATGATTGATGGATTCATTCATTCATTCATTCATTTATCTGGCTTATCAAAGTTGTGTTGTGATAGCAAATGTGGGTCTGTGTATTGAGCCATCTGTTAGTGTTATCTGTCTGTTGTCTGTCACCTATCTGTGGTAATGTGTAATGGTGGCATTTTCTTGGAGCCTGTTTAGACCATTGACTTCAAATTTGGCCAAGAGATACTATTTGGTGAGACTTACCAAACGTACCAGTGTTCTTGACATCTCAAGGTGAAGGTCACTGGATCGATGAACCCTTATCATTTAGGATACACCAGCGTCGGAATAAGTCTCACTAAAATAGTTCAAGGATAGTGCCGGAATCGCTTGGCACCTCTGGGCACTAAGCTATTCTGGCACCAGTGACCACCCTTGAACTAAAACCATTGGTCTAGATCCTTATCCGTAAGTACTATAATGTAGCTTGCATATGGCAGTGTACAAATTTGAAGCTTTTGGCCTCAGTATGATATGGGTGAATAGGTCATCAGCTGGCATATTGTGACAAAAATTGTGTTTTTCTCAAATACTATTTTGCACCCCAATGCCAAACTGGGTACAGAGATGCCTGATGATTCTCAGTTCATGTTTAAAAGCACCACTGACAGCCAGAGGGTAAATATTGTTTTTTTAACCCATATCATACTCAGGCTAAAAGGTTCAAATTTGTACAGTGCCATATGCAAGCCCACATTATAGTACTTACAGATAAGGATATAGACCAATGGCTTTAGTTCAAGGGTGGTGCCAGAATAGCTTGGCACCTAGAGGCTCCAAGCTATTCTGGCACTACCCTTGAACTATTTTAGTCAAACATATTTCACACACTGGTGTATTCCGAATGATAAGGGCTAATGATTGGTTTGACTTTAGTTAAAGGATGTCCTGGCCAATGGAACTGAGGTGCTTCGCGGTCGGTGGTGTTCCACTAATGCACCTCCCCTCATGACGTCGTCAACAAACAGAATGATAGTCAGGTTTCGCACTGACGCCGTCACCAGCAGTACGGGCTTCGCTGCTAACTGGACCACTGGTGAGGGCTGTGTGTGTTTGCGTGTGTACCCAATTGTTGTGAGCAAAAGAACCTCAAGCTGAGGTCAGCCATTGTTGGCCCGCGCACAGCTGTGCCTGGGCCAACGATGGCTGAACTCAGCTTGAGGATCTTTTGCTGTCTATGTAAATGTGTGTTTGTGTTATGTCCGTATATACGTTGCACTCGGGTGTATTGTCCCTCACATGCAGTCGTAAGGATTCAGACTTGTGTTCAGAGTTGCGATTTTCACAGGAACGATTGCTGGTTTTCTGAGGTTACAATTTTTGTTTTCATGAAGAAAAGTTACAAATAGTTTTTCTTTGTTCAGTTCGCCAAACTGCAGTTCCCAAATGGTTCCAGTGCTGGTGTTGGCCCGAGATTTCAACTGGCATGAGTTAATCCCCTTGTGCACACAATCACCAGTACTGTTCACAGTACCTGTGGCTGCAGGCACAAGTGGGTGCATATATGGCGTCCCTTGGACCCCCGGCCAAATTTGCGGGTTTTCTCTTGGGCAGTTCTTATGCCTAATTTATTCTTTAACCTTTTAGCTGTTCGTAGCAATTTGGTGTGATTCCTGCTGGAATCATCTTAACCAAAATCACTACCAACAGCCAAATGGTTTATTAAATTTTCTGATTGCTTGTTTGTTGCTTAGCTTTCATGAGAGTCTTATTTTTCACAGATTGTGGCGGACTTTTCACGGACACAACAGGCTTGATTGTATCCCCCGGTTACCCAGGCCAGTATGGCAACAACCTTCGGTGCAACTATACAATCATCGGCGATCCAGAACACTTTATCCTCTTGTCATTCGACACCAGTTACTTTAATCTGGAAGGTATTTGACTGTTGCTGCTACTTTTTTCAGTTTTTGTGACTTCATATCACTTGGAGGAGATGCTCCACTTTGATAGTTCATGGGTAGTCCCAGGTTAGCTTCACACCTTCTCGGGTGCCTACCTGAATGCCTCGCATCAACATTGTCCTCATGTCTGGAATTTCCCAAGAAAGTAACTTCCTCAGTAGCGAAACGTCTTTGGGCCCACGACAGCCACATTGGGCCCACACACAGCCATGCATGGGCCAACTGCGGCCATCGTGGGCCTAAAGACCTTTGCTTACTGGGTTAGCTCATGAAGCCCTGATATACTACAACAGGATGTGGATCGACCATGATAGTTCAAGGGTGGTTCAGAATAGCTTGGCGCCTAAAGGCGCAAGCTATTCTGACACTACCCTTGAACTATCATGGTCAGTCTTTCTCCAGAACTGTGACAGATTTTTTTTTTTTTTTTAAAGACAATGTAATGGATGTAATGAGTGAATCAATGGGTACTTCAGCTGATGTCACCCGATTTGGCCTGTGCACAGCCTTGTGCAGGCCAATAGCTGGTGATGTTGGCCCAAGGACCCTTCGCTTACTGGGTATTCTTTTTAGATGAGAAACGCTTTTGCATTGTATTTGTTTGCCAGACTGGGCAGTTCCGGAATGATTAAGATTCATAACTCAAGCACAGCTGGGGTTTGTTAAAATCCAATTTACTGTCCATGGTGTGCTGGGTGAACTTGTCAGGAAAAATTATTTCGAAGCCTTTATGTTTAGAGATTAAATTATTCTTTACCTCCCGTTACGCAAAAAAAAAAAAATCGCAAGTGCTCAGTTTGACCAATGTTTTAACCCTTGACTGCTGAGAAAAGTGATCTCGATCCACATGCAAGAGACATAGATACTCATGAGCCCCTGCAACTACAGGGGCTCATGAGGATCTGTGTCTCCTGCTGAGACCAACTCGTATCCATGTTTCTGGGACAGTGTTGGCTTTTAGCCCTTAAATGAATCAAGATTTCAGAAAAAAATGTACGTACAGTGGCAGGGAGGGGGTTAACCATAACGAATGATGTATTTTGCATAGCAAGAAGTTAAGCATAATTTAGTTTACGTGATTTTTGTGAAAGGGTTATGACCAGCATTTCTTCAAAGTGGTTCTGTGCCACCGTCGGGTCCCTCTTACTTTTCCCCTCCTCCCCAGTGCGCAAAGGCCATTGGGCCAACGCTGCTGGCCCGCACGGCCGTGCATGGGCAGATGGCGGCCCAACGGCCTTTTGCACATTGGGATCGATATGTGGATTGCAAAGAAACAGTCGAAAATGTGGCGGAGATTTCACAACCTTCAGCACCAGACTTGTATCGAGATGGCCTTGTAACACATGGTCAGAAAAACACATGTGAGTTGTATAGCACACAGAGACAACTGACCCGAAACTTTGTGAAATAATTGATACAGGTGAAATGGTGTTCTGTCTACCCAAACACAGAGAAAACGAGCTACTCCATTGTAGATCTTTGTATGGTGGCCCATAGACCCTGGCTTAATTTTCAAGGTATTTTCTTATGCTTGGTGCTGTTGCCTCCCTCTGTCAATAAATGTTTTGTGCTTATATTTTTTAGGGGGTAGTAACTGCCCGTTTGACTACGTGCAAGTGTTTGGCGGTAACAGCTCCACCAGTCCCCAACTTGGACGATTCTGTGGGACTACAGCCCCACAGCCTGTGAACTCGCTCGGTGCCATGCACATTCGCTTTTGGACGGACGCAACAGTGCTGAGTACTGGGTTCAGGGCCACGTACAGAGTGGAAGGTTAGTGCACAGGTTTTGAAAGCGTGAATAAATGCGCAAACGTGGATGCACGCATGAAAGCAAATTTGCACAAGTACACAAGAACATACACTTACACACAAATGCAGATACACGCACATGTACGCACGCACATACAAACAGGTTCCAATCTAATGTGGAAAGTACTGAAACTTTCTCAAACATTTATCGAAACACACTTGGACCCTTTTACTGCTGGAAAAGATGCAAGCACCACCCAACTGCAAGAGGCAAAGAACCTGAGGTTCTTTGCATCTTGCTGAGCCTTTTCATATCTGTGTTCCTTGGATTGATCACATTATTTGGTGTTGAATTGCCCTGCTTTCAACAACATGGTTTTGCATTCACTGGTAGTGAAGGGGTTTAACCTTTTGGCTGTCGGTAGCCGTTTTTGTCATAATGATTCCTGAACAAAAACTCTACAGACAGCCAAAAGGTTGACGCGTTTATTGTTTCTTCAAAAACATTACCGATGACATGACTACATAGAAGTGTCTACTACTGGGCTCAATTTTAGCCTACTCACCCGTTGTGTGCCCACACAACCCAAGAGGCACTCGGGGAACCCCCAGAGGGGCCGAGAGTTATCTCCCCATACCTGCCTTACCGGATCCGGTCACAAGACCAACCAGTCTTGCTACTTCGCTCGTGCAGAGAAGACGTGTCTGGCTTGCTCTCGCGCTGCCTCGACCGGTCTTCTGCCTGGCCTACGCTCGTTGCCGACTTCGTGTGCTCTGCGCCCTTCTAGCCCTGCCCTGCCTTCTCTCTTCCTGCTTCGTTTGGGGCTTCGTTCGGGGGTCTGTCTGCTCGCTGTTGGACGGCGGTTTGGCTGCCCCTTCCCCCCCGTTCCCTTCGTTGCAGAGGTAAGGTAGCGGTAGTTCCCCCAGCCGGCCCTCAGGCCGAGAGCCGGCTGCCTGTTGGGGCTTTCCTTCTTAGCTTTGACATTAGCGTTTGACTTACGTGCTGGCGCCTTCGGCAGCCGTTCTTGCGACTCTCGTCGCGAGACGGCTCCTCTTGCGCCTTAGTGCCTGATTAGCTCACAGTCGGCTTTACCGTTTTCACGCCCGTTTTTCTCGTGGTGCCTTTGGGCTCCATTGTTCATTAGCCCGGTTAAAGGCCCTTTAGCCCTCCGAGAGTTGTCACGGTTTCACTGGGAGCCCCTTTGCTCTTAGCCAAAATGCTATTTTGCTCCCAGTGTGGCGACTTTCAGTGGCCAACGGACAATCGTTCGGTCTGCCTGCCTTGTGCGGGCTGCTCCTCGGACCGCAGGTGTAAGGTTTGTGCGACCTGGTCTGAGTTGCTTTGGTCGGACCTCTGGTCCTTCTACCGCCGAGAGCGTACTCGGCCGGCTACCGCGCGTCCGGCGCCAGTTGAGACCTCGGCCGCCCTTGTGGTGTTGACCGACCACTCCCGCACGGAACGGAACTCTCGTCGGGGATTGCGTTCGTTGACTGACCAGAGGACCGCCACTGCTGCCACGCCCGCTGACCCTTCCGGAGGGTCTGTTTGCCGGCAGAGCGCCCGTCTCACTGAGCGTGGCCTGCAGCAGTCTGCCATGCGCCGTCCTTCGATGACGAGCCTTCCTCGCCGGTCTCTCCACAACAAGCCCGCTGATCCTTCCGGAGGATCGGGAAGCCGGCATAGTGCCCTGCTCACCGAGTCAGGCCAGGAGAGACGTCAGCACCGTCCTACGCGACGCAGCCGCGACCCCGACGTTCACCGTTCTTCCACGAGACACGGACGCTCCCGCTCGCCTCGCGAACGCCGTCGGCGGGATCCTTCGGCCTGTCGGGATCGCCGCCCTTCTTCCCCACGGGCGCGTTCGCGCTCTTCGCCGCGCCGCTCGTCGCGTTCGCTGCGTCACCGCCGTCGTCGGCCCTCCTCTCCTCGTCGGCACTCCTCTCCTCGTCGGCACTCCTCGCCGATTGTTCGCCGGGCTCGTTCCAGTCCTTGTCCTCGCATGCTGGAGAGGTCCCGCCCTCGCCGTTCCCGGTCGCCTCCTCGTTCGCCGCCGCGCCCGTCGCTGCCCTCGCGTTCCTTGCCTTCGCCTGAGGTTCAGCGCACTCCTTTGGCCTCGCTGCAGTCGGTCGTGGTCCCGGTGGCTCAGTCCCCTTCTCGCCACTCCCTGGAGGACGACACGCTCAGTTTGCTGCCCGAGGACTCCGTCTCGGCTCTGTTGGACCAGGAGGGTCGCTCGCCCTCGCCTGCGGCCCTCGAGGATGCCGCCCCCTCGGCTCTCCCGTCTTCTTCCCGGGCAGAGACTCTCCTAGCACTGGACGAAGCCGCCAGGATCATGGCCGCGACGCTGCCGGTGGACCCCTGCCCAGCCTCCCCACCCCTGAAGAGGAAGGTCGCCGCCTTTGTAGATGCGGAGAGGCAGGTCAAGAGGTTCAAGTCTCTTCCCCAACCGCCCGCCTTTAAGGACCTACGAGACGTCTTCTCGTCGCACCTGCAACTGGCCACTTCGACGGACCCGGTCTTCTTTTCCGATCGTCGCTGGCCGGCAGGCTTGGATATGTCCTTTCGGCGGGATTGGTATGCCGGCCACTCCCAGGCCTTCTCCATCCCTCTGCCTACGCTGGACCCCTCTGCCGTGTTGCAAGCTGGCGGCCCGGCTCTGCTTCGTCAGTGCCTGCCGCGGGGCCTGGACAAGACAGCGACCCTGGTCCGGAACACCTTAGCCTGTGCCGGTGTCTTGGAGCTCCTCACGCAAGCCCTTGTCCGTCGCGTGGAGGAATCCTGGCATCCTTCCATCTCTCCCCTCCTGGGAGACTTGTTGGTCCTCTCGGAGACCGCCAACCGCGCCGCCTACCACTCGTCGGTCAACGTTATGGCTGCCTCCGCCAACTGCGACCTGATGCGTCGAGACGCCCTGCTCCTCGCTTGCCGAACGATGCCTCCGGACCTGCGCGCGCAGCTTCGCCATGCTCCTTTGGGTGGGCCCCTGCTGTTCGGCGACACCTGGTCCGCTGTTAGAGCCGCCAATCCTGACCGCTGGCCCAGCAGTGCCCCTCCTCCCCGCCGCTTTCCTTCCGCCCGCCAGGCTAGGGGTCGCGCCTCGCGGTCGGCTAGACCCGCTGCCCCCTCGGCCCCCTCTTCGGCCCCCGTGCCTTTGGCCGGTCCGGACCCTCCAGGTCCCGTGCCCCCGCTTGGACCCGTCCCGCCAGGCGACCGGGTCACGGGCGGGCCACATGACTGCCCTCTGACCCTGCCCCTGCCGACCTCCTCGGGGTCTCCGGTCGGCGGGCGGCTAGCCGGTTTCCGCGGAAACTGGCTCGCTCTCTTTGGCGACGACCCCTGGGTCTGCGACCGTTTCCACTGGCCTTCGGATCGCCTTCGAAGCCCGCCGCCCTTGCGTCGCTCCCCACTCTGGACCGAGATCCCCAGTGACCCGCTGAAGGCCTCCGCCTTGAGGGGAGAGGTAGCCTCCCTGCTGAGGAAAGCCGCCACAGAGGTTGTCCGTGCCCCCGACTCGCCGGCCTTCTACAGCCGCCTGTTCGTCGTGCCGAAGCCTGGAGGGAGATGGCGTCCGGTCATCGATCTTTCGGCTCTGAACAAGTTTTTTTCGGCCCCCTCCTTCCGGATGGAGACTGCCAGAGCCCTGAAAGCCGCGGTCCAGCCTCGAGACTTCGCAGTCAGCCTGGACCTTTCCGATGCGTACCTGCATCTCTCGATGCACCAGGCCTCCAGGAAGTTTCTCAGGTTTGCGATCGACGACGTCATTTACCAGTTCCGTGCGCTGCCTTTCGGACTCAACCTCAGCCCCTGGGTCTTCACCCGGCTGATGGACGCCGTAGTCGCCAAAGCCCGACAGTCCTCCTCCAGTCCGACGTCGAACTACCTCGATGATCTCCTCCTGCGCAACCAATCGGAGACCGCGCTCGCCACGGACAGGGATGCTCTACTGCACCTCCTGGCACACTTGGGCTTCCTAGTAAATGAGGGCAAGTCGGATCTCACTCCCTCCCGCCGTTTTGTGCACCTGGGCATGGAATTTGCTACCGACCTCAACACGGTTCGCCTTCCGGCGCCCCGGATCCAGAAGATTGCGAATCTAGCCGGCCAGTTAGCTCGGGAGGATGCAGCCCCCGCCAGAGTCTGGCTTCAGTTGCTGGGTTTGTTGAACGCCGCAGTGGATCTTATCCCCCTAGGGCGGCTCTACTCCCGGCCGATTCAACTGCATCTTCTACTCCATTGGCGCCCGTCTTCCGGAGACTTAACGACTTCAGTTCCGGTGTCCCAGATGCTGCGTCCGCAGCTTCATCGGTGGACCGACCCCGCGTGGCTAGCGTCGGGAGTTCCCCTGGCCTCTCCCCCACCCCAGACCTCTCTGTGTGTCAATGCCAGCCTCACGGGGTGGGGCGCTCATCTCCTTCCTCGGTTCCTCTCGACATCGGGCCCCTGGCCCTCAGACTTAGCGCACACCCACATCAATTGGTTGGAGATGCAGGCCGTTTGGCAAGCCCTTCAGGTCTGGGAGGATCTCCTCAGGCACCAGGAGCTGCTCGTTCTCTCGGACAACACGACTGTGGTGGCTTACATCCAGAGACAAGGTGGCACACGCTCTCCCGACCTTTGTATGCTCCTCTACCGGATGATGCGTTGGTGCGAGGACCGGGGCATTACCATTCGAGCCCAACACATTCCCGGACACCTGAATGTCTTGGCCGACTCGCTGTCTCGCCGCGGCCAGCTCTTACACACGGAATGGACCCTTCGGCAGGACATCTTTCGGATGATCTGCGCCCGGTGGGAGACTCCCCAGGTCGACTTGTTCGCCACAAGGTGGAACCATCAGCTTCCCCTCTTCGTCTCCCCGATTCCCGATCCCCTTGCCTGGGCTGTCGATGCACTCTCCATTCCCTGGGACGGCCTTGTGGCCTACTCTTACCCCCCCCCCCCCCCCCCCCCCCCACCCACGGTCCTCGTACCCAAAGTCCTCCTCAAGCTTCGGGGCGCTTCGGCGATCCTCCTGTTGGTTGCACTGTTCGCCTGGAACCGCTCCTGGACCACCGACCTACTCAGCCTCGCCACGGACCCGCCCCTGCTGCTTCCCACCCCGCGCACCATGCTCAAGCAACCGCGACAGCCGCTGTTCCACCCCTGCCCGGAGTGGCTCCTCCTTCACGCCTGGAGGTTGTGCGGCAAGCCCTCGGAGCTAGAGGCTACTCGGGTGCAGCAATGGAGGCGATCGCTGCGGCCCGCAGACCTTCGACCATTCGAGTCTACGAGGGAAAGTGGCGAGTCCTGTGTTCCTGGTGCGCCGACCAGGGCCTTACGCCCACGGAACTGACTAATCCTCAGCTGGCGGACTTCTTTCTCTGGCTCTTCCGAGACCAAGGCTTAGCCCCCGTCACGGTGCGGGGATACCTGTCCATGATCGCGGACACTTATCGTCACCTTGGACGACCAGACCCGGGCGCCTGCAAAGACCTAGCCGACCTTATGGGACACTTCAGCATCCAGCGCCCTACTCTCCGCTCGCTCATTCTTCGCTGGGACCTACCCTGGGTGCTCACGTGGTTGAATTCCGCCCGCTTCGAACCCTTACCTTTGGCCCAGTTCGCAGACGTGACATGCAAGACATGCTTCCTGTTGGCGCTTGCTACCGCCTCGCGGGTGTGCGAGCTGCACGCGCTTTCGGCAAGCCTTTCCTGCTTGCAGTTCCGAACAGATGGGTCCGTCCAACTGCTTACGGACCCGGCCTTCCTTGCCAAGAACAGGTCTCCTCTAACCGCGCCTCAGGTTATCACCATAAGGCCGCTAAGAGACCGACCTCGGTCCCAGGAGACCTGGCTACAGGATCCCGTGCGCGCCCTTAAGATTTATCTGCGGCGATCTAAGGCCGTCCGCAGGGGATGGTCGCGCCTCTTCCTACCTCTGAGACCCAGCAGGCACGACATTACTGCCCAGACGATCTCTTCCTGGCTCCGCTGGGTCATACGCTCCGTCTATCAGGATATCTCTCCACAGGGAGCGAAGAGGCTGCACATTCGCGCACACGAGGTACGAGCCATGGCCACGAGCGTCGCGTTTGATCGAAACTGCGCTGTCAAAGACATCGTGGCAGCTGTGGGCTGGAAGACTGAATCTGTATTCGCCCGCTTCTACCTCCAGGACCTGGCTGGCCAGCGAGACAATCTCGCACTTGTGGGGGACATCGCCGCGGCGCAACACTCCCTCCTGGCGCCACCGGCGCCGTAGGCAGGCACTTCGCTAAAATTGTCGGGAGTGTGCGACGGGGAGGACGGCGCTGTTTCTCCTAGTGAGTTGTTACGCGGCACCCTCCTCCTCATCGCAATTCTTCCATGTAGTCATGTCATCGGTAATGTTTTTGAGGAAACAAATTCATTTTTCTCTAAAAGGTATTTTTTCGAAAAATACTTACCGATGACATGACTCGGAGGACCCTCCCACCTGCCCCGCTTGCCGCTTTCGAGCGAAGTATCAGACTGGTTGGTCTTGTGACCGGATCCGGTAAGGCAGGTATGGGGAGATAACTCTCGGCCCCTCTGGGGGTTCCCCGAGTGCCTCTCGGGTTGTGTGGGCACACAACAGGTGAGTAGGCTAAAATTGAGCCCAGTAGTAGACACTTCCATGTAGTCATGTCATCGGTAAGTATTTTTCGAAAAAATACCTTTTAGAGAAAAATGCATTTTTCTTTAAAAGGTATTTTTTCGAAAAATACTTACCGATGACATGACCTTATGGGAGTGTCTACTACTTACTCAATTCTAGCCTAAGTACTCGTTGTGTTAACACACAACCCGGGAGGCACTCGGGGAACCCCGAGGGGGCCAAGAGTTGTCTCCCGATACTCCCCATCCGGAACAGAGTACCCATAATTCCTCAGTCAGGATACTTAGCTTACCAGCGGCAAGCGGGGCCGGTGGGAGGGTCGTCCGAGTCATGTCATCGGTAAGTATTTTTCGAAAAAATACCTTTTAAAGAAAAATGCATTTATTTCATCAAAAACATTACCGATGACATGACCTTATGGGAGAATCACGAATAGGAGGAGGGTGCCGCGCACTAGCACACCTTGGGGCCCCAAGGGCCGTCCTCCCAAACGCAAATTCCCGACGACCCTGGGGAGGTGTAACCTACGGCGCTGAAGCGCCAGGAGGAAGAGGAGCCCCGGAGCAGTTCCCCCACCAGAGCGAGTAGCCCCGCTGGACTGGGAAACTCTGTGAGCGAGAGAACATGCCCGCGAGCCCTACAGTAGCCACGAAGTGGAAGACAGCACAGATCCTGACGACTGTGACGTTCGTGGCCCTGTACGTAGCTGATAGGACTTAATTAGCCTCTAAGCTCGCTGCGAGAGGGATCCTGGAATCGGACCGCATGACTGAGCGTCGTCAGGAAGATCATCTGACTTGTAGCTTCAGGGCTGTTATTCCTAGTGACGAGGAGAAGCTCGATCCTTGTTACGCTCGCGAGGGAGAGCGAGGGTGGCGGTCCGACTTCGAGCGAAGAGAGGATCCCGAAACGTGTCGCGACGTGGTGTGCGTGTGAGAATGTCTCCGCGAGCCGGACTCTGTGGCGAGGTGGGTTCGCAGCGGCCGAGGAGGATCCAAGGCCTTCCTAGGAGACGAGTGGGGACCGGTTGACCATGGAGGCGCGAAGCACGCCTCTCCGAACCGAGCTCTGTAGCGAGATGGGTTCTCTGCCTGGCATAAGGCTTGGTCCAAGCGCGGTCCCTCCTGGGAACCCGCGCCTCGAACTCCCGACTCCGCACACTACCTTGCTGTGTCCAACGTTGAGGCCTGCCGCCACCGACGAAGGCGAAGGAGTAGGGGCCCCATCAAAGCGAAACAGCGAGCGTCGCGGCTGCAGGAGCACCTTGCAGAAGCGGGAAGCAGTAGCGGGGGTCTGCGGCGAGGAGAGGTGTAAGAGGTGCAGGACCGGAACCCAGTAACGGGGTGACGAACAGGAAGAGCGGAGCAACCGTCCCAGGCTAGGCCAGAGCGTCGATGTCTCGTCCAGGCGGGCGAATCCACAAAGGCAGGGCGAATCCTCAAGGACGGGGCACGCCAGTGAACCCACCTAGTGTCGAACAGGTCCGCGAAGCCATCTCGCCAGTGCGCCGGTCCTCCGAAGGCATCCTGGAGCAAACTGCGTGTAGCAACTGGATCCATCGGGGAAACAGGTTGGCGCAGCCGTCCCACGAGAAGGTGACCTACTAGTCTGCGTCAGCTCCAAGCCGTTCGCGCTCTTGACCGCGAGGTCCGAAGGCCAGGCTGGAGTTGGAGAAGAACCACGGTAGTAGGAGGCGTAGCAGAAGCAGCCGGGCTTAGAGACGACCAAAGGAGAGGAGATCCGACTTCCGAGTAGTGGCTGGGCCGTCCAACCGCCAGCACAGCCGCAGCAGTACGACGTGTTCGAAGCCCGGTGCCCTCCTGGGTGCCCAAGGGTAAGTCGAGTTGGTTAGACACCAGGGAGACGGAGCTGTGCCATGGTCCTACAGCGTAAGCGAAGCGAAGGTTCTAGAAGCCTCCACCGTTCTGCTCCCCGTAGCGAAGTCCAGGAACCCCCCAAGAAACTGCCTTGGTCGAGTCGTCAGCACAGAGGTTCCGTCAGCATCACACCGCCCCGCTCGGCGCCAGGAGTCGTCGACCTGGAGAACGAAGGATAGGGTAAGGAGCTCTACCATCTCACGACACGAAGGGAGGTACGTACGAGAGGGGTCGTCTAGTCCCAAGGAGAGGCAAGAGCGGATCCACCGCTGGAAGGGGAGGCAACTCCTGTGACCTCCCGAGCACCGTTCCGACCGAGGGAAGCCAACAGCCGGCAACTCCATGGGGGTGAAGAAGATCCGTGAACCGAGAGAAGAAGCGCAGGGTAGTCGAAGCGCCTGGCACGAAGTCCGGAAGCCGCTGCCAGCTCCGAGCTGCATCCGAGAGGGCACCAGGGGAGACAGAAGCCGACGCGCTCGCAGACCCGTTTACCACCCGTGCGAAGTCAGAGTACTTCCACTAAGTCAATGGAACTCGCGCGTAAGGCCACCAGCTAGTGAGTCGTCAGATCTCCAAGGAGTATTAGTGCACAACTGGGTCGCACCGAGTACTGTAACCGCAGGAGGAGGTAAACAGGTCCGAGCTAGGCGAAGTAACGACAGCATCCTCCCCGAGAACCACCGGAGGGGGTCGGATGTCCAGAAGAGGAGCGACCGCAGCCAGGCCGGAGCACGAAGAAGGGGAAGGGCTGAGTGCGGGGGAGAGGAAAGGGACGAACGGCAGCCGGGCGCGAAAGGGATCGACGAGCGAGGCAGGAGAGAATCCCTGGAGCGACGTGAAGAACGGCAACTCCTAAGCACGCCCGCAGCGGAGAGAAGCGGAGTGTAGACCTAGAGTGCCGGAAGGTTGACTCCAACGAGGGAAATTCGTAGATGGACGGGCATCCAAGGTGCAGAGTGGTCCCTCCTCGCGCGCAGGAGAGCAAGAGCGGAGATCCGATCCTGAGGGAAGTGGATTCCCAGTCGTGCCGCCTCTTCCTGCCCATACGACAGGGCAAGACTGATATCCCAGCCCAGACGATCTCCTCCTTGGCTGCGCTGGGTAATACGAACTGCATACATGGATCTCTCCCGACGGGTAGCGCAGAGACTGAAGATCCGCGCAGATGAAGTACGCGCCATGGCCACGAGCATCGCATACGACCGGAACTGCGCTGTCAAGGACATCGTGGCCGCTGTGGGCTGGCGAGCAGAATCTACCGTCGCTCGTTTCTACCGTCGGGAACTGGCGGGACAGCGTGACTCTGCGAACCGGGCACTGTATCGAGGTGGGTCTCCGCCTGACCGCAGGCTATGTCCAGGTGCGTACCCTCCTGTAACGCCCGCGTCGAGAACCCCTCTCCGCGCAGTAACTGAAGCGGTCCGCGTAGCCATCCCTCCACAAGATCGTCAAGGACTCGGGCGGTAAGGAACGGAGACAGGCACCTCCGCCCTGCTGGCTGGCCACCAACAGTACCCTGCAACCACTAGCAGCCGGCCCGAGTTCGATCGAAGAGCAGATCCCGAACAAGTCGAGACGTGGTGTGCATGTGAGATTGTCTCCGCGAGCCGGACTCTATGTCGAGGCGGCCCCACCCGGGTCTGCCCTGGGGGACTTGGGTGGGGTTAGGTATTTTTTAGTTCCCAGGGTCACCCTGGTCAGCCCCACAGGGTGGGTTTTTCTCTCTATTCTGGGGCATGTGTTTCTGTCTACCCTTTGTCCATTCACCTGTATTTGCCTTTTTAAAACTCTCCCTACTGTCTGCACTGCCTGTAGCTCTTGATATTGGATGTGTGTTGCTAAATGGTCTTAGCTTTACCCTGGTCAGCCCCACAGGGTGGGTTTTTCTCTCTATTCTGGGGCATGTGTTTCTGTCTACCCTTTGTCCATTCACCTGTATTTGCCTTTTTAAAACTCTCCCTACTGTCTGCACTGCCTGTAGCTCTTGATATTGGATGTGTGTTGCTAAATGGTCTTAGCTTTATTTATGCCCCATGTTGTAGGTTTATTTAATGTATTTGACCGGCTGGCGACATACATTCAATTTTCTGTTTATTTTTTTTTTCACAAGCAGTGCAGGCACGTCCTGAGAAAGCCTTGTTGCTGTCGGGACGTTAAGCAATGTACAATCAATCAATCAATCATTTATTTATGCCCCATGTTGTAGGTTTATTTAATGTATTTGACCGGCTGGCGACATACATTCAATTTTCTGTTTAGTTTTTTTTCACAAGCAATGCAGGCACGTCCTGAGAAAGCCTTGTTGCTGTCGGGACGTTAAGCAATGTACAATCAATCAATCAATCTATGTCGAGGCGGGTTCGCAGCGGCCGAGGAGGATCCAAGGCCTTCCTAGGAGACGAGTGGGGATCGGTTGACCATGGACGGCACGAAGCACGTCTCTCCGAACCGAACTCTGTAGCGAGAAGGGTTCTCTGCCTGGCATAAGGCTTGGTCCAAGCGTGTTCCCTCCTGGGAATCAACGCCTCGAGCTCCCGACTCCGCACACTACCAAGCCGTGTCCGACGTGTCGATCCCCCGATGCTAGGGCCGTCGGAACTTGAGAGGCTGGAGAACCGGAACAGCTGGCACTTCCTCAGGTCTGGAACAGTCACCGGTGTCAGGCGTTCGCGCCGGAAACCCCAAGTTGGTACCAGTGTACTCTGTAGGGAGGCCGGTTGTCTGTCAGAAGGCTTTTTCCAAGCGCACTTCCTCCTGCACACTATACTGACGCGTCCGGCATGGTGATCTCACAGTCCACTCGTCGGAACTCGAGCAATCGGAGTACCGGGAATATCCGCCGGTATCTCAGCAGGTCTGTAACCAGTCACAGGCGTCGGGCGCTCTCGCCGATAGAAGCTCCAAGGTGAGCCCAGCGCCGTCCAGGTCATGTGGCGCAGGCGTCACACCAAGGTTCGGAGGCACATGGTAGACAGACCTTGTATGAGTCCGACGGTCACTGTAACGTCCGCGCTGTGTGCAGGTCATCTAAGGCCCCTGCAACATACCAAAATCCGAAGGCACGCGGGCGTGGGCCTGAGGGACCCTGTCCTGGTAAGGTGAACTTCCGCAAGACAACGGTACAACCAGCGAGGAACCACCTGTCAGCAAGCGCGCGGACCTGCAATACATCCCCGCAAGGTAGAGAGTGCAGCCAGTAGGGTCCCGGTTAACCCCAGGTAAGCACCCCACCTGTGTGACCTACCTTCTGCGAAGAAGAGGAGTCGCGGCTAACGGCACTGTCTGTCCATCCTGCCAAGGCAACTCCCCCAACCACCAAGGTGTGTACCTGTCTTCCCAGCGTATACGTCCTACGCCGGGCACCTCCCGGCCCCTAGAGGTGTGGAAGCCACCCTTGGTCTGGGAGGACCGCCAGGCTAAGTTGAGCCTACAACACATCCTGCACAACAAACTCAAGCATGTCATGACAAGTATAAGCCTGAAGCAAGCGGCAGGCCCAGAACCTTTGTCGGAGCGGAGCCCCCGCGACACACCGGAGCTGTACTATAGCGACGGCCTCCAGGTGCAGCTTTGATCATTGTCTTAAGTTGCCAGCAGGCAATTACCTTTCAACAGTAAAACGTTACTGTCGTTCATGTTAACTTGTATTCTTATGCATGTTGTTCATGTTAACTGGTAGTCACATGCCCAAGTAGGAATATAACCAAAGAGCAGAAACCAGTGCGTCCAGGAGACATAGGGCTGTCTGAGCAGTGTGGGTTTGTTTTTTTTTTTTTTTTTTTTTTTTGTGTTTTTTTTTTTTTTCCCAGGGAGGTTCGGGCCGGGAGACGGTCACTGGCGCCTGCCATGAGACGCGTTGGCGACGGGCTCACCCGTACCAATCACCGTCCATCTGCAGCCTGTCATTGTAATATGTGGAATGAGCAAGTGAGGGTATGTGAGTAGCACCTGTGGTGGCAAGAGAAGTTATTGCAGCTTATGACCTTCCCCCATGACAGCAACAATAAGTCATCTAGGCGCCGTCAGTGTCCCCTCAACTGACGAATACTCTGCATCTCCCATGTATCTAATACGCCCCCGTATGTGGTAAACAGGTCTGCAGTATGCATAACAAAACAGGCATGACGGGACCGACTCAGTACCGAAGTAAGCGTCGGTTCTCGCCACATTCGCCAACGTAATGCGTCAAGGGATGGCTGGAGCATACATTCCCCGAACCCAACCAGGGACAAGAGCATAGGTGAGGAAAAAGTGAGTAGGTAAGCGCCAGAAATAAGGTTAGACTTAGCTTCACCGATCTTGCACACCATTCCCCTTCCAGTAAAGGTTTTAACCGTGAGGAACACGGAGCTCTGCATCGTTAGACGCCATCTTGGAAAACGAAGCTGACCACCTGCGGATCTGCGCCGTTTAAGAATGACCGTTCCAGACTACAACGTCTCATTTCTTCCCTCACGCGTAAATGCCTTCCGTTAAAGCGCGGAACTTTCAACAACCACGCTGCTAACCACAGCGAAAAAAGGGAGACTTGACCCTGTCAATAACAATACCACACCAACACGGAAGGAGAGGGGGAACGGGCGCGAGACCCGCCAAGAAAAAGTCAAGAATCTTGGCGCAAGCAACAACGCAAATGAAGACCGCGTTCGCGCCTGCTCAACCAGTGCCCAGCCCGGGAACCAGCCGAGGGCCAACCCAGTCACCTTACCTTTTCCCGGAGCGGGACCGGGGAAGGGGGGGGGGAGAATCCAAACCAAGGCACGCGCGGCGAAGTCCCAGCGAAGTTCACAGCGTAGCCCAGGCACTTCAGGGAGCCAAGCGGGCAGCTGCCAACGAAGAAGGGATACCAGAGCCACCCGGTACACGGGGGCCCGACGAAGAACAAGTCAAGAGAAGAACTAAGTCCGTCGAAGACCGGAGAACCGGTCGAAATCCCCAAAATCCGTAGGCTAGAGCAACACGTCTGAACAGCGTAAGCCTAAGTAGACTGACTGAGGAATTATGGGTACTCTGTTCCGGATGGGGAGTATCGGGAGACAACTCTTGGCCCCCTCGGGGTTCCCCGAGTGCCTCCCGGGTTGTGTGTTAACACAACGAGTACTTAGGCTAGAATTGAGTAAGTAGTAGACACTCCCATAAGGTCATGTCATCGGTAATGTTTTTGATGAAATAAATGAATATTTTTTTCCATTCATTCATTCATTCATTTCAGCTTGCGGTGGAGTGTACACATCTAACACTGGAGTGATTCGAACCCCGACATACCCAAGTACCTACGCTCATGACAGTAACTGTACGTGGTATATCACCGTGGGCTCGTCCAACATAGTCGCTATCAAGTAAGTATTTTTGTAGTTTGTAGAGTGGAGACCAGATTCCTGTAGGAATCATCATGACAAAAACTGGTACTGACATGCAAAGGGTTAAGTGGCCCCCCTGGTTCATTTCAACAGAATTCCTCTTTAACGTTTTTTTTTTTTTTCTCACAAAAGCTTACTTGGGATCAGCTTGGTCAGCCCTAATTTGGCAAAAGACAGTAAGTCCATTTTTGTGAAAAGTGATATTTTCATTGTAATAATCTTGTTTTTCACAAAATTGGTCTTTTGGCCAAATCAGTGCATTGGTGTTATCTAAGTTAAAGACCCTGTATACCCTTGAGAAAAGATTTTGGGCAATCCATGAACCTACATCTCCTACAAACCTGTGCAAGGGTCCGTGAAATGGTGGTCTCCATAGGCAGATGGTCTTACGCCGGGTCGTCTTAAGTGACAGAAAGAGGACTCTGGTGAGTGGTCTGCTTAGAGACAGAAGGTCACCTCAAACAGGTGGCCGCCTTGACAGGTCTGACTGTATATGTATACTTTGGTATCAGTTTCAGCCAACTTAATAAAATTTCAAATACAAAACGATTTCCAAATACCGTCAGTAGCTCGCTTGAGCTTGCCCTTAGCACCACGTGAATGTTCTGTGTTTACGTACAGTGTGTGAGTGAATGCGTGTGATTCACGTGAGCGTGCTTGTTGGGTTCAGTTCGCGGCTACATTCTGCGCATTGAGTTATATTATAAATATGAGAAATGCGCCATATAAATACCATGTAAAAAAAAATATGTGAATTGTGTTCCACTGTGCATGCTTTTCCTTTTCATTTAGTATTACATGCTGAGGATGAAATTATCAAATTTTCATATATCCTTTGAAGTCTGCATCACAGATTGACCAGCCATGATGGTTCAAGGGTGGTGTCAAAATAGCTTGGCGCCTACAGGTGCCAAGCTATTCTCACACCACCCTTGAATCATCATGGTCATTCCACATCCTGTCTTCGCACCTCAGGGCTTGATGGGTTAATATTACATGCTATTTATTTCAGGTTCACATCCTTCGACATCGAGGCCCATAGTTCCTGCATGTACGACAACGTCACCATTTATGACGGCAACAGCTTGTCCAGTCGGCGTATCGGCAAATACTGTGGATCTACGGCTCCGGACGTCATCAAGACAACGGGCAATACCATGCTGATCAACTTTGTGACAGACAGCTCGGCAGCGGGCACAGGATTTTCGGCGGCATATTGGGCTACGTATGGTATGTTGGTTGATGTCATTAACCCATTACATCATGAGGCTGAATTTTGGGCTCATGTGCGAGGCAAAAGTGAGTCTATGTTTTGGGCCAGTGATCGTACGTCCGTCAGTCGTCTGTCCGCCATCGTCCGTGGTAAACTTTAACATTGGCATTTTCTCAGAGACTATTCAAGCCACATTCTTCAAACTTGGCCCAAGGATACTTTGTGGCAAGATCTTTCTAAACATACCAATTTCAGTGACCTCTCACAAAGGTAAAGGTCACAGGGGATCAGGAAATATGTCAAAAATAGCTATATTTTGACATAATTTTTTTTTTCTCAAATACTGTTCACAACTTCAGACCCAAACTTGGTACAAACATACCTGATGGTAAGACCTTTCTATGCATACTAATTTGGTTCATCCCTCGGAAAGGTCAAGGGTCACAAGAGCTAAATAGGTGAAAAATAGCCATATTTTGACAACAGATGTTTTTTTCTCAAATACTATTCACAACATCAAATCCAAACTTGGTACAGAGATACCTGATGGTAAGACCTATCTATGCATACTAATTTGGATAACCCCTCGGAAAGGTCAAGGGTCACAAGGGCTCAGGAAATAGGTCTGAAATAGCCATATTTTGACATAAGATGTTTTTTTTTTCTCAAATACTATTCACAACTTTAAACCCAAATTCGGTACAGAGAAACCTGATGGTAAGACCTATCTATGCATACTAATTTGGATGACCCCTTGGAAAAGTCAAGGGTCACAAGAGACTGGCAAATGTGTGTAAAATGCCGATTTTTGATAAAATTGTAGGTATTACAAAAACGTTTGCAAATTTGTTTTTTCAAAATACATTACCAGTGGCATTACTATATGGAATACACTCTATAGCCTAACGATTTCAGCCCAAAGTTGTGTCCCCTACACAACTGGGGAGGAGACACCGGGGATCCATGTATAGGAGCCCCAGGTGGCCTCCTCTTACCACCCTATCCGGGCATGCGTGGGGTGAAAGCTCCCCAGTTTCACTCTTAGCTCGACCGGGGACGGTCGAGCGTTTAGCCTTCCTCTGTTTGCGACCGGTTTCAAACTTGTGCTATCGATTCTACTTTCTCCTTGGCTTTTGCCTCGTTTAGTCTTTGAGACATGCTCCGAACTTTATTCGTGTTCAAGACTGTGAGTGATACGAATTCAGTGGACTCGGACGTGTGATTTTTTCTGAATGGTCTCGGTCTGGGCTTTGACTTTCCGTGACCTCTGTCCTTGGATCTCCGGCTTCATGCTCGACTGGTGACGTACGGGACACTTCTTCATTCGCGTTCTGCCCCGGGGAGTGAGGTCTAGGCTCTTCAGTGAGCTTTCCCGACGGACTGTGTGTGGCGGACTTTATGGCTTCTTCGCGGTCGAGAACTTGCCATCTTTGTGGGGAATTCCAGTGGCCCTCGGACGCGCTCGGCGCATGCCTCCTGTGCTCGGGCTGCTCTTCGGACAGGACTGGTGTCATGTGTGCTGATTGGAGAGAGGACCGGTGGTCACATCTTTGGGACTTCTATCTCTGCGACCTTCCATCCCGGCCCCAGCAAGCAGCCCAGTCTTCCCCGAAGGAGGTCGTCGCTCTGTTTCCTCGTAGAGTACCCCTTCGTTCGGGCATTCCGGCCTGCAGGTAAGTCTATTTCATGTACAGTAACACGCAGATGCTCCCTCCCCACTCTGAGGCGTCCGAGCAGGGCAGGCGAGTGTTAGAGTTGCGCCCCCCACGCTCCGTCTCTTCCGAGCGTGGCCCGAGCGCCTTGGTATTACTCCCCCCTCCGCTCCGAATTGTCTGAGCGGGCCCGGCGAGTTGAGCCTACGTTCACGCCCCCCCCGCTCTGAGTAAATAATAATAATAATTATGGTATTTATAATGCGCACTTACAACTCGCACACGCATGCGCACGCTTTAGACAATGACTCACGTACCACAAATAGTGAAAATACATTACGACGGTCAGCTTGGGGTGGGGAGTGTGGTGATATAGTGTTAGAACTGTTGAAAGAGGTGAGTTTTGAGGGCGGACTGGAAGGAGGAGAGAGAGTGTTTCTGACGGAGAGAGAGTGGGAGAGTGTTCCAGGTGGATGGACCGTATACTGAGAAGGAGCAGGGGCCGAAAGTGCTGAGTTTGATGCAGGGGATGAGGAGGCGGAGAGGGTCGGAGGCGGAGTGGAGGGAGCGGTAAGGAGTGTAGGGGTGAAGTAAGTTGGAGAGATAGGTAGGAGCGTAGTTGTTCAGGGATTTGTAGCAGAGAGACAGAATCTTGTATTAGATGCGTTGGGGGATGGGGAGCCAGTGAAGGAGCTTGAGCAGGGGAGTGATGTGGTCGGATTTTTACTTTCTGAGGATGAGGCGGGCAGCATTGTTCTGGACGCGCTGGAAAGTGAGAGTGGTGGAGTGAGGAAGGCCGGAAAGGAGAGAGTTGCAGTAGTCGATGCGAGATACGATGAGAGAGACAGCGAGTTTGGTGGCAGCTTCGGTAGTGAGGTATTTTCTGATCTGACTGATGCGGCAGAGGTGGAAATAACATGCCTGGGCCGTGGCGGAGATGAAGATGGTCATGGAAAGAGAGGAATCGAGGATAACGCCAAGGTTCTTGACCGAGTCAGAGAGGGAGATGGGGGTGCTGTCGAGTTGAAGGTGGAATAGGGAGGGAGCTGGGAAAGTTTCTGGCGAGTGCCTACCAGCATGGCTTCCGTTTTGTCGTCGTTCAGTTTGAGCTTGTTTGCTGTCATCCAGTTTTTCACGTCTTCATAGCAGTTAGCCGTGCGAGTCAGTAGTGTCTGAGTGTTGTCGAGTTTGTCTTTGTCTAGTAGTTGTGAGTCGTCAGCGTAGAGGTGGTGGTGTATGTGGTGAGACTGGATGATGTTGGACAGGGGAGAGGTGTAGAGTGTGAAAAGGACCGGGCCCAGGATGGATCCCTGTGGAACGCCGCAGGAGAGCGTGACTGGGTTGGAGGAGACGCCGTCAATGGTGACGGACTGCTGTCTGTCGGAGAGGTAGGAGAGAAACCAGGAGTGAGCAGAGTCAGTGATGCCATAGGAGTGGTGAAGGTGGTGGAGGAGGATAGAGTGGTCTATGGTGTCGAAGGCGGCAGAGAGATCGAGTAGCGTAAGAAGGGAGATGTTGCCCGAGTCAGTGGAGAGAAGCAGGTCGTTTAGGATATGTAGAAGGGCTGTTTCAGTGCTGTGATGCTTGCGATAGGCAGACTGGAAGGGACTGAGGAGGTTGTTGTCGGCGAGGTGGAGGTTGAGTTGGTTGAGGACAACCTTCTCAAGAAGCTTGGACAGGATAGAGAGATTGGAGACTGGGCGGTAGTTCTTGAGTTCGTTTGGGTCGAGGTTGTGTTTTTTGAGGAGAGGATGGACGATGGCGGACTTGAAGATATCGGGGACGGAGTCATTCTCTAGAGATGTGTTGATGATGTCGGTAATGAAGGCAAAAGTTTTGGGAGGCCGTCCTGGTAGAGAGAAGCTGGGAGGGAGTCTAGTTCGCAGGTTTTGAAAGGCATGGACTTTATGGTCTTGAGGACTTCATCCTGAGAGACGGGGCGAAAGGACGAGAGGGGAGTGCCGGAAAAGGGGGGGTCAGGAAGGCAAGGCGGAGAAGGCAGAGTGTCGAGTGTGTTGCGCAGATTCTTCTGAGCGGGCCTGGCGAGATTGCTCAAGCATAGTGCAAAGAGAAGTAGAGAAAGAGAGAAAGAGTTCATAAGATAAGTTGCTCTCCCTCACGCTCCGTTTCGACTAAGTGTGACCCGAGACCAATAATTGGGCCGCCCCCCCCCCCCCCCCACTCCGAATCGTCCGAGCGGGCCTGGTGAGCCACATGTAACCCCCCCCCCCCCATAACGACCAGGCGGGCCCGGCGAGACTTTAGTACGCTCTCTCAATGATCCGAGAGTTCTGAGAAGCGAAATAAGAGAGGTATTAAAACGAGAGGCTCTCCCTCATGCTCCGTTTCGATTGAGTGTGACCCGAGACCATTATTTGGGCCATCCCCCCGCTCCGAATCGTCCAAGTGGGCCCGGCGAGCCGCATGTAGTCCCCCCCCCCCCCCCCCCCCCCCACCCCGTATTTTCCAGGCGGGCCCGGCGAGACTTAAGTACGCTCTCTCCTCGATCCGAGAGTTCTGAGACGGGCCAGTGAGCCCATGTTTGCTCCCTCCCTGCTTCGATGTTTCTGAGTGGGCTTGGCGAGCCACTTTAACGTCCCACCCCCCACTCCCCCCGCCCCGAATTTTCCAGGCGGGCCCGGAGTGACTTAGATTCGAACTCTCAGGACCTATTCCACCATTTTGATGCTAAGCTCACCCCTCTCCCCCCCCCCCCCCCCCCCCCCCCCTTGCCCCCGCTCGCGGTCTCCCGAACGGGCTCGGGATGCCAGGGTTCCCCTTCCGCCTCCCTTCGTTGGTACAGAGCGCGCTTCATGGTACCCGCATTCCCCTTGCTGACCTTGCGTCGTAGTCAACACAGGCAGCCCCCCTTTCCCCACCTTGCGGCGAGTGGGGGGCGTCTAGAGCCAGGCTTGGCCTCCAGCTGTCGCTCGACTGCGGTCCCTCGCTCCCCGCGATGCCCTTCTGGACAGGCTTCGCGGGCGGCTCCACCTGTTACGCGTTCACACCGCGGCCCATCACCTTCGGCGGACCAGCACTCTTGTAGCCGGTCGCCCTTCCTTGTGACTCTGCGCGACAGGCAATCTTTGGACTTGGACCAGGACATTCTCAGCTTACACCCTGGGGATTCCGCTTCGTCGATTTTCCTTCGGGCCTCTCCCATCGGCTCCCCCGCCCCTCGCTCAGCTGTTTCGTCGCTTTCCGCCGCTTCAAGAGTTGACGGCCCTTCGCTCGGCTCTCAGACCTTCAGTGCTCTTGTAGAGTCCTCCCGTCTTATCTCTTCCTACCTCCCGCCAGAATTCTGCCTGCCTTCGCCCCCATTGAAGAGGCAAGCATCCGCCATGGTTGTTGCCAGGAGGCCTACTAAGCGTCGCAAGTCGCTCCCGCAACCGGCCGGATTTCGGGACCTCGCGGACGCCTTCTCGGCGCAGCTCTTTCAGGACAGCTTTGGCGAGAACAGGTTTTTCACCGACTCGCGGTGGCCAGCGGGTGTCAATATGAGCTTCCGCCAAGACTGTTACGTGGGACACTCCCAGGCCTTCGCTGTCCCTCTTCCCTCGGTGGACTCGGCAGCCAGTGACCAGGCGGGCGGACGCAGGGTGGTCCAGGATGCTTGGCCTCGCCCACTAGACAGGATTGTGTCTTTAGTGCGGAATTCGCTAGCTTGTTCCAGCTTCTTGGAGATGGGTACACAAGCTGGGCTGCGCTGTTTGGAGGACACTTGGGACTTGGAGTCCGCGTCCCCGCTTCACAACGTCCGATCCTTCCTTGTGGCTGCTAACCGGGATGCCTACCACTCTCTTACTAACGCTATGGCGGCGGCCACCAATTGTGATCTCTGGCGTCGGGGCACTCTCCTGCGATTCTACTCGGATCTCCCCAAGACTGTGAAGACTCAGTTCCGCCAGGCCCCGCTCGGAGGTTGAAAGCAGTTCGGGGAAGGAAGCTTCTAAGTTGGTGGCCTCGGCCTGCCTTGGCTCCTATTCATCTCGCCTTCGCGCTTCCTGCACGGCCGTGGGTTGCCCCCTGCGGTCCACTGGCCCTCTTCGGTGACCACTGGAGATCGCTGTTCCCAGACGACCCTTGGATCATCTCGACTGTTTCCTCAGGCCTGCAGCTATCATTCCAGTCCCCTCCACTTTATGCTGGTCCCCCTTGTGGACCCAGGCTCCACTTGACCGGCTCAAGGCAAACGCTCTGCACGGAGAGGTGTAGGCCTTGCTCAACAATGCAGCGACAGAAGTAGTCTCCCGACACGATTCGCCGGCTTTCTACAGCCGCCTCTTTGTCGTCCCCAACCAGGGAGCAAATGGCGCCCAGTCATCGACCTGTCGGCGCTAAAAAAGTTCTCTTCAGCGCCTCACTTTCGGATGGAGACAGCCAGGTCTCTCCGTGCAGCCATCCGGCCAATGGACTTCGCTATCAGCCTCGAGCTTTCAGACACGTTCTTCACGTGCCGATTCTTCTGTCTTCGCGCAAGTACCTACGTTTGCCTGTGGCGGGATCGTCTACCATTTCCGAGCCCTCTCCTTCGGCCTCAACATCAGTCTTTGGGTCTTCATGCGGCTCCTCGATGCGGTGTTGGCCAGCTTCCGCCAGCGATCGCTGAGTCCGTCCTCCAACTACCTGGACGACTTGCTGCTGCGCAACCTAGTCGCAGCGACTCTCGAAGAGGACAGAGACGCCCAGCGTTCTCTCCTTCACCGCCTCAGGTTCTTAGTCAACCTGGGCAAGTCAGATCTCACCCCTTCACGCCGTTCTGCACTTAGGGATGGAATTCCTGACCATCTTCATCCTGTTCCGCCTGAACTTGGCGCGGTGGCAGAAGATCGCCGATGGAGTTAGGGGTCTCCTCACGGCCAGGGTCTGGCTTCAGCTCCTGGGACTGCTCAGCGCGGCAGCGGTATCGTTTCCCTTCGGCCGGCTCTTGCTCGCCCACTGCAGCTACACCTCCTCCTACACTGGCGCCCCTCCAATGGCGCCCGGACGGATCCGGTTCCGTTTACCCCGCTGTCCCGCCCCCACCTCCGGAAGTGGGCGGATCTCGCGTGGTTGGCGACGGGCGTGTCCCTGCACTCCCCTCCGCCCCGGTGGTCACGCTGCACCAATGCGAGCCAGTCCAGCTGGTGCACACACCTGTTACCGGACTTTGTCTCGGCCTCGGGCCTGTGGCCTCGGGACTTCACAGACATACTCATCAACTGGCTGGAGTTGCAGGCGGTTTGGATGGCCCTCACCGCCTAGCCAGAGACGCTGACCAACCAGGGGGTCCTCGTTCTATCGGACAACTCGACAGTGGTGGCCTATATACAGAACCAGGGGGGCACTCACTCGCCCTCCCTGTGCTTCCTCCTTTACCATCTCCTACTCTGGTGCAGGGACCGGGGCATTGCTCTTCGAGCCCACTTTTCCCGGGCCACCTGAACGTGGTTGCAGACACCCTGTCCCGCCGTGGACAGCTTTTCCACACCGCATGGTCCCTGCACCCAGACATCTTTCGCCTGATCTGCTCACGATGGGAGACGCTGCTAGTCAACCTGTTTGCCACCAGATGGAACAACCAGCTCCCGCTGTTTGTCTCTCTAGTCCCGGACCCTCTCGCCTGGGCGGTAGACGCGCTCTCCATTCCTTGGGACGGACTGATCTCATATGCCTACCCCCGTCTGTGCTGGTGCCGAAGATCCTGCAAAAACTTCTGAGATGCTCCGCAGTTCTCTTCCTGGACCTCGGATCTGCTCGCTCTAGCGACGGACCCGCCCCTAGAGTTCCCCACCCCGCCCACGATGCTCAAGCCTGGAGGTTGTCCGGCAAGCCCTCGCCACTAGAGGTTCTCGGATGCGGCAGTGGCGGTGATTGCAGCTGCCCGCAGACTGTCTACCAGGAATATGTACGAAGGCAAGTGGAGGGTCTTCCAGTCGTGGTGCGCCCCCCAGCAGCTCCCCCCCCCCCCCACACCACGAGTCTAACTACCCCCCAACTGGCGGATTTCCTCCTATGGCTCTTCAACGACCAAGGCTTAGCACCTATTGCCATCAAGGGTCATGATCGCAGACACTTACCGCCACCTGGGCCTACCGGATCCGGCCCTTGCAAAGACCTTCGGACCTTTTGGCTCATTTGAACTCCGACGTCCTGTCTCCCGTTCTCTCATACCTCAGTGGGACCTCACCTGGGTACTGACGTGGCTAAATACAGACCACTTCGAACCCCTGCCCTTGGCACGGTTCGGCGACTTGACCCGGTAAACGTGTTCCTCCTGGCGCTCGCCACGGCGTCCGCGTGTGCGAGTTTCATGCGCTCTCGGTACGCCCAGAGTGTTTGCACTTTGAGACGATGGCTCAGCACAGCTTTTCACCGACCCATCCTTTTGGCCAAGAGCCGGCCTCCCTCGGCTGCGCCCCAGATGCTGACCGTACTTCCGCTCAGAGGGACATCAACAGGACCCAGTCCAGGCACTGCAGATTTATCGGCGTCGCTCAGAGCCACGCCGCTTAGGGCGTGCCCGCCTCTTCCTACCACTTTCACCAGGCAGGCTGGGTATCCCGGCCTAGACAGTTTGTCCTGGCTGCGGTGTGTGATTCGTTGGCCTACCAAGACCTCTCCCCGGATGGGGATAGACGGTTACAGATCCGGGCGCATGAAGTACGAGCAGTAGCCCCCAGCGCGGTCTTTGACCGCTACTGCTCGGTTAAAAACATTGGGACGGCGGTAGGCAGGCGGGCAGACTCCACCTTCGCCCGCTTCTAGCTCCGCGTCCTATCCTGGCCATGTTGGGCGACATCTCCGCGGCCCAGCAACCCCTCCGCGTGCCACATGCGCCATAGGCACTTCTTAACTGAAATGGTCGGGAGTGCTCCTTGTGGGCCGGCGGAGGGTGTTAGGTTCAGGGGGTTGGGTGTCGGCACCCTCCTCCTCTTCACTATTCTTCCATATAGTAATGCCATCGGTAATGTATTTTGAAAAAACAAATGAATTTTTTTTCTAAAATGTATTTTTTTGAAAAATACTTACCGATGGCATTACTGGCCTGGTTAGGGTGGTAAGGGGAGGCCACCCTGGGCTCCTATACATGGATCCCTGGTGTCTCCTCCCCAGTTGTGTAGGGGACACAACTTTGGGCTGAAATCGTTAGGCTATAGAGTGTATTCCATATAGTAATGCCATCGGTAAGTATTTCTCAAAAAAGTACATTTTAGAAAAAAAAAATCATTTTTCAACCAAATTTGGTACAAAGATAGCTGAAGATAAGACCTTCCTATGCATACTATTTAGTCGACTCATCACAAAGGTCAAGGGTCATGGGGGGTTGACAGATATGTGAAAAATGCTTACATTTTCAGAAAACATGGATTTTGCTGGTGCAGAAGCAGCCCTTGTCACAAAGGTCACACATATGTAAATTGGTCATACACGTGAGCCATAATGGCTTTGCCTTTCTTGTTTTAAATTTGCTTGAAGTTATTGTCCTATGAAAGCTACATTACAGATTAAGATAGAGATCAACCATTTTAGTTCAAGGGTGGTGCCAAAATAGCTTGGCACGTCAGGCGCTAAGCTACTCTGGCACCACCCTTGAACTATTATATTCAAATTTGTTTCTTGCAATAGTGTATCAGGAGGAAAAGGGTTAATTGTTGACTCATGTGTAAAAGGGGACAGAGTGAGGTGTAAGTCTGTATAAGCTCCCACATTCAGCAGGTACTCATGAGGATCCACATATACAGTAGCACCCGTTCGAGCAACCAGCCCTTGTGCAAGAAAAACTGTGGCCTCAATAGACAGATGGTCTCTCAAGAGAAGTCTTGAAGAGAAAAAAGTGTTACCTGTTCTCAAAAACCTTCATTTAGGTGGTTACGGCCATGTAAATGGTGGTCTTTAATTAATGACAGGTGATCTCTCATGAGGGTGGTGGCTCAAAACAGGTTTTGTTATAACATGATATATATCAAGACAGGGGCTCTCTCAAGAGACGTTTTGAAAGGAAAAAAAAGTGTCACTTGTCATTAACTCATTCTACCCCAGACACACCACAGCAAGATAAGGATCGACCATGATAGTTCTAGGGTGATGCCAGAATAGCTTGGCGCCTATAGGCGCCAAGCTATTCTGGCATCACCCTTGAACTATCATGGTCGATCTGTGCCCTGCACTTCAATGCAGTCTTCAGAGGACAACGGGAAAACTTGCGGATTTCGGTGTTGGGGTAGAATGAGTTAAAGACTCTTGTCTACATGTCTACTCATGCTACAGTCACCTAAATGATGGTCATTTAATGACAGGTGACATCAGAGGTCAGTGAAAACAGAACTTTAGATATAACAAAAGTCATATAAGCCAACACCATTTCAGAGGTCCTCACGAGGCTTCTTGCATGTGAAGTACTCTGCTTATAGCAAAGATGAAAAATAAGCATTTTTCTGCCCCCTCAGGTCCTCAGCATGGCTGTGGAGGTACCTTGAACCAAACCAGTGGACGTATCGCATCACTCGACGCCAATAACGATGGACTGTATGAGCATCTGCTTGACTGTTGGTGGACGATTTTCGTTGACAACAACAAAGTTGTCTCATTGAATTTTACCTCTATGGAATTGGAGCGTGGACTGCCGACTATGAATCTCTGCCCTTTCGATTTTGTGGATGTACGTGCATATGGGGATGAAGAAATGTTTTGTGCGTGTGTGTACTGTGGAATCATTAACCCCTTCGCTGCTAGTGATCACGAATTTTGTGTCTGCAACCACTGCACTCTGACTGACATTCGTGTGAAGAACGCAGATATATATGAGACACAATTAGGCACAAAGAACATAGGACTAACAAGAGACATATATTCTAATGAGACCGTGACTGCAGGGACTCATGAGGGTTTTAGTCTCTTGCAGCTGGGTGGTGTTCACCTTGCCACAGCAGTGATGGAGTTAACCCAGTTAGCCCTGACACCCTACAGCAGGAGATGGATAGACCATGATAATTCAAGCGTAGTGCCAGATTAGCTTGGTGCCTGATGGGAGCAAGCTAATCTGGCACTATCCTTGAACTATCGTGGTCGATTCATCCCCCACAACTGGTACATGGTCGATAGGCAGCACCTCCAAAATTTGGGATATGTGGCCGTGGGGTTCAGTAAGTTAACGTGGACACACATGATGTGTATTTTAACTGTCTGGCTCCTCCGGGATAACAAAATAAGTCTCACAAAATCAACTGTCTTTCTTTGTCTTTCTCATCTGATATTATTTAACTTTCCTCGCCACACAGGAAACTGGAAAGCCTGTATAGATTGACTTCAGACACAATTTTGTGATGCTGGTCTGCGATTTGTTTCCTCAAAAACATTACCGATGACATGACTACATGGAAGTGTCTACTACTGGGCTCAATTTTAGCCTACTCACCCGTTGTGTGCCCACACAACCCGAGAGGCACTCGGGGAACCCCCAGAGGGGCCGAGAGTTATCTCCCCATACCTGCCTTACCGGATCCGGTCACAAGACCAACCAGTCTTGCTACTTCGCTCATGCAGAGAAGACGTGTCTGGCTTGCTCTCGCGCTGCCTCGACCGGTCTTCTGCCTGGCCTACGCTCGTTGCCGACTTTGTGTGCTCTGCGCCCTTCTAGCCCTGCCCTGCCTTCTCTCTTCCTGCTTCGTTTGGGCTTCGTTCGGGGGTCTGTCTGCTTGCTGTTGGACGGCGGTTTGGCTGCCCCTTCCCCCCGTTCCCTTCATTGCAGAGGTAAGGTAGCGGTAGTTCCCCCAGCCGGCCCTCAGGCCGAGAGCCGGCTGCCTGTTGGGGCTTTCCTTCTTAGCTTTGACATTAGCGTTTGACTTACGTGCCGGCGCCTTCGGCAGCCGTTCTTGCGACTCTCGTCGCGTGACGGCTCCTCTTGCGCCTTAGTGCCTGATTAGCTCACAGTCGGCTTTACCGTTTTCACGCCCGTTTTTCTCGTGGGGCCTTTGGGCTCCATTGTTCGTTAGCCCGGTTAAAGGCCCTTTAGCCCTCCGAGAGTTTTCACGGTTTCACTGGGAGCCCCTTTGCTCTTAGCCAAAATGCTTTTGTGCTCCCAGTGTGGCGACTTTCAGTGGCCGACGGACAATCATTCGGTCTGCCTGCCTTGTGTGGGCTGCTCCTCGGACCGCCGGTGTAAGGTTTGTGCGACCTGGTCTGAGTTGCTTTGGTCGGACCTCTGGTCCTTCTACCGCCGAGAGCGTACTCGGCCGGCTACCGCGCGTCCGGCGCCAGTTGAGACCTCGGCCGCCCTTGCGGTATTGACCGACCACTCCCGCACGGAACGGAACTCTCGTCGGGGATCGCGTTCGTTGACTGACCAGAGGACCGCCACTGCTGCCACGCCCGCTGACCCTTCTGGAGGGTCTGTTTGCCGGCAGAGCGCCCGTCTCACTGAGCGTGGCCTGCAGCAGTCTGCCATGCGCCGTCCTTCGATGACGAGCCTTCCTCGCCGGTCTCTCCACGACAAGCCCGCTGATCCTTCCGGAGGATCGGGAAGCCGGCATAGTGCCCTGCTCAGCGAGTCAGGCCAGGAGAGACATCAGCACCGTCCTACGCGACGCAGCCGCGACCCCGACGCTCACCGTTCCTCCACGAGACACGGACGCTCCTGCTCGCCTCGCGAACGCCGTCGGCGGGATCCTTCGGCCTGTCGGGATCGCCGCCCTTCTTCCCCACGGGCGCGTTCGCGCTCTTCGCCGCGCCGTTCGTCGCGTTCGCCGCGTCACCGCCGTCGTCGGCCCTCCTCTCCTCGTCGGCACTCCTCGCCGATTGTTCGCCGGGCTCGTTCCAGTCCTTGTCCTCGCGTGCTGGAGAGGTCCCGCCCTCGCCGTGCCCGGTCGCCTCCTCGCTCGCCGCCGCGTTCGTCGCTGCCCTCGCGTCCCTTGCCTTCGCCTGAGGTTCAGCTCAGTCCTTTGACCTCGCTGCGGTCGGTCGTGGTCCCGGTGGCTCGCTCCCCTTCTCGCCACTCCCTGGAGGACGACACGCTCAGTTTGCTGCCCGAGGACTCCGTCTCGGCTCTGTTGGACGAGGAGGGTCGCTCGCCCTCGCCCGCGGCCCTCGAGGATGCCGCCCCCTCGGCTCTCCCGTCTTCTTCCCGGGCAGAGACTCTCCTAGCACTGGACGAAGCCGCCAGGATCGTGGCCGCGACGCTGCCGGTGGACGCCTGCCCAGCCTCCCCACCCCTGAAGAGGAAGGTCGCCGCCTTCATAGATGCGGAGAGGCAGGTCAAGAGGGTCAAGTCTCTTCCCCAACCGCCCGGCTTTAAGGACCTACGAGACGTCTTCTCGTCGCACCTGCAACTGGCCACTTCGCCGGAGCCGGTCTTCTTTTCCGATCGTCGCTGGCCGGCGGGCTTGGATATGTCCTTTCGGCGGGATTGGTATGCCGGCCACTCCCAGGCCTTCGCCATCCCTCTGCCTACGCTGGACCCCTCTGCCGTGTCGCAAGCTGGCGGCCCGGCTCTGCTTCGTCGGTGCCTGCCGCGGGGCCTGGACAAGACAGCGACCCTGGTCCGGAACACCTTAGCCTGCGCCGGTGTCTTGGAGCTCCTCACACAAGCCCTTGTCCATCGCGTGGAGGAATCCTGGCATCCTTCCATCTCTCCCCTCCTGGGAGACTTGTTGGTCCTCTCGGAGACCACCAACCGTGCCGCCTACCACTCGTCGGTCAACGCTATGGCTGCCTCCGCCAACTGCAACCTGATGCGTCGAGACGCCCTGCTCCTCGCTTGCCGAACGATGCCTCCGGACCTGCGCGCGCAGCTTCGCCGTGCTCCTTTGGGTGGGCCCCTGCTGTTCGGCGACTCCTGGTCCGCTGTTAGAGCCGCCAATCCTGACCGCTGGCCCAGCAGTGCTCCTCCTCCCCGCTGCCCTTGCGTCGCTCCCCACTCTGGACCGAGATCCCCAGCGACCCGCTGAAGGCCTCCGCCTTGAGGGGAGAGGTAGCCTCCCTGCTGAGGAAAGCCGCCACAGAGGTGTCCGGGCCCCCGACTCGCCCGCCTTCTACAGCCGCCTGTTCGTCGTGCCGAAGCCTGGAGGGAGATGGCGTCCGGTCATCGATCTTTCGGCTCTGAACAAGTTTATTTCGGCCCCCTCCTCCCGGATGGAGACTGCCAGAGCCCTGGAAACCGCGGTCCAGCCTCGAGACTTCGCAGTCAGCCTGGACCTTTCCGATGCGTTCCTGCATGTCCCGATGCACCAGGCCTCCAGGAAGTTTCTCAGGTTTGCGATCGACGGCGTCATTTACCAGTTCCGTGCGCTGCCATTCAGACTCAACCTCAGCCCCTGGGTCTTCACCCGGCTGATGGACGCCGTAGTCGCCAAAGCCCGACAGTCCTCCTCCAGTCCGACGTCGAACTACCTCGACGATCTCCTCCTGCGCAACCAATCGGAGACCGCGCTCGCCACGGACAGGGATGCTCTACTGCACCTCCTGGCGCACTTGGGCTTCCTAGTAAACGAGGGCAAGTCGGATCTCACTCCCTCCCGCCGTTTTGTGCACCTGGGCATGGAATTTGCTACCGACCTCAACACGGTACGCCTTCCGGCGCCCCGGATCCAGAAGATTGCGAATCTAGCCGGCCAGTTCGCTCGGGAGGATGCAACCCTTGCCAGAGTCTGGCTTCAGTTGCTGGGTTTGTTGAACGCCGCAGCGGATCTTATCCCCCTAGGGCGTCTCTACTCCCGGCCGATTCAACTGCATCTTCTACTCCATTGGCGCCCGTCTTCCGGAGACTTAACGACTTCGGTTCCGCTGTCCCAGATCCCCGCGTGGCTAGCGTCGGGAGTTCCCCTGGCCTCTCCCCCACCCCAGACCTCTCTGTGTGTCGATGCCAGCCTCACTGGGTGGGGCGCTCATCTCCTTCCTGGGTTCCTCTCAACATCGGGCCCCTGGCCCTCGGACTTAGCGCACACCCACATCAATTGGTTGGAGATGCAGGCCGTTTGGCAAGCCCTTCAGGTCTGGGAGGATCTCCTCAGGCACCAGGAGCTGCTAGTTCTCTCGGACAACACGACTGTGGGGGCTTACATCCAGAGACAAGGTGGCGCATGCTCTCCCGTCCTTTGTATGCTCTTCTACCGGATGATGCGTTGGTGCGAGGACCGGGGCATTACCATTCGAGCCCGACACATTCCCTGACACCTGAATGTCTTGGCCGACTCGCTGTCTCGCCGCGGCCAGCTCTTACACACGGAATGGACCCTTTGGCAGGACATCTTTCGGATGATCTGCGCCCGGTGGGAGACTCACCAGGTCGAATTGTTCGCCACAAGGTGGAACCATCAGCTTCCCCTCTTCGTCTCCCCGATTCCCGATCCCCTTGCCTGGGCTGTCGATGCACTCTCCATTCCCTGGGACGGCCTTGTGGCCTACGCTTACCCCCCCATGGTCCTCGTACCCAAAGTCCTCCTCAAGCTTCGGGGCGCTTCGGCGATCCTCCTGTTGGTCGCACCGTTCGCCTGGAACCGCTCCTGGACCACTGACCTACTCAGCCTCGCCACGGACCCGCCCCTGCTGCTTCCCACCCCACGCACCATGCTCAAGCAACCGCGACAGCCGCTGTTCCACCCCTGCCCGGAGCGGCTCCTCCTTCATGCCTGGAGGTTGTGTGGCAAGCCCTCGGAGCTAGAGGCTACTCGGGTGCAGCAATGGAGGCGATCGCTGCGGCCCGCAGACCTTCGACCATTCGAGTCTACGAGGGAAAGTGGCGAGTCCTGTGTTCCTGGTGCGCCGACCAGGGCCTTACGCCCACGGAACTGACTAATCCTCAGCTGGCGGACTTCTTTCTCTGGCTCTTCCGAGACCAAGGCTTAGCCCCCATCACGGTGCGGGGATACCTGTCCATGATCGAGGACACTTATCGTCACCTTGGACGACCAGACCCGGGCGCCTGCAAAGACCTAGCCGACCTTATGGGACACTTCGGCATCCAGCGCCCTACTCTCCGCTCGCTCATTCCTTGCTGGGACCTACCCTGGGTGCTCACGTGGTTGAATTCTGCCCGCTTCGAACCCTTACCTTTGGCCCAGTTCGCAGACTTGTCACGCAAGACATGCTTCCTGCTGGCGCTTGCTACCGCCTCGCAGGTGAGCGAGCTACACGCTCTTCGGCAAGCCCTTCCTGCTTGCAGTTCCGAACAGATGGGTCCATCCAACTGCTTACGGACCCGGCCTTCCTGGCCAAGAACAGGTCTCCTCTAACCGCGCCTCAGGTTATCACCATAAGGCCGCTAAGAGACCGACCTCAGTCCCAGGAGACCCGGCAACAGGATCCCGTGCGCGCCCATAAGATTTATCTGCGGCGATCTAAGGCCGTCCGCAGGGGACGGTCGCGCCTCTTCCTACCTCTGAGACCCAGCAGGCACGACATTACGGCCCAGGCGATCTCTTCCTGGCTCCGCTGGGTCATACGCTCCGCCTATCAGGATATCTCTCCACAGGGAGCGAAGAGGCTGCACATTCGCGCACACGAGGTACGAGCCATGGCCACGAGCGTCGCGTTTGATCGAAACTGCGCTGTCAAAGACATCGTGGTGGCTGTGGGCTGGAGGACTGAATCTATATTCGCCCGCTTCTACCTCCGGGATCTGGCTGGCCAGCGAGAGAATCTCGCACTTGTGGGGGACATCACCGCGGCGCAACACTCCCTCCCGGCGCCACCGGCGCCATAGGTGGGCACTTCGCTAAAATTGTCGGGAGTGTGCGACGGGGAGGACGGCGCTGTTTCTCCTAGGGAGGTGTTACGCGGCACCGTCCTCCTCATCGCAATTCTTCCATGTAGTCATGTCATCGGTAATGTTTTTGAGGAAACAAATTCATTTTTCTCTAAAAGGTATTTTTCGAAAAATACTTACCGATGACATGACTCGGAGGACCCTCCCACCTGACCCGCTTGCCGCTTTTGAGCGAAGTATCAGACTGGTTGGTCTTGTGACCGGATCCGGTAAGGCAGGTATGGGGAGATAACTCTCGGCCCCTCTGGGGGTTCCCCGAGTGCCTCTCGGGTTGTGTGGGCACACAACGGGTGAGTAGGCTAAAATTGAGCCCAGTAGTAGACACTTCCATGTAGTCATGTCATCGGTAAGTATTTTTCGAAAAAATACCTTTTAGAGAAAAATATATTTTAGACCATAAGGACAAGGGCTGTAAGGTCCAAATCACAGACTGGCACTCAATGATTTTCTTCTTCATTGTTCAGGTGTACGATGGATTGACGACAGATGCGCCATTACTCGGAATGTTCTGCGGTAGCACCCTCCCCCCGTCGCTGACATCTTCGACCAACGTCATGATGGTCTATTTCCACACAGACAGCAGCCACTCCGAGCGAGGGTTTAACATCACCTTTGGACAGCGAGATTGTAAGTCCAGTCAGAATTACGCCCATAGGAGGGAGCCACCAAATAGTGAAAGTTTGCGGGTGTGAAGATGGACATCTGTAAAGTCAGAATCTCATGTGCAGGATTTCCTTTGTTTAAAAAAATTGAACCCTTTCTTAAAACACATTTTATAAGAAATTTTCTGAAATTGTATTTGTTTGCATTTTTAATTTTCAAACTGTTTTGTTTCCTCCTGCGAAAAGAAATTTGTTGTTGGCATCCCAGCAGCGCCAAGGAGCAACCCTGGACCCCGACCAGCCTCTTTGTATTTCACAATTGCCAGCTATCACCCATGTACAGTAGAACCTGTTTTGAGTGACACCCTATGAGAGATCACCTGTCAATAAAGACCATCATTTAGGTTGCTGTAGCTGTGACTGTGGCTGTAGCCACCTAAATGATGGTCTTTAATGACAGGTGACACACTTGCCCCGCAAGACTTTTCTTGAGAGCACTTGTCTGCTATGACTATTTTTGTTTTCTCAAAACACATTACCGATGGTATTACAACTAGGAAATGTTTCTTAGCTAGTCTAATTTTAGCCCAAAAATTGTTGTGTACGATAATGGCCATGATGGCAGGAGAGGGGCGCCATAGGTTAGGCGGAAACCCGGTAGCCTCCCTTCCGGTTCAACCACGCATGTGCTCAGTGCTCAAATCACCAGTCAGTTTCTTCGCTAGTCGCGTGAGGTTGTGTACGCCTGTGGCTCCTTCGTTTCGTTGGCTATCGTTCACTGCTTCGACTTTCTACTGTGAGAGAGGGATTGTGGCCTTTGGGCTGGGACGCTTTCGTGTGTGCGTTGTTTCGAGAGGACTTCCTAATGACGCTGGTGAGCTGTGCTCACTGTCGGCCGGTCGCCTTCAACTTCTGGTGCCCTTGGGGTTCGTCCTTGGCCTACCTCGGGGGAAGGCCTGGTTCGGTGGCGGGCGGCGCGTTCCTGGTCTACTCGGGTGACTGTCGTCTCTGCGCCTGGCACCGGTCCCTTCGTGGCCTGTCGGAGCCGCTTGGCGCCTTGGTAGGACGGCTTCGGGCTTCACCACTGACACCGCTCTTCGTTCCTCTCCTTTCCCAACATGGCGAGGTAAAATCTCGGTCACTGCTTCCGTACGGCGCTCAGGGAGGGTTTGAGCGCCGCACGCCAGCATACGCCGTATCTCCTTCGTTCGTTTCGCGCGTTTCGTTCCCTGCCGGCTGCGGCAGGTTCGATTACCTTCACATAGATTGTTCTGTTTTGTGTTGCAGTTGGCAAGTCCGCACCTGTATCAGATGTGGACAATTCCAGTGGCCGAGCGATGGACACGAGGTGTGCCTGCCCTGTTCAACCTGTACCTCTTCCCAACCGTGCCTGGTCTGCGCCCCTTGGCGGGAAGAACAATGGAATCAGCTATGGGGTTTCTACCGTCGTGAACTTCCGACGACAGCACGTATACAGGGCCATACACCGGTAAGAACCACAGACCCGACTAGTGGGTATTACCTGGTGAGAGGACAGTCTACGCCGCGACTTATGCCGCGAGCCCGTCCTCCTGGGCTGGCAGCGAACACAGACCCGACTAGTGCGCGCTGTCCGGTAGCAGAAACTAGTACTGAAGTTTCAGTCAGGCCCTCTTCCTGGAACAATAAAGACACGCCGGTAATCACCACAGACCCGACTAGTGGTGCTTATCAGACGTTAGAACGTTCTCCATCGCGACTTCGGTCGCTAGCTCGTTCTACTACACCGGCAGCAGGTACAGACCCGACTAGTGCACGCTGTCCGGTTCCGCCGATCCTTTCGGCGCGAGAGAAAGTACAGGTACAGGCTTCAGTTCCGGTAGCGGTCTCGACTCAGGAGATGCCCGCTTCCCAGCAGAAGGATACTCCTCCTCCACGCATCGACAGAGGTCGGCGTTCAGGTACGGACCGTTACTCACCTCGTTCCAGAGAGCAGAAGCACCGGACGGTCTCCCGCTCTTCTCGCCATCGTTCACCCTCCAGGGACAGGTCACCGCGGCATAGGCATGCCTCCAGATCTTCCCGTACCAGTAGGCCATCGCGGACGGTGTCCGGGGTCGGATCTCCGCAAGTGGTTCGTCGGTCCAGACCGCATTCCCCAGATGTGAGACATTCTACTCGGAGAGCGCGCCAATCTTCTACTCCACCCTCCAGGCCGTCGTCGTCCAGAGTCAGTCGACGCTGCCACCGCCAATCCCGTTCTAGGAGTCCCCGCTCCCGCCGTGAGCCCTCCCCGCGGGATAGGAGGTCGCCTCGACGCTACGCTCATCGTTCTCGCTCTGGGTCTCAAGTAACCTCTCCGGTCCGTTCGTGGCGTCACCGCTCCGTGAGACCTTCTCCGGCCAAGGCCTCGGTCACATCCCGGCTCGTCGCGGAGGCTGGGCCCACACTCTTAGCACGAACCGGCCCCACCCACCTCGCTCTGCAATTAGAGGATGACGCGCTCAGCCTTGCTCCTGAGGACTCAGTTTCGGTTTTACTTCGGGACGACAGCCCCGCGCACTCTATCACGGCGCCCCCTGACGTGGATCAAGATGAGCAGGAACAACATCCGTCAGCAGTGGGACACAGGTTGGAGACTCTGCGTGCCCTGGACGAGGCAGCTCGCATCATCTCGGCGTGCCTTCCGCCGGAAGACTGTCCTCCTTCTCCGCCTGCGAAGAAGAAGGCCGCGGCCTATGTAGATGCGGATCTCCATACCAAGACCTTTAAGACTCTTCCTCAACCTCCGGGTTTCAGCAGCCTACGGGACGCGTTCTCGGCTCGACTCGCTCAGGGACACTTGGGCACCGCTGGATTCTTCAATGACTCTAAGTGGCTGGCGGACCTACACATGTTTTTTCGGCAATCTTGGTACGCGGGACATACTCAGAGCTTTACCTGCACACTTCCCAAACCGGACCCTGCTGCTTGGGCCCTGGCGGCCATCCCGGCACGGACCCCTCTGCTTCCAGGAATTGATCAGACAGGTACCCTCATCCGCAACGCCTTAGCCTCCGCGGAATTTCTTGACCTTCTGACTCAAGCCATGGTTCGTCGCGTTGAGGAGGCTTGGCATCCATCCCTTACGCCGCTGCTAGGAGATCTGCTCGCTCTAGCCGTCTCTGGTAACCGGGCCTCCTACCACACCTGTGTCAACGCTATGGCTGCGGCGGCCAACTGTGACCTTTTGCGTCGGGATTTCCTCCTCCGCTCCTGCCCTCTCCCCAATGACCTAAAGCTCCAACTTCGTCAGGCGCCCCTTGGCGGAGAACTTCTCTTTGGCCCCACTTGGTTGGCGGTTAAGGAGGCAAACAAGGACACCTGGCCAAGTCGTACGGTACCTACTCCCTTTCAGCATACCCGCAGGACCCAGGGTCGCCCCCTGCGGGCGGCTAGACCCGTTTCCCGGCCTTACACCAGAGGTGGACGTCTTCCCCCCAGGCCCCCTGCCTTCCCCCGTACCCGTGCTACTGCAGGATCCTCTTCGGCCCCCGCTCCCAGAACCTGGCCCAAGCCTGCCCGACGCCCCGGGCGGGGCAGGACCTTCTGACATTCTCCACCTTCGGGCTCCGTCGACCGCGCTGGGACCTCCGGTCGGCGGGAGGCTCGCACAGCACAGCGCCGCCTGGCGGGCGCTGTTCCCGGATGACCCCTGGATTCTTTCGACCATCTCCCTCGGTCTGCGGATCTCCTTTCGATCCCCGCCCCCACTGCAACGTACTCCGGCGTGGACCTTGGTCCCGACAGACCAGCTCAAGGCAGACGCTCTGCGCAACGAGGTGGCCGCCCTACTTCGGAAAGCAGCGACAGAGGTGGTGACGCGACTCGACTCCCCAGCTTTCTACAGCCGACTGTTTGTAGTTCCCAAGCCGGGCGGCAAGTGGCGTCCTGTGATCGACCTGTCCGCGCTCAACAAGTTTATAGTAGCTCCACGCTTTCGCATGGAGACAGCTCGGGCCCTGTGTGCCTCGGTGCAACCCTTCGACTTTGCAATCAGCCTGGACCTCGCGGATGCGTACCTTCACGTGCCCATGCACTCACCATCCAGACGTTATCTACGCTTCGCCTTCGAGGGTGTGGTATACCAGTTCCGCGCACTTCCCTTCGGCCTCAACCTCAGCCCATGGGTCTTCACACGCATCATGGACGCCGTGGTGGCCAAGGCCCGTCGGACTTCCACGAGCCCCACGTCCAACTACCTGGACGACCTGCTCATGAAGAATCAGACCTCTGCCGCCTTGGAGGTGGACCGGGATGCCTTGCTTCAGCTCCTCAAGACGCTGGGCTTCATAGTCAACTTCGGCAAGTCCGACCTCGTGCTGTCACGCCATTTCGTCCACCTAGGCATGGAGTTCTACACCGACCGCAATATCGTCCGGCTGCCCGAACCCCGCATTCAGAAGCTGGCGGATCTAGCTCGGCAGGTATCCCAGAAGTCTTCGATCCCCGCCAGGCAGTGGCTTCAGTTGCTGGGGCTGATGAGCGCTGCAGCAGACCTTATTCCGTTAGGACGTCTCTACTCCCGGCCGCTACAGTTGCACCTTCTGCTACACTGGCGTCCGTCGACCTCCGACCTAGAGTCTCCGGTTCCGATTCCTTCCTTGCTCCGTCCTCACCTTCTACGCTGGGCGGACCCCCTCTGGATCGCAACAGGAGTGCCGCTGTTCTCGCCACCGCCCTCCCTCTCCATCTGCGTAGACGCGAGCCTCTCCGGTTGGGGAGCACACCTTCTACCCTCCTTCGAGACGGCCTCGGGCCGGTGGGACCTGGATCTCCGGGACCGACACATCAACTGGTTGGAACTGGAAGCCGTCTGGCAAGCCCTTCGTGTGTGGGAATCTCGCCTGCTTCACCGGGAGCTACTGGTGTTGTCGGACAACTCTACGGTCGTCGCCTACATCCAGAAGCAGGGCGGAACCCGCTCCCCATCTCTCTGCATCCTCCTTTACCAAGTGCTCCAGTGGTGCGAGGATCGGGACATTTCTCTCCGTGCTCGACATATCCCGGGCCACTTGAATGTGCTGGCCGACTCCCTCTCCCGTCGCGGTCAACTACTGCACACCGAGTGGTCTCTGCGTCCAGACATCTTTCGGATGATCGGCGCTACCTGGGAGTCACCCATGATCGACCTCTTTGCCACGAGATGGAATCGCCGACTCCCTCTGTTCGTCTCGCCGATTCCAGACCCCTTGGCCTGGGCAGTGGACGCCCTCTCCATCTCCTGGGATGGACTGGTCGCCTACGCCTACCCACCCACGGTCCTCATCCCCAAGGTTCTTCTCAAGCTGAGAGGCAGCAACACTATCCTGTTTCTGGTGGCGCCGTTTTGTTGGACCAGGTCATGGACGACCGACCTCCTGAATCTGGCGACGGCCCCCCCACTACAGCTACCCACTCCACGAACGATGCTCAAGCAACCGCGGCAGACGCTGTACCATCCTTGTCCAGAACGTCTCCTCCTCCACGCCTGGAGGTTGTCCGGCAAGCCCTCTCCGCTAGAGGCTTCTCAGGTGCGGCAGTGGACGCGATCGCTACAGCCCGCAGAGCCTCGACCAGATGAGTTTACGAGGGCAAGTGGAGAGTTCTCAGCACCTGGTGTGACGACAGACGCCTCTCCCCCACCGAGTTGACAGTCCCTCAGCTGGCGGATTTCTTCCTCTGGCTTTTTCACGACCAGCGTTTAGCTCCCATCACCATTCGAGGTTACCTGGCCATGATCGCTGATACTTACAGGCATCTAGGACGTCCTGACCCGGGCGCCTGCAAGGACCTTGCCGATCTGATGGGCCATTTCGGTCTGCATCGTCCCGCTCTACGTACACTGCTGCCACGTTGGGACCTACCTTGGGTCCTTACTTGGCTCAACTTGGCCCGCTTTGAGCCTTTACAGCTGGCGAGACTACCGGACGTGACGAGGAAGACCTGCTTCTTGCTAGCCCTCGCCTCAGCCTCCAGAGTCAGTGAGCTGCACGCCCTCTCTACTCGCCCCACCTGTTTGCAGTTCCGGACGGACGGTTTGGTGCAGCTGCTTCCCGACCCGACCTTCCTAGCCAAGACCAGATCTCCACTCGTGGCACCACAACTGGTCACCATACTACCACTCAGAGAACCACGCTCCGATCGAGAGTCCCGGCAGCAGGACCCAGTTCGAGCATTACGTGTGTACCTGCGCCGGACCAAGCCACTCCGCAGGGGACGCACCCGCCTTTTTCTTCCTCTGTCCCCAGGTAGAAACGACATCTCAGCCCAGACTATATCCTCCTGGCTTCGGTGGGTGATACGATCCGCCTACCAGGAACTCGCCCCTGATGCAGCAAAACGCATGAGGATCAGGGCGCACGAGATCAGAGCCATGGCCACGAGCCTCGCATTCGAACGCAACTGTGCGGTCAAGGACATCGTGGCAGCTGTGGGCTGGCGAACAGAGAACACCTTCGCTCGCTTCTACCTGAGGGACCTCTCCAGCCAGCGGCACAACCTAGCGCTGGTGGGAGACATCGTGGCGGCGCAACACTCCCTCCCTTATCTTCACTAAAATTAGAGGGAGGTTGCTTGGGGGTGGACTCTTCTAGTAGCTTCGATGGCAGGGGTAGGGGCGGTTAGCGGCACCCACCTCCTTTTCGGGATTCTTCCTAGTTGTAATACCATCGGTAATGTGTTTTGAGAAAACAAACGTATTTTTCTTTAAAATAAGTTTTTTTGAAAAATACTTACCGATGGTATTACTCGAAGGTCCCTCCCACCTGCCCCGCTCGCCGCTGCTCCGCTAAGAAACTGACTGGTGATTTGAGCACTGAGCACATGCGTGGTTGAACCGGAAGGGAGGCTACCGGGTTTCCGCCTAACCTATGGCGCCCCTCTCCTGCCATCATGGCCATTATCGTACACAACAATTTTTGGGTTAAAATTAGACTAGCTAAGAAACATTTCCTAGTTGTAATACCATCGGTAAGTATTTTTCAAAAAAACTTATTTTAAAGAAAAATACGTTTTTCTTGCAGAATAGGTGGCTCCTCAAAATAGGCCCTACTGTAGATAACTTGTTAGAGCAGACTCGCAGTAAGCACTATCCCTAGTCGGAAATAAAAAGATGCATTTTGTGAAAGTGTGTGTTTCAATATGAATCAGTTTATTAGTGATTGTCTCAAATTTGAAACACCCTTAATCTGTCTTGCTCAATCCATTTTAACCCCTGAACCGTCGCGAAATGTGAACATGCAGTTGCGGGCACTCATGAGGATTTACGCCTCTTGCTGGCACGGCTTGTGTATGCATTTTCCTGTGATGAAGTAACAAAGGTTTCAGAAATACAATCTGTGACCATTGGCAGTGGAGGAGTTAACTTTTTCATCTCAGATGACTTTCACAACTTTAGGAGGTGTCGGTAAACCACTTTACTGATAGACTCAGACTGTTTTTCTGAGAATCTTTGTTAATTCAATGCCCCAAAAGGCCCCAGTGGATTCAAAGTGGACTACACAAGAGGCATAGATCCTCATGAGCCCCCGCAAATGCAGGGGCTCATGAGAATCTATGTCTCTTGTAGTTGAATTGAGTTCAGTTTTTCATGGCACTGAAAAAGTTCATTTAAAAACTTCATTTCACAGCTGTGTGCGGCGGAACCCGAAATGCTACCACAGTATCACAAAATATGACTTCCCCGGGCTACCCAGCTGCTACCTCCCAGGCTGTGCGTTGTCTGTGGACAATAGACGCTGGGGCTGACAACCGCCAGGTGGCCTTGAGAATGAGCGACATCGGCCTGTCGACAAGTTCTGGATGCTCACAAAGTTATGTGGAGTTCCGTGACTTTCCTATGGTTGGTGTTGCATATTTTTAAAAAATAATTATAGCAGGAGATGGATCGACCCTGATAATTCAAGGGTAGTGATAGATTAGCTTGGTGCCTGATGCCACCAAGCTAATCCAGCACTACTACCTTTAAACTATCATTGTGGAGCTATCTTCTGCAAATGGCATATAGTCATAACATAATTATCGCCTCTGAAACTTGATAAATGTGTCTGTGGGTTTAAATGGGTTAAAAGTTTTAATTATAGATATATTTTAAATTTTTGTACATTTACAAGTAAACTATGATTGCTTTTCTTGAAACAGTGATGGTTTGTTTTTGAAAACGTGTAGTATTATTTGGCGTTAACAGACTTTCTGTATGGATAAAGTTGCAAATATGCCTTTATTTCTGTAACCTGATTTACTTTCTTAAAATTGCTGTCTTACAGTATGATATAACTGGGTGTGCATCTTTTAAAAAGAAAACGGTGGATATCAATGAGGCAGCTCACCGCAAGCAAGAGATGTACATTTGCGGATGCAGGGGCCCATGAGAATATGTCTCCTGTAGATGGAGTGGGTTGAACGAAAACCACAGACTGTTTCAAGTTCATGCAATATCTCACCTACTTCTGGTTTAGTGATAACCTCTATTCTTTTTTGTTTTGCTGTGAAGGGGGACACAGGCAGATCATTGCGTTACTGTGGATCCAGCATTCCCGACAGATTTGATTCTGTCGGCCGTGTTGTACAAGTCATCTACAACTTTGATGGTGCATCATCAAGCAGAGGGTTCTCTCTCACCTACAGTGTGGCTGGTGAGTTGTGTGTTTGTGTGCGTTCACGTGAATGTGTGTGTGTTTGTCGCATGTTTGTGTGTTAAAAGTGTGTGGCATACATGTAGCCAGATCTGAATTTATGATGACATTATGCCGTCAGAAGAATACTCCAATAGAAAATTGTCTGTGATACAAATCGAAGGGATTCACGGGCCAGTTGCATGAGTGAGCTTAGTCCTGCGCCAGCCACTGAGCAAGGTGCTCTGCTATAGCGGAGCACCTTGCTTAGCAGCTGGCGCAGAACTAAGATCACTCATGCACCTCGTCCCTGGACCATACCACTTAGGTTTTGTGCTCTACGTTAATAGGGGCTGTCACTGTAATGAATGGTTGGGTTGCTAAGTCTTCTCCTTTACTTTGTAAGTTCCCAATGCACAAAAGGCCATAGGATCTATGTCGGCTGCCGTTGGCCCGCATACGGCCGTGCGCAGGCCAGCGGCGGCTGACAGCGGCCTGACGGCCTTTGCGCACTTGGTTTGTTGCATGAATTTGGACATTGATATGTAAGTGTTGCATGAATTGGATGTTGGTAGCTTTTTTTTTGTCAAGGTGATTTCATGGTCATTCCTGTTGGAATCACCTCAGCAAAAACCCGCACTACAGACAGCCTAAGAGCTAACAGTTGTCTTTTACTTTCACTTTTATCTCTCTTTTCCTTTCAGACTGCAACAGGAATATAGTGAGCAGTAATGGACGCATTACCAGTCCAGGCTATCCAGGGCTGTATCCTACCAATGCCAACTGTACAATTTTGGTGACAGCACGTGTTGGCTCAACACTGGCGTTGTACTTCACCCGCTTCTACGTCGAGCCCCACACTAGCTGCGCGTTCGACTATCTGCGAGTAAGCGACCCATGAACACATGCAACCCTGATCTTTAACCAGTTTTAACCCCTTGACTGTTACCAACAATAGTGCTCGGTGGAAAAGATGCATAATTATGCGTCTTTTACGCTGAGCGGTATTGTCAGTGGCAGTCAACGGTTTTTAACTTCACAACATATTTTCTCTTGTAAGTCCCACGTATGCTATTATGATATAAAACCTTTCAAGACTACTTTTTAGGGAAAATTAGTTCGTGTAAAACGTATTTCGTGTTAACCGATTTAGACTAAAACGTGTTCACAGTCTGAAACAAGAGAGTGTGTGGGAGATGTGCATCTGAGTGTGCCCTGCCCTGGAGGTTAAACGTCCACAGTATCGTACTTTACCTGATTACTCTCATCTCAATAGGGCAACAACAGACCACATGCATACAGCCTGTGGATTTAATGTACAATCCATCAGGAAAACAACAATCCATCTGATAAAACAGCTCTGTAACCAGTAGTAGTGTGCTATTTTTAGTCGTGTGCCAATGTGTACGGGCAATACTATGAACGCTTTGCGTAGTTCAGTGTCGCGATCCTTGGAACTGCTGTTTTCACCCTCTGTAGTACTTTGCGTCTATTGCTTACAAATCAGCTCTGCGTGTGTTTTATCACACTTCTATTGAGGAATAAAAAATTAAACACTAAAAATAACTGACTGTGAATGAATGAATACATGTACACAATCAGCAGAATACAGAAACACTATCTGTATCAGTTGAGATGGCAGTTCCCCCATCTCACTCACTCGTCGCACATCACATGGCTGTCTGTCTTTGTCTTTGGTTGAATCAAGAATGGGATAGGAAGAATCTCATCTAGACTAGCTCGCTAAGCTTTCCACGGACCGACCATTTTCAGAAACAGGGCTCTGTGTAAAAAACGTGCAGTCCTCCCGTCCCTACTCTCTCCCTCACCCACCACTCTAGCCCCCTCCCTCTTGCTAGGCAGTGTGTGTGTTCGTCAACGTCCTCGGTCACTTGTGTACCGATACTTGTGAGCGCGCGTGTTGACCACTAGTGCTTGAAAATTTGGATAGTCTCGGCCATTGGCGTTGCTGATCAGACGGATGTGTGAAGGCTAACACTGATGCAGTCATTCAGGTGTAGTGGCTATTTCGTAACGGAGTACTTCTGTAAACAAAACTTCCGCATGCGGTGTTACACGGAGGACAGCATCATCTCAGTCCTTGGGATAGTTGTTCGTGTTAAACAGATGAAAATACTATAAAATGTGTTGTTGAGAAAACAAAATCATCTTCGTGTTAAGCAGGAATTTTGTGACGCAGCATTCATGAAAGTGATAACAAATCTGAAAGTGGAACAGACAAACCTTTACGATTCTGTAGAAATCCAACATTTAAATTGTTTGCCCTACAAAGCAGGGCAGCTCAACAGAATCAGAATGAGCAGCGCAGATGACAAACTAAACTAAAAGCTAAACTGCGGTCCTCTTTGTTCAATTTTGGGTGACTGGATTCATGTTGTGAAAGTTTCTATAAAACATAGAAGTGGAAAGTTTGTACACTATCATTTCTAGACAGACCTCGCAACTGGTTAAGGCGCCTGCCACCAATGCCAAAGGTGCGAGGTTCGAAAATGGGTTCCGGCGTCGGACTTTTCTCCTCTGGTAAGTGTCACCGTTAATTTGGGCGGACCGTCGGGGGTTCTTTCTCCGGGTACTCCGGTTCTTCCACCCCCCACCCAACCCCCCCACCCCCCACACTTTGGTACCGGTTTCAGGCCACTTAACAAATTTCAAATACAAGCGGTCAAAAATCTCTGTAACTTCAGTAGCTGAACTGGCCCTTCGTCTGTCTTGTACTGTGTTTGTCTTAAATGGCGTAAAATCCGTGTCTGTTACGTGAGTGTGCGTTTTGGGTTTCAGTTCGCGGCGCTTTGAGTCGATTCGCCCCAAAATTGAGAAAAAGCGCCTATATAATAACGGTATTATTATTATTATAACTCCCCTTCTCAAGCTGTTTGATTCATAGTCATCGAGAGCAAAGCTCTCGGTGACTATGAATCAAACAGTTTGAGAAAGGGAGTCGCTCGGTCTGTCTAGAAATGATAGTATATGAATACTCCTTTTCTATGCTGTAATAGCCAGAGTTTACTGTACTTCCATTTGTTGTGGCAGATTCGCAACGGCTCCAGCAATGGAACAGTTCTGGGTCAACTATGTGGACCTGTGGAACCAAGCCCCATCTTTGTCTCGAATAATGTGCTGTACCTCAACTTCAGAACTGATGGATCCATTCAGCACTTGGGCTACGACATCAGCTTCACTTCTACTACAGATGGTGAGGCACATTTCTGTGTAGACGTTTTCCCTGAATGAGAAAGAGGTAAAAAAAAAAAAAAATGCACGGACTTCAAACATTCAGTGGATTCAACCAACCCACTCCCGTCTGCAAGAGGTGTATATTCTCATGAGACCCTGCAGCCGCAGGGTCTCATGAGAATATACACCTCTTGCTTGCAAAGAGTTACCCAAGTACATCCACAGGTTGAGGTACTTATTAAAGGCCCACTAATGCTGTAACTGTTCAAAGATACACTTCTGTAACAGATGGTTACGAAATGCTAGATGTAGGTCTATCTATGGTTCATTTTTAGACACAGGACAATCCAGTTTCACACACATCGTCTTTATATCAGATAACCTGACAATGACTCCACTCCATTCTAGAAATACAACACTATCAGTGTGAGAAACACCTAAAAATAGACTGACACGCTAAAGGCAGCGCAGAATAAATTAGTGCGATTACCGTGTGCCTTTGCTGCATGTCCAAACTGCTGTTAAAGTTCATTAGGTGTATCGACAAGGCATAGCAAACACAATTGGTGCTGAAGTGTGTCTTCAGATTTTTGCGTAATGGCACTTTCACAATATGACTGCTACGGGGACACATGCTGCAGTGTATTTTCATATGCATTTCTGGACAGTTGCCACAGTTGCGGGGGCTCATGAGGATCTATGCTTCTTGCTGAAATCACTTTGTATCCCTGTTCCTTTGAAGATCTGTGATGTTGAATTTACAATGATTTCAAAAACACAATCTTTGTCCACTGGCAGTGAACGGCTTAACTCGTTTGAGACGTGCTGCCTATGGATACACGGCGGTTCGCCAAGTATCCGTAGGCGGCACGTCTCGAATGAGTTAAGCTTTTGAATTAGTTTATTTATTTATTTATTTACAGTCTGTACAGTCTGTTCGAAAAGTAAACATGCAATGTTCTGCCACTAGGTCTTGGTTGTGGTGGCCAGCTCTCTGGCATCAACGGAAGTTTGACGAGCCCTGCTTTCCCTGGAAATTTCTCGGATGTGACCACCTGCACCTGGTACATATCGGTGCCTGTAGGTCGACAAGTAACCTTGAGCTTCACCTATCTGGCAGTGCCTGGGGTCGCAGACTGCTCAAGGAACTACGTGGAAGTTTTTGACGGACCAAACGCGTTGTCTCATACCTTGGGGCAGTATTGTAATGTAAGTTGTGAATGTGAGGTTGTAGTTTGTGTGTGCGTGTGTGGCTGTGTTTGTTCAAGGGTAGAGCCAGACCAGCTTGGCGCCACAGAAGGCCTGAAATGATGGTCTTTGTAGTGACACATGATCTCTCGTAAGGGTGGTCAGATTAGGTTCTGCTGTACTGAAATTTGGTTTAGTAAACCAAAGGTCGCTGCAATCATTTGCTCACAGGAGTTGCTATCAGACATAGGTACCTGTTGAATGCTTATGAGACTCTGTTTGTCAAACAAAAGGCATGTGACTGCTAAATCTGCTGCAATGACTAGAAGTGTTGATGCATTGGCGGTTTTTGTTATGCACATCATTACCATAGTCTTTTTTGTTGGCTCACGTGTGAAGCAAAAGTGAGTATGCTCTTGGCCAGTGGTCATTCGTCCGTTGTCTGTGCTAAACTTTAACATTGGCATTTTCTCTGAGACTATTCAAGCTACAGTCTTCAAACTTGGCCCAAGGATACTTTGTGGCAAGACCTTTCTAAGCATACCAATTTCAGTGACCTCTCACAAAGGTCAAGGTCACGGGATCAAGAAATATATATTAAAATAGCTATTTTTGGACATCATTTATTTTTTCTCAAATACTATTCACAAATTCAAACCCAAACTTTATACAAAGATACCTGATGGTATATATACACACTAATTTGGTTGATCCCTCGGAAAGGTCAAGGGTCACAAGCCTCAAGAAATAGGTCCAAAATTGCCATATTTTGACAAAAGATGTTTTTTCCCAATTACTATTCACAACTTCAAACCCAAACTTGCTACAGAGATACCTAATGGTAAGACCTTTCTATGCATACTAATTTGGTTGATCCCTCGGAAAGGTCAAGGGTCACAAGAGCTCAAGAAATAGCTCCAAAATTGCCATATTTTGACAAAAGATGTGTTTTCTCAATTACTATTCACAACTTCAAACCCAAACTTTCTACAGAGATACCTGATGGTAAGACCTATCTATGCATACTAATTTGGATGACCCCTCAGAAAGGTCAAAGGTCACAAGAGCTCAGGAAATAGGGTAAAAAATAGCCATATTTTGACAAGAAATGTTTTTTTTCTAAATTACTATTCACAACTTTAAACCCAAACTTGGTACAGAGATACCTGATGGTAAGATGTATCTATGCATACTGACTTGGATAACGCCTCGGAAAAGGTCAAGGGTCACAAGAGGTCAACAAATGTGTATAAAAAGCCAATAATTGTAGTTATTATCAACATTTTTGCAAACTTCTCAATCAAATTTGGCACAAAGGTATCTGATGATAACACTTTCCTATGTATCCTAATTTAGTCGACTCATCGCAAGGGTCAAGGGTCACGGGGGTTGCCCAGTTGTGCAAAAACTGATTAAATTTTGAGAAAACATGGATTTTGTTGTTAGTGCAGAAGCCATTCCTTTACTTATTGTCAGACATGTGTGGATCGGTCATACACTTGAGCCATAAGGGCTTTGCCCTTCTTGTTTATTGTGAGTTTGGTTAGTTGGGGGTTTTATCATCCACAACACAAGAGTGATAATGGACAACTAACAGGCGGGTTATAGTGGACAGGGATAGCTATTGCTTTTGGACAGTCTAAGTAATAATGAACAGTGATTAATTCTGATGCATTTCAGCTGTGTTGCTTTGATTTGCCATGACCTTTCAATGGACATGCTATTTAGAGCAAGCCCATATCTTTGGGCATTGTGAGCATTTCATTGCTCGTTTTTTTAATGCCCAACAGAGTCGGCCTGCAGCATTGGTGGCAACAGGTAATGTTGCCACGGTTAAACTCGTCTCCACTGGTAACAACCCAGCGCCCAGCTTCCGCATTGTCTACACCAGCTGAGACACCAGGGATTCACACAGGCCTTTTCCACATCCAGTTTCATCATGGGGACAATTAGAGAATTGAAGGCACTGCTTGCATTGTTTTAACTGTGCCAAGTTTTGTACTAGTGACATGATATACAAATGTGATTTGCTTGCATTGTGCTGATTGTGTAACTTTTTTGGCAAACTACATGATATGAAAATGTGTGCTGGTCTGTGATTTTGGACCTTATGGCTGGGAGCTGTAAGGTCCAAAATCACAGACTAGCACACAGTAAGTTATCTGATGCAATTTTCAAAATGTGGACTGTTTGGTTCTGGGTGTGGGAGGGGTATCAAGCAACTGGTATTGACAAAATTATGATAGATTGTTGCGGCCTTTACGTTTCCAGTGGGGACTTTCAGAACAAGAATATTTTTATGAATGAAATTTGACATGTTATGAATGAGATTTCACATTTTGTAAATACATCGTCAAACAGTTTAATGAAGTCATTATTATTAAAGGAACTGTGTTGTGCAATGTTAATTGTTTTGTATGATGGTCCAAGTGCTGTATTTAGTTTTCATCATTGCTTTTGACTTTAAAGAACCTGAAATAATAATAATGATCCAAAATCGCAAGCCAGCACAGATTTAGTCTGTTTTCATTGTGAATGTGTTGCACAAGTTAGTCATGTTTCAAATGTATGAGATTGAAGCTTGGTCTCGAGAGATCATAAATGTTTACATTTTCATTCCAATTGTGCCGGTATTTTTTTTTTTTTTGTGTGCTAATTTTTACACATCGTTCATGGGCATATTTTATCAGTTGAGCACCTGTGATTTGTATAATGTAATTTATTAAAAAAATCTTTGTTGTGAACATCGCACTCGCAGTTTTAGGGCCCCAATTTTGATTTTGCACATTCATTCACTGCAATGTAATTTTTTTTCACATTGGTAAAATAGATTCATATACTGGTATTTAATTTCTGAAAGGGACACAGAGGGTTCATTTCCAAAGCCAAATGTCTCTTTAGAAACTTATGTCAATCTCTTAATTGACAGAGATGGATCAGTACAGACATTCGGAAGCAGATGTAGGTCAAAACTGCATGTGTTTCCCACCGTGAGAGCCAGCTTAGTCGCATGCTCGGTGTTAAATCCTAATAACTACAATGAAAACAGTAAAAGCCTGTGCAAATGTGCAATATTCCATGTTTATCCGGGCTAATAGTCCACTGTTTTTGTCAAATTAGTGCAATTCTGATCTATTTCTGTTTTGTTTTTGTGAAACTCATCTGTTGTGACAGCTCACAAGTAGTGCCTGATTAGCTGAGCTACCTACAGGTGCCAAACTGATCAGGCACCACCCTCAGTGTTTTACGGTTGATCCCCTACTGTTGATTCTGGAAAGGAAAAAAATTGTCTGAATTTACATATTTATAAGATTATTCTGTGTACATATCACCATTGTGCCTTTGGCAGAGCTGCCTACCCCTACGATTTTCCCGTAGTTTCTACGAAAATTGACAACAAACTACGGAACTACGGTTGCTTGTCAAAAATTACGATTTTGGGCTGGTCGAAAATACGATTTTGTTCGAGTGAGCGCAAGTCCGTCTGGAGACATAGTCGCGCGTATAGTATTCTCCCCGCGCATGCGCGCACTGCTACTAGAGGGTTTTCCTGGCGACCATTTTGTGCCGCGCGAACACGCGTTGATTAAACATGGCTATGAAAGAGAGCAAGCGTATGCACGAAACCGACGAAAGTGATGAAGAAAGTGGAATTTTGTTTTCGAGGAAAAAGAAGAAAGTTGTTGCTACTTCAGTGCAGACCTTTCGTTCGCAATATGCAGAAAGGTATCCTTTGATTCAGAAGAGCGAGAAAGGCCCACAGTTTGCCTTTTGCATTGCATGCAGATGCGATTTTTCTATAGCCCATGGCGGTATTGATGACTGCAGGAGGCATGTCAAGGCACAAAAACATGTTAATGCATCAAAGCCGAAGAGTGCTAATGCCATCACGAACTTCTTTGCTCAGAAGAAGGTGACCGGGCCGACAGTTGAAGAGGTTACTCGCGCTGAAACCATGATGGTTGAACTTATCGCAGAATTCAACCTGCCGCTCGCCGCAGCTGATCGTTTCAGTGAAGCTTTCAAGTTGATGTTCAAGGACTCAAAAATAGCAGCTGACTTCGCTTGTGGACGGAGCAAAGCAACTGCTATTGTAAAGAAAATAGGGCAAAGCTTCAAAGAGGAACTTGTGAACAGGATGAAGAAGGGACCGTTTACAATTTCCACCGATGGAAGTAACGATGCAAACGAGAAGATGTTCCCATTGGTGGTGCGGACATTAAACCTCAACACTGGCTTGGTGCAGTCAGAGCTGTTGTCACTTCCATTCCTGTCTGATCGTGCCACAGGTAAGTGTTGCACACAATAATTAAGAAATGTAAATGTGTATACACTTGTGTGCTAACTGCTATGGATTAATTAAGAAATGTGTACCACTATACATAATTGTGTATACATCACATTCCTTCTGCCATTGAAGATAAGTAGTGGCTAATCTCTATGTTTGTTTGTTTGTCTATTTTGACAAAGGGTATTTACCCAAAATATTAATAAATTGTGTTGTACCCGTCTTTTCTAAGCGTGTTTCTTTCTCCGTTGGGTACTTCTTTGTAATTGTGTATGTGCAACTGTGTGAGATGGGTTGATAGTAATAAACAAAAAAAGAATGATTTAGAAATGTAAATTTGTGTGTGCGCTTGTGTGAGATGGGTTTGCTGTCAGATCATCTCCAACTATTTTTCTGTCAACATTATTGTCTCATGTGAAGCGAAAGTGAGTATGTATTGGGCCAGTGGTCGTCCCTGGTAAACTTAACGTTGGCATTCTTGTTTTCTAGTTCGGTTCTACATTTTTGGTTATTTTGCTTGCAGGTGAAAACATTTTCAAGCTTATTGAAGATGAGCTGGAGGCTTCTGCCATTCCATGGACGAATTGTATTGCCCTGGGCTGTGACAATGCTAACGTCATGGTTGGGGAAACTAAGGGGGTGAACGGATTCATGAGGCAGAAGCATCCAAACATTTTCCTGTCTGGCTGTGTGTGTCATCTGATACACATCGCAGCTCATAATGGTAATCACTTTCAACTTTTTAAAAAAGACACATTGATTGATCTTGTCTCCAGACTTTGCGTAATGTTTGTGTGCTTTGTACATGACATATGTTTGTGCTGTCGACTCTCATTTGAAAGGTGGGGAGCTGGGTGGCTCGGTGGTGAAAGTGTTCGCCTCTCGACTGAAAAGGTGCCGGGTTCGAATCCAGCTTGGGTCAAAATTTGTTCAGACCTTTTTTCGGTGCCCCATCTTTGAAATCTCCCGTGTGGTGGACAAAAGACGTTACGCCCTAATCATTTTTTTTTTTTTTTTGATCGAAAGGTCCTAGTTTCCAATCACACTGTGATAATAATTTTTTCAGACCCTGTTTAGTGACCCATCTTCGAAATTACCTTCATGTTGGACAAAAAGCAATAAGCCGTACATGTTTGTTTTCTTCTCTAATTGCGATTGATTTTTTTATTCTCTCTGTGTCTTATTTCAAATGTATTTATTTTGCAGCATCTTCGCAGCTGTCCCTAAAAGTGGATGAGCTTCTTGTCGATGTGTATTATTATCTCGACAAGAGCTCAACCAGACTGTTGGACCTGAAGACCATTCAGCTCCATTATGAGGTCAAAGGGAAGAAAATTCTGAAGCACGTGTCCACCAGATGGCTCAGCCTCAGAGTCTGCCTGCCCCGTTTACTTGAGAACTGGGAGGCGCTGAAGGAATTTTTCAAGAAAGAGAAGCTAGCCCGCGCTGACAGATCAAGCAGACAAGCAGATCGCCTGGACCGCCTGTGTACCATTTTCAGGTCACCTACCTCTAAGTTGTACTGTATGTTCCTAAAGAGTGCCCTTGAGGTGTTTGACACACCAAACGTAGCCCTTCAGTGCAACCAGCCAATGGTGCACATCTTAAGAAGAACAATATTCAAGTTGCAGCACCACCTGTTTGAGCGCTATCTGAGGCCAGTCGCATTGGCAAACAAGCATGGGGAACTGCTCAAGGAGGTACAGTTCAGGGAAGCGTACCACCACAAAGCTGATGATGACCTGATCATTGGAGATGATGCGAGAAGTTTCATTACAGCCAGTGAGCAGAACTGCCTTCGTCCAGAACGATTGAAGGAGTTTTACTCAGATGTGAAGCAGTTCTTCATCACAGCCTCGGCCTACATTGGGAAGAGACTGCCAGTGGATGATGTCCTCCTTAGACATGCGGAGGTGACGGATCCTGCTGTCGTGCAAAAGGACATGCAGAGGCAGGCAAATGCAAAATCCAGAGTTCCAGACGACCGACATCTGGACAGTGTGAAATACTTTCTCACCAGATTTCCAGTACTGATACCTCCTGGAGCCAGTGCAGAGGCAGTGAAGCTGGAATTTACCAGGTTCCAAGCTCACATTCTTGAAGAGGCAGATGTTGAGCTCAAGGAAGAGAGAGTCGATGAGTTCTGGAATAGGGTCAAAGACGTGACTGATGAAACTGGTGGCAGAAAATTCCAGCATCTGCCAGAGTTCATGCAAGGAATTCTGACCATCCCTCACTCCACTTCACACTGCGAACGGATCTTCAGCTGTGTCAGGAAAAACAGGACTGACACCAGAGCAAGCATTGGACAAGAGACTCTACAAGCTCTCCTTGTGGTAAAGTCCAAGCCAGGCAAACCATGTCAGAGAGTGATGGGGTACACAAGTCAAGAGCTTGCAGAACTGAAATCCTGCTACAAGGAAACTCTGAGAAAGAATAAGAAATGAGTAACACATGCTGTTGGTGACTAACTTTCAGTGATGCTGAAGTGATTAACACAATTTGTTAAAGTGTAATAAGTGTTGGAAGGGTTAGGGCTCTTTTTTAAGGAACAATATTAGTATTTTGATTATTCATAATCGTAACAGTATCTTCATTTGAGAGAGGAGAACAAGACACATCTCTGTTGTGTGTTTTACTTTAGTAACTAACTGGCTTATTTTTGTTTTATTCTAACAGTTCAGAACTGTTTGAATTTAACAAAAAAGAAAAAAAAAATTTGTTTTTTTGTATTTGCTTGTCACAGATTACACTCACAGTACTTTTTTTGTTGTGAGTTTAAAGTGAGCAGAATGTCTTATCAATAATCTTGAATAATACAATTGGTACTAGAAATAAACAAAAATTCAATCAGAATTGTAACTTTTGAGTCAATTGAACCCACATGTTGACAGGTTGGTTGGTTGTTGATGACAAGATGGTTGTTGATGTTGTGGAATTAGTTTAGTCATTTGTCAATAATTTGTAATGTTCTTTCATTTATGTACACACACAAATGCAGCATTTTTTTACTTTACCATCAAAGTCAGATGGTTTCGTTCTTGTCACTACTGATAAGTCTCCAAAACTACTGAATATTGTGGTTTTCTGATGGGCAAACTACTGAAGGTCATTTTTAGGGGTAGGCAGGTCTGCTTTGGATACTCGCATGTATGTAAATCAATTTCTGTAATAAATTTGTTCTGCAGATCAGACATGGTGTAATGTTGTGTATACCCAAGAGTGGTGGCAAGTTTATCATAAGTGGAACTCGCTCACTCGACCATGAACCCAAGGGTCAGATATTGATGGTCAAACTTGCCCACCCTCATGATGCCGAAAGACGATAAATTGATGGTCGTGAGGTTAGTGGGCGACTTCGACATGACAAACTCGGTTACCGCCTTTTCGACCATGAAACACTCGCCCAAATCTCGATGTCGCCCAAGGACGAGATATTGATGGTCATGAGGGCCAAACGACGAGATGATGGTCGTGAGGGTAGTGGGCGACTTCGATATGACAAACTCAGCCACCGCCTTTCCGACCATGAAGAACTCGTCCAGATCTCGATGTCGCCCAAGGACGAGATGTTAAAGCGATTCTCCCCAGGTTTAATCATCTCAACACAGTCAGAAAACTGTCTGCAACAGATACTGCTGACAGTATTATGTATGGGTCCTTTGTGTACTAACTTAGAGCTTTATGATGTAAATACAATGCCAAATGTCAAAATTCATCGTTTGATGGGTGTGTTGTTTTTGTACCCGAGAGTGCAAATTATCGTCTGCATCGGCCTCGTTTTGAATTTGTGCATTTTAACTAGCCTACGTCACAAGGCAGCCGGAACCCGATCAATCGATACTGCAGACGACGGAGGCGGTCATCGTAGTCGACATGTATTGTGTAGACATGTACTGATGTTCTCCGGCATCCCTTTGACATAATTTTCCATGAGAATGTAAAATAAATTTTCCACTCATTCGCTATGCTGTCAAAATCAATGCGGGTTCCGCTTGACCTGCTACCCTGAGTAACGGGCAATCGTGCTGTGGGCGTGGCTTCAAGTTCTTCGACTCGGGTCTCCACGCCAAGCCGGCGACTGAGCCAGCGTCACAAAACAGAACAGTGGTATTACACCCACTTATACCAATTCCTGCATTGCAGTTTCACATCACACACATCGAAATCTATGTAACTGAAAGCATCTCTGGAAATGACAAATGCACCATCGCAGCAGAAACATTACCTCTGTGAATCGAGTGAATGAGAGCCCGCACCGGCAGACAAAAACGTGTCACGACCATCGATGTCGGCAGCCGGTGCCGCAATTTTGACACACAGGCCGTAGTTGTCTGATCCTTGCAGCATAAAATCTGATGAACTAGCTCGTAACTTCATGATAAAACAGGTTTAAAATCTTGCAAAATCAGTAAGAGATAAATTCTACTGAAGATCATGAATTCTCAGTCTCTAGGGCTCGTGAAACTACTATGATAGGAAGATTGACAAAGATCGTAACCGGATTACTTACTGTTTCACATAGCAAGAAAGCGACAAATTCCGGATGGGCGGTCAAGCCAAGCTCTATATTTCCTTGTCCAATGTCAATTCTACTTAGGGGTATCTTGTCTCTCTTTCTCTTTCTTCTCTTCAATTATGAGTCTGTCATTGTCGGCCGGCGCTAGTCGACTGATACTTTCTTCTTTTCTTCGCTGGTTCATCCGACATCTCATCTCTGATTGGTTATAATTATGCAGATGACCTAAGGTCGTATAGAATAGTTATGACGTCAGCTACCTGATCGTCTATCGGAAGCAAGCTTTTGACCGGGTCCAGCCGCACGATTCCGGTTGCCTCTTTCGCTTTGAACGGACGAAAGAAAGCATTTGGTGGGACAATAGGGTGGTCACTGTCTAAGTGGGTATGTATACTGAAGCCCAGTAATAGCTTTTTGCGAACTGAAGCATTAAAAAAAAGGTCGGTCGTGCCCCTTTAATAGTCGTGAGGGTAGTGGGCGACTTAGACATGACAAACTCGGCCACCATCTTCCGACCATGACAACTCGCCCACGTCTCGATGTCGCCAAGGACGAGATATTGATGGTCGTGAGGGAAGTGGGCGACTCTTCGACATGACAAACTGGCTACCGCCTTTTCGACCATTCAAAAACCGCCCAAATTTCGATGTTGCTCAAGGGCGAGATAAGGTCGTGAGGGTAGTGGGCGACTTCGACATGACAAACTTGGCTACCGCCTTTTCGACCATTGAAAAACCGCCCAAATCTCCATGTTGCTCAAGGGCGCGTTAGGGTAGTGGGCGACTTCGACATGACAAACTCGGTCGCCTTTTCGACTTTTGAAAAACTCGACCAAATCTCGATGTCACCCAAGGATGAGATATTGATGGTGGGCGGTTCGACTCATGACATCCAAAATGAAACCTTGTAAAATAAATGTTCAATACAAAATTATATTAACTGCAAATTTCACATTTATTGTTTACATGGTTTTGACGCGTCTTTGTTCAGATGGACCTTAACTTATATATATATATATATATACTAATGGTCAAAACTTAAGGGCCACTTTTTATCGCAGACACACTGACAACACCACACAAATAATGTAACAATACTTGGAGTCAGTACTTTGAAAATTTATTCAGTAATAATTTCATTTAAGTTTTGAGAATTGTAACAACAGCAGTATGTTAGAATGTTCACCCACCCCTCATTTGAAAAGTCACACAAGACTGGTCCAGTCAGTAGCGAGTGTACCCACCGTTTGCAGCCAAGCATTCAATGCAGCGTTGACGCATGGAGTTCACCAGGGTTCAGAGAACATGTGGGATCACTTCCCACTCTTGATACAGAAACTGAGTCAGCTGGGGGGCACCTTGAGGTGGGGGGTGGTTGCTGACTACACTTTACCCCAGCACATCCCAGAGGAGCTCGATGGGAGCCATATCAGGTGAACGAGCTGGCCACTCCATCCTCATGATGCCCCGTTGCTCAAGGTACTCATCCACCACACAGGTGTGATGAGGTGGAGCGTTGTCATCCTGCAGAACAGCATTGTCGCCTATGGCTTAGAGAGCTGGCTGGATGAGGGGCTGCACAATTTCATCCTGATAGCGCAGTCCAGGCAGGGTGCCTCGGATGACGTGGAGGGGGGTCTTGCCTTCCATGCTGAAGCCTGCCCAGACCATGACTGAGCCTCCTCCATAGTGATCCACCTCTTGAACGCATCCATCCGTGAATTGCTCGCCCTGGTGTCTCCAGACCCTCACCCTGCCGTCATTGAAGGACACAGTGAACCGTGACTCATCAGTAAACAGAACCTGAGTCCACTGAAGTCTGTTCCACCTCACATGTTGACAACACCAGGCAACCCAGGCTCTGCGATGAGCTGGAGTGAGTGTTATTCTCACTGCTGCTCTGCATGAAGCCAGGCCAATTTTGCGCAGACGTTTTCAGACTGTGCTTCTGCTGGCGTTAACGTTTGCAGCTTGCATCAGTTGATGTAGCAGAGTGGTTGACATGACATCCTTCTGCTGGTGCAGCGCGGGCGTCCTGAGCAGGGTTGTCGTTCTGCCCTTCCAGTTTCTTGGAATTGTGCCAGCAGCCTCTGGATCACTAAATGGGACACCCCAAGACGTCTCCCAACTTCGTCCGGAAATTCCATCATGCAGCCATGCTAGTCCCGGCTTTGATCTACTGGCGTTAGGCTTTGTCGTGGTGGCATGGTTACGAACGTGACAATTATGCCCCTACTGTACCAGTATTTTTAGCGAAGCAGAGGTGCTTAGTGTTCACGACTGACCCCTTTAGCACGTGCATCACGACTTTACCGAGTTTTTCCAACTGCCTCTGCCTTTGGTACGCTTGCCAATATTGCACAGCTTTTCACTAAAACTGACGTTTCACGTGCATTCGACACGTTCATGGAAATTGATGAATTGTTGTCTATTGTTCCCTGTACAGTGGACTGTCCAAGGTCAACTTTTAACCCATTTGGATCGAAAAAACATTGTATTTCATTAGCGTACTTGCGACTATAAACAATGACAAAAAAAGTGGGGTGGCCCTTAAGTTTTGACCATTAGTATACATATCTGCTCCATCTACAGCCTCAGTTGGTAAGACGGTAGAGCATTTTTCTCAGGAAAGTTTGGCTGCTTAGAGAGCAACCTGTAAGTGCATAAAGACCAGAAATATTTCGAAAAAAACAACTGCTCATGTCCATGCAGTAGTTGATGCAAGACTAAGCCTTACAAAGGTTGCTGTGCATGTTGCTTGTTTAGAGTTAAACGCTAATAACTAACAACTTAACAGTAAGTTGTTAATTTCCAGCCATAAGGGTAAAAGTCACAGACAAACAAATATGCACACAAACACAAACTTTTTCTTCTAAAACCTCTGTTTATTGGCAACATGACGGCGTATCAAAAATAGACGGTACACAACGGACGCATAACAATAACATACATTAACTCATTCAAGGTGCCCAAACGTCAACAGATGTGAAAGCTTGGTATAGTGTTGCCGGCGGCAACGCTAGATGACATTTCTGCAGCTACTGATGTGGGGAACTTTAAACCCATTTAGCCCCGAGTTCCTACAGCAGGAGATTGATTGACCATGGTAATTCAAGGGTAGTGCCAGATTAGCTTGGCGCCTGTTGGCGCCAAGCTAATCTGGCACTACCCTTGAATTATCATGGTCAATCCACCTCCTGCAACTGGTACATAGTTGTTAAGTAACACTTTTACAATTTAGGAAATGCACCTGTGTGGCTAAATGCATTAAATGAGTTAACATACATCAAGATAATTGTCAACAGAACCACACAAGTGTGTGTATGCGTGAGATTCTCTAAATAAGTGCGGTCTATGATTTTGGTCCTTGCAGCCATAAGGTTCAAAATCTCAGACCAGCGAAGAAACATGACACTGCGTTGTAATAAAATTCATTTTTAAAAAGCGGACTTACATATTCAAACACAGAACGTTGGTCTGGGCCCAAAACTGTAAATAAGTTCTGTCAAAGGGTGCTGGTTTATGACTGTAGACCTTATGGCTACAAGCCGCAAGGTCCTAAATCACAGAACCAGCAGACATGGTTTGTGCCAGTTCATCATAGGCATCATGTTGACGAAAATCACTTTAACAGCTAAGGGACAAGTCATAGTTCAAAGGTCAGTTAAAATTACAATAACTGATTGGAATACAATAATATTACTACTGTCACTTTCCATCATAAGCCACAGGTGAATGTGTGCACTTGAACTGGCTTTTCCGTGTTCACATCTTTATATTTTTCGTGAATGAAAAAGATGGGTGATTTTTTTCTAATCCTTTTGTCGCTTTTAAGTGTTACGCCTCTGGAAATACATGTAGTTTGAGAACCCAGCAGTAACAAACAAAAATTACTGTGGCAGCAATTTTCAGACATTTGACAAGCTTTATTGGTGTAGTGAAATGAGCATAACACTATTATTAACAGTGAGTGCTAAAGACGGACAGTAGCTGACTATCCAACATGATCTAACAGTATGTGTGCACTGACGAGCAAAAGAAATGCAACATCTGTGGATGAAGGACTTCTGATGTTGTTGGGTTTTTTCCCCCTCAGAATATATTTTTTTTACATAACTGCTATTCTCTTCAAATTTCCTGTATGTCAAAACATGTAAGCAGAAGTTTTCCCAAGAACAAACGTAACTATTTAGCCATTTCAGGAGTTGCAAATCTTTTCATGTACATTTTGTAACAACAGAGAACACAGTTTAATCACAGTATGTCTTTTGAAAAAAAAAGGTCTCCCGTAACATACCTTATTTCAAATATCAAGTTGAACATATACTAGCACAGTCAAAGTTCACAAAGATAACAACCTGCAGTAGCTAGAGGCACAGCTGCAGCACAGCTCAGTTAGCAAGAGGCAGAGTTCTCATGAGCCCCTGCTACTGCACTGCAAGGGCTCATGTGCATCTATGTCTCTTCCAGAGGGAAGGGTTTGGAAGAGGGCCTAAACAGCACTAATTTTACAAATGCAGAAATAAAACAAGCACAAATTGTTCGGATCTGGAATTCAGTCAGTCACAAGAAAATTATTGTAAAAACGATTACATTTACCCATACAAATTCACATTCTTGAGCCAGCTTTTAACGAAAAACCCCAAAAATATTAGTTCTGCTGGAGTAAATATGCTTTGTGAAAAAGGCATGCCTCTAACACAGTGTTTACAATAAATTAGGGTTGAAAAGTACATTGCTTCAAGAATAAAATCTTGGATGTACCTGCACATGTACAAAAGATAATCTTCATGGCGTTATTTTCTTGTTATAAGTAACTATGGCCTGGATAAAAATTAATTTCATGCACAACACAGAATATGGGAAATGCAACTGTTTAAATGCCATGCTCTGATTTCCACATTTGTGAGGTTCCCTCTAAAGGCTGCATTACAGTTCATGAGACAAGACTGATCATGACAGTTCAAGGGTAAAGCAAGAACAGCTTGGCGCCTCCAGGCACCAAGCTGTTTTTGCACTACCCTTGAACTGTCATGGTCAGTCTTGCCTCATGAACTGTAATGCAGCCTGGAGGCACCAAGATGTTCTTGCACTGCCCTTGAACTATCACTGTTGACCTATATCTTGTCACACGTCCTGTTAAGGAGCATCAGGAGCAGGCATTTAGAAACAAATGGATACATAATCATAGATGCTTCAAGTCGAGTCCTTTTCCATGACCATGGAGTTAAATCAAAGGAAATCACTCAGCGCTGAGTTATTGGTATGTGTACTGTCTCTACCAGTGCTCACCTCCCCTTTGGTTTGTGGTTCATGGAATTAAATGTGCATTATAAATGGATATTTGAACAGGTCAAGATAAGGTTATCCTATTTTATTTTTTTTTAATTGTCTTGGGAGCTATGCGCATGACAATAAACAGTAACAGTATTCCAATGGACACGCACAAAGTAAAAAGTCTTGCGCCTGGCCCATCACAATTTCAGGGGAAAAAAATCAAACTGGACGTAAACTATCACCATCATGCTAAAACTAGCATTGTTGTACAAAAAGAAATTAACAGCACTGGTTTGTGTCAGGAATGGCTTGCAGGAAGAGAATTGGTCTACTGTAACCAGCAAATGGCCTATATAACAATTCATGGGCTGTTCTGTGATTTTGGACCATATGGCTTTCAGCTGTAGAGTCCAAAATCACAGACCGGCCCACATGGACGACTACATTGTAAGCAGCGTGTCAAGGTCACATTACCTAACATTTGGAGGTGCCGCTTGACAACTATGCACCAGTTGCAGGAGATGAATGGACCATGGTAATTCAAGGGTAGTGCCAGATTAGCTTGGCGCCTGAAGGCGCCAAGCTAATCTGGCACTACCCTTGAATTATCATGGTCCATTCATCTCCTGGTGAAGAGCGTTGGGGTTAAATGGGTTAAAAAAATTGGGGGTATGCACAATTGAGCTATGTCTGCTTTGCTCTAGGAAAATGCACACACCCAGCTGCCACCGAGACTTGAACGCAAAATGTAAAAAAACTATGTGAACTCATCAAATGGGTGACACATTCAGCGTCAATATTTTGTGTGCGGTCTGTGATTTTGGATCTTAGGGTATTTAGCTGTAAGGTCCAAAATCACACATCAGCACACAAGTTTGGCATCATCAGTTTGGAGGGAAGTATACTGGTATGTGTGCGCGCCTTTAAAAAAAAAAAAAAAAAAAAATTGTTGTCAATTATAAATTACAAATTTTCCACAACTCTACACACTGTGAGCATTATTTTGTAGAAGTGAATGAAAATAAATGGTTAACTCATTCCACATCATGTATCTGGATACACTGCATAAAGCTACGTATCTAAATGCAGCGCATCTTGAATGCATCACGTATCGGAATGCAGTATGTCTCAAATGCATCAAAGCTGAGACTAAACCTTCCCTATTCTACAAGCTGTAACATTTCATATTACAAAATAACAAGGTGTTAATGTGCACGTTTATGTAAATTTTCTGTTGGCTTACAGTGTCAATATACGTCAACTGTCTGTTAGTTTCCAATAACATAACAACATAAGCGTACGGTATAATAAAATAATGCAAAATACCATGGCAGTAAGCTTTGTATGGATATCAGCAATGGATTTACATTGTTCAATTAATTCGTTCACCCCCGACACACCACAGCAAGACATGGATCGAGCATGATAGATCAAGGGTGGTGCCAGAATAGCTTGGCGCCCATAGGCGCCAAGCTATTCTGGCACCACCCTTGAACTATCATGCTTGATCTGTCTCTAGAACTGTAATACAGTCCTTCAGAGGACAACTTCAACAGTGGGGGATTTCGCTCGCGGGGCTGAATGTGATAAACACATGTGCGGTTTATGGTTCCACTTCGATCACTGCACAAAATATTGCTTCGAGTTTCATTAAAAAAATGTATGACTCCCTGCAACCCCCCTCCCCCCCCCCCCCTCCCCCCACCCAACCATGCAAAAGGGGTCAATGCACTGCGTGGTGTTAACTCGAACATGTAAGAAAATCCAATGCGAAACATATAAAGTATTGACAGAATTATCCAAGCACAGCGTCAATCTTTTGTTAACATTCTATGAACAAATATTACCTCTGTAAAAATAGTTTATGTCTTACAGCAGAACCTGCTTCGAGTGACCACCTGTCGTCAGAAACTATCATTTAGCTGGCTGTAGCCGCCGAAATAACGGCCTTTAACTCATTACATCACGAGGCTGAATGTTTGGTCAAATTTGCACAATGTCATTGTCCTATGAAGGCCACATTACAGATCAGGAGAAAGATCAAACGTGTTCATTCATGGGTGGTGCCAGAATAGCTTGGCGCCTCCAGGCGCCAAGCTATTCTGGCACTACCCTTGAACTCTCTCAGTCAAACTCATTTCATTTAAAGGTGCATCAGGATGAAAAGGGTTAATGACAAGCAACACTTTTTGCCCTTCAAAACTTTTTGGGAGAGAGCACCTGTCTATTCTTGAAGAAAAGGTAGTTTGCTCAAAACAGAAACAAACTGATACAAGCAGACTTGGACACAAGTTAACGCATACAAACAGTCAGCAAAATATTGTACCCAATAACTGTATCTTTCAAAAGTACTTCAAGCAAAAATAAAAACGTGATGAGGCTCCACCCCTCAAACTATATTGTAGAATAAGCTCTGAATACGAGTACCCAAAAATGCTCACATTTGACAATGACATGTCATCAGCATCTATGACCTCTGCAATACTTAATAATTACCATATGGCCTTTCTGTCAGACGTAATTTATTATCAATGGTTCCAAAAATGTTTGAGAAAATAATTATGTTGATCGACATCATAACCGTGTGAGAAAAGTTGCAAATGATTGATGTGATAAACTGTGTGAGAAAAGATGTAATTGACTGATGGTACTGAACTGTTCAAGAAAAGGTGCATTGATTGATGGTACCAAAACTGTTAAAGAAAAGACGCAAATGATCAACGGAACCTAAATTTTCAAGACAGCATGTGACCGTTCAATAATCGGATGAAAGCAGTAATGACTTTCCTTCATAAAAAAATACTTTCAACGATTGAACCAATTAACCCTTTGGGCTGTTGGTACTGTGTTTGGTCCTGCAGGAATAACCTCAACCAAACAATGCCAACAACCAAAGGGTTAATTTTTGTATCTTTTCACCTCTAAAGGTGTATTGGTCTGCGACTCTGGTCCATACGGCTTCAAGTCGTATGGTCCAAATCACAGACCGGAACACAAATTACAGCACAAATAATGCCCTAAGCAGTCAGTTCTCGTCACAGTTCTATTCCCGAGTACGGCTGCAGGCTGAAAAATAATTTCAGTGGAGCAGTACATGTGTATTCCGTATTGCTTGTTCTTTGCAAGTGCTTGCAAAAAAAAAAATCTAGCAGAGTATTTTATGGCAGATTGAACACACGACCATACCTACGTATGGAATATCAGTGCCAATCATACTTGCAAGAGGCACAGATGCTATCCTGATAAGCCCGTGCAAACAAAGGGTTGGGGGGGGGGGGAGGGGGGGGGGGGGCTCATTAGGATCTATGTCTTCTGCAGATGGATGGGGACATATTCAAACACAACTGGCAAGACGGAGTAGCAATTACCTGGTGTATGTGTTACGATGATGTCGCCTTAAAATGACAGAGTGGATGACTCATAGCGGGAATTTTTCATATTACAGAATGTCCCAAAGGCTTGGAATATTTTTTCGAAAAACACACACACACACATACACAACACACACACACACACAAATGTACTTCTGTTTGTAACGTTAGATTTGTACGGAAGATACATTGGCAAGATCGGGCTGATGGTAACCATTCTGCGAGCACTTAAATTGGGAGGATTTATTTTTAACCTTCCGTCTGTCGGTAGCTCTTTCAATAGCAGCGATTCCTGCAGGACTCATCACAACAAAATGCCCTACTGACAGCCAAAGGGTTAACCATGACAGTTTGAGCTTGCAGCATCTGCACAAAACAACTATATAACAAATCTCTATTACGGCGCAACATGTGCTTTGCTTTTGAAAGGCAAAATGAAAAACCTGTCGAAATTGATCGGGTCAAATCCCCTAGTCTCGGATGTGGGTGAACAGCGCACACATTGTAATATTTTAACCCATATCATACTGAGGCTAAAAGCTTCAAATTTTGAAGTACACTGCGATATGCATGCTACATTATAGTACTTACAGAAAAGGTTATAGACCAGTGGCTTTAGTTCAAGGGTGGTGCCAGAATAGCTTGGCGCCTAGAGGCGCCAGCCAAGCTATTCTGGCACTACCCTTGAACTATTTTAGTCAAACTTATTTCACACACTGGTGTATTCCGAATAATGTGGGTTAAACACTGCCTTATGACCGACATAAAATAAAACATTTTGTGGAACAGCGATACACATATAAATCTGTGTTCTGGTCTGTGATTTTCAGCCGTAAGGTCCAAACTCAAAGACCAGCACAAATTAACACATTGTGCCCCAGGACCGAAATCCCCAAACTTTGAAGTTGCCCTCTGTAGGACTGTATTACAATTCTAGAGACAGATCGAGCATGATAGTTCAAGGGTGGTGCCAGAATAGCTTGGCACCTATAGGCGCCAAGCTATTCTGGCACCACCCTTTAACTATCATGCTCGATCCATGTCTGGCTGTGGTGTTGGGGTAAATGAGTTAAAAAATATCCCTTGTTAGGTCTACTACCACACTGTCGCTGTTTTACCTGTGTCTTTTGTTGTAGTTTTTAGTATCACAGAGTACGTGACCCTGTTTGATTACTTATGCTCCACCAGAGTCAAGGAATTCACTTTGTTTGCCGTATAATACTGAGGAGCAAAAATAAATTTGACACTTCTGGAATCATCGGAAACACTTTAGCATTTTTATTTTGCTCCTCAGTGTATATCAAAATTGCTGAGCACTACAATACTGGAAGGAAAATGCCATAGTACTTATCAACATGCTTCAGGCAAACATACACTCTATTAAAACTGTTTACCCTTCGGCAGATGATAGCGCTTTTTTTGTCAATGTGATCCCACAGGAATCACCTAGACAAAACGCTTCGTGGACAACCAATTACGGTTAATCAAATCGTAGCGTCCACTAATCAGTTCTGTTTTGAATCTGCTTGCGACGCAGAGTTGGTAATGTCGATGCCTCATTAACGGTCGTCAGAGCAATAATAGCCCCCAAAGGCCCTCATCTAAACTAAGCGCTGACATTTACTGATTTGAGGGACACCGCAATCTGCACAGTTGTTGCCTCATTAGTAACACGACAGATTATAGAAGTAGGGGGGAAGGAGGGGGAGGAGGGCGGGGTGAGGGGGTGTGGAGGGGCTGGGGGTGGTGGGGAGGGGATGAGAGTGTTTGGGTGCAGCCTACGGTGGGGGGAGGGGAGGGGTGGGGGTGGTGGATATATTGCAGTCTGTTGCCCTAGGTTATAGATGATGCCAAATAAATGCACTAAACCAGGAGGTGTGGGGGTTTTGGTGACAGTGCGGCCGTTTGCTCTAGGGCCAGCTACAGCTCATGCAAAATTAATGAAGTAAATGTGTACTAAGTTTGCGCTTGCCCCAATTCAACCACGATGCCCTACAGTGATTTGGACTCAGATTTGGTTAATACAAGTTTCACGGGTAGTGTGACCGATCAACTTGGTGTCAGGCAGGGGAGGAGGGGGGGTGTATTTGGAAAAAGTATAGGCTGTGACCTCAGGCTATGCAAAATGAACCCCCTTGTGCTTGCAGCAACTGATAATATCCACAGTATCATCAATGGCTGCATGCTCAAGAGGCTTAGCTCATTCAATTCTGAAACCATTTTCTTTCTTTTTTTCCAAATTTGCGAGTTACTCTATGAGGGTGACATTACTGTTCAGGAGACAGAATATCCATGATAGCTAAAAGGGTGGTGCCAGGACAGCTTGGCGCCCAGAGGCGCCAAGCTGTCCCGGCACCACCCTTTTTTAACTATCATGGTCAAATTTATCTCATGTTAGAGTGTATCTGGACTTGAAGGGGGAAAAGAGTGAGGTGAGATTTTAACGGTGTCAAGCTGATCTAGACGGGAGATGTTACGACACTGTATGTATCAAAACTACATGTGCGCTGTGATGAATACACTGCAAAGAGCAGCACTCTGATCGTTTCTGCAAACATCCATTGGCAACAAGTATGTGTAAGTGGCAAGAATAATCCACTGGAGAAAAAAGCATTTTTTCTGCTGAAAGGTATCTCCAGCAAGAGTCAAGGGGTTAAGATTTTTACCGTCTGCATGCAGAAGAGGGTTAAAATAAGGCCAAGTATTGGTATTCAACACTTCTGTGCAATACAGCTATCAAATTCATTACAATCAAGTACCGCCAATGTCCATGAACACAAATTGTTACACCCAAGTATGATCAATTTTCATGGACACATAGATGTTGTTATGCCCACTTTTCATGGAAAAATAAATTGTATTAAACGAAGTTTCATGAACAAGAAAATCAGATTTCATGACAAAATTGCGACTAGCACATCACTATTAATTTGTTTCGGACCACAGTACACACATTTCAAATAATATCATGTAAGCAGAAGCACATGCACGTCTAGAGACAGATAGCCATCTGAGGGATTTTTTTCCATGCATAACCCATTTAGCCCCGAGTCCCTACAGCAGGAGACTGATTGACCATGATAATTCAAGGGTAGTGCCAGATTAGTGCCAGATTAGCTTGGCGCCTTCAGGCGCCAAGCTAATTTGGCACTACCCTTGAATTATCATGGTCAGTCCACCTCCTGCAACTGGTGGTACACAGTCATTCAGAAACATTTCCAAAATTTGGGAAAAGCACCCGTGGCGCTGAAAGGGTTAAAGATGACGAGTTCCTCTTCGTACTTTGTTAGTCGAATCGTACAGTATCCTAAAGTGTATTCTTTAAAGTGCCAAACATTTCAACAAGCTACCTGGGACATATACTAACGTATAACAGTATCTGTGTGTATCAACTATCAGAACTATCACAGATCAGAATTTCTTATCATGGATCAAATGCATCTCTCGAAATGGGGAGAAAACAGGTGTACATTTTGAAACCAAGAGGTATTACACCTGTGGGGGCTCATGAGGATCTACACCCCTTCATAGGGCGAAGGGGGGGGGGAGGGGGGAGAGAGGGGGGGGGCGGCAAAAAGGGAAGGGCCAGTCCTATGGTATGACATCTTAAGTAAAAGCCACAGACCAGGTGTGTTGGTCTGTGATTCTGGACATATGGCTCAAGGCTGTAAGGTCCAAAGGCACAGACCAGCACACAAAACTGCCTGTTATCTCTAGCTCATAATTATAATAAACCGCATATAAAGCACATTTAATCTGAATATGGAGATCAGAATACAGAATAAGAACTATTCCAAACATGCAATCAAGCAGTTAAAAAACAACACAGCTCTGTTGTGTGACCTGGATGCAACTCATGCCAGTAGCGGTTTTCACCTCAATGATTCCAGCAGGAAAAACCGCTACAGAAACCCACAAGGGTTAAAACGTGGACAGAAAATAATCTTGTCTAATTGAGTACACATACAAAAGTATAAATATAATATACAAACTACAATAGAAACAAGGGAAATTATTAACGTATTCAAGCTGCGTATCCAGATGCAGCACGTCTCCAATGAGTCAAAAACATAACTGTTTCTCAGCTGTGACAGTTGTGCACATTATAACACTCAAACAGTCAAAACGAAAGATATCAACAAACTAACAAAAAAAATCAACTTATTTAAAGCCAAAACTCTTGACGGTGGATCGTCGAGTGAACAAAAGCGCTGCCAGTGTGTTGCTTGCATACTGTTGCCCGGAATTCAAATGCATGCCGCTTATGCAGTTATGGTTTACCGGTGAGACTATGCAGACACAAAACCATACATATTACAAATGCTCACAGTTTCAATCAAACCAAGTTTGTTCACCCTTTCACTGTCGGTAGAGCTGTTTGTGCCGTGACTCCTGCAGGAATCGCTGTCACAAAAAGCGCTACCCACAGCCAAAAGGTTAAGAATCTCCGCATAGATGGCAGCAGTAACAGTCAAATACTTAACCTCAATAATTTAGTCAGTCTGAGAATGCAAATGGCACTGAATAATGCCAGCGAGAGGCCTAAATTCTCTTGAGTTATCGGACACACTCGTACTCTAGTGTGAGTGGGCTTTTTTTCATTTATCCAGGCTGATCCCCTGGCAGGAAGCCTAAATTCTCATGAGCCCCTGCAGGGGCGCATGAGAATTTAGGCTTCTTGTCAAGGGATCAGCCTGGATAAATGAAAAAAAAAAGAAAAAAGTATCACTTACACCAGAAAGTGTCCGATGACTCTAAATTTTCAACCAGAGAAAGACACCTGGCCCGCTAAAAAGAAATAAATAAGCAGAATTTAGTTGGAAACATCAGAGCAAAAGGGGAGGAGGCGGGTGGAAGAATCAGAAAGGAAAAACACTATAACCCACTAATAAGAGCTCACCGGACAGAACAGAACTTTCAAGTACAAAACAAATCATGTTAACTCGTTCAGCCCGAGAGCCGTATTTTCCAAATTTTGCAGGTGTCGACTATGCACCCTTTGCAGGAGATGGATCGGCCATGATAATTCAAGATTAGCTTGGCGCCTGTCGGCGCCAAGCTAATCTGGCACTACCCTTGAATTATCATGGTCGACCCATCTCCTGCTGTAGTGCGTCAGGGCTGAATAGGTTAACCCTTGGGTTGATGGTAACAGTTTTTGTGGAGGTGACTCCCACCTCGACAGAAACCGCTATCAACGGCCAAAGTGTTTACCACTTTTTAAAAAAAAGACACCCAATAATCATGGCTCGAAACACATGCTCTCACACATCTTAAAATTCTTATCATAGCTGTACACAATAAAAACAATTGGCTGTACAAAACATTGCAAAAGGTCTGGTCACAAATGACACATACATTATGCCAACAAGAAGAACTGAGATCACTAAAGTAGCAGACGGGAAAAAGTCGTACAAAAGCGAGTTGAATTTGCATCACAATACGCAAGCCAAAATATGGTTTTAAAAAAAGTATTCAGAAACACAATATATAGACCATTTTAAGGCCACATAGCACAGTCATGGATACAAAACTGAACGTGCCGGTCTCTGATTCTGGACCTTCCAGCCTAAGATCCAAAATCACATATTAGCACAGAAATAAAGACGAGAAATCAACATGAAGAAAAATCGTGATACAGTACACAGGCATTCTGTGTGCATTCTACACAGTTTTGTTCTAAGCCTAACCTGAAATAATGCCTGGAGCTCAGCAGAACCCGTTTAGAGTGACTACTCTCATGAGAGATCACCTGTCATTTAATGACAGGCGACACCTTCTGGCCTTCAGGACTTCTCTTGCAAGAGCATGTGTCTTCTAAGATCACTTGCTCATTCTGCTTGCAAAAAAAGTGGGGTGTTCAACACAGGTTTTGCTGTAAATACTCTGTCTGAATCTCAGTTTCAGAAGTGATCTTGGTCAGCAAGAGAAAGGCAATAGATTCTCATGAGGCCCTGCAGCTGCAGAGGCTCACGCGAGTCTATGTTTCTCGCAAAGGAAAGAGGCTGGATTGATTCATTCATGGCACCCCCAATTCAATAGCTGCTGAGGTGCCAACAGCGTTGCCGCCGGCAACGCTGTATGACACTTCAGCAGCTATTGATGTGGGGCATTAAGAACGAGTCAATCTTGCCTCTATGTTTCTTGCTGAGGGAAGAGGCTAGATTGACTCATCATGGCACCCCACATCAATAGTTGTGAAAGTGTCCTAGAGCATTGCCGGTGGCAACACTCTATGACACTTTCGCAGCTACTGATCAATTTGATGTGGGGAACCTCGAATGAACTCTATCAAAATACAAGCAGTCCTGTTTACGCACAACTTCTGCAAGTCATTGTTCAGAATATTCTGCATGTAGCACAAAATACCAGCTGCAGTCCAAAGAAAGAAAATGAAAATCTAAGAGAAAAACAGAAATTTGTTTACAAAACCACAAAAGTAAGGAATAATAATAAAAAAGAAAAGAATGAGATAAAGGCAAGAAAACAAAAAGGAAAAAAACCCAAATCAAACATAAACTGCTTAGAAATATCAATGTGTCTTTCTTTGCAGTTGTCAATAAATTATGTTCAGAAATATTTTACAAACTCACTATACACACAAATGGCTGCATAAAAATGTCTAACAAAAAACAGGAAAAAATGAAATCTAAAATAAGGGTCTGCAAAAGGACTACCATCTCAACACCAATGTACCCTATAAAAAATTTTAAAAAAATAGAAAACCAACAACCCAGCATCAAATGCTGGTAAAAAAAATAAATGTGATAAGCAGAATATAAGCACAGAATATTGCTTGTTAGTAACCTTGAGTCTGTGATCAAGTGATTTCTTAAACTCTATATATATATATATATATATATATATATATATATATATATATATATATATATATATATATATATATATATATATATATATATATATATATATATATATATATTATCCAACATTTGTTATATACCCAAAGCTGTAATATGAAGAGTCAACTGTAGTACATTTTACAAAACAGTCAAAGTCTATGTCATGTTCATAATATTGACCCTTTGGCTGTTGATAGCCCTTTTTGTCCAGGGGCCCGTTGCATGAGCGAGCTTAGTCCTGCACCAGCCACTATGCAAAGGTGCGCCACTATAGCGGCGCACCTTTGCATAGTGGCTGGTGCAGGGCTAAGCTCACTCATGCAACTGGCTCCAGGTGTTTCCTGCAAGGAATTACCTTGATAAAAAGTGCCAATGACAGATGAAGGATTAGAGAGATTCACTGGCGCAAGTTGAACCCATTTGCGCATGCCGCCACATGTACGGGCGACAGCACCCGCGGTCGCGTGCACAGGAGGGCGACAGTTGAGAATGTGTTCTACAAGAACCCGCAGGTCAAAGTCACCTGACTCAGCATTTGGAGCAACTTTCCCCATCAAAACTGCAGCTTGACCTTTCAAAAGTACAGGGGGGTCTGGGACGGTGGACCTTTGGCCCGACAATAATTGGTATCAAGTTTATTATTATTAGGTGGTACGGTGAAACATCACAGTTCAGCATATAACCCTTTCACTGCTAGTGATCAGAAATTGCGCATCTGATACGACTGTATACAGTCTAATATATCTGAACGACTCTTGCAGCTGGGCAGTATTTGCCTCGCCTAGTAGTTAACCCTTTTCATCCAGATACACTGATTGAAATAAATTTGATGATGATAGTTCAATGATGGTGCCAGAACACCTTGGCGCCTACAGGTGCCAAGGCATTCTGACACCATCACTGAACTATCATGGTCAGATCCACATCCTGTCATAGCTGTTGGTTAGGTTAGTTCGGGTTTAACGTCCACAGCACTGAGGTGATCATGGACGGCCCTGACGGGCGGGTCATGGGGGACAGGGAAATCCATTGCCTATGGAGTACAACCTGAACACTGATCAACTAAGGCACACTCCAACTGTGCCACTTTGATTTCACTTTGATTTACCAGGACCTTTCAACGGACATGCTATTGAACAAATCCGTTTTTCCCCCTGGATTGTGAGTCCAGCTACCGGGGCCGGGACGGGATTCGAACCAACGACCCGGCGATTCCCTTCGCTCTCCTGCTCCGACGTTTAACCGCCTGAGCTATTTCGGACTCGACATAGCTGTTGGCACCACCATGGAACTAAAATGGTTGATCTATCATGTAATCTGTAGCCTTCATAGGACAATCAGAAAATTAAAAAAACTCAGCCTCAGGATGTAATGGGTTAAGAGGCTGATACATTTGTTCATACTGTACAACTGTTCAGCCATCTCATACTTAAAAAAAAAAAAACATAAAACAAAGGGGATGGGGGAGAGGAGTAGGGGGTCCATCGCCATTTTTGAATGTACGTCATCTTGTCTGTGATATCAAATCAGTCATTTACAACAAACAGAATTTTTAAAAAGTGTTATTGATAAAACACATCAACCATCTGAATGAATTTTCTAGTAAACACGGAAAAACACTGAAAAATGCTTATCTGCCTATGTCAACAGTCCCATCTCTTTATTGATTATTAAACAGAAAAAGTCACAATTGTTGAAAGTTGACTAAAGCATCCTCCTCCACAAATGGCAATACTTGCTGCATCATTCGACTCCACAATTAGATTTTTTTAATGTTGCTCAGAGATTCTTATGAATTTCATCATAAATTTGATGTGTGAAATTGTCCTTAGTACTAAGCAGGTTTACTTTGGTTTGTGAGACCTTAAAAAAAGTCGACGAAACAACACGTGCTGGTCTGTGATTTTGGGTGGCTACAAGATGTTAGGTCCAAAATCACAGACAAGTGCATGAATAATCTAAATCCACTATTATCAACAACATTTCCATTTTCTGATATCGTTTTGCTGCTGCGGAGTTTTGTTCATGTTGGCGTTGGCCTTGGCCAGGTACAGATAAAGAGAAAATAAAGTGATAATAAACGTGTTCACGACCAACAAGATTGACATGACTCCGATGCTGTCATAAAGGTCAAAGGTCATCCAGTGCTTGACGAAGGCCTTGCGCTCCTGCATGTCCAGGAGAATGGCTTGCAGTTGGTCTAGCACAGCGACGATGGAGGCCACATGGAAAAGCTGGTGGCTGTGACCGATGATGTCAAAATGGCCTGGCTTCAATCTCTCAGGGAGGTGCGAGGCGTAAAGGAAAGCAGCGGTTATGGCCAGAGCAAACTGTCGCGTGTGGAGGTAGTGAGAAGACAGGCTGCGTTCATCATCCGTGCAGAATAAAAGTCTGTAAATGATCGGCGAGCTGTTGTAGATGTACGGTGTGGCAAAGGATGACAGACGAAGAATCTGTCGAACCGCGCTCGGCTGCATGAACCGAGTCATGCAAGAAGCTGTTGTGCAGATCACGGCACAAACTCCTGCACCCAGAACATACTTGTCCATGAATGCTGTCTCTACTAAAGCACTAGGGAAACAGTAAGCTTGGTAAGCCACTCCTACCCCAAAAGAAAACAAACTCAGTGCCGAGTAGTCCAGAAAGAAGCAGACGTGGCGAGCTTTCTCGGACATGACGTTGAATGTGTGCGCCACAGCACTGGCCAGGGGAAACACGCAGCAGGTGAACATGTAACACAGGAGAGGCCATGTGTATGGATCATGTCGGAAATCCAGAGTTTCTGCCAAGCCCTTCAACACCCAGAGAAAATACCAGCTGGGTAGGAAATGGGTCCAAAAATTCAGAGTCTCATTCGTGGCATCGAAGAGGCTGAGAATACATTGCCAGGCAGAGGATTTTGGATGGCGGTACCCCCGCATGATGAAATGTTCATGAAAATGTTCTGGCATCTCGTCTTTGTGGTAGAGTTGGCCACTAAGCCCATTGCTTCTAAGCGTCACAGAGGGAAACATGATGGGTAGATAAGAGGCTTGGGTCTCTGAGAGCTGCCACTTTGATCTCAGTCTGTTGTTGTCAAGGCATCTGAAATCACAAAGAAGAAAAAAACATTAGAGAAATAATGGACAACCATGTGAGCAGAACAAGCGCACACTAGTTGTCTCCTGCAATTCACTACCGCAAAGTGGTAGCAAATTGAGGGAGACAGCCAGTGTGCACAAAGTGTCATGACAGAGTACCAGTGGCTGCATACAGTGCAAGGTCCAAGCATGGTGTAAGGCTGATTATATTGTACTGCTAAGTTTAAGAAACGCACTAAGAAATGTAAGCTGGCCATTTAACTTATAATCCATGTTACGCTCATTTGCTTCTTTAAGCAAGTGTACAATACTGCAGAACCTGTTTTTACTTTCAGCAACAACCTTAAATTTAGTTCATCTCTCAAGAGACGTCTTGAACTTGAAGACTGAAAATGTCACCTGTCATTAAAGGCCATCATTTAGGTGGCTACAGCCATCTAAGTGACAGTCTTTAATGACATGTGATCTCTCATAGGGATGGTCACTCAAAACAGGTTCTGCTGTACTTGCAGCCAAAAGCCACAATGGATCAAGCGACGCCTGTCAATCTTGTAATCCTCTTAGTCTTACAAGGTAAGCTATTAAGTTACATAACCTGAAGTTTTCATTTAGGCGTCCAACAGTTTAAGCTATTGATTTATAACCAATAGTTTTCATGAGCAACTTTCCAGCACAAATGTTTCGCAATCAAGAAACACACTGCATCCCGCACTGACCTTTTTCAAAACCAGTGGTACAGTACAAATGTTAACCCCCCCCCCCCCCCCCCCACCCCCCTACTGCTTACACTTACAGCCACTGGTACTGTAAACAGCAGCAGCTGCTACATGCACAAGGCGGGTAACCCCTTCCCTGGCATTTAATGAAGATTATTTTTTGGGGAAGTGTTTTAACCCATATCCTACTGAGACTAAAAGCCTCAAATTTGTACACTGCCATAATGCAAGCTACATTATAGGACTTACAGATAAGGATCTAGACCAATGGCTTTAGTTCAAGGGTGGTGCCAGAAAAAGTTTGGCGCCTAGCTGGCACTACCCTTGAGCTATTTTAGTCACACTTATTTCACACAATGGCGTATTCCGAATGATAAGGGTTAAATAAAATACTAAAAAGCTGAAGCTGTCCAAGGAACACAGACACAATGTTGCGTCAGCAAGAGGCATAGATCTTCATGAACCCCTGCTATTGCACGGGCTCAATTTTCTTACTTTCCCTCAGTAGTGAAGGAGTTAACCCTTATTATTCAGAATACACCAGTGTGTGAAATAAGTTTGACTAAAATAGTTCAAGGGTAGTGCCAGAATAGCTTGGCGCCTCTAGGCGCCAAGCTATTCTGGCACCACCCTTGAACTAAAGCCATTGGTCTATATCCTCATCTGTCGGTACTATAATGTAGCGCGCAGTGTACAAAGTTGAAGCTTTTAGCCTCAGTATGATATGGGTTAAGCAAGCAGCAGTGAACCACTGTTTGTGGGCTGGTCTGTACCTTGGACCTGTCAGCTTTAACTTGCCTCAGCCACATTTTTCTTACTATATACCATCATCTTTAACCCATCACATCCTGCGGCTATTTTTTTAAAAATGTGCTTACTGTTCTATAAAGATTACATCATGGATTAGGACATAAATCAACCATTTTAGTTCAAGGGTGATGCCAGAATAGCTTGGCGCCTCAGGCGCCAAGCTATACTGGCACCACCCTTTAACTATTCTAGTCAATTTTTTTCTAGCAATAGTGTACCAGGATGAGAAGGGTTAATGACTGAGCACTCAGAATGCAAACACTTCCTCAATGAACAACAAATAGCACCTGATGACTCATCCCCAACAAGTAAGGTGCTGAGCAAACCAATGAACCAACGGACCTTTTAATTTTATTTCACTTTTATTTCACGTCACAAAGCTTTCAAACCTTTCCTGTTGACCCCTTCACCGCCAGTGGGTGAAGACTGTGTTTCTGAAATCTCAGTTCATTCAAAGTTGAAAAGCCCCAGCCGTCTGGCTGGACAAAAATGTGATGTCAGCAAGGCAAACAGATCTTGATGAGCGCGCCCCCGCAACTGCGAGGGCTCATGAGGATCTAAGTCTCTCGCTGTTGGTTTCTGTTCACTTTTTCTCAGAAATAATGGGCTAAAGTTACTAAAATAACTTAAACTTCAATGCATGCATGCAGCTAATATTCTTCAGTCACTCTGACTGAAAAACATTAACACTTTAAAGTGACCCACTTGAAACAGTAAAGTGTTAATAGGTTGGTTAGTTCGGGGTTCAACGTCCATGGCACCAAAGTGATAATGGACGCCCCGACAGGTGGGTATTGGGGAACAGGGAAATCTATTAGTAATTACCTATGGAGTACGACCTGAACACTGATCAATTCAGACGCACTGCAACTGCGCCACTTTGATTTACCAGGACCTTTCAACGAACGTGCTATGGAACAAGCCCGTCTTTTCCCCCTGGATTGCGAGTCCAGCTACCGGGGCCAGGACAGGGACTCAAACCCATGACCCGGATATTCCCCTCGCTCTCTTGCTCCGATGCTTAACCACCTGAACTATTTCAGACTCTAGGGTTAATAGATCGCTATATATCCTTCATAAATGGTCTTAGTTTGTCTTATAATAGTGTTGGACAATAGGGCTAACTTTCATTATGAAGTTTGAATGTCATAAAATAAAAGACTTTTTGCTCTTGGTCTCCTCTGTGCGCAGGAGAGTTCCTTTTGATACACTCAAAAGGCAGGTAACATATGTGCTGCTCACATCAATTATTAAGCCATAGCATACCGAGGCTAAAAGCTTCAAATTTGTACACTGCCATGTGCACGCTACATTATAGTACTTACAGATAAGGATATAGACGAATGGCTTTAGTTAATAATAATAATAATAATAATAATAATAATAATAATAATAATAATGTACATTTTTTTTACCTCCAAATGAATGGGGCTCTAACTAAGCACTTTACAAGATCAAAAATTACAGAACAAAAAGTACAAGAAAGAAAATACTACAATAAATGTTACAAAACCTAAAGTGACACATGAAAAGCTCACACTCACACATTTCACACACACCGTTACAAGAACAGTTACTGCCAAAGATTGCTAACGCATTGAAATTGCATCTAACTATACGCATAAGAAACCAGATAGGTCTTGAGCAGTGATTTGAAAGCAGAGATGGAGCATGTCTGACATGGGCTGGAAGGTCGTTTCAGGTGACTGGACCGAAATAAGAAAAGGCACGCCAAGCTATTCTGGCACTACCCTTGAACAATTTTAGTCAAACTGGTGTATTCTGAATGATAAGGTTTAAAAGAAAGGTAGAAAAGTCTCACTTGCAGCATGACAGCATTGATGACCTGTTGTGTCTGCACATTTTAGCAATCAAGGCCCACCCTAGAGCAGTTTAAGGCCAAAATCCCCAAAATTAAAAGCTGTCTCCTGAAGACTACTTTACAGCTCACGAGACATCGACCATGATAGTTCAAGGGTGGTGCCAGAATAGCTTGGCGCCTACAGGCGCCAAGCTTTTCTGGCACCGCCCTTGAACAATTATATTAGATGTGGGTGCTAAGCTATTCCAGCAACACCCTTGAACTATCATTGTCAATCCTCACCTAATATCTTTTTGTAGCATGTCAGGGCTAAATGTGTTAACAGGTTAATTACAGGTAGACACACTTGAAAAGATCGCTGTCAATCCTTATCTTCGTGTAGCCTGTCAATGATAAATGGGCTGATTACAGGTGAACACACACAAACAGGTGTTAACGACAGCAGTTTCCGGTGTAAATTTCTCTGCAATTTTTACACTGCGCACACACTCTGAAAGTGAAAGCTTGCCAAACAGCCACATCCCCATTCACAAAAATTGTAGCAAAATACAGTCAAGCTCGTCTGAACGGCCACTTGTAATTGCACTGCTGACAACTTCTAGCCTCTATTGGTCATCACCCTGAAGCGGGGTGGAGGGGGGGTAGGGGGGGGGGGGTGAAGTACTGTTTCCGATTCCGCCCTGTTAATCTTTTCACTGCCGAGGAAAAAAAGTGAACAAGATCCAAATGCAAGAGACATAGATCCTCAAGAGCCCCCGCGACTGCAGGGGCTCATGAGGATCTATGTCTCTTGCTGAGACCAATTTGTATCCATGTTTCTTGGCCGGTGTTGGATTTTGGTCACTAGCACTGAATGAACTAAGATTTCAGAAACAAAAAATGCACATACAGTGTACGTACAGTGGCAGGGACGGGGTTAAAAGATGTAGGTAGGGGCAGGTAGGCTTTTGAGAGTCCGAAATAGCTCAGGCGGTTAAACGTCGGAGCAGGAGAGCGAAGGGAATCGCCGGGTCGTGGGTTCGAATCCCGTCCCAGTCCTGGTAGCTGGACTCACAATCCAGGGGGAAAAAAACGGATTTGTTCAATAGCATGTCTGTTGAAAGGTCCTGGTAAATCAAAGTGGCACAGTTGGAGTGCGCCTGAGTTGATCAGTGTTCAGGTCGTACTCCATAGGCAATAGATGTCCCTGTCCCCCCATAACCCGCCCGTCAGGGCCGTCCATGATCATCTCGGTGCTGTGGACGTTAAACCCAAACTAACCAACCAACTAGGTAGGCTTTTCTTTGTGGTTAGCAGCACTGACAAGAACATCCAGAGCAAGGGGCAAGTAACAACTGCCTGTTGGCGTATGTGATGTACCTTAGCCCTTTTCGTTCTGATACACAACTGCTTGAAATCAATTTGACTGCGACAGTTCAAGGGTGGTGCCAGAATACCTTGGCGCCTGAGGCGCCAAGCTATTCTGGCACCACCCTTGACTAAAATGGCTGACCTATCTCCTAATCTGTAATGTAGCCTTCACACGACAATAAGCAAATTTTTATTTAAAAAATCAGCCTCTGGATGTAATGGGTTAAGTACCCGGGTATGAATGATGTCCTTAGAATCATCTACTAGTTTTTCATACTGTACTGTTTGGAACTCACCTGCATTTTTCTTTTAGGAACATTCAGAGTTGTTTAGATTTTTAAGCTTATCCTTCTGATCCATTTCCCTCCTCTCTAAGCCAACCTCTGATCAACACACGCCGGCGCACACGATTATTATGCTCTGTGGGCTGGAGTAGCGACAGGAATTCTGAAGAAGAATAGCAAGAGCAGCTAAATGACGTTACTATAAGCTTCGCGTCAGGGCGTCGCTGGTCTCATGAGGCAGTGTACACTGTGACAAATTTGATATTTCACCTCACTCATCCGAAAGGCACGCTCTTCCAGAGCTGACTGTTTTGTTCCACACAGCCTCTTCCAGGGCTGACTGTTTGATGGGAGTAAATAGTGGCTCCAAAACTCATTCAGTATCTTCCTTTCATCCCCCAACCCCCCCCCCCCCCCCCCCCCCCCCCCCCGCCTGGTCCGCATGGCAATAGCACAGGCAAACACAAACGGCAGAATGGCACACACAAACAGACGGCAGACACACGGCACTTCCTACCGGTTATACGTTCTGTGGGCTGGCGTAGCCACCACCATTTTGAAGAATAAGGTGGAATGGCCCATGCCCACAAAGCCTCTTCTGCATGAGCTTGCATGTATATTCCACTTTTCCACAATACGTTCGCAAATATCATACAAAAATAAATGAAGGAGAACATTGCGCCAGCTTATACACATGTAAAACACTGAAGTGCTGGCGATTTGCGTCAATTAGAAATATTGTATAAAACACGCACGTACCTGGTGCTTTTTCGTCACTGTCACTGTTTGATTCTTCTGATGAAATCAAGGAGTCTTACTTTTGACATTTTTTCCAGAATTGAACTTCTTTTTTTTTTAAAGTTGAAGAGGTACAAAGCTGGCTAATGAACTCATCCAATGTCTTTCTACAAATTATACACAAACCAAGGGGAATTACTCAGTGCTGAACAGACAAACAGTTAGGTCCCCTGCCCCCGCCTATCAGGCACCCAATCGCCAGCCCACAGCGAAATATACGCAGGTATAGAACAAGACGATCATCTGCATCTTCAAAAAGATGCATCAGGTCTCCCTTATAACCCATGTTTTTCTCCGAAACTTAGGAAGTAGGCAGGAGAAACATACATACACATATACGAACGTGCACTACTATATGTGGTCGGGTAAATACCCTGATTTCCCACAGTAGATGCACAGAACATTACACAACAATGTAACGATACAAATTTGCCTTAGATTGGGTGCCTGATAGGCGGGGGCAGGGGACCTAACTGTCTGTCCAGCACTGAGTAATTCCCCTTGGTTTGTGTACAATTCTGCCAGCTCTAGCCTCACCTATCTGGTTTGTGAGTTTCTACAAATTAGCCATATCCAAAATTTCAAGTGCATATAATCAAAATTGCGAACTCTAATCTGGGTCAACCGACTTTCTATAAACGGTCTTTTATTCTCGTGTTTACATACATATGCACACACACACATACGGCGCTTCGCACCAAATCGACGTTCAACAGCAAGGTTAGAGTGGCTATATGTGACATCATTTTTATCTTGTTAGTTCTTTGCCAGACTATGAGCACCGCCCGCCTGTTATGCCCTTTGCATTCTACGGAAAGCGCTCCGACCAGCCATGTCCTAAAGTCTACCGTATTTTCAATACGTTAGACAAAAACTGTTTAGGGTCAGCATGATACAGCAGGGTCGATCAGGCAAGATGAAGATTAAGTGCAAACAGAGTACATTTTGTTGTTGCCTGTATGTACAAATGTATGAGTATCCTCATTCAGGTTTGGTAATAACAGGGGCGTGGGACCGCAAGGAGCCTGCAGGCATGGCTTGGTCTTATATCTCCTCTGGACGTCACACTTAGTTTGGGAAAGAGTATCCTTTGGATATACCTTGCTATTTGGCTTGTGTCATATCTTGGCTCATTTTGTGTCATATCTCATCTTGGCTGTACCTATAAAGTCTTCTTGGGCCATACCCCCGCCCCCCCCCCCCCCCCAGACCAAGTCATCAATTGGCCCAGTAGACCACTTGTTACAAAGACTACAAGCACCAAGGCAAAATATTATTAATCGGAGTCTGAGGTTATCTCTGACAATGATAGTAAATTGTAATGTTTGCACTGCAGACCCCATTCAGTGAGTATATGTCATACTTTACTTGCTCTCCTAACACAGCTATATTCATGCCTTTTTTGAAGAGCGTGGATACAGCTAATATTCTACACACAGGCGAAGTAACCCTATTTACCCTGGCATACAGAAAGGTGCCAATGACTGCTTGTTTCCTGTCAATTTCTCTACAACTGGTCCCAACACGCACACCGAAAGTTTTCTAACAGCCGTCCATCTAGCCAACCCGTTCCACGCATGTGCAAGAGGCACAGATTCTTATGCAACTGCAGGGGCTCATGAGAATCTTTGCATCTTGCTCACCAAAACCTGCTCTAGCCTTTCACAAACTGAGGCTGTCATTTAGGATTAGTGTACAGACTCAACGAAAAGCAAATCCATTCACTAAAATGTTGCTATTCTGGTTCTCTCGCCAATTAGCTCTTTGCCTCCCAGGAATGTCCATGGTTTGTTTGGGGGTCTTTCTCCTTAAAGGCCCACTACAGCCGTAACTGTTCAAAGATACGCTTCTGCAACAGATGGTTACAAAACGCTACACACAGGTCTAGTTATGGTTCATTCAGACGCAGGACAATCCAGTTCAGCACACGTCGTCTTTATCAAGTAACCTGACAAAGACTCCACTCCTTTATAGAAATACAATGTTATCAGTGCGAGAAACAATTAAAAATAGACTGACATGCTAATGGCAGTGCAGAATAAATAAGTGCGGCTAAGCGTGTGCTTTTTTCTGATGTCCAAACTGCTGTTAAAGTTCATTAGGTGTGTCCACAAGGCATAATAAATACAACTGGTGCTGAAATGCATCTTCAGATTTATGCCTAATGGTACTTTAACCCATTTAACCCCGCGGTTGTATTTTCGTGGTGTTGCCTAACGACTATGTACCAGTTGCAGGAGATGGATCGACCATGATATTCAAGAGCAGTGTGAGATTAGCTTGGCCAAGCTAATCTCACACTACCCTTGAATTATCATGGTCGATCTATCTCCTGCTACAAAGCGTTTATTATTTAACCCCTTCGCCACCAGGAATCACGAATTGCGCGTCTGAAACCATTCAACGCTGACCACCAGTCGAGAGGAAAAACACGATGTAGTTGGAATAATAAAAAATAAATAAAATAGACATAATTAACACAGGTCAACGGAAACAAATAGTGATTTTTTTAATCTTTCCGAAAAACGAGTCACGACTAAATAAGGACGGTGCGGCTGTAGAAGCTCATGAGAATCTGAGCCTTTTGCAGACGCTAGTAGCTTAACCCCTAAACTACCGAGAAAAAGCGAAGGCGATCCAACCGCAAGAGACATAGATCCTCATGAGCCCCCGCAGTCGCGGGGGCTCATGAGGATCTATGCCTCTTGCTGACGTAACTTTGAGCCCGCCGTTACGCGTTCAGCTAACAAAGATTTCAAAAACACAATCTGCGTCCAGTGGCAGCGACAGGGTTAAACTGCTGACAGTCTGGAAACAGCCACCGGCTGATTGTGAAAGGCTCCGTACTAGCCGGTAGACAGCCGTCAGACATAAGACATAAGACATTTATTCACCAAGTAAAACGTTACAAGGATTTTTGTGTGACATGGCGACAGTAAAATACATCCTCACTTACTACACATGCATTCATCATGACATACACTCAGTCGTCCTGTGTACAGCACTAAGATAGATAAACACAATATTACACACATCAGTCCTATGTCACAATCATGGAATCACGTTGTTCCATGGATGGTGATGAACTGAGTACAGCTTCTGGAAAGAAACTGCATCTGAATCGAGAGGTTCTGGCTTTCAAAGCACGAAACCGCCGGCCAGAGGGCAGAGGCTCGAAGAGATGATTGGCTGGGTGTGACAGATCGCGAACGATTTTTCCTGCCTTCCGTTCCATATTTGAAGATGGAGGCGACAGATGGAAAGTTGGAAAAACCGACAAACGACATGCACAGACAAACGGACAATGAAAACAAACGAGGTGGAAAACCCACACTTACTACTTAGCCCGATGAACATGTTGTTCTCACTTGTTGACGGAGTCTCAGGGATTTTTCGTACGCACACACAGTCTGTCTCTCTCTCTCTCATTTTTTTGCTTTGCTTGTCAGGGGCGGATCGGGTGAAGATGAACATATTGTTCTCACTTGTTGATGGAGTCACAGGGATTTTTTATTATGCGCATACAGTCAGTGCGTATGTCTCTCTCTCTGTTTTATGTCTATTTCATTTGTTTGCTTGCTTGTCAGGGGCGGATCGGGTGAGGGTCCGGCGTAGAGGTTAAGATAGCCTCAGACTTTACCCGCCCCCCCCCCCCCCATCCTTACTTTTGATACTTTGGCCACGACTAGGAAGAGGTTTTCAGACACACTTGTTGTGCCTACTCAACCCCCCCCCCCTTTTTTTTTTAAATAAATTTTAAAAGAAAGTTGCACACCCCCCGCCCCTCCCGTCGAGGCAGCTGATCCGCCCCTGCTTGTTGCGTCTACCGACCAGACTTCACCATCCGTTCAATTATTGTTGGAATTCAATGTGCATGTCGTTTGTCGGTTTTTCCAACTTGTCTAATTTTAACATAATTTTTATCTCAGCCCTATGGCGGAAATTCAACTTTATACATCCACATCCTGAGAAAGAGATAATTTCTTTTAGATATCCTTTGAGGCCTACCTCACATTTCTGGAGACATATGACCAAGACAGTTCAAGGGTGGTGTCAAAATAGTTTGGCGCCTCAGAATAGGCGCCAAGCTATTCTGACACCACCCTTGAACTATCCTGGTCGGATCTACATGAAAAAAGTCCTGTCGTAGCATGTCATCTGGGCTCTATGGGTTAAGCCATCATCAGACTTATTACTAATTATTCTATTTTCATTTATTCCTGACGCTTAAACAGTTAAAGCCACTTGCTTCAGGTCGGGCTTTGACTGCTAAAATTTGTGCATACGAGTTCTCAATGCCGTCTTGTCTCGACCAAGACTTTCTTACGCATCCTGTATAAACTAGCCTGCATGTGCTTTAACTCTGTCAGCCTGACTTATCCTGCCTATATCTCTGACTTACTCCATCTGTATAGTATTCCATCTCGCACCCTCCGCTCATCCTCTGACACACGTAAATTTTGCCAGTTCCCAATTTCAAAAATGTAAAACAGGTGGCGGTCGTGCCTTCTCCGATCTTAGCGGCCGCCACTTGGAACAGTTCCTGTCCGTCAGTAACTGTCAAACGCTCTCTTCATTCAAATCACTTCTCAAAACCCACCTCTACAACGCTGCCTCCTTTTACTAGTTCATTTCCTCAGCCATGCACAATTCATCACCATTGTCACGTATGCGCGCGTGTGTGTGTGTGTGTGTGCGTGCGTATGTGTGTGTGTGTGTGTGTGTGTGTGTGTCTGTGTGTGTGTGTGTGTGTGTGTGTGTGTGTGTGTGTGTGTGTGTGCGCGCGCGCGCGCGTTAGCTGTTAGCCTTTTCATTGTATCAGCGCTTAGAGCTACTTTTAGAATAAGCGCTTAACAATTCTTATTTATTATTATTATTACCTTTTTTTTTTAATCCATGCGAGTAGACGCGCGTAATACAGGTTTAATACCGGCAATTATGCGCATTGTAGACCGCTCCTATGCACACAAAAATAGGCAAAATATTTATTTGTGTAATCTGCTGATGAGTAGGGACAAGTAACAAAGAGGGTTTTCTACTGCCAAAGGTAGGTTTTATTGGAACTCTCCCATGTTTAACCCATATCATACTGAGGCTAATATTGCAGACAGAGCAGACCAACTCGACAGATGGGCCGAGTATTTTGAAGAGTTACTGAACAGACCTAGCCCACCCGACCCCCCTGACATCCAGCCAGCAGAGACCGACCTACCCATCAGCTGTGGCAAACCCAGCCGGGAAGAGATCAGAAGAGCAGTGGCATTTTTGAAGAATGGCAAAGCAGCAGGGCCAGATGGCATCCCAGCGGAGTCTCTGAAAGCAGACCTAGAGACAACAGTGGAGATGCTGTACCCACTGTTTGGAAAGATCTGGGAAGAGGAGGTGATGCCAGCTGACTGGAAGGAGGGGTACCTAATCAAGCTTCCCAAGAAAGGCGACCTCAGCAAGTGTTCCAACTACAGAGGAATCACCTTGCTGTCAGTACCAGGAAAGGTCTTCAACAGGATCATCCTAGAGAGAATGAAGAGCTCCGTTGACCCCCAGCTGAGAGACCAGCAAGCAGGATTCAGGAAGAACCGATCATGTACAGACCAGATCGCCACTCTCCGCATCATCGTGGAACAGTCTCTGGAGTGGAGCTCCCCGCTGTACGTCAACTTTGTGGATTATGAGAAAGCATTTGACAGCGTGGACCGAGAGACTCTGTGGAAACTCCTACGACACTACGGTGTACCCACAAAGCTCGTCCGCCTGATCAAGAGCAGCTATGATGGCATGACATGTCGCGTGATCCACGAAGGGCAGTTCACCAGGGAGCTCCAGGTCAGAACTGGTGTCAGGCAGGGGTGTCTGCTGTCTCCGTTCCTCTTCCTACTGGCCATAGACTGGGTCATGAAGATGACCACAGATCAGAGCACAGACGAAGTGGAATACAGTGGACACTGTGGACACAGCTTGACGACCTCGATTTTGCAGACGACTTGGCATTACTGTCCCACACTCGTCAACAAATGCAGGACAAGACCACGAGGCTTGCTGACATCTCGTCCCAAGTGGGCCTCACCATTCACAAACAGAAAACAAAGACAATGAGGCTGAACACAACCAGGGAAGAACCAATCTTCCTTGCTGGCACTCCGTTGGAGGAGGTGGAGTCCTTCACCTATCTCGGGAGCATCATAGACAAAACAGGCGGCACTGATGCAGATGTCAGAGCACGAATCGGTAAAGCCAGAGCAGCCTTTCTCCAGTTAAAAAAGTGTGGAGTTCCAGAGAGCTGTCACAACACACCAAAGTCCGGATTTTCAACTCCAATGTAAAAGCAGTTCTCCTATATGGAGCAGAGACTTGGAGATTGACAAAAACCACATTCAACAGAGTACAGACCTTCATGAACAGTTGCCTTAGAAGAATTTTGAAAATCCACTGGCCAGAGAAGATCAGCAACGTCAGACTCTGGGACAGAACAGAGCAGATAACAGCAGAGAATGAAATTGGGCGAAGAAGATGGGGATGGATCGGTCACAGCCTGAGAAAGCCAGCTTCCAGTATCACTAGGCAGGCATTGTCATGGAACCCCCAGGGAAAGAGGAAAAGAGGTAGGCCGAGAAACTCCTGGCGTCGAGACCTCCAAGCAGACATCAAGAGACTGGGAACCACCTGGAGTAGAATCGAAGGAGAAGCACAGGACAGGAGTTGCTGGAGGTCTCTCGTCGACGGCCTATACCCGGGTAGGGGTGACAGGCGTAAGTAAGTAAGTAAATAATACTGAGGCTAAAAGCTTCAAATTCAGTTGTACACTGCCATATGCAAGCTACATTATAGTACTTACAGATAGGATATAGACCAATGGCTTTAGTTCAAGGGTGGTGCCAGAATAGCTTGGCGTCTAGAGGCGCCAAGCTATTCTGGCACTACCCTTGAACTATTTTAGTCAACTTATTTCACACACGTGTATACCGAATAAGAGTTAAATAATAATAATGGGTATTTATACAGCGCCTAACCTCCTGACTATGGGAGTTCTAGGCGCTTTACATTTTTTTTTTAGAAACACGATGCAAATAAATAAATATTAACAAAATAAAAGATCAAAACCATATAGCCACAAAAACACCGGTGTGTATGTGCACATACACGATCACAAACACACATACACCATCACAAACACACACACACCAAGGCAACAACAACACACGAACAAGTCATCAGTAAGCAGTGTTAAAAAAAAAAATGTTTTAAGTGAGCTTTTAAACGAATGACTGCACTGCGCATAGCGTATTCTTGCGGGTGAAGAAGAGCAGAAAGTTTCAATTTACAACATTCAAACTTCATAAATTTTTTCAGAATTATTTATGACATACTAAGAACAATTGTAAAGGAAATATTGCGCACTACGAGCCCTTTTCCTTGAAAGCACTACCCCTGAAGCTATCAAAATCAATACAATGTATCATGCTGATAGCGGCGCCGACGGACTAATGGATGAGTCTATTAACGGCGTATCCGATTTTCATTTAATCGTGATGCGCGCTGCGGGGAATTTCCCATCAAGATCAATATTAGCAAGTGTCGCATAGCGTAGGGAAACGAGTCGACCATGATAGGTCAAGTGCACTACCTGATTAGCTTGGCGCCTGACGTGATAACAATGGGTCAAGGGTAGCAGTTGAATAGCTCGGCGCCTCCGGTCAGAGGCGCCGAGCTATTCAACTGCTACCTTAGACCTATCATGGCCACATTGCTTTCCTGTGCTCTGACTGTGTTGCTGAACTCTCCGGTGTCGAAGTACTCAGCCACTACCCTTAACCTATCAATGTCATTTTACTCCCCTTTGATTTGACTACGCTGCCGTGAACTGGAGTCGTTAAGCCAAGCAGATCCATACCTCATCTATTATAATAGTGATTATATTATGGTCATTAATTTACCAGGGAAAAACTGCACCGACTGCAGCAATCATCGGCCACTACTCCAGCCCGTTCAGCGCCGAGAAAATTTAAACACCACCTTACAACAAGAGGCATAGACCCTGGTGAGCCAATCAACCACTACTCTTGACCTACCATGGCATTTTATTTAAAGTGATTAGACTACGCTGTGCAAAAAATACAGACAATACACTTAAGCTATCATGGTCATTCCACTTCCTGTGATTAAACATTGCTGCAAAAGTAACCAATCTCTTAATCTATCATGGAAATTCATTTCCAGCAACTAGACAGTACTGAAGAGCTAATTTAAACACTACCGTTAACCCAGTGATTAGACAGTATTACTGAGTCAGTCAGCCACTACTACTGACCTCTCAAAAAAATTTATTCTCAATAATTATAATAATGTATTTTTAAAAATCTGCCACTACCTTTCAACTATCACGGTCATTTATTCCCAGCGATTGACTAGACAGAGCTAACAGTAACAAGCCACTAACTCTTTGGCTGTTGGTAGCGCTCTTTGTCGAGGTGATTCCTACAGGAAAGAGTGCCACCAACAGCCAAAGTGCTAACTTTGACAAATTATGGTCAATTTATTTTGTGGCAAGTGCACAGCTAATCTGAAGCTACCTTTGATCACTCATGGTCGATCCATCTCCTGCAATTCGCTTGCGCTGCAGGCCTTTTTCACTTATAATCAATATGATACGCTCGTAGCTAGGGAAGGTTAGCTTCATTCACTGAATTAGTGACGTGGGAAGGTGGTGTTGTCAATACACTGTCGTCAATACACTGTCTCAAACATTCTGGGTGGATTCTAGAATGTGGGAGTGTGGATTCTATTATGTTCAGGCCAATGTGTTATTAAACCCTAAGTTTCTTAGTAGTTATAAAACCTCCCTCCTCCCACCCCCCCCCCCCCCCCACCCTCCCAAAAAAAAAAAAAATTAAAATAAAAAAATTAAAATTGTAAAATAAATAAATAATTTAAGAAATAAATAAATAAATAAAATAAAAATTGAATAAATAAACAAACAAAACAAATAAATAAATTTTTAAAAAAACGGAAATGTTTTGACATATTATTGTGATCATTTCCATATTGTCATCAAAAAGTAATATTAAGAGAGAGCACATGTTCTAGGTTTTCTTAAAAATAATCTACAGGTACCCATGTCATTATTGTCTCTTATTTAGGAAATACTAAACAGAAAGGTGAAGTGTACTATATATTTTAAAAAATCATGACATGTACATATATGATGAACTACGTTAAAGTATGTAGAGGATTTATAGGAATATTTCGCGAAGTCCAGTTTTTATGAAGCTGAGGGGTGGCTACCAACATGGCCGGGTACAATGTAATTAAAAGCAGACACACATCCAACAATCCTCCCTGCTTGGTGATCATGGGAGTGTTCTGCCCAGAAGCACAACATTCATAACCCCAAACCAACAGTATCCCTTTCACTGCTGAGAAATAGTGAACACAATCCAAATGCAAGAGACATAGATCCTCATGAGCCCCTGCGACTGCAGGCGCTCATGAGGATCTGTGTCTCTTGCTGAAACCGCGTTATGTTCATGTTTCTCGGACCGCGGGGGATCTTACTGTTAACTAAGATTTTACTCAGAAACACAATCTGCGCCGACCTATAGTAAAGTGACCAGTTTACCTGAACTATTACTACACTTCAAATGCAACAAACATATGCACTTTTCACCCAAAATTCCAAGAATGACAAAAATCTTCACCCTGATGCTTGAAAACAAAGTTGACAAGCTAGAGCAGGTGGGTATCGATTCAGCTTTAAGCCACAACAGGTGAGAGAGTCATTATTAGTTAAAATTCTTCAGCTACGAGGAAGTTTTCACTGGGGATAAAAATAACCCTGTTTTCTCTTAAAACCAATCCCTCCCTGTCTGTTACCAGTGTCATGTACAGTTTCAACAACGTGATAGCTCATGCACAGTGCCTAATAACCCATTACTCTGCGGTTTTTTGGGCAAAGCTACTATGTACACAAATGTCTGCCACTGCCAACAGCGGAGGGATCAGTATGCATGCATGAATCTTTACCAAAACACCAGTTTCTTTCTTATCATTAAATATACCAGTTTCTTTCTTATCGTTGTTTCACATACCGGTTTCTTTCCTATGGCTGTTACCTGTACCTGTATCTTTTCTATGTTGTAGAAATACTAACACATTCTACTCCTGGACCGAAATCCGCAAATTTTGAAGTTGCCCCCTGAAGACTGTATTAAACTTCTGGAAACAGATCGAGCGTGATAGTTAAAGGGTTGTGCCAGAATAGCTTGGCGCCTATGGGCGCCAAGCTATTCTGGCACAACCCTTAAACTATCACGCTTGATCTATGTCTTGCCGTGGCGTGTCGGAATTGAATGAGTTAACTTCACCTTCATACGTGCCTACAAGAATGTTATAATCTTTGTTTTATGCGCAGAGATCCTAAACCCGAAGGGCATATATATCAGTAAATTACCCAATATGTCGCAATGTTGACACACACTTTAACAGTCCCACTGCTCGAAACTGTCATCTGCACGAAGTATAGATTCTCATGAGCCACTGCAGCCTCAGGGGCTCATGAGAATCTATGCCTCTTGCTGCACCTGCGTAGTTGATGGTCTTAATTTATTATTACCACACACTGCGGACGCCCAAAAAGTTGTGTCTACTACTGAACTGAAGAGAAAAAGAACTTTGAGTGTGTTATAAAATCTTCTTCCGGACACGTCAAAAAGTTCTTTATGACACTGAAGTATCAACTTGAGACATTTTTTATCAATGCTACGACACAATAGCCGCTCTGAAGATGTATTATCACCTGATTGTTTGTGAGTGGTATGCAATTCACTAATGTAAATAGTTACATGTGTGATAATAGATACATGGCAAAGACACCGACGGCCTTCAACTCACTCTTAACCTATTACATCCTGAGGTTGATTTTGTCAGATTAGTGAGTTGTCCTATGAAGGCTATTATTTCAGTGTGCACGACAAACGGACCATGATAGTTCAAGGATGGTGCCAGGACAGCTTGGCGCCTTGAACTGTCATGTTTAACTTGATCTCTTATGCGAATGCGAGTGTATCCAGATGTAAAGGTTAAGTCAGTCAAAATATTCCAGTCCAGCCAGCCTTACATTGAGCCACCTCAGCAATTAAGAGACGAATCAGCCGTGACAACTAGTTCATGGGCAGTGCCAGATTAGCCTGGTCCCTAGAACACAGTAGAAGCAGCTGTGTTACACTGATTATAACCCAGAGAAAAAAAAAAGCATGCTTAGAAAAGACAATAACAACCCAATTTAATATTAATATTTCAAAACAGACAAACAAGTACATGCATACAATTTACTACTAATATAAGTGTGAAGAAGCTAAGTGTTCCACTCAGACCTATAGTTAAAGTAAACCCTCCCTGACGATTCAAGGTGTGTTCAGTTTTATCTTTTTTCCTGACCCAAGCAACAGGACCCACTCAATATCCTCCCCCCCCCCCCCCCCCCCTTTCCCCTCAGTTTGTCAAATGGCAGCAGACTCTCTTGCAGTAATCGAGACTAAAACTCTATCCCCTGAATTAACTCCTCAACTTCCAGAACTAAATTACTTTCATTATTTATAATGGAAGTCATTTACAGGTATTTACAGGTAGTTGTCTCTGGGGGGTCAAAGGGTTGTCAATCCATCATTTTGGGTTTCACTTCATGTATCATGTGAGGGACTGACAACCGGCGCTGAAGAGAAATGCATGAACAGCCTGACATCAAATCAGGCACTACACTCGTACTATCACAGCTACTCCGACTTCTACTGTTTTAAATGGTAAATGGTGGTGAGTCAGCCCTAACCCATTCATACCGAGGCTAAAACTTAAAGTTTCAAATGTGTACACTTCCATATATGCAAGCTACGCTATAGTACTTACAGATAAGGATGCAGACCAATGGCTTTACTAGAGGCGCCAAGCTATTCTGGCACAATCCTTGAACTATTTTAGTCAAACTTATTTCACACACTGGTGTATTCCGAATGATAAGGGTTAAAGCAGTATGCTATAAGGCTGTCAGCCTTTGGCAGGTAATTATTAACCCCTTCCAGGCCACTGAACACAGACTGCATTTCTGAGATCTTTGTTAATGCACAACAAAACTTTATTCGTCCAAAAAACATGGATACAAAAGTGGGATCAGCAAGAGGCATAGATTCTCATGAGCCCCCGCAACTGCGGGGGCTCATGAAGATCTATGCCTCTTGAACTTAGTTTCTCATCACTGTATTCTGGCAGTCAAGGGGTTAACTCAAATTAATGAGGAATCATTGGGTACTTGCTGTAGATGAAAAAAAAAAAAAAAAGATAACAGGACATCCATCAATCAGTAACCAACCGATCATGCTTTAAACTTTAACCCTGCAGTCGTTGTAGGTCACAGATTGTCGGATGTCAGTGATTGTATTACAGGGGTATCGGATGACGTTGAGACCAACTAGTTAAATATACCCCAACATAGGTCAGTAGTTCAAGTCAATGGAATATGAAAAAAAAAAACCAACCTTCCAACAGTGTTTCGTGTGGGTCACAAACACACCATGAAAGAGTTTTTAATTGTGAAACAAAGTACACAACAGTTGTTATAAGTTTATGTTTACATGTCTCCAAGAGCGCGCAAAGAGAGGTCTTACTCTTATTCACACAATATCACCATGACCTGTGGTGTGTTTGTGTATGGTTACACCCCACTCAAGTAAATGTTGTCCTTGTCTGCGTGGATGTAGGTCATAATGTTTGGACCAGCGAAGGAAAGAAGTCTGTCTCTCTAAAAACAGCCCTTTCCCCCGTCATACAGGAAGAGATGAGATCATTACTGTCCCGATCGCCTGACTATGTGACATGACACCACACTCGCAAACCGCTGTTAACTACTTCACTGACGAGAAAAAGCAATCACAACCAGAGTGCAAGAGACATAAATCCTCATGAGCCCCTGCAGTTGCGGGGGCTTATGAGGATTTATGTCTCTTGCTGAGACTAATTTGTATGAAGTTCTTTGGAGGGTTGTGGCTTCAGGTCGTTGAACAATCAAAGATTTTATAAATAAAGTATGCGTCGAGTGTCAGGGAAATGGTTAGCCCTTTCAGATTTACTCCAAAATGCTACGGAATGAACTTTGAATCTCTGCTATAATACTTAATTACTGCTAAGCACTACACATGGACTGGCAGTGATTGCTCAAAAGCAGTGCCTGATTAGCTTGGCACATACGACACAAAGCTGATCAGGCACTACTCTTATGCAGGCATGAATCAATCTCATACACTTTGTGAAGTGTCAACATCATCTGCTACTCAGTGCAAACTGGCTATCTCGATTTGCTGCCGAATGACAGGACAGGGCATCGAATTGCGGGAGACAACCAGTTTGCACTCAAATGTTTCCATTAACCAGTAGTTCTCCCTGTTTTGTCGTTTTTAAATGATATTCAAAACATTGCAAAGAAAGATACTGCTGCTCGTGGATAGCGGTTAATACTGAATGTACTGCAGTGATAACAAAAAATTATATACAATTCGTGTGTATGTTGCTTGTCCCCCCCCCCCCCCACCCCTCCGCCAGCTGTTTAAATTTTCAAGACCTGCCTCAACCATGTTCAACCCCCCCCCCCCCCCCCACACACACACACACACACACACAAACCCTCCTTTCCCCAAAAAGGCTGAAAAAGCATGAATTTCTGCACAAAGCTTAACAATTATCATGCACCCCATTTGTCATAGTCACTTAAAATCCTTTGAAGACAGCACAAAACTGCGAAAAGCCAATAAATAAAACAGGCTATCTACAGGGGTAAGGGTCGGAAATAGAATACAGATCAATAGGACCCATCAATATTTCATGAATACGGTCAAATTGCCCTGACCAAGATACCGAGATGCACGCTCATTTGCTGGAGAAACCTTCGACCAACCAATCCCATCTGCAACAGGCATAGATTCTCATGAGCCCCTGAAGAGCAGGGGCTCATGAGAATCTATGCCTGTTATTAATGAAAAGCAGCAGAGGCGGTTCCTGAAATCGAGACAGTTGTTTCAGGTTGATGTCTCTGAGGACAAGAACCTCGTGAGTGATGTAAAATTTGTACTGTTGCCACCATCCTATGAATATTTTGGAACTCATCTGTATCTTCTGCTAACACACAGCATGGATATTAAACACAAGGCCCTAACAAAATTGGGCATGGCATAATATATTCTCTTACAGCTGTAGACTAGATTGAAACAAAGTTTTAAAATATTTTACCACTGTGACGGTGATATCAATTAAAATGAATCCTTTAAATGGCCTTTTGCTCTGTAGCCTGTTCGGTGAAAGTGCCGTGTGAAATCGATCCCCGCCTGTGATACATTAAACACCAGACTGATAAAATTCCAGGCATGTGGTTCACCGATCATGAGTTTCCTGCAGGAAGTGAGGAACTCCGCCCTTCCTCCCTGCAGCAAAACTGGTAAAATAATTATAATTAATTTTGGTAGGTTGGGTTGTGCTGTGACAATGGGTCTTTCCCCCCTGGAGGGCAGTCCAAATTTCCCTCAAGGGTGGGACAATGGGCAGGATGGGTCAGGTGTTGGGGCAGAGTCAACACTGTCATCAACTCTGCCAGAGACCAAACCGCCTGTGAGATAGATTTGCAGTTAATTACACCACACAGTATGCAGAAAATTACACCAACACAAATCACCGTGTCTACCGCAATGTGCTGTCGGCCCTGCAAACCAATACTTTGGATCATGACCAAACAACTGAGTAACTGGGTTGTGAGCCATTTATACTGTACGATCGGTGACAGTGCATACTGCATTACATATGTTCAACCTTAACTCAAATTTACATTCTGAGGCTGATTTTCTTTTTTTAAGTGCTTTTTCAGTGTCCTATGAAGGCTACATTACAGATTAGGCGATGGATCAAGCACTTTAGTTCAACTTCAAGGGTGGTGCCAGAATAGCTTGGCGCCACCCTTGAACAATCATAGCCAAATGTTTTTCAAGCAATGGACGTATTAGGATGAAAAGGGTTAAACGTCAGGGCTTAAGTCCTTTGTCCACAACTTTGGTGATTTCAAGGATGGGGCACTGGGTGTGACTTCAGCTGGATACATGCATTTCACATTTACATAAGACACAACCAGCATGAGACATAGATTTCCATGAGCCCCCGCACTGCGGGGGCTCATGAAAATCTATGCCTCTTGCAGATGTTAGGAGTTATGCCTATACACTGGTTCAGGTTCCACACAGCCTACTCAATTACAGGAGGCTTCGGCACTGAAATTTGATAACAGTTGGCATGGTCTCTCCCACTGTGTGTGTGTAACTTTCATTACTCACTACTTAGGTCACAGACTCAGTAGCTGGGTCAGGCTCAAACTTAAACATATGCTTGACTTGTTGCTGACACTAGGTACAGGGTGATTCAACTCTCTTGTGCATGCAGCCTCAGGTACTGAAAACACTTAAACAGTACTGGTGGCTGCAGCACACATTTCTGTTTTGATGATCAGTTGAGTTAGTTTACAACAGAAGACTTTTGTGGCTACAATGTCAAAGATATTGTGGGTGTCTTTCTGTTCAGAAGTCATGAATAGAAACTGAGTGAAAACGGCACAAGTTTCATCCTTCCACTAGTCTGACTACACCAACTCAAAGGTTGTCTCAGATAGCAGGGAATGGGTTTTCGAAAAAAATGTGCCTCACCCCACCCCAACAATATTAATGTCACTGATGACCAGATGAACATGACCACCATATAAAAAAACAACAATCCCAGTTCTCTGAGATGTTTGTCGGAACGCTATCTCATAATATATCCATCACTGTAAAAATGCAGTGGCTGCCCGATTTCCATGGAAAGTGGTGATTTGTTACAAGCCCGATTTCCATGTTCAGCTTCTGGTATACCCACTGAGCGTTTTGCAAGGGAAATGAGGACACTGAGGACAAGCGAACTAGTCTCTGTGACAGACAATCAATACAGTCGCATGCAAGAACTCCACTAATTTCCCACATCGGAAGATATATATGTGCGTACCAGTGGCACCAGTCCCTACTAGTGTATCAATTCTGCAGTACAGCAGAACTTGTTTTGAGTGAGCACCTTATGAGAGGTCACCTGTCATTAACCCATCACATCCTGAGGCTAATTTTGCTTACTGCCCTAAGAGGGCTGCATTACAGATTAGGATGCCAATCAACCATATTGGTTCAAAGGTGGTGCCAGAATTGCTTGGTGCCACATGCGCCAAGCTATTCTGGCACCACCCTTGAACTATCAGTATCATAGTCAAATTTATTTCAAGCAATAGTGTATTAGAATGAAAAGGGTTAAAGACCATCATTCAGGTGGGTGCAGTCACATGAATGATGGACTTTAACCTTTATCATTCGCTGTGTCAAATAAGTTTGACTAAAATAGTTAAAGGGTAGGTAGTGCCAGAATAGCTTGGCACCTATAGGCGCCAAACTATTTTGGCACCACCCTTGAACTAAAGCCATTGGTCTATATCCTTATTTGTAAGTACTATAATGTAGCTTGCATATGGCAGTGTACAAATTTGAAGCTTTTAGCCTCAGTATGATATAGGTTAATGACATGTGACACTTTTCGCCTTCAAAACTTTCTTGAGAGAACACCAGTCTTTTAAGGCCATATTTTTCTCACAAATAAGTGGTTACACGGTCTACTGCTCTTGTTTGTTCATCTGTGATTATTTGTAGAACTGATAGCTGAGATCCTAAGTTTAGTTCAGTCAATATATATGGGATCTCTGCATAGGGGAATGGTATTTACACCACTCGCACCATCAGAAGTCTTCCCAGAGTTTCTTTCAATTTAAAAAAAGTGAACACAATCCAACTGCAAGAGACATTCCTCATGAGCCCCCGCAGTTGTGGGGGCTCACGAGGATCTGTGCCTCTTGTTGAGACTAATTTGTATCGATGTGTTTTGGATGGCATTGGCTTTGGGTCATTGAATGAACCAAGATTTCACAGACAAAAATGTATGCACAGTGGTGGTAGGGACTAAGGGGTCAACAAGATGACTTGTGCAACTGCAGGGGCCCAGGAGAATCTATGCTTTGTGCAGACAGAAAAGCAATGGGTGAAGAACTCAGACAAACCCTGTTTTGTGTGTGGATGTGACTGGTAACGCGAATTGGCAGGCCAAGGGGGGGGGGGGGGGGGGGGGGGGGGGAGGATCACACATGAATTGCGTTGCGGCTCTGACCCCTGGCCTGGAGCCTTGGTTGCTGCGCAGTAAACTGTATTTTATTCTCTGGCTATGCCTTGTAGTTGAACTAGTTTGCTTTCAAGCTTAAGTTAGAATCTTGGTAATATCCCATCACAATTTGCATGCAGGTCATTTTCACCCTAAATAATACCCACTGCATACATAGCACAGATGAGCCTATTATTCTATTCATGACATGAAGTACTGAGTTACAGTACTATCAAGGGCTTTCACAAGATATTGCCAAGAATACTGGATGTTATTCAGGAATCTAATTGTTATGCACTCACTACCTAGTTTCATAAATGGCAGAAGTAATTTTCTTTTCAACTTAACAAAATGATAAAAGTACACACCTTATATTTATAACTTACACTAAAATCTTTGGCAATTAGCAGAATAGAAGGAAAGCAAGATTCCAGATGATGCTGGGTGCAAATAAAACCACACAAATTTTTACTCATTTTATGGTCTACCCCACCCGTACACCCATGTATCCCTTCCTCCTACTTCAAAAACTTTGCACTCAACCCATTTAGCCCCGACGCCCTAAGGTAGGTGAAGGATCATCCATGACAATTCAAAGGTGGTGCCAGATTAGCTTCAGGCGCCAAGCTAATCTGGCACAGATTAGCTTCAGGCGCCAAGCTAATCTGGCACTACCCTTCAATTATCATGGTTGATCCATCTGCTGCAATTGGTTCAGTCGTTAGGCGACATCTCCAAAATTTAGGAAATGCATCCGTGGGGTTAAATAGGTTAAATGCTGTTACCGAAAGGCAGATTAATCACAATCTTTCAAAGTGATAACTCTAAAATTTGAGAAATGCGGCCTTGGGGTTAAATGGGTGAAAGTACAAAATTAAACCTAACACGCACTGAATACAGTTCTATTCCACCACTAGTAACAGCAAGTTAGCCCTACCATGTTTAAACCTTTTCATCCTGATACGCTATTGCAACAAATACATTTTGCTTGACTATAATAGTTTAACCCATAACATACTGAGGCTGAAAGCTTCAAATTTGTACACGGCCACATATGCATGCTACATTATAGTATTACAGATAAGGATATAGACCAATGGCTTTAGTTCAAGGGTAGTACCAGAATAGCTTGGCGCCTCAGACTGGTGTATTCTGAATGATACGGTTAAGGGGGGTGGGGGGTGGGGGGTGGGTGCCAGAATAGCTTGGCACCTGAGGCGCCAGGCTCTACTGTCACTACCCTTGACTGAACTAAAATGGTTGATCTATCTCCTAATCTGTAATGTGGCCTTCACAGGACAATCAGTAAATCATAGGAAGCAAATTTACAACAACAAAAAAAAAAACAACAAAAAAAAAAATCAGCCTCAGGATGTAAGGATTTAACTACCTCAAGAACTGAAAATAGGGAAAATGCATGAAATGCCCATGTATTTTGTTTACGAAGTTTGTCAAAGCAGAAGTAGCGGAGACTTTATGCCACAAACCATGACGTGTTTTTAACTAAAACGCATAAGAAAACCAAACGCGTCGAAAACACGTTCAACAGGTTGCTATATAAAATTTTTTTAAAAAACTCTATTCACAAATAACAAGTGAACCCTGACATTACTATCTCTACACACCCGGCCAGATTTCTAGTATTTTCCAAACTCTGCGCCATTCAATGCAAGCAACTAGTGATAAATGCAGAAATGTGTAGCAAAAAAAGCTACAAACCTGTTGAATATTCCAAGAAGTCAATGCACGCAAGGTTTGTTAGCTTTCCAGCCGGCGAAACATCAAGGATGTGATGATCGAGTCTTGACCCAAATACGTTCGCGCAACTCAATGAGTACGGCCAACTCTCGGTCAACCGCTGCAGCAGACGATAGCTTCGGTCTCATTGGAAATCACGCCTGCGTGGAAAACATATTATAACTGAAAACAGTTCCAGCGGCTTGTCGCGATCAGTAAATCCCCTTCCTGCTTGCGAGATGTGACGATTTGGAGGCGGGGACACGCCCCAGTTCGCCCACACTGTTAACTATTTGGAGCTGTCTCCATGCGAGGCGCATCCCGACGCTCGATCGCCAAAGAAGCCTCTTTCACCATAACGTGACCGATAAATTTATGCGCGGACATGATACTGCAGAGAAAGAGGTCAACACCGAACGTGCTTCGCAACGTGATCTCGCTGGAACGCGGGAATGTGCGCGAGCCGGCCACGCGCGCCAGCGATAAATCACAGTTGCATGAACTACCTGATTCAATCCACTCCTGACATAATGATAAATAAGTTTTTCCACGATAGGAAAGGTTTGCGTCACGATCAACCCGTAAAATCCGTCTAATGTAAATCATAAAATGTAACTGTGGGGAAAAAAAAAATCGATCAGGCTGTTTAACAACTGCTTCTCAAGCCACCCAGGCCAGCTCAGTGAAAAATAACCGTCAGTTTAAAAAAGACACACTCTTAAGGAGCGGCGTTGCCATTTTAGCTGATTTACAATAACAATTTGTAAACGGCAATCCTGGCAAGAGTAAACTGTAATACTTGAAATGGCACACTGACAGCGTATAGAAATTTCATAGTGGCTGTGTGCATGTGACTGGACTAGATGTGTTATTGTACGTTACTTATTTTATGGGAAAACTAGTGACAATGCAGTCTTTACGGTTTGTGGTTACTTTCAAGTGCCTTGTCTCCAGACAAGGCGCTTGAAAGCGAGTCCCCCCACCGGGTCTGCCCTAGGGGACCTTGGTGGGGTTGTCTACTTTTTAGTTCCTAGGGTCACCTTGTCTAACCCCTGCAAGGTGGGTTCTACTCTTTTGGGGGTTTGTATTTCTGTCTTTCTGGTCCATTCATCTGTATTTTTCTTTTGAAATTCTCCCTCCTGTCTGCGCTTCTTGCAGTTATTTCTTCATTTAGCGCAGGCACGTCCTGAGAAGGCCTTTGTCGCTTGCGGGACGTAAAGCAATCTATACTCAACTTGAAAGCGAGTCAGTATCTGGCACAAACCAAGTTCGCATGTTTTGCTAGAGTACTTTAAAAGCTGACACTGACAAATTAGCCGGATTTTTGTAGCTGTAAACGATCACTTCACGTTGCTATCTTAATCAGACAGATTACGCTAGTCCTTCAGTGTCAGGGATTTTAAGCACTGAACTGACGATAAACTGTCTGATTAAGGTAGCAAAGTGAAGTGATCGTTTACAGCTACAAAAATCCGGCTCTTGCGTTTCCTAAGATGTCTCCTAAGCCCGGCGGAGAGTTTTCGCCAGATGAGCAGCTCCTTCCATCTGCAAGACGCATAGATTCTTATGAGCCCATGCCGTCGAAGGGTCTCATAAAAATATAAATACACGATGTAAGATATGTATGTTCCAGCACATGAATCCTACGAAAACGGAGGAGTGGTTTTGAAGATACACAGAGGTGTATAATGCAGACGTCCTTTCTGCCTGCTCAGCTAATCCATCTTACACAAAACAAGATTTTCTTCTTATTTGTCTCCCGGCAAACTCACCTCTTTTCTTTTTTTCTTTTTTTTTTTGTTCAACTTGGAACCAGCTTCACTCGGACTACAGCTGTAATTCAGTCGCGGGTCCGCCTCTGTTGTCTATTCGCCCGCGGCTTGGAGGAAAAGGCGCCGAACACACACACACACACACACACACACACACACACACACACAAATAGGGCCTCTTCATCCTGATACACGATTGCAAGAAATAACTTCATACTAGTTCAAGAGTGGTGCCAGAATAACAACGTGATCTCGCTGGAACGCGGAAATTTATTATTATTATTATTATTATTATTATTATTATTATTATTATTATTATTATTGCTGTCAGGGGCGGATCAGTTAACTCGAGGGGGGGGGGGGAGGAGTTCTAACTTTTTGTTTAGGACCTTCAACCTCGAAGTACAAAAGGCCTCCCCGACGCTTGACCTTGCTTCCAGGGGCCGAAACTGATTCGAAAAGCGGGTCTGGGGGGACAAGGGGGGGGGGGGAGGGAGGCGGTGCATGCTGCGTCTTTGATTCGGTCAAATATCAAACAACTGCCGTGGCTGTTGTTGTAGTAGTCAGTACTACTACTGCTACTATTACTACTATTATAACACCCCTTCAAGGCTTCCAGTAGTCGCAGATTGTGTTCCGAGTCAGTCCTGAAATCAGTCTTTGCTGACCCCCTTTTAGTTCTGCATAGTACAGTACGGCAACAAGTGCCGGGTTAATTCACATGCTAGATCATCGACTGACTCCAGGCTATATCTGTCCACAGGCTACCGTATGTCGATCTCAGCACTCTCACGGCACCGGTAGTGTGCATATAGTGCAACAGTGCTGAGATGGAATTCGGTAGGCCGACTGTGCTCTCTACCCAGGGACCACTGAGTCAGGCCGGTTAGTTCTCCTGCAGAACACCGTATTTCACTTCATTCAGTCGACCCCTGACTGAGGGTCAAATGGTAGACCACGTACACTGTTTGTTCCCGTCGATCGGACACTGGTGCGATTGAAGCGGACGGGGAGAGAGAGAGAGAGAGAGAGAGAGAGAGAGAGAGAGGGAGAGAGAGAGAGAGAGAGAGAGAGAGAGAGAGAGAGAGAGAGAGAGAGAGAGAGAGAGAGAGAATGAATGAATGAATGAATGAATGAATGATACTTTATTTCTCAAGGATGGAAACAATAGGCGCACAGGCCTCTTTTCATGTTTGTCCTTGCTAAACTACAACATTAAAAGCAACATTAAAACAATATGTTAACAGCACAAAACAAGCGGCTACACCCCACAGGTCACTTGTGTTGTCCGATACAAGTTCCAAAGTCGCTGAAGATTACACACACACACACACATAGCAAAATGACAGGGTCTTGGGGGGGGGGGGGGTACGATGTAAAGTGTGTTTATAGAAAGCGACTGCACACTTATGATACAGCTACTCATGTGTAGGAATTTAGTGAGCAGGCAAAACACCACAATAAAGAAAGATATTATGTAAAAGCTAACAAGTGCAAAACGGAGGACCACAGGAAATCATTGACATGACTCTTTTGGGCATATTATCTACGTTTCTTTCAAGTTTGCTCAGAGATGTATTTAAAAACTTTCGTCCTAAAACAATGGAAGATGTCTCGTTTGCTGCGGTATATGTGGAGGAAGTGAGTTCCATAAATAGGCACCCGCGTACGAAAGGCTGGATTTAAATCAAGTCAATTCGGGGCCGTTCAATGACGAGACTGTTCCTCAAAGTGCAGTAGACCCTTTCGCTCTCAGTGAAAAGCTTAGCCAGGTAGAGGGGGGCTTTCCCGTTCAGTGCTTTGAGCATAAGTACGCACTTATTAAACGTAAGGTGTTGATGTAAAGGAAGGAGCCCTGTTGCCTGAAGCTTTTCCTCCAAAGTTAGAGAGGGGATTGGGAGGATCAGTTTAACTGCGCGATTGTATAGAGAATTGATCCGCTTAAGGTTAGCCTTACTACAGCCGTCCCAAATAGTAGATGCGTAGTCAATGTGAGGTTTAATGTAGGAGTTGAAAAATAGCTTTTGTGTCTTAGTATCAATGATAGATTTTAATCTTGACAATAAAAATAGCTTCTTTGATAATGTTTTCCCTAGTTGTGTTAGATGGGGCAACCAGCACAGTTGGTCATCAACAATTACCCCGCGGAGGCGATATTCCTTGACTTGCTCAATGGTAACTGAATCAAAAGAGAGGTTAAGTGAATGGGGGCGGAGCTGATGCTTTTGGCGTGTTGTGATTAGCATGCTTTTCGTTTTGGATGGATTTACAAGCATTTGATTATTTTTGCACCACAGTGAGACCTCCTGAAGACAAAGCTGAAGATTGCTTGATATTTCAGGTACAGTTTTCCCGCCAGCGTGAAGAGTTGAATCATCGGCAAACATGTCACATTCGGTATTTGGACTGGATATATAAAGTGGAAGATAATTTATAAACAAACAGAAAAGTAACGGCCCTAGTATGGATCCGTGGGGCACGCCATACTCAACACTCTTTTCAGAAGAGAAGGTAGCTTTGATGTACACAGTTTGAATTCTCCCTACGATATATGAACGAAAGAATGAGAGTGTCCCTGGGCTGTTCTTGTTAAAGTAGCAGTCTAGTTTCTCTAATAAAATTTCGTGGTTTATAAGGTCGAACGCTTTTTTTAGGTCTAGAAAGACAGCACCAGACATTTTGTTTCTGTTGATGTTGAGCAGCCAAGTGTCAATCATATGAACCAAGGCAGTGTGACACGAATGATTAGGGCGAAAACCAGATTGATATTTATTCAGGAGAGACTTTTCTTCCAGGAATTCGAGAAGATGTTTGTGTACATGCTTCTCAATAGGCTTCGATAGAATAGATAATATGGATATAGGCCGAAAATTAGTTGGATCAGATGTGTCTTTTGTTTTAGGTATAGGTACCACTTTAGATTTTTTGAAAGCCGCCGGAAAAATATTATTTTGAATACATAGGTTGTAAAGAGAGAGAGAGAGAGAGAGAGAGAGAGAGAGAGAGAGAGAGAGAGAGAGAGAGAGAGAGAGAGAGAGAGAGAGAGAGAGAGAGAGAGAGAGATGAAATGAAATGAAATGAAATGAAATGAAATGACATGAAATGAAATGAAATGATATTTTCCAAATGAGGATAAAAAAATAGGTGCGCAGACCTTTTTTCATTTTTCACTTGCTACAAACTACATGAAAACACACGCGCGCACACGGCACGCACACACACACACACGCACACACACACCGGCACACACACACACACACACACACACACACACACACACACACACACACACATACACACACACGCGCGCGCACACAGAGTGAGTGAGTTTCTCCACAAACGCATGGGCCGGCCGCGACACAGTGCTAGGCAGACACACGAACTGCTGTCCCAGTATGCAAACCGCAGTCATCAGGCCGATGTCAACTGCTGCTGACCCGCACCGGCGGTACGGCCGCCGGCCATGGACTAGACTGGCAGCTGATGTCGGCGGGGGCCGGGTCAGTCTGCATTTGTTCACTCGTGAAAGGATCAACTGAGGGCACTCGACCGAATCTGACAGACTCGGAAATCAGTATAGCGCAAAATGACATATGATATCCGTATATCAGCGAACTGTTACCTCAAGTTATAACGAAAGCAGTCAAAAGACCAACCCAATGCGCAAAAGGCCATTGGCCACCACTGATTGGCCCGGCGGCACGGCGCCAAAGGCCATCGGGCCTACGCGGGTCGGCCCGAATGCCTCAGTTTTGGAAACTGCCGGGTACATCTGTAAGAGGCATAGATTATCAATGATCCCCTGAAGTGATGTCAGGTGCAAGGGTTTATCAGAACCAGTCTCCGGTCAGTTGCCTCGATTCATTTATAGGCTGGTACTGTCTTTGGTCGAGAACATTGTATACCCGGGTACCGCGTGACTGTTTAAACTCGTGTTCCATGTGGGAGCTGGGATTTGAGCAAGGGCGGCCTTTTTCAACCACTGTAGCGGGGCTCTCATGGCCGACACAGCTGACCACCTTTGACGGTTTTTCAGACGCCGCTTACCCCTGCTCCGCGTTCTGCGGTGTTACAAATACTGACTGACATCTTTCTTTCCAGAACAAAACAAACACCACAGCACTGTAGTCCGGATCAGTGATGCTTTATTCGCCATAATTGTCTACCGTATTGAAAATAGGCTTTAGCCGCCGCCGGATGGGGCTGGTCGGAACGCGTTCTGTAGAATGCAAAGGACATAACAGCCGGCGGGCGGGGCTCATGATCAGTGGTCTCGCAAAGAAGTAACAAGACAAAAAACGACGAGTCACGTTTCGAGCCAGTGACTGAGCAGGAGATCCACGAACTTATTATGAAGTCACCAACAAAGAGCAGTGTGCTTGATCCCATGCCCACGTCCCTCATAAAACAGTATATAGATGATCTCCTCAGTAATGCCTCTCCGCTCTCGGCTCCGCCTACAGGTGCAGTGCCTACTCAGTTTAAACATGCTGTTGTGACACCACTCTTGAAAAAGCCTGGAGTACTGGACCCAAACGACTTGAAGCATTTTAGACCTGTCTCTAACCTTCCGTTTATTTCAAAGATTTTGGAAAAGGTTGTTTTGAAACAGCTACAAAACCATTTGTCTGGAAACGGTCTGTTATAAATGCATCAATCGGCATACAGAAAGGATCACAGCACGGAGACTGCTGTGCTGAGCGTCAGTCCTGGATGGTCTGCTAGTGAAGGCAGACAAGAGACTTGTCTCTCCCATTGCTCTGCTGGACCTCAGTGCAGCATTCGACACGATCATTCTGTTTTGCTCAGGACTGAAGAGGTGACCTTTGGCATCAGTGGTACCGCCCTGGCCTGGTTCACTTCATACGTTAAGGATCGTTCTCAGGCTGTTATTGTCAGTTAATGGCCAGCTATCTGCTTCTAGTCTTTTGTTGTGTGGAGTCCCTCAGGGCTCCGTATTAGTCACTGTTTTGTTCACTCTATATTCACAACCTCTGTCTGACTATGTACTGATTGCCGCCCATGAGTGTGATTTTCACAGCTGAGTATGCTGACGATACTGAATTGACAAGAAGTAGCGCGCCGCCTAGCCATTTCAGCTCCGCTAAGATGAGCGTACAGTGTTGTATAGACGACGTCTTGTCCTGGATGACAAGCAACAAACTTAAGCTTAACACTGACAAAACCGACTGAAGTCATGCCGGCTGTTGGCTCTGAGAGTCCGAAATAGCGGCTCGGGCGGTTAAACGTCGGAGCAGGAGAGCGAAGGGAATCGCCGGGTCGTGGGTTCGAATCCCGTCCCGGCCCCGATAGCTGGACTCACAATCCAGGGGGAAAAACGGATTTGTTCAATAGCATGTCCGTTGAAAGTTCCTGGTAAATCAAAGTGGCACAGTTGGAGTGCGCCTGAGTTGATCAGTGTTCAGGTCGTACTCCATAGGCAATAGATTTCCCTGTCCCCCATAACCCGCCCGTCAGGGCCGTCCATGATCACCTCGGTGCTGTGGACGTTAAACCCGAACTAACAAACCAACCAACCTGGATTGACGGCGAGTTCGCAAACATTGGTGGCTGCAGCGTTCCCTTCCAGAACTGTGTCAAATATCTGGGTGTGAAGACTGATTCGACGCTCTCCATGCGTGATCATATCATCAGGTCACATTACATAGTCAAATTTGACCAGTTCAGGCAGTGCAAGGACCGGTGTTTTTAAAAATAATTTTTGCCTTGTTTGAAAATTTGTAGTAGGGCTGAATGTTAGAATTTGCTGGAAATTTCTGGTTATATGAGAGGAGACATGTTTGGTGCTTTGATTCATACCATCCTGAGCTTATCCAGTGGACAGTTATGGGCTTATGTTGAGTTGCCGTTGACGTAGTGATTTGAGGGGCACGCTCAGCTGATTTCAGCTGTGCTTGGGTGTGGGGTTGGTAAGGAATTAGGTTCATAGCCAAGAAATGAGACTGTCAATGTGCTGTTTTTATTGTTATTTTGTGCATAGCACTGAAATGTGCAGCTGGTGGGCAGTAGTGTTTTTTAGGGGATTGAAATATTAGGGGACTGACTATGGCTAAGAGACTGGACAGTACGGAAACGGCACTGTGTTCCGTGGCCATCAGTAGCGTCTGCCGAGCTGGTTTTTTTGAGCTGCGCAGAATTTCCGACTTCCCTCATCGGACCGTATCTCAGTCCGGCACAGAAAGTGCGGCGTCAGTCAAGACTTGTCATGCATTCATTACGTCCAGGCTCGATTATTGCAATTCTGTACTGGACGCAGGTTTACCGGCAGATCAGATTTCACGCCTTAGTGCAGATGAGAGTCAAAACAATGCGGCGCGTCTATGATCTTCAACTGCAGAAACGAAACTTGAGAGAGACCACGTTACACCTCTACTGAAGCAGCTGCACTGGCTGCCCGTAAAATTCCGCTGCCAGTACAAAATTGCAATTTTCGCCTAACGGCGGGGGCGGCATTTTGACGCATCGCCTCTCCCGCCGTACCTTTCTGCCAAGCTGTCTGTTTATCAGCCATCACTGACGCACCCTCCGTTCCTCCACGGTGTAAAACTTTTAAAAAGGCAAATTTCTTTGTCGTGCCTTGACTCGAACAGACAATAAAGTTGTATTGTATTGTATTGTATTGCCTTATTGTATTGTATTGTATTGTATTGTAAAATCCCGAAGCTTAACATGAGTAAACTGAACTGTTGGGGAGCGCGTTCGTTCACCTTTTTAGCCCCAGTGTGGAACACGCTGCCAACTGAAATGCCGCCGGAATCTCAGTGCCCACATTGTCACAGTTCAAACCGGCCGCTCACTTAAAGACTTTTTTTTTTTTGTTCGGGCATTTAACACTTTGCTCATCTTTAGCTAACTGTTGACTGCCTTTTATTCTGATCCTAGACTGAGAAAGTGAATGTAAGGTGTTGGGAAGAGATGGGCGGGTGGTTTAACTGAAGTAGTGTATAATCCGACCACGTCACACCCCTGCTCAAATCCTTCACTGGCTCCCCATCCCCCAACGCATCCAATACAAAATTCTGTCTCTCTGCTACAAATCCCTGAACAACTGCGCTCCTGCCTATCTCTCCGCCAACTTACTTCACCCCTACACACCTTCCCGCTCCCGGCCTCCGCTCTGCCTCTGACCCTCTCCGCCTCCACATCCCTCGCACCAAACTTAACACTTTCGGCCCCCGCTCCTTCTCCGTCCACGGTCCATCCACCTGGAACACCCCACTCTCTCTCCGTCAGAAACACTCTCTCTCCTCCTTCCAGTCCGCCCTCAAGTGAAACTCACCTCAGTCTTTCAACAGTTTTAGCACTATATCACCACACTCCCCACCCCAAGCAGTGACCGTCGTAATGTATTCCACTGTTTGTGTACGCGAGTCATTGTCTAAAGCGTGCGCATGCGTGCGCGAGTTGTGAGTGCGCGCTTAGAGTTATAATTATTATAAGATAAGCGCATTATAAATACCGTAATTATTATTATTATTAGTCGTGCGTGTGTCTCACCTGAGGGAGAGGGTGTGCTGTTGGCATGCGCAGTGAGTCCAGTGCCGGTTTTCCTGGAGAACAACGCTATACAAGAACGATGTATTATTATTTATTATTATTAGCGCGGTCACTCGGCGCTAACCGCCTCGCTGCTCAGTGAACGTAGGCCTACATTTGGCCGGCCGCGAAAGCGAAAAGCCGTATGTGTGTGTGTATGTCAGTAGTGTGTGTGTATGTGTGTGGGCGGGGGGGGGGGGAGGGGGATAGTAGCGGTGTCAGTGTGTGTGTAGACACGAGAATCTCAGATACTGCTGTAGACTAGCACACCAACGCCGGATCAAAATGAATAGTATAACAAAGAGACCACAATCAGATCGCCAACACTGAAACACACACACACATGCACGCACTGATGTACGCACTCAGGCACTGACATGGAGACACATCCACATACACGCAGAAAAGCGCGCGCGCACACACACTGACACACCGACACACACACACACACACACACACACACACACACACACACACACACACACTATGCCCGGCACAACGGCTGACACACACGCACACACACACACACACACACACACACACACACACACACACACACACACACACACCAGGCTCGGCGGCACATACTACACATACACACACACACACACACACACACACGACACACACACACACACACGGCACACACACACACACACAAACACACACAGAGTAAACACAGTCCTCGCGCGCCGGGAAAAATACATTTTGCAGCGAGGTTAGCGTAACTAGACATGACGCAGTTTTTATATTGTCGTGACGTTTCGCTGGGAAGCGGTTCATTCGGCCCTGTCAGAGTTTGAGGAATGGCGGCCGCCTATGACTCATGTGCATGCTATTGCATGGAAAGCGCTCCACCGCGTCCCATCCTAAATAAAACTTAAAAGTTTCTCAGTTGTATTATGAGAAATAGAAGAGACTTAAAAAGGAGGTGAACTGACTGATCGCTTTGATTGGATTCTCTGCTCCCAACTTGTCAGTTAATAATGATACTGTCGGAAGAGAGGCAACCGTGTGAATTACGTTTTCAGAAGATATTAGAATGGCGTCCCTTGATCCTAGCCAATTGCTCAACTTCCGGTTGCCACCCGCGAGAGCTGACGACGTTCAAAACGACGACGACGACAATGGCAACAGAAACAGAATGGAGGCGACGATGGAAGCCCGATCTAACTGCATGCCCTTGGCAGGGCGTGGATGTAGCGGGAGAGAAGTACCTGGTCAAGATGAAATTCTCGGAGTCCTGCTACGAAGTTCTGATCACCGATCTCACCTCTTTTTGGCATGAGTCTCTGGAAGGAAAAACCCTGAAAAAACGGATTGAGGTAGCGTTGTTTTTCAGTTTAAAAAAAGGACACAACTTCCACCAAAATAATCTTCAACATACTGAAGTCATGGTCACCATGACAAAGAAGGAGAAAAGACGTTAGAGTCGTTTTAGTAGAGCTGTTTAATTTAGCCAATGAGCCTAAAAGTTAATTAAAAAAAAAAAAAATTGTTTGTTGTTCAAACGGAATCCTGTGCACATTAAATTGTAAAGCTGAGTCGAAAATATTCCTCAATTTGTTGCATTCAAGAACAGCCCAGACAGAAAATGAGTGTTTTGTTTTAAAAGTTGTCTCATGAATTAAAAACATAATGTCTTTTAATGAACAAATTTTGTAATTTGCAAAGGTTTAACTTGTAAGATGTATCCGTTTTGTTGTTGAACAGAAGTTGAATCCAAGCATTGAAGCACCGGTGACAAAGATTCTGGATCAAATTAAACTGAATCTGGAGAAGCCGGCAAAGGACACACTGCTGTCTGTGTCCATGAAGGGTAGCGCTGAATCAGGGGACCAGCAACTGATCCTCAAGATCACATCTACATTAGCCGGCATGCCCTTTGTTTGGCATTTCATTACCCAGTCAGCTCCAAGTGAAATGGTAGAACTTTTTCTCCACACAAACTGTGCATACATGTAATGATGTATGTATCACATGGATCTTGTCTCAATGTCTGCCTACTTGTAATGTGCATCATCTTCCATGGTGACAGTACTGGCAGTGTCACCATTGAAGACAATGTGCTTTAAAAGTAGACTTGGATTAAATTGGACCATAATACTATTGATAGCAAAAGGGTATAGTCCTTGATTATCAGTACCTAGCAATAATTTGGCAGTTAATTTCACATACTTTTTACTCATATTTCACTTCACACAAACATTGAGACTGGGAGATGGTGTGACTGTAATTCCTCAAGGGTAGTGCATGCCATTTGTCTTAAAGTGAAACTTCATTGGTGAAAAATGAAAAGCATGTAGTAAAAGCGAAATCGTAATGAGCAGTTGACCCCTTTAGGTGCCACCAATTATGCTATACAGTTTTCTTTGTTGACACTTTTGAGAATTTCCATTGAGATTTTGATCATTACAGGGAAAAGTTGACAACACATACTAGTAAAACATCATTTTATAATACAAGTGTTTTTACAGGCTCGTGATCACCTGACAGTGCCCTTACTAGCAATGGTGTCAGAGTTGTTCCGGCGTCAGCGAGAGTTGGGGGCTTTGTTGGCAGCTAAAGACAAAGAGATTGAGGATTACAGGTCACAGGGTGTCCGCACCTCCAGAAGTGAGCACTGGTTTATAGTGGTTAACCCTTTGGCTGTTGATAGCACTTTTTATTAACCCTTTTGCTGTTGGTAGTGGTTTTTGTAAAGATAATTCTTGCAGGAATCGTCACAATAAAACCACTACCAACAGCCAAAGGGTTAAAGGGTTAAGGTGATTCTTGGAAAAATCATCTTAACAAAAATCAATACCAACAGCTGAAGGGCTAACCCCTTTCCCTGCTGTATTTAACCCCATTGTTAATGTGAAAGTGCTATAATAAGATTTTAGAAACTAACTCCAAGAGGCAAAGAACCCCATGAACCCCTGCAAAAGCAGGGGCTTATGTTCCCGGAATAGGTAAGGTTATGCTTTGTTGAACCTGTTCGCTGGCACTGTGCCACAAAAGGGGCAAACACCACAACTTTAATCGGAAAAAAATTGTTTGCCTCTTACTGGCCACGGGATACGTGGAGTTAACCCTTTGTTAACCCATATCATACTGAGGCTAAAAGCTTCACATTTATACTCTGCCATATGCAAGCTACATTATAGTACTTACAGATAAAGATAGACCAATGGCTTTAGTTCAAGGGTGGTGCCAGAATAGCTTGGCGCCTACGGGCGCCAAGCTATTCTGGCACTACCCTTGAACTATTTTAGTCAATTTCACACACTGGTGTATTCCGAATGATAAGGGTTAAGGCTGAATTTTGGAGCTCTCTGTAAACTGCTTTTGTAATCCAGGAGACAGATCGACCATGATAGTTCGAGAGGTGCCAGAATAGCTTGGTGCCAAGCTGTTCTGGCATCACACTTAAGATCATGGTTGATTCAGATGTTGCTATGGTGTGTCAGGGTTAAATGATGAAAGATTTTATTTGCCTTGGTTGTTAAGAAAGATATGTAATAATAATAATAATAATAATACATAGTTCTTGTAGTTGTATAGCGCTGTTCTCCAGGAAAACACTGGACTCGCTGCGCATGCACAACAGCACACCCTCTCTCTCAGACACACGCACGATTATACACTACTTTAAACCAGCCCATCTCTTCCCAACACTATACATTCACTTCCTCAAGGATCAGAATAAAAGGCAGTCAACAGTTAGCTAAAGATGAGCTAAGTGTTAAATGCCCGACAGAAAAGAAAAGTCTTTAAGTGAGCTTTGAACTGTGACAATGTGGGCAGATTCCGCATTTCAGTTGGCAGAGAGTTCCACACACTTGGGGCTAAAAAGGTGAAAGAACGCTCCCCGACAGTTTTCATGTTAAGTTTTGGGATTTAAAAAAGTTTTACACTAGAGGAACGGAGGGTGCGTGATGGCTGATAAACAGACAGCTTGGCAGAAAGGTACGGCGGGAGAGATCCGTCAAAATGCCGATAGGCGAAAATTGCAATTTTGTACTGGCAGCGGAATTTTACGGGCAACCAGTGCAGCTGCTTCAGTAGAGGCGTAACGTGGTCTCTCTTTCGTTTCTTCAAGATGAGACGCGCCGCATTGTTTTGAATCATCTGCAAGCGTGAAATCTGATCTGCCAGTAAACCTGCCAGTACAGAATTGCAATAATCGAGCCAGGACGTAATGAATGCATTTACAAGTCTTGACGCCGCACTTTCTGTGAGATACGGTCTGAGGGAAGAAATTCTGCGCAGCTCAAGGAAACCAGCTCGGCAGCTGTATACTTTAGTATTTGGTTATTTTATTGACCAACACAGACATTACTTACTAACTTATTTACTGCCCGTAATGCTGAAGGCGCATAGGGCAGCAATGAAATCCCTCCACCTCAGCCGGTCGCGGGCCAGAGTGCCTATCGTTCCCTAGGTGTGGTGGTGGTTTTTCAGTTCTTGTTGCACCGTTCGTCGCCAGGTGATCTTTGGCCGTCCTCTCTTCCTCTTACCACCTGGTATCCAGTGTAGGGCTGTTTTAACCCTTACCATGTTTTAACCCTTACCATTCGGAACTCACCTGTGTGTGAAATAAGTTTGACTAAAATAGTTCAAGGGTAGTGCCAGAATAGCTTGGTGCCTCTAGGCGCCAAGCTATTCTGGCACCACCCTTGACCTAAAGCCATTGGTCTATATCCTTATACTATAATGTAGCTTGCATATCGCAGTGTACAAATTTGAAGCTTTTAGCCTCAGTATGATATGTGTTAATGATGGATCCATCTTCTCTCTGCAGCACATGTCCATTAATGTTCTGTATTTGTACTTCAGAACTGATTTTTATTTTCAACAAAATATCATACTCCTTTTCTTTGCAGAACACATTGAAACAACTCGGTTTGACATCATAGCCTTCAAAAACAACATGGTGACTTCCAAGGTTTGGGCTGAAATGTTTCCATAAAACATCAAAGTTGCTCATTCAGTTTCCTCATTAACCTTCAGGCTATTGGTAGAACTGTGTATCGAGGTGATTGCTGCAGGAATTGCCTGGATAAAAAAGGGCAACCGCCAGGCAAAGGGTTTATGAAGTTGTGATCACAGGCTATTTGCGGACAGGACTGGAGGAGGGAGATGCGTTTCGATAGTATACTATATATTATGGAAAATGTGCACAAGCTGCAAATTTGTATGACTTGGATAGTCATGTGAACCCCTTTGGCTGTCTGTAGCACTTTTTGTCAAGGTGGTTCCGGCAGGAATCGCCTTGACAAAAAGTGCTGCCGACAGCCAACAGATTTATTTGCATAGGGAGATAAGATTAGCAAATGTGGCTGCCAGATAAGAAACACTACTGTGCGCCAGACATTCAAGTCATTATTACCGTCACAGTTTTTTTTCCTATATTAACCCTCTTAGCCCCAAGGTCCCATTTCTCATAATTTTTTAGGTGTTGCCTAACGACTATGTACCAGTTGTAGGAAATGGATTGATCATGATAATTCAAGGGTAGTGCCAGATGAGCTTGGCGCCTTCAGGCGCCAAGCTCATCTGGCACTACCCTTGAATTATCATCATCATGATCAATCCATCTCCTGCTGCAGGGTCCTGGGGTGCAAAGGGTTAACAAAGACTGTGCACCAGCAGAGAGTCTACCATCATACTTTAAGGGAAGCCCTAGGCACCAATCTAATCTAGCGCTTCCCTTGAATTATCATGGCTGATCTGTCTCCCACTGTGGTGTCTTAAAAAATTTGTGTTGCAGATGAACCTGTTTTGAGAAACCACCTTGTCAGGAAGAAAATGGTGGTTTTTAAAGACGGGTAGTCTCTCGAGGTCTGGAAGGGCAGAAAGTGTCGCCCGTCATTAAAGGCCATCATTTAAGGTGGCTACCGCATAAGGGTGGTTGCTCAAAACAGGTTTTGCTGTATTGTTCGTGTTGTGATGTGCTCATTGATCATTCACATTTGCACTTTCTCTTTGCCAGGGTTTTGAGGATCAAGTACGTAATTTGGAGACATCGACTTTTGACTTAGAGGGTCGGGAGTTGTATCGGCAGATAGTCACAAAACATGCATGGCTCAACAAAAAAGACAGTGACAGTAAGATGTATTTTTTCTTTTGTAATGTCTAATGCCTGTGGGTTTGTCATTTCTTTGTGCTGCTTTTAACCCTTATGATTCGGAATACACCAGTGTGTGAAATAAGTTTGACTAAAATAGTTCAAGGGTGGTGCCAGAATAGCTTGGCGCCTCTAGGCGCCAAGCTATTCTGGCACCAGGCTTGAACCAAAGCCATTGGTCTATATCCTTATCTGTAAGTACTATAATGTAGCTTGCATATGGCAGTGAACACATTTGAAGCTTTTAGCCTCCGTATGATATGGGTTAATGAATAATTACTGCCTATTCCCCCCCCCCCCCCCCCATCCCCCCACCCACCCACCCATCACTACCTCCGTCTCCTTCCCCATTCAACCCTCAACAGATAGTCACGTACATAATTTAACGGTCCTACAACATAAATGATGAAAAGCCGATCACTTATTCACCCTTTGAGTGTTGTTACTGTTTTTTGTCAAGGTGATTCCTTTAGGAATCACCTTGACAGAAAACACTACCAACAGCCGAAGGGTTTATTTGTGATACAGTTAGACCTGTATATGACGACCATGTGGAAGCAGACTGCCCATGTTTGGTCTCATGGTCTGCTTAACCCTTCTCATCCTAAAACATTCATTCCTTGAAATAAATTTGACTATGATAGTTCAAGGGTGGTGCCAGATTAGCTTTGCGCCTCAGGCTCCAAGTTATTCTGGCACCACCCTTGGAACTAAAACGGTTGATCTATAAGTATAATCTGTATAATCTGTAATGTAGCCTTCATAGAACAAGTACATATTTTTAATCAGCCTCTGGGTGTAATGGGTTAAATGACCCTGTGTAGGAGACCACACTTCTATGATGACCACTCTTTGATAGTCCCATGAGCGGTTGTCTTACACAGGCTTGACTGTAGGGTGATTAGTAAATGTGATTGCAAAATATATTGAATCATGTATTTGTTGCGGACTGTGATTTGCTGTATAATGTGTTACGTGATTGGTTTACAGACCCCCCACCCGGGTCTGCCCTAGGGGACTTGGGTGGGGTTAACTACTTTTTAGTTCCCAGGGTCACCCTGGTCAGCCCCACAGGGTGGGTTTCTCTCTCTATTCTGGGACATGTGTTTCTGTCTCCCCTTTGTCCATTCACCTGCATTTGCCTTTTTAAAACTCTCCCTACTGTCTGCACTGCCTTTAGCTCTTGATATTGGATGTGTGTTGCTAAATGGTCTTAGCTTTATTTAGGCCCCATGTCGTAGGTTTACTTAACGTATTGGACCGGCTGGCGACATACATTCAATATTCTGTTTAGTTTTTTTTTTTCACAAGCAGTGCAGGCATGTCCTGAGAAAGCCTTGTTGCTGTTGGGACGTTAAGCAATGTACAATCAATGTACAATCAATGGTTTACGGACACCAAAAGATATTCCTAAACTGCATTGTTTTGTGCGCAGAAACAAACGGCAGTAAATCTGATCTTGTCTTAACAGATGACACGGCCAACTCAAAATCGGATGATGAGAGTATCCCTATATCGGGCGCCCCTGAAGAATCGACAAAACAGTCGTGGTCCAACCGCCTCCCTCCCTCCCTCCTGGCATCAAAAGAAGGGTCGCCTAGAAAAACGCCAACTGTTAGTCCAGTAAAAAGCCCTGCCAAAAATCCAGGGGAGAGTCCTCAATCTTCCAGCTCAACATCAGATGCTAGTCCTGCAAAGGTTGGTGTGATCAGATTTCACTACTATACCCTCCCCTCCCTTCACACACCTGTCTTTTTAGGTGTCGAGCTACTAGTTTTGAATAATTGTGGCTGATCTGTCTTCAGTGATGGTGTTGAACCTATTTGACCCCACGGCCGCATTTCCTAAATTTTGTAGAGGTCACTTAACGACTGTGTACCAGTTGCAGCAGATGGCTGGACCATAATAATTCATGGGTAGTGCCAGATTCGCTTGGCGCCTTCAGGCGCCAAGCGAATCTGGCACTACCCTGAATTATCGTGGTCGACCCATCTTTTGCTGTAGTGGTTTGGGGCTAAATGGGTTAACCCATTTGAGACATGCAGCATGTCTCAAATGTGTTTAAACACCATCGCTGAAGACGGATCAGCCACAAGCTCGGAGGCTTTATGCCACTTATCTTGGATGTGGTATGTCCCAAGGGCATTTTGGGGTGATTTTGATTGTACTCTGCCATTCCTCATTGGTATAGTGCTTTTGCAGTGCTAGTGAACACTGTTTTTCTCCAGAAATTCTTTAGCACAAAGTTTTGATGCACCTCTGTCAGAGAAAGTGTCTTCTGAGATGAGTACTCAGCTAAATTCACAAGAATAATTGCAGCTGGAATGTCCATTTTTGTACAAGGCTTACCATTGGAAATTTCTGTTTCCCCAGACAATCTAGGAACAAACTTTATTTTTCAGGACACGGAGAAAATGAGGCGTGAAGCATTGGAGCGAAAACTGGAACAGGAGGAAATGAGGAAACAAGAATCAAAGAAGAAGAAAAAGAAACTTGCCCTTTGATAATTTTGTGTATGGCTATCCTGATGCGCAAAAGGCCATCCGGCCGACGTTGGCCCGATGGCCTTTTGCGCATTGGGTAGTCTGTGATGCAGAGTTCATTTTGGACAAATTTCCAACACAAACTGTTATTGACAAGAGAGAAAATACAAACAGAAATTAGCAGATTTGAGTGGTGATGGTTGTATAGATGTGCTGGTCTGTGATTTTGAACCTTAAAGCGCTGGGCCATAATAATAATAATATCCAAAATTAGAGACGAGCACATTTGTTTTACAGTGGAACCTGTCAAGGCGACCACATCTTATTAGCAGACCATCCATTTTTTAGTCCCATGTGAACATCTTTTTGTTGTGACCCCGAGTATGGAGACCGCCTGACTAAGGAGACCACTTTTTAATAGTCCCTTGGGTGGTTGCTATACACAGGTTCGACTTTACAGCAATTTGTAAAATGGTGCTCTCTGTTTAGGGTGTGATGCAAACACATCAGTTAACAGATATACAATTAATGAAGCAATCAATCATTCAGTGAATCTATGTTTTACCAAAATAAAAAAAATAATGGCAAAGGCATTAACACTTTGGATGTCAGTAGCATATTTTGTCAAGGCGATTCCTGCAGGAATCGCCTGGACAAAAAGCACTACTGACAGCCAAACGATTAACAGAATCATGAAGCTAGTTTACTGTCAATTAACTCCTTACACCCTGAGGACAAAATTATCAGATTTTTGTAGATATCCTCTGAGGTCTGCGCCACACTTCTGGAGACAGAACGACCATGACATTTCAAGGTTGGTGTCAGAATAGCTTGGCGCCTAGAGGCGCCAAGCTATTCTGACACCAACCTTGAAATATTGTGGTTGATCCACATCCTGTCGTAGTCTTTCAGGGCTTTATGGGTTAAAAGAAGACACTATTTTTGATGGAGAGATTTATTTCATCAAAAACATTACCGATGACATGACAAATGGGAGTGTCTACTACGTGCTCAAATTCTAGCCTACGAACCCGTTGTGTGCAAACACAACCCGGGAGGCACTCGGGGAACCCCCCAGAGGGGCCAAGAGTTGTCTCCCGGACCTGCCTATCCGGTTCTGAGTCACCTGACTCGCCAGTCAGCTACGTAGGCTCACGACCTTCGGACGTGTTTCTAGCCTCTCGCACTCGCTTCGACCGGTCGGTCTTTGGTGCTCGCGTTTAGCCGTGACTTCTTGCTTCGCTTCGCTGCAGCTTCGCTTGCGCTTCTTCGGTTTGGTGTCCTCCTTGGTTGGCTTCGCTTGGCGGACCTGCTGGTTCCCGCCCGTTCGCCTGTGGCGACATGGACGTCTCTTCTCCCGCTACCGCTTCGGCAGAGAGGTAGGATAGTTAGTTGTGCCCTTGGCCGGTTCCCGGGCGGGGTACCGGCCTGAGCCTTTGGACTCAACCTTGTTTTCGTGTTGTGTGGGTTTTGTTGAGTGGGGACTCTTAGCTCGGCGGGGCCCTGGCGCCCTCGCCCTTCCCCTTTTTGGGTGAAAGTTACTGGCTTCCCCGGGTAGCCTTCGGGGAGCGTTGTTTGAAACAGCTGCGGCGCTTGGCTCACGTTCATCTCCAGCCTGGCTGGGGTATGCTTGTTACGAGAGCGCACTCTTAGCTTAGAGCGCTACAGCAGTATAGCCTGAGGGCACGGCCCTTTCGTCCCTATTGTCGTTTGGCGCACGTTTACTCTCCAGCCTGGCTGGGGTAGGCTTTGTTATGAGAGCGCACTCTTAGCTTCGAGCGCTACAACAGTATAGCCTGGGGGCACAGCCCGGTTGTTATTGTCGTTCGGTACGTTTCCCCTTGGTAGGACGAGCCCTGTTGGTCTCGACCACGTACCGGCAGGGTTTTTTTGTGTGTTGCAGTGCCCTCCTGATGACCTGCACTCAGTGTGGAGGTTTCCAGTGGCCCTCGGATTCGCACAAGGTCTGCCTGCCGTGTGTCGGCTGTACATCTGAGCGTTCATGTGACGTTTGCGCCGTCTGGCCGGAGCTACGCTGGTCCCAACTTTGGAGCTTTTACCGACGTGAACGCCCGACACCTGTGCCTGTTGCAAGACCTGAGGAAGTGCCGGCTGTCATCTCCGGCGCCCCGGCCGCACTTGCCCCCGATGGCCCCAGTCTGGAAAGATCTCCACGGCGGACACAGCAAGGTAGTGTGCGGAGTCGGGAGTTCGAGGCGCTGGTTCCCAGGAGGGAACGCGCTTGGACCAAGCCTTACGCCAGGCAGAGAACCCATCTCGAGACAGAGGTCAGTTCGGAGAGACGTGCCTCGCGCCGTCCATGGTCAACCGGTCCCCACTCGTCTCCTAGGAAGGCCTTGGATCCTCCTCGGCCGCTGCGAACCCGCCTCGCCACAGAGTCCGGCTCGCGGAGACATTCTCGCACACTCACCACACCACTACCTGTGTCCAGTTCCTCCTTGCGCTCGAAGTCGGACCACCACTCTCGCGCTCCTTCGCGTGAGCGTTGTAAAGATCGTGATTCTCCTCGTCATCAGGACCATGGGCCCTCGCGCTCTACCTCTTCGCGGCGATCGTCCCACGTTCCCCGCCGTCTGCCACGTCCCTCCCATTCCCCTTCCCCTCGCCCAGCCTCTTTCCTTCCTCCTCGTTCCCGTGGATCGCGGTCTCCAGCTGGCAGTCGCTTGTCTCGTCGCCGCCGCCGTTCCCGCTCCTCTAGTTCGTCGCGTCGCCATCGCGGACGTCGTTCTCCCCTGCGTGCTTCGGCGCCTTATGGCTCCCCTCATCCTCGTCGAGCTGCTCGCTCTCGGAGTCACGGTCGCCGTCACTCTTCGACGGCTCCCTGCGTCGTGGACGACAATTCGTTGAGTCTTCTCCCTGATGATTCGATCTCGGTTCTCCTAGGAGGTCTCAGCCGCTCCCCTTCTCCGCTCTCTCCTTCGGATGCGTCGATAGCTCACGGGTTACCGGCCTCCTCCCGCACAGAGGCTCTTCTGGCTCTCGACGAGGTCGCCCGCCTCATCTCCGCCACGCTTCCGGCAAAGGACTGCCCTCCTTCCCCCCCTCTGAAGAGGAAGCCTTCTGCCTTCGTCGACGCGGGTAGACAGGTAAAGAAGTTCAAGACCCTCCCTCAGCCCCCCGGCTTTCGTGAGCTTCGGGATGTTTTTTCGGCCCACCTGTTGTCTGACTCGCGGGACAGCAATTTCTTCTCGGACCACAGATGGCCTCCTGACCTCGACATTTACTTCCGCCAGCAGTGGTACGCCGGCCATTCCCAGGCCTTCCTCTGCCCTCTCCCTCCTGTGGACCCAGCCGCCGTGGTGCAGGCGGGTGGGGCCTCTGCCCTTAGGCGCACGCTCCCCGCTGGTTTGGACAAGACTGCTTCGCTTGTCAGGAATTCCTTGGCCTGCGCCGGCTTCATGGAGCTCCTTACGCAAGCCTTCCTCCGTCGCGTGGAAGATTCGTGGCACCCTTCCCTGACCCCCCTTCTTGGCGATCTTCTCGTCCTGGCTGAAGCGGCCAACCGCGCCGCGTATCACTCGTCTGTCAACGCTATGGCTGCAGCCTCCAATTGTGACTTACTCCGCCGGGACGCTGTCCTGCAGGCCTGCCGGGGAATGCCTGCCGACCTGAAGACTCAGCTGCGTCGTGCCCCCCTCGGGGGACCCCTTCTCTTTGGTGACACCTGGCAAGCCGTCAAGGATTCCAATTCGGACAGGTGGCCTCCCAAGTCTGTTCCTCGGCGCTTTCAGTCAGCCCGCAAGGCCGTGGGTCGCTCCCTGCGGACCACCAGACCCGTCGCCCCGACTTCGACAGCCCAGCTGCAGTCCCTGCGTCGCCGTCGCCCCGCCTTCGGTCGCCCCGGCCAAGTTAGCGCCCCCGCCCCCGCTTGGCCCCGTCCCGCCCGTCGCCCTGGGCGCGGGCGGGCTCAGTGACTCCGCCCCTCCTCCGCCTCCGCCGGCCGTCTCGGGTCTTCCAGTCGGCGGCAGGCTCGCCCTCTTCAGCGAGGAGTGGCGATTACTGATTCCAGACGACCCGTGGATTTTAGACACTGTTTCCTTCGGCCTAAGGATCTCCTTTCGTTCCCCTCCTCTGCGCGCTACTCCGCTGTGGACCGAGATCCCCGCAGACCCGCTCAAGGAGTGCGCCCTACGGGGGGAAGTCGACTCTCTCTTGAGGAAGGACGCCACAGAGGTTGTGCGCCGCACAGACTCGCTGGGATATTACAGCCGACTTTTCGTCGTCCCCAAGCCCGGCGGCAAGTGGCGTCCAGTGATCGACCTCTCAGCTCTGAATCGCTTCATCGTGGCTCCTTCCTTCCACATGGAGACGGCCCGAGCCCTTCGTACCTCGGTGCGACCCATGGATTACGCCGTCAGCCTAGATCTCTCCGACGCTTACCTACATGTACCCATACATCTGCCCGCCCAGAGGTATCTGCGCTTCGCCTTCGAGGGAACCGTTTACCAGTTTCGAGCCCTCCCCTTCGGCCTCAACCTCAGCCCCTGGGTCTTCACCCGCTTGATGGATGCAGTAATGGCCAAGGCACGGCAGTCGTCGTTCAGCCCTATGTCCAACTATCTCGACGATCTCTTCCTGAGGAACCGCGTCGAGTCCGTCTTGGAAGCGGAGAGGGATACACTGATGCGTCTGCTGTCGCGACTGGGGTTCCTCCTCAACGTCGGGAAGTCAGATCTCACACCCTCGCGCCGCTTCATACATCTCAGGATGGATTTTGCCACCGATCTCAACGTTGTTCGCCTCCCGGATCCCCGGATTCGGAAGTTGTCCGCCTTCGCCAACCAGCTAGCTCAGCAGGAAGCAGCTCCCGCCAGAGTTTGGCTTCAACTCCTCGGACTGATCAACGCAGCGGCGGAGCTTCTCCCCCTGGGTCGCCTCTATGCCCGCCCTCTTCAGCTGCACCTCCTGCTTCTTTGGAGACCCTCTTCCGGCGACCTTACCACCCCGGTCCCGGTATCCCCCCTGGTTCGCCCTCATCTTCTACGCTGGACCGACACCGCTTGGTTGGCTTCGGGAGTCCCTTTGTCCTCCCCCCCCCCCCCGCACCTCTCCCTGTGTGTCGACGCGAGCCTCTCGGGGTGGGGAGCCCACCTGCTTCCTCAATTCGCCTCGGCGTCCGGCCTCCGGCCCCCGGAGTTTGCGGACAAGCACAGCAATTGGTTAGAGCTGCAAGCAGTCTGGCAAGCCCTCTTCGTTTGGGAGAGCCAGCTCAGGAACCAGTGGCTTCTCGTCCTCTCCGACAACTCGACGGTGGTGGCCTACATCCAGAGGCAGGGGGGCACCCGCTCTCCCGACCTCTGTATGCTCCTCTTCCGTTTGATGCGCTGGGCCGAGGAACGCGACATTACTCTCCTGGCGCAACACATTCCTGGCCACTTGAATGTGTTGGCGGACTCTCTCTCTCGCCGCGGCCAGTTGCTCCACACAGAATGGACGTTGCGCCCGGATATCTTCAAGATGATCTGCGCCCGTTGGGAGACTCCCTTAATCGACCTGTGACCTGTTTGCTACGAGGTGGAACCACCAGCTTCCCCTCTTCGTCTCCCCGATTCCAGACCCGCTGGCCTGGGCAGTCGACGCCCTCTCGATTCCTTGGGACGGCCTCATCGCTTACGCGTACCTTCCGACAGTCCTCATTCCCAAGGTCCTCCACAAACTTCGAGAGTGCAACGCAGTCCTGCTTCTGGTCGCCCCGCTGGCTTGGTCCCGGTCCTGGACCACCGACCTACTCAACCTCGCCACCTCTCCTCCCCTGCGCCTTCCCACGCCCCGTTCTATGCTCAAGCAGCCCAGGCAGGCTCTCTTCCACCCTTGTCCAGAACGCCTGTCTCTTCACGCCTGGAGGTTGTGCAGCGCGCCCTCACCGCTCGAGGCCACTCTTGTGCAGCAGTGGAGGCAATCGCTGCAGCCCGCAAGCCGTCCACCCGGCGTGTTATGAAGGGAAGTGGCGCGTGTTGTGTTCCTGGTGCGACGCCCGTCGCCTCTTACCCACCGGATTGACTAACCCCCAGCTCGCGGACTTTCTCCTCTGGCTCTTCGAGGTCCATGGTTTGGCTCCCATCACCATCAGGGGATACTTATCCATGGTCGCCGACACTTACCGCCATCTCGGCCTTCCAGACCCCGGCGCCTGTAAAGACCTCTCCGACCTCATGTCCAACTTTAGCCTCCAACGTCCAACTCAGCGTTCTCTCGTTCCTCGCTGGGACCTACCTTGGGTCCTGACGTGGCTGAATTCATCCCGCTTCGAGCCACTCGCTCTCGCCCCTCTGGCGGATGTGACACGCAAGACCTGCTTCCTTCTAGCCTTGGCCACCGCGTCCAGAGTTAGCGAGCTACACGCTCTTTCTATCCGCCCAGAATGCCTCCAGTTCAGGGCAGATTGCTCCGTGCAGCTCTTAACGGACCCCAACTTTATTGCCAAGACAAGGTCGCCTCTAACTGCCCCACAGATCATCACCTTGCGGCCCCTGGGAGGGCCTGACTGCTCTCTGGAGACTCGGCAACAGGATCCCGTGCGTGCCCTACGCATTTACCTGCGCCGTACCAAAGTTACCCGTAGAGGGCGCTCCCGCCTCTTCCTGCCCATATGCCAGGGCAAGACTGATATCACAGCCCAGACGATCTCCTCCTGGCTGCGCTGGGTAATACGATCTGCATACATGGATCTCTCCCCACGTGTAGCGCAGAGACTGAAGATCCGCGCACACGAAGTCCGCGCCATGGCCACGAGCGTCGCATTCGATCGGAACTGCGCTGTCAAGGACATCGTGGCCGCGGTGGGCTGGCGAGCAGAATCTACCTTCGCTCGTTTCTACCTTCAGGATCTGGCGGGACAGCGAGACAACCTCGCCTTGATGGGGGACCTCACGGTGGCACAGCACTCCCTCCCGGCGCAGCAGGCGCCGTAGGTACGCACCTAGCTTAATAGCTGGGAATTAGCAATGGGAGGACGGTCTTGGTCGCCGGTAGTACCGGTGCGGCACCCTCCTCCTATTCGTGATTCTCCCATTTGTCATGTCATCGGTAATGTTTTTGATGAAATAAATGCATTTTTCTTTAAAAGGTATTTTTTCGAAAAATACTTACCGATGACATGACACGGAGGACCTCCCACCTGCCCCGCTTGCCGCTGGTGAGCCTAGTATCTGACTGGCGAGTCAGGTGACTCGGAACCGGATAGGCAGGTCCGGGAGACAACTCTTGGCCCCTCTGGGGGGTTCCCCGAGTGCCTCCCGGGTTGTGTTTGCACACAACGGGTTCGTAGGCTAGAATTTGAGCACGTAGTAGACACTCCCATTTGTCATGTCATCGGTAAGTATTTTTCGAAAAAATACCTTTTAAAGAAAAATGCATTTTACCCCTGTGCCAGACTGTATGATATGATCATACTTTTTGAAACCACTGGATCTTTTATTGTATTTTGTGTGCACATACTTTTGTAACTGTTTCAGGCATGTCCATGTTTATTTCTTAGTTTCATTTTTAAAAAAAAACTTTGATGTAAAAACGGTATGTTTGCTTGTGTGTGTGCATGCATGCATACATGAGTGTGTGTGCATGTGTGTATGAGCACCCAAAAAGTGCTAGCAATGTAGTATTGTACATATGTTTGTTTTTTTTGCATGCTATTTGGAGATTGTTTTATGAGGTAGGGATTTTGTGTCTGTTACACCCCAATCTGTGGCACGCCCCAGTACACAAGAACCTTTCCGGTCTTGAGTAGTCTCATAATGGCGGCATGCCCGTAGGTGATTGGTTAATCATATTAATAATTTAATAATTACGGTATTTATAATGCGCTTATCTTAGAGCGCGCACTCACAACTCGCACACGCATGCGCACTCTTTAGACAATGACTCACGTACCACAAATGGTGAAAATACATTACGACGGTGAGCTTGGGACGGTGACAATTACAACTTGTACAGATCTTGATCTAGATCTTGAAAATTAAATGACGTTTTAATGGATCTTAGAAAGCTGTCTTAATGTAGCGGTAAGCAATGAAACAAATCCACAAAAGATGCACATTCTAAAAGTCTGAAATGACTTCATGACAACAAACTTTACTTTTTTGCTTATTTTAAACAAACTGATCTTTAAAACGGTCAAATCTGCAACACATGTTTTACAAATATTTTGCACGTAAGCAATCAGTCTGCACGTCGTGACATCCCAAATAGTTTCACTGGTCATGTGATGAATTTTTGAGGCTGGAAGACCTTCTGTGTACGTGTTGGGGCGTGCCATTGCTTGGGGTGTAACCTCTGTTAATAGAGGTAAATGAAATTTCATATTGAACATACACCATGTTTTTACTATGATCATGTGATATTTTTAATTTTCTGCATATAAATTTGATTATTCACCATGATCAATGATCATGGGACAGTGACTGCTTGATTATCACTTCAGCTGTCCTTAGCACTTTTTGTCAAAGGTCGCAAAGGTCAGACTGCGTATGTAGATTGGTCACACATATAAGCCATAAGGGCTTTGCCGTTCATGTTGTAACTAGCCATGTTATTTTTAACATGCAGATTTCATCATCGTATAATAATTTTTCGTCTTTCAGGGTCACACTGTGTGTGAGAGAAATATTTGCTTCTTTTACGGTAAATGTTGCACACATGCAAAGTGATTTCAACATGCGCACAGTCACGTTCGTACAAAAAAAAAAAACAGTCACTTTGCACACACAGCATTAACACAAACGCGTGCGTGCACGCACACACACACATTCACTCACTCACATACATGCGAATAAACATGTGATAGATCATAAAAAGAGTTAACCCATTTAGCCCGAGTCCCTACAGCAGGAGATAGGTTGACCGTGATAATTCAAGGGTAGTGACAGATTAGCTTTCAGGTGCCAAGCTAATCTGGCACTACCCTTGAATTATGGTCAATCCATCTCCTGCAACAAGCACATAGTGAAGTCATAGGCAACACCTCCAAAATTTGAGAAATAGGACCTTGGGGTCAAGAGGGTTAAACTAAGGACCAGTGTTTATACTATATAATAACGGAACAGAGGGTCACCACAGATTTAAAAGTTTTTTGGGCGGTGTGTGGCTTGTAGGTGGGCACTGGTTATGCAGTTCTTATTGTTTAATTGTTATGCTGGTAGGTAGGTTGGTTCTGAGAGGACATTGTTGAGTCTGACCTGGACCAGCAAGGCCAGGTCAGACTCAACAATGTCCTCTCAGAACCATTCCCTATTCTCAACGGCGTAAAGCAGGGCTGCGTGCTGGCACCGACCCTCTTCACCATCTTTTTTAGCATGATGTTGAAGCAGGCCACAGTAGACCTCGATGATGACGATGCAGTGTACATCAGGTATCGTCTCGATGGCAGCCTGTTCAACCTCAGACGACTGCAGGCCCACACGAAAACCCTAGACCAACTGATTCGTGAGCTGCTTTTTGCTTATGACGCTGCCCTCGTTGCACACACAGAGAGAGCCCTGCAGCGCATCACGTCCTGCTTCGCAGACGCTGCCCAGCTCTTTGGACTCGAGGTCAGTCTGAAAAAGACAGAGGTACTCCATCAGCCGGCACCCAAGACAGTGTATCGCCCTCCTCACATCACCATTGGCGAGTCTGAACTAAAGTCAGTGCACCAGTTTACTTACCTTGGCTGCATTATCACGTCGGACGCCAAGCTGGACAAGGAGCTTGACAGCAGGCTGGCAAAAGCGAACAGCGCTTTCGGGCGACTTTTCAAACGGCTGTGGCACAATCAACAGCTGAAAACAGGCACCAAGATCAGCATGTACAGAGCTGTGGTCCTCACCACCCTGCTGTATGGTTTCGAGTCCTGGGCCCTCTACCGCAGCCAACTACGACTCCTCGAACGCTTCCACCAGCGCTGCCTGCGTACCATCCTGGGCATTCACTGGAGTGACTATGTCACCAACGTCGAGGTCCTTGAACAGGCTGAAACTGTGAGCATCGAGGCCTTGCTGCTGCGGACACAGCTCCGCTGGGCGGGGCATGTCTCCAGGATGGAGGATCATCGCCTACCAAAGATCACCCTGTTCGGCGAGCTTGCTACTGGACACCGTGACAGAGGGGCACCAAAGAAGAGATACAAAGACTGTCTCAAGAAGTCACTTAGTGCCTGCCAAATCGACCACCACCAGTGGTCCTCGCTTGCTGTGGACCGCGACACCTGGCGCTCCACCATTTACAAGGCAGCTGTCTCCTTTGAGGACTCTCGCAGAGCTAGCCTTAAGGACAAGCGGCTCAGGAGAAAAAACAGAGATGCCGCAACTCAGAACCCTGGCCATACCTTCCCCTGCAGCCACTGCGGTCGAACCTGCCTGTCCCGGATTGGCCTCCGCAGCCACGAACAAGCCTGCAGACGTCGTGGGCAACTCCTATAAAATCTTCGTTCGCGAAGTCAAGCCAAGAGAGAGAGAGAGAGAGAGGTAGGTTGGTTGGATTGACCAGCTGGTTCACCATTGTTGCTTGGTTTTCATTGATCAGTTTGATCGCACCACAAATATCGTTACCATAACCATCCACCGATATAAAAAAAATCTCTTCCTCGAGCCCATGGAAAAGTCGACATCAGCAACCCCACTCACTTTCTCAACCGTAATGATCTGATTTGCAAGTCCCGCATGTATCAATAACATTATCATTGAGAAAAAGAGATTCTCATTTCCCTTAACCCTTTTGGCCCCAAGGTTCCATTTCTCAAATTTTGGAGGTGTTGCCTAATGACTGTACCAGTTGCAGGAGATGGATTGACCATGATAATTCAAGGGTAGAGCCAGATTAGCTTGGCGCCTTCAGGCGCCAAGCTAATCTGGGACTACCCTTGAATTATCATGGTCAATCCATCTCTTGCTGTAGGGACTCGGGGCTAAATGTGTTAACCTCTTCCCAGTCGAGAAAAACTGAACAGGATCCAACCACAAAAGACATAGATCCTCATGAGCCCCCGCAGATGCAGTGGCTCATGTGAATTATATGCTCGGCGGTGGTGTTTTTTTTTTTGTTGTCTGGATTTAAAAAAACAAAAAAAAAAACAAATTGAGTACATATGGACTGTGCCCAGAGGTCACTGGGCTAAATGTGTCTATCTCTCTCGCATTTTAATTCGAATAAGGAAGCGAAATAAAAATAAAATCAAGGCATTCGATCCACGGCCCTTCGTTCGTCTCGTACTGTGTTTCCAGCACCTGTTTGCACAACGGTGACACGATGACGCGACATTCATCACGGGCCAATCACATGCACAAATAGTTAGACCTGTGTAACCCCTTCAGTCCCTTGGCCACCGTACGTACAGTTTTGTGTCTGAAATCTTTGTCCATTCAAAGACCACAAACCAAAACCGTCCGGCAAAAAACATGGATGCACACTGGTCTCCGCAAAAGGCATAGATCCTCATGAGCCCCCGCAGTCGCGGGGGCTCATGAGGATCTATGCCTTTTGCGGTTGGGTTGTTGTGTTCCCTTTTTCTCGGCAGTGAAGGGGTTAATCACTTCCGGACGACACCAGGATCACCATTCCAACATAAACACAAGGCGTAAAGTAAATCATTAACACTGTGGTGTGACGGTTTTTTTTGTCACAATGTGACAATCCGTACAAACTCCTGGGTTAACACCGTGAAATCTCGGCGATCTAATTTTTGACAAGTTTTGTTCTTCTTGTCCCAGACCTCGGCTGGGCACTGCAAGCTTTCCGTAACAATTGTCTGAAAGCTAGCTAGTCGGGGACTTAAAAAAATTATTTGAGTCCCCAATAACTTGTGACAAAAGTGTCAGAAATTTTGTCACGAAACGCGCGTAAACTCCAAATATGTCTACGGGATTTGTGACAATGGACGATTTCAGAAGTTGATCAAACACTGCGTGTTTTCAGTGACGCAAACGGTAGATTTAATGCACGGACAAACATGCGGTATCACATTGTTTGTCTGGGCTTTTAATCTACTGTTTGCGCCCAAACACGTGCAATTTTGACCTATTTCTGATTTCCGACCAACATTACATTGTGACAAGGATCATTACAACAGCCGTTTAAAAAAAAAAATGGGTTGTACTTGTCCTTTCTAATCGTGTTTCTTTCTTTCTTTCTTAGGAATTTCTTAACTCTTTTCACCCTGATACGCCCATTGCTTTGAAATAAAATTGACCTCAGGCGCCAAGCTATTCTGGCACCACCCTTGAACTAACGCGGCTGATCTATCTCATAATCTGTAATGTATCCTTCATAGGACAATAAGCAACTTTTGAAAAATAAATCAGCCTCAGGATGTAACAGGTTAGCATGCATAGCCTATCGTGTTTGACAACGCTTGCCTCATCTGTAATCTACGTTTTCACGAGGTAGCTCAGGCGGTAGAGTGTTCGACTCTTGTTCGACAGGTTGTGGATTCGAACCCAGCTCTTGTCAGGATTTTCTCAGACCATAATCATCCGGTGCCCCAGACCCGGCTTTGAAATCACCTTCGTGGTGAACAAAAGACGCCAAAGCCCTAAACGTGTGAAGGCCCACTACCGCCGTAACTGTTCAAAGATACACTTCTGAAACAACGGTCTAGTTATGGTCATTTAGACACAGGAGACTGAATCCAGTTCAGCACACGTCGTCTTAATATCAAGTAACCTGAAAATGACTCCATTCCGTTCTACAAATACAGTGCTATCAGTATTGACGAGAAACAGCTAAATATAGTTTGAAACGCTAACGGATGCACAAAATAAATAAGTGCGATTACGTATGTGCTGTTGCTGCCTGTCCAAACTGCTGTTAAAGTTCATTAGGTGTGTCGACAAGACATAACAAACACAAATGGTGCACTGAGAAACGTGTCTTCAGATTTATGCGTAATGCTACTTTAACGTTTTCTATAGTTTTCGCGATGGTGAAAACTGCTCCAAGGCGGACTGAAAATGATGTTCTGGACACTAGAGATTAGGCGAGAGCTACAGACGTTCAGGAATGACTGTTTCTATTTTCAACGAAGAGTCAGAGTCAAGAGTCAGCATTCAACCCACGAAAGGCACGCGGCATATCCGCTATGAAATTTTCACTTTGTGAAACTTTCACTCTTGCCTGGTGTCAGTGATTCAATATGGCGGGAAAACTGCTGTCACTCGAGGACAGCCTCCAATTAGAAGTCAAGAAGGATAAATTCTCATGAGCCCCTGCAGCCGCAGGGGCTCATGAGAATCTATGCGTCTTGGTCGTTATTAATTTAGTTGTTATTTATTTACATCTCTAATCAAAACAGAACTCTTTATGATAACAGTTAGTGTTATGGAACAGATCGTTATAAACTGTGAAGCGCTATGTCGCATTAACACATTAACTCCGGCCACACATCTCCCATTTACCTCCCTTCTCCTGAGAATGAAGAAGACACAATGGTTAACTCCATCACTGAAAAAGTGAACACGATCCAAACTCAAGAGACACAGATCCTCCTGAGTCCCCGCGACTGCGGGGGCTCATGAGGATCTATGCCTCTTCCTGAGACCAATTCGTGTCCATGTTTCTTGGACGGAGTTGGCGTTTGGTCGTTCACTGAATGAACCAAGATTTCAGAAACAATAATGTACGTGCAGTGCGGGTTAAACCCGAACGTGGGGTGATGAATAAGACAATAAATGCTTGTGAATGCGCATCCTGCTTGTGATTTTTTTCCTCATTGCCATTTTTTTCCTGCATAAGTGCCCCGTTGTGCTTAATTTTACTGTCTCGTGTCTATAAAAACTGATCTACTTCCCCGAGCGAGGTGGGATTTCAAGGATCTTCCCAATGAAAAGGATTCTGGCATACCTTCGGGGCGTCATTAAATGTAAGTGTGCAGAATTAATTCAGTTTTTTTAAAAGTCGAGTCCGTTTACATGCCACGCCGCTTTTAGGCTTGCACCGCATGTATGCCAACAAACAACGTGCCTCGAGAACGTATTCCGTTGCTTCTTTGCCATGCTTAGCCCGTTCAGTGCCAGCTAACGCAGAATGTGTTTCTGCAGTTTTCGTATTTGAACCCCCCCCCCCCCCCCCCCCCCCCGTCCCCCCCCCCCAAAAAAAAAAAAATTAAATAAATAAAAAAATAAAAAAGAAAGAAAGAAAGAACGGAAAAAAAGCCCTACCTGTCCCAGGAACACGGATTTAAAGTGGTGTCAGCAAGACAGCAAGAGGTATATAGATCCTCATGATCATGCCTTGTCAATCTTTTGTGGCGTCAGCAAGAGGTATAGATCCTCATGATCATGCCTTGTCAATCTCTTGTGGCGTCAGCAAGAGGTATATAGATCCTCATGATCATGCTCATGATCATGCCTTGTCAATCTTTTGTGGCGTCAGCAAGAGGTATATAGATCCTCATGATCATGCCTTGTCAATCTTTTGTGGCGTCAGCAAGAGGTATAGATCCTCATGATCATGCCTTGTCAATCTTTTGTGGCGTCAGCAAGAGGTATAGATCCTCATGATCATGCCTTGTCAATCTTTTGTGGCGTCAGCAAGAGGTATAGATCCTCGTGATCATGCCTTGTCAATCTTTTGTGGCGTCAGCAAGAGGTATAGATCCTCATGATCATGCCTTGTCAATCTCTTGTGGCGTCAGCAAGAGGTATAGATCCTCGTGATCATGCCTTGTCAATCTTTTGTGGCGTCAGCAAGAGGTATAGATCCTCATGATCATGCCTTGTCAATCTCTTGTGGCGTCAGCAAGAGGTATAGATCCTCATGATCATGCCTTGTCAATCTCTTGTGGCGTCAGCAAGAGGTATATAGATCCTCATGATCATGCCTTGTCAATCTTTTGTGGCGTCAGCAAGAGGTATAGATCCTCATGATCATGCCTTGTCAATCTTTTGTGGCGTCAGCAAGAGGTATAGATCCTCATGATCATGCCTTGTCAATCTTTTGTGGCGTCAGCAAGAGGTATAGATCCTCATGATCATGCCTTGTCAATCTTTTGTGGCGTCAGCAAGAGGTATAGATCCTCATGATCATGCCTTGTCAATCTCTTGTGGCGTCAGCAAGAGGTATAGATCCTCATGATCATGCCTTGTCAATCTTTTGTGGCGTCAGCAAGAGGTATAGATCTTCATGATCATGCCTTGTCAATCTTTTGTGGCGTCAGCAAGAGGTATAGATCCTCGTGATCATGCCTTGTCAATCTCTTGTGGCGTCAGCAAGAGGTATAGATCCTCGTGATCATGCCTTGTCAATCTCTTGTGGCGTCAGCAAGAGGTATAGATCCTCGTGATCATGCCTTGTCAATCTTTTGTGGCGTCAGCAAGAGGTATAGATCCTCATGATCATGCCTTGTCAATCTCTTGTGGCGTCAGCAAGAGGTATAGATCCTCATGATCATGCCTTGTCAATCTCTTGTGGCGTCAGCAAGAGGTATATAGATCCTCATGATCATGCCTTGTCAATCTTTTGTGGCGTCAGCAAGAGGTATAGATCCTCATGATCATGCCTTGTCAATCTTTTGTGGCGTCAGCAAGAGGTATAGATCCTCATGATCATGCCTTGTCAATCTTTTGTGGCGTCAGCAAGAGGTATAGATCCTCATGATCATGCCTTGTCAATCTTTTGTGGCGTCAGCAAGAGGTATAGATCCTCATGATCATGCCTTGTCAATCTCTTGTGGCGTCAGCAAGAGGTATATAGATCCTCATGATCATGCCTTGTCAATCTTTTGTGGCGTCAGCAAGAGGTATAGATCCTCATGATCATGCCTTGTCAATCTTTTGTGGCGTCAGCAAGAGGTATAGATCCTCATGATCATGCCTTGTCAATCTTTTGTGGCGTCAGCAAGAGGTATAGATCCTCATGATCATGCCTTGTCAATCTTTTGTGGCGTCAGCAAGAGGTATAGATCCTCATGATCATGCCTTGTCAATCTTTTGTGGCGTCAGCAAGAGGTATAGATCCTCATGATCATGCCTTGTCAATCTTTTGTGGCGTCAGCAAGAGGTATAGATCCTCATGATCATGCCTTGTCAATCTCTTGTGGCGTCAGCAAGAGGTATATAGATCCTCATGATCATGCCTTGTCAATCTTTTGTGGCGTCAGCAAGAGGTATAGATCCTCATGATCATGCCTTGTCAATCTTTTGTGGCGTCAGCAAGAGGTATAGATCCTCATGATCATGCCTTGTCAATCTTTTGTGGCGTCAGCAAGAGGTATAGATCCTCATGATCATGCCTTGTCAATCTTTTGTGGCGTCAGCAAGAGGTATAGATCCTCATGATCATGCCTTGTCAATCTTTTGTGGCGTCAGCAAGAGGTATATAGATCCTCATGATCATGCCTTGTCAATCTCTTGTGGCGTCAGCAAGAGGTATATAGATCCTCATGATCATGCCTTGTCAATCTTTTGTGGCGTCAGCAAGAGGTATAGATCCTCATGATCATGCCTTGTCAATCTTTTGTGGCGTCAGCAAGAGGTATAGATCCTCATGATCATGCCTTGTCAATCTCTTGTGGCGTCAGCAAGAGGTATATAGATCCTCATGATCATGCCTTGTCAATCTTTTGTGGCGTCAGCAAGAGGTATAGATCCTCATGATCATGCCTTGTCAATCTCTTGTGGCGTCAGCAAGAGGTATATAGATCCTCATGATCATGCCTTGTCAATCTTTTGTGGCGTCAGCAAGAGGTATAGATCCTCATGATCATGCCTTGTCAATCTTTTGTGGCGTCAGCAAGAGGTATAGATCCTCATGATCATGCCTTGTCAATCTTTTGTGGCGTCAGCAAGAGGTATAGATCCTCATGATCATGCCTTGTCAATCTTTTGTGGCGTCAGCAAGAGGTATAGATCCTCATGATCATGCCTTGTCAATCTTTTGTGGCGTCAGCAAGAGGTATAGATCCTCATGATCATGCCTTGTCAATCTTTTGTGGCGTCAGCAAGAGGTATAGATCCTCATGATCATGCCTTGTCAATCTCTTGTGGCGTCAGCAAGAGGTATAGATCCTCATGATCATGCCTTGTCAATCTCTTGTGGCGTCAGCAAGAGGTATATAGATCCTCATGATCATGCCTTGTCAATCTTTTGTGGCGTCAGCAAGAGGTATAGATCCTCATGATCATGCCTTGTCAATCTTTTGTGGCGTCAGCAAGAGGTATAGATCCTCGTGATCATGCCTTGTCAATCTTTTGTGGCGTCAGCAAGAGGTATAGATCCTCATGATCATGCCTTGTCAATCTTTTGTGGCGTCAGCAAGAGGTATAGATCTTCATGATCATGCCTTGTCAATCTTTTGTGGCGTCAGCAAGAGGTATAGATCCTCATGATCATGCCTTGTCAATCTTTTGTGGCGTCAGCAAGAGGTATAGATCTTCATGATCATGCCTTGTCAATCTTTTGTGGCGTCAGCAAGAGGTATAGATCTTCATGATCATGCCTTGTCAATCTTTTGTGGCGTCAGCAAGAGGTATAGATCCTCATGATCATGCCTTGTCAATCTCTTGTGGCGTCAGCAAGAGGTATATAGATCCTCATGATCATGCCTTGTCAATCTTTTGTGGCGTCAGCAAGAGGTATAGATCCTCGTGATCATGCCTTGTCAATCTCTTGTGGCGTCAGCAAGAGGTATAGATCCTCGTGATCATGCCTTGTCAATCTTTTGTGGCGTCAGCAAGAGGTATAGATCCTCATGATCATGCCTTGTCAATCTCTTGTGGCGTCAGCAAGAGGTATATAGATCCTCATGATCATGCCTTGTCAATCTCTTGTGGCGTCAGCAAGAGGTATAGATCCTCATGATCATGCCTTGTCAATCTCTTGTGGCGTCAGCAAGAGGTATATAGATCCTCATGATCATGCCTTGTCAATCTCTTGTGGCGTCAGCAAGAGGTATAGATCCTCATGATCATGCCTTGTCAATCTTTTGTGGCGTCAGCAAGAGGTATAGATCCTCATGATCATGCCTTGTCAATCTTTTGTGGCGTCAGCAAGAGGTATAGATCCTCATGATCATGCCTTGTCAATCTTTTGTGGCGTCAGCAAGAGGTATAGATCCTCATGATCATGCCTTGTCCATCTCTTGTGGCGTCAGCAAGAGGTATATAGATCCTCATCATCATGCCTTGTCAATCTTTTGTGGCGTCAGCAAGAGGTATAGATCCTCATGATCATGCCTTGTCAATCTTTTGTGGCGTCAGCAAGAGGTATAGATCCTCATGATCATGCCTTGTCAATCTCTTGTGGCGTCAGCAAGAGGTATATAGATCCTCATGATCATGCCTTGTCAATCTTTTGTGGCGTCAGCAAGAGGTATAGATCCTCATGATCATGCCTTGTCAATCTTTTGTGGCGTCAGCAAGAGGTATAGATCCTCGTGATCATGCCTTGTCAATCTTTTGTGGCGTCAGCAAGAGGTATAGATCCTCATGATCATGCCTTGTCAATCTCTTGTGGCGTCAGCAAGAGGTATATAGATCCTCATGATCATGCCTTGTCAATCTTTTGTGGCGTCAGCAAGAGGTATATAGATCCTCATGATCATGCCTTGTCAATCTTTTGTGGCGTCAGCAAGAGGTATAGATCCTCATCATCATGCCTTGTCAATCTTTTGTGGCGTCAGCAAGATGTATAGATCCTCATGAGACCTTCAACCTGATACAAAACGCCTCCCCGACGGTAGACCTTGCTTTCAGGGGGCGGAAAAATCGAAAAGCGGGGTGGGTAGGGGGGGGGGGGAGGGGGAAGGGGTAGGAAGAGAGAGAAGCCGCGTGTGCAACTGCGGGGGGAGGGGTGGGAGTAGGAAGAGAGAGAAGCCGCGTTTGTTAACTGCGGTGGGGGGGGGGGAGGGGGCACGGGGCGGGGGAGGGGGGGGGGGAAGTAGGAAGAGAGAGAGAAGCCGCGGGGGCTCAAGAGGAAAGAGGATCTATACCTCTTGCATTTGGGAGGTGTTCGAAAATTCTCGACATTGAACAGGTTAAGAGCAGATAAAGCACTATAAAATATATAGACGACAAAAACGACCTGTTTATGGTATCAACGGGGCTCTCGTTAAATCTAGAGGCTGCTATCAACCCGACAGATGAGTGGATCGCATGCGGCGTAATTGTATAAAAATCATTTGTTTCATCCACCTGTTTCATTCACAGCCCTCATCTCACCGCCCCCCCCCCCCACACACACACACACAAACATCAACAACAAAAAAACAAAACAAAAACAAACAAACACACAAACCTATAAACAAGATGGGATGAACCATAACCCACAAAGTCCCTTCTATATGAGAGGTGTCATCGCTGTAAATGATCTCTACCTTTTGTCTTTGACCTGATTCTGATGTTGAATTATCTCCTATTGAAAAAAGTCTCGCAGCCAATGCGTCATTGAGTTCTATAAGGGGCGCTGGACATACGCGTCATTGATTTGTCAAACGTCATTTGTCATGACGTAAATTTTAGTTTTTACTTAATTTTATATTTTACGTGATATACGCACCAAACTCAGCACTTTCGGCACCCGCTCCTTCTCAGAATACGGTCCATCCACCTGGAACACTCTCCCACTCTCTCTCCGTCAGAAACACTCTCTCTCCTCCTTCCAGTCCGCCCTCAAAACTCATCTCTTTCAACAGTTCTAGCACTATACCACCACACTCCCCACCCAAAGCAGACTGTCGTAATGTATTTCACAATTTGTGGTACGTGAGTCGTTGTCTAAAGCGTGCGCATGCGTGCGCGAGTTGTAAGTGCGCGCTTAGAGTTATAATTATTATGAGATAAGCGTATTATAAATACCGTAATTATTATTATATTATTTTATATGAGTTTCACTTTCGCTTCATAGGCTTGAGAAAATGGTGACAAAACTAGAACTTCGCGGTACAATTTCAGTCTTGCTATAATTTGTGGGAAAGCAGGTTGACTTTACCTAGCTACATGATATACTAAGTACACGGGTCACCTGCATGCTCTTCTGAAAGCGCGTCGATGTGTGTGTGCGTGTAGTAGTGCTTGCGTGCGCGCGCGCTCCAAACATCTCCAAGAGGCATAGGTACTCATAATCATGCGCCTAGTGGAGAGCGCATGAGGATCTATTCCTCCTGGAGACTGATGCGCGCATGTTTGTCTCTGTGTGTTTGTGTGTGTGTGTGCTAGAGAGAGAGAGAGAGAGAGAGAGAGAGAGAGAGAGAGAGAGAGAGAGAGAGAGAGAGAGAGAGAGAGAGAGAGAGAGAGAGAGAGAGAGATGAAATGAAATGAAATGAAACTTTATTTCTCAAGGATAAATGATTAGGTACATTGACCTGTTCATAGACCTGTTTTCAATCATGTCCTTGCACACACACACACACACACACACACACACACACACACACACACACACACTCACACAGACACACACACGCACACACACATACACACACAAACATACACACAAACATCACACGCACGCACATACGCACGCACGCCACGCACTCGCACAGACACACACACACACACACACGCACACACACACACACGCACGCACACACACACACACACACTGCTTGGAAGAGAAAAAAGAAATAAAGAAGAAAAGTAGTTCACCCCATCCAAGTCTCCAGGGCAGGCCCGGGTGGGGAAAAGTACAATTACACTTACAACGACAAAAAAAAAAAAGTGTAAACTGAAACTTTAAATGGTGATTTTGCACATAAAGTTTATTATAAATAAAAAGTTTGTGAAGACGTAAGACAGCTACCAACTTGAATTTGTCATCTGTACTAATGCTTTCTGTGGGTCTGTCAACAATTAGTTTAATGGACCTTCTGTGGAGCGAGTTGAGTCCAAAAAGTTAGCATCACTACTCCCGTTCCAGACAGTAGAGGCATAATCCAAATGTGGCTGAATATGAGCACGATAGAAAATTGTTCTGGTGGATTCGTCAGTGAAAAATCTCTGTTTAGAAAATAGGTATAAATTTTTAGATATTATTTTACAAACATTTGCAATATGATTCTGCCAGCACAGCTTGTCCTCTATGGTGATTACAAGCACGCGCTGCTCCCTGGTGTGCTCAACAGACTGGACATTAAAAGCGAGTTTTAATGGAGGTGGGTTCAGCTGGTGTTTTTGTCTAGTGGTAATCAGCATACATTTAGTTTTGGAAGGATTCGGTACCATGGAATTATTTTGACACCACTGTGAAATATCATTCAAACTGCTCTGTAGAGATCTAGTTATACAATATATATATGATGATGAAACGTCAAGAGTTCCGTCGTCTGCACAGAGACTGCAGGTTACACTGGGGTCAGATATATGTAGTGGAAGATCATTGATATAGACAGAAAACAATAATGAACCAAGGATAGATCCTTGTGGTACTCCTTGCGCTATCACCCCCTCACGTGAATTTGTCCCATTCACATGGACATATTGTGTGCGCTCGTGCAGGTATGACGTAAGGAATGCAAGGGTGCCAGCACTTAACTGATAGACAGCAGGCTTCTGAATTAAACTCTCATAATTAACGAAGTCAAACGCTTTCGAGAGGTCCAAAAAGACAGCCCCAGTCATTTGACCGCTATTCATCGCGGTCAGCCATCTATCAACTAAATGTGCTAGTGATGTGTGACAAGAGTGCTTTAAACGAAAGCCCGATTGCAGTGAATAAATGAGTTTGTGTTTTTCGAGATAATGCTGCAAATGCGTGTGGATGTGCCTTTCCATCTGCTTAGACAAAGCTTATAGCAGGGAAATAGGTCTAAACTTGTTCGGGTCAGTGAGGTCTTTTGTTTTTGGTAATGGTAATCACCTTTGCTGTCTTTAAGCTGGAAGGAAATTTACCTTGCTGTATGCAAAGGTTGTAAACGTACGTTAACGAATCTATGATATACAGCAGAGCCAGTTTGAGAATAGTGCTTCTAATACCACCATGACCAGACGTACGTTTATTTTTTAATGCCGAGATGGACTTTCCCAAGTCAGGAACCGTTAATAATGGAATATAAAATGGTTTATCGGGAGTCAACCTTTTATTACAGAACCTTCTCAATTGTTCTGACACCACAGATGGCTGTTTGGGAGATGTGGTCTGGAGTAGTGTACTGGCGGCAGAAAGAAAATGCTGATTAAATATATCAGCTGGGATGTTTGTACACTGAGCAGTACTGGATTTTGGACCTCGTGAAAGCGTTCAGCGCACGCCAAACAGATATAATATCCTTTTTGCCATTCATAAGTCGGTGAAAGAGGGACCTCTGAGCCTTTCTAAAAGAGACTTTACATAATTTCTTTGTTTTCGAAGGGCTGCAACATCGTTATTTCTTTTTATATTCATCTCGGATTTGCATGGCACCCTTGATTTCGTTATTTAACCAGGCGGGCAGCTGGGGATTTTTGACACGTTTCTCTTTGAATGGAACATGTGTGTCAAGAACACTAAGAAACAATCTGTACCATTCAGATAAAACCTCGTTAGGACCACTATGGTGGTAGACCGTATCGAATGGCGTATTACTTAAATCGTTTAAAAATACATCCCTGTTAAAGTGTTTAAGCGATCTATATCTAATGGTTGTGTGCCGATGCTTGCGGCCGGAAAGAACTATTATCCGCTTTTAAGGTACAGCAGTAGCACACAGGATAGTAATCACTAATCCCTACCTGGGGCACTTCTACTCCCACCACCCTTGACTTACTTGTAGTGTATATATGGTCAATTAGAGTGGAGGAAGTAGGACTAACACGGGTTGCTGTGCTAACCAGTTGTTTTAACCCAAAAAAATAGAGATAGTGCACTCCCAAGCAGGATTACTAAAAAACATATTGATATTGAAATCACACAGAATCATCATCTCAGAGCTTGACTTTCTCACTTTATCCATCATAGCAGAAAACTCGTTAAACCCCGCCATTGAAACTCTGATGTACAGGAATCTGATCAGCACGGGGCTGGAGTTGTCTGTCCTCAACTCAACCCAAACACATTCAACTGTCTGTGACTCAGTCCAGGTCCTTACGCCTGCGGGTAATACCGCTGACCGGCGAACTGTGAATTTTTACTGCAATACTGTGACCCGTCTGACCCGGGTTTAATCGGCATCGCGGCGCAAGACAGTAAAGTCCTGGATAGAAACGGCCTCATCACTGATAGTTGAGGCGCGTGATTCTGACACCGAACAAATGAAAGGACCTGGATTGAATTAGGAGCACACATGATCGGGAATTTTGTTGGCTAAATGATATACATTTAAATGCCCAATGTGTATCTGGCGATCATATGCGGCCATGAACGTGAGAGAATATTCTGGTCGCACACACAAATGTAAATTGAAACATGAATTCTCCGCTGAGCGCAGATTGCAAGAAGAATGTTCAAATCAACCAAGTACACTTGTCGGCGAAAGCTAAAGGAAATGAGTGAAAAGTTTGATGAAGAAGAGTTCACGGATGGGCCTACCGAACTGCGACCAGCGGTCACTTAGCGGGACTAATCCGCTCCTCACACCCAACACAGTCACGGCTCAGTGAACAATCCCACTGCGTGGCAGGGGAAGTAAGTCCGTCAGCACTATGTAGAGGCACACAAAAATAAATTCTGAAATGCGTCCGGGATACCTGATACTCAGGTATATAAGCTAAAGAAGCAAACGGCGTTTTGTGCCTCTAAGCACTAGTCAGACGAGTAACACAAGCAGAATGAATGATGTACACTCACACCGCAATACTGAAAATACACTGCTGTAAAAAGTCAGCAGCCAACCTAAAGTTAAATCAGTCCTACAACAACGTGCAGAATACAACACAATGAACTTGCGTGTGTGTGTGTGTGTGTGTGTGTGTGTGTGTGTGTGTGTGTGTGTGTGTGTGTGTGTGTGTGTGAGAGAGAGAGAGAGAGAGAGAGAGAGAGAGAGAGAGAGAGAATGACGTCATATTTAGAGTATGTCAGCGTCCGCGTGGTGACGGAGTTGCCTCTTTTACGTCACCGCCACTGTCTGACTTTCTCTAGAAGTAAAGTTTTTTTAGTGTTTTAATTCTTTTCTGAAAATAATATTTTTTTTTTTACTAAAGAAGTTGAAAGGATAGAAAGCTGGCTAACGAACTGATCCAATGTCTTTCTCCAAACTAGCTATATTCAAAAGTTCAAGTAAACTATGACAAAAATTACGGACTCTAATCTGGATCAACTGACTTTCTATAAACGGATGTTTAAGTCTTCAATGAGACATTCAATTACAATATGCTCGCAGGCTCTCTTAGCCACCCACTTAAGAAAGTATTTCGCCAAGTTTTAAGCTTGTGTGTACAGAAATATCGGACTGAGATTCTCATGTTTACATAAATGATACGCACATACATACATACATACATACGCACATACATATATACATACATACACACATACATATGCACACACGGCGCCTTCGCGCCAAATGTACGTTCAGCTGCGACGTAATTTTTATCTTGTTACTTCAATTGTTCGAGGTTTAGCCTGCCCGCCTTTGACATCATGGACATGCTATTACTGAAATTCGCCCCACCGCGACCCGTCCTAAAAAGTCCCTTCTATAAATAGAAGGGACTTAAAACCCCGCAAACAAACAACAAACAAACACAAAAACCGTCATTTTGTCACGCAACACTTTAAAGATGTCTTAAACAATGTGCATACGAACACTTAAAAAAAAAAAACCACACACATCCGGGTCACTTCATGTGATAGCTGTGTTGGTTCTTGCAAATTCAGTTTTCAAGTTCATTAATTACATTACATACAAAAGAAATATTAACCTTTACAAAAAGGTGACAGTACAACTGCAATGCATTGTTGTGCACACAGTAATAATAAGCAACTCAAAAATAGTTTACTACAAAAGAAAAGAAAGTGCAAAAATAAATATGAAGGTGAAAAAGAGATTCACCCCAAAAGCTGACAAACATGACAACCAGTTAATTATCAATAACGACTGAAATATTACTTTTTACCACTCCGTGTCAGTAGTGCTTGTCATTTGTCACTCACTTTGCCAGTTATTGTGTATTGTGAAGGACAAGGACACCACTGGGATTACCGTACAGTAAGCAAAAAATAGTTCTTTCCCTCAGCCGGTTTGAGTTGAGTGCGCAGTTGCTGTTGCAAAACGGGTATGTAGTTACATTTGACTGACTGACGGCTGTTTTACTGTGTAGAACACTGTACATATATACAACTGAAAGCATGCTATCTACAAGCATTTAGTTTCAGAAGTTGAGCAGTTTTGGATGGCTGTATAGTCACTACATATTGCTTGATAATTAAAAGATCAGCACTTGAAATGTTTTCTAGGATGTTTGTACTTTTTGGTGTCTTATTGGATCATAACTTAATTTTGATTGACCCACTCAGGCTTGAAAAACTGCAAGAAGATAGTTCAAAGGTTGTGGCAAAATAGTATGGTGCCTGGGAGAGCTATTCTAACACCACTCTTGAACCTGAAGACATGTAGGTTAATATCACAGTCTTATTAGAAATGTCTTCAATCACATGAGAGCTTTTAAATTAACCTATTTATTTTAACCGCATGGCCGCATTTGTCAAATTGTAGAGGTGTCACCTGATGACTATGTACGAGTTGCAGGAGATGTATCAGCCATGATAATTCAAGGGTAGTGCCAGATTAGCTTGCCACTATCTCCTGCTGTGGTGCACCGGGGATAAATGGGTCAATCCCTTCAGGAATGAAAACGTGAACACAACCCACCTGCAAGAGGTATAGATCCTCATGAACCTTCACAGTTGCAGGGATTCATGTGGCTCTGTGCCTCTTACTAACACCACTTTGAATCCATATTGCTGTGACAGCTGGGGCTCTTTGATTAGATTTGAATTATATTTATCTGTGTATCAGTGTGTGTGTGTTAGTGCACAATGTAGTGGTTGACACTGTAAAGAAAGTTGTTTTAACTAGTGACTGTTTTCACACTTCATCGTGGATGTGTGGGCAGGTCTACAAGGACAATAATGGAGCAGGGCTACATAACCATGCACTCAGCCCACGTCAGTGACAACGTGTTTGTGAATACAAATAGTCAGGTGGCCACCTACACCAACCGGGACAACAGCCACGGCAACATCAACAGCAACGGCTATCTGACCCCCACCAGTCCCATCACCCCTCAACCCCCACACATATTCCCTCCCAGCCGCAATGTGTTCCCTCCGCCAAGAAAGCAGCCCAATGGCGAAGCTGTGCAGCGTGTGGATTCAGGTGAGGACATTGTTTATATCCAGCGTGTTGACTCATGTTAGCTCATTGTTTAACCCACTTAACCCCACGGCCGCATTTCCCAAATTGTGGAGTTGTCTCCACACAACCGTGTCCCAGTTGCAGGAGATGGATCGACCATGAAAAAGGGTAGTGGCGCCAAGCTAATCTGGCGCTACCTTCGAATTATCAGGGTTGATCCATCTCCTGGTGTAGTGTGTCAGGGCTAAATGGGTTAAAACTAATCATTATCACTCTCGGGCTTTACTCTCTTGTGCGTGCGGCCAGCAGTAATGTAAACAGCACCAGCAGCTGTATGGGCATGGGGTTAACCCATTCTGCTTTCACATACCACAGGAGGTCACAAGGAGTCTGTATCCCTTTCACTTTCAGCACCAGCCTTTTCGTGGGTGGATGAATGGTGTTGATCCTTAGTTTTGTGTGATGGTGGCAGATACAGACCATTTGAATGTGTAAGTGATGGGGTTAAAGGATGAATATTTCCCTTTGTGCAATCAGCTACTGGTACTGTTTATAGGGGGGTTTAACAGTTACTCTGTATTTAAGTTTTTGTCACAGCAAAAACCACTACCAACAGCCAACACTTTAATTTTCCTGGACCTGCGTCACTTCCATGCCAAATTTGTTTGGTCAAAATGGTACTGTTTTCAGTAACACTACCAGTGCCTGCATGCGTGAGGGGTTAAAGGATTTTTATTTACTTGATGCAACTTTAACCCATTTAGCCCCATGATAATTCAAGGGCAGTCAGTGCCAGATTAACTTCATCAGGCATCATCAGGCGCCAAGTTAATCTGGCACTGCCCTTGAATTATCATGGTCGATCCCTAAAATTATCATGGTCCATCCATTTCCTGCAACTGGTACATAGTCGTTAGGTGACACCTCCAAAATTTGGGAAATGCAGCTGTAGGGTTAAATGGGTTAATTAATTTGTTTCAAACATGAGTATACCTCACTCTGCCATATTATCTTGTTCTCAGGTATCGAAACAGCAGCGCGTGATGGTCAATGGATCTTACTCTACAAGTGGTTTAGTACAAGAGGAGTGCCCCAGGGCTCTGTCCTGGGACCTCTTCTCTTTTGCATATTTATCAATGACCTGCCACTACATTTCACGAGCGACAGAATTACTTGTGACTTGTTTGCCGATGACGCAACAATCCACACCCCCGATAAGTGTCTTGAGTCTTTAAATGGTCGTTTGCAACAGGGACTGAGTGAAATTTGCAAATGTTGTGAAAACAACGCAATGATCCTTAATCGCACCAAAACCAAACGTATGACGATAGCAACCCGTCAGAAGCATCAGCTCAAACCACTTACGCTCAGCCTGGAAATCCAAGACCATACCATTACACAAGTAACTGAACATCGCATACTTGGAGTTATTGTTCATAACCAGATGAAATGGCAATCTCACATCAATGTTGTCTGTAAAACTGTGTCCAGGAATGTTTTTATGCTGTCTAAGCTAAAATATCTTATTGATGTCGACGCTCGCAAACTATTCTACAAAGCCCATGTCAAATCCCACATCGATTATGCCTGCACGACATGGGATGGCAGCGGTAACATAGACATGAAGAGTCTTAACTCCTTGCATCGCAGGGCAGTGAAGCATGAGATCCACCCTGATCCAGTCCTTTCTACCGACCCAAAATTCAATTGAAAAACTAAAACTGCTTCCTCTTGACAGGCAACATCTCGTTAACAAAGGGATAACCATATATAAAATGTGGAATGAAATCCACCCAGAATACTTGTGAAAGCTCCTCACCAAGGCAGCTTCATGCTATTCAAAATCAAGGCGTAACTTCATCAAACCACGGCCGAGGATATATTTATTTAAAACCACCCTCTCTTTCTCAGGCTCCTCGTTTTGGAATACACTGCCAGCGCACATAACACACACTGGTTCACTCCCATCTTCAGTTCAAGGAAAGTACCTGTTATCTAACAGATCATTCACTGGTTAGGGTATCCCCATCGCCTCAAGCCTTGATATTAACCTCCGCGCGCACGTGTGCGTGTATATGTGTGTGCTTGTGTGTGTGTGTGTGTGTGAGTGTGTGTGTAGGTGTGATATTAACCTCCGCGCGCACGTGTGCGTGTATATGTGTGTGCTTGTGTGTGTGTGTGTGTGTGTGTGTGTGTGTGTGTGTGTGTGTGTGTGTGTGTGTGTGTGGATTGACCATAATTATTCAAGGGTAGTGCCAGGTTAGCAGCTTGGCACATGAAGCCAATCTGGCTCTATCCTTGCCGGGGTTAGTTATAGTTGTGTGAGGGAGTAAATTGTTTATGTTGAAAAATGAGGAAAAAATGTTTTGGTTGTGCTTTGGTTCCGGGGTGATGTGGTTGGGGGTAGCCATTTCTAGGTCCCATGTATTTGTGCGCGACTTTTAGGTCAATGTATTTGTGCGCGACTTGTGCACAGGCACAGAAGTTTGTTCTGATAATTTGAATTTAAGTGCAATCTACAAAAGTGTAATTTCAGTTTTTAACTCGCAAATAAATTGCCCAGATGTTATCAGTTACATGACAAGTGTTTACATTGTTGGGCGGGAATTGCTCGTGTCCTTTTTCATCGATAAAAGCGTACTTTAGGTCATATCTATCACATTGGTTTTGAAGAAAATATGGGGTCCCGCACACAATTTGGCACTTCGGGTCGTTTGCGTGTACGTATTTAAATAAAGGATGCAAGCGATGTATGACTTCCAGCCGCAGACATTGTTGGATACGCGATGAGAAAGATTATCTATAAGTAATTAAATGCACTTGTGAGCTCTCAATAGCCACGACAGCGCAGCGGTACGACACTTTTTCGGCATGCAGATAACTATGTTCGAACCCCGTAGATGTCGAGATTTTTTTTCTTTTTGCTCCTAGTTTAAATCCTTTCCCATTTACTTCTTCTCTAAAAAAAAAAAATAAAAAAATAAACAAACAAAATAAACCAACAAAAACAAAGAAAGAAAAAACAATTATAATCTCTGGTGATTTTGGTAATTTTTGGGTTCACGTGCGAAGCAAAAGTGAGTCTATGTTTTGGGCCAGTGGTCGTTCAATCAAATTTGGCACAAAGGTAGCTGATGAGAAGACTTTCCTGTGCATACTAATTTACTCGACTAATTGCAAAGGTCAAGAGTGAAGCATAATATTAGGTTTATATTGGTTTATAGGTTATATTGTGGTTTGTTTGTTTGTTTGTGTTTTTTTTAAACTGGCATCGTCTACAAACATTAATTGACGTGAATTTGTTGGTAATATACCGCTCCAAGTAATGCTACACGCTCCTTTGGTGTCTCCGTAAAAGCAGGTAAATGAACATCTCTGGTTCAAAGATGTTCGTGAACATATTGGTATTGGCTGTACCGATCTCTCTAGCTGAATCTCAGCTTCCCAGCAGTTTTCAAAATGATAACAAACCTAATAAGAATAACAAAACAGTTGGAAAATTTTCACCCTGCCGTGATTTCACTTCACAGTAACGATACCCGTGGACAAACTCAGCGCGTTCCCCAAGAATGCAGTTACCAAGCACAGAAACTCAATGCCGTTTTTTTTGCGGTATGGATTTCCTTGACCTGTGTTCGTGGAGAAATCGTTGGTTTTATCTACGAAATAGATACTGTCAGGCCAAAATGAGGAGTGAGTGAAAACCGTGCTGAATAAAACACTTTGTGATTCTGAGCTTTTTGTCGGTACGGTTTTTTACCCACGCCGAAATAGTTACTGTGAAGTGACAACTCGGCGGAAAAAGCAAAAGACAAAAATGTCCAGGGCGTACAGTAACTGCATTCGCCGCGTTTTCGCATGACAGCAACTATTTCGTGGAGACTGAAAGCCAACGATTTCTCTACGAACGCGGTGTAAGAAAAACAGTACCGCAAAACGGCGTTGGGATTCTGTGCTCGGTCCTGAGCCGCATTCGTGGGAATCGCTCTGAGTTTGACCGCGGATATTGTTACTGTGAAGTAAAATTACCTTCTAGGGTGACAATTTTACAAGTTCTCAGGCAGGCCCTTTCAAATCGATTTTTTGACATCAGTGACACGAAAATAGACATGCGGACAGGCCCCGACTCGAAATTTTTCACACACACACAAAAATATAAAGGGCCTGCCGGAAAACTTAGAAAAAATTTATCTTGGCTGGGATTCTGGCTACAGCAACTACGTTCCTACGAAACTTGAACGACGATAATATTGTAAAATGGCCTGCCGCAAAACTTCAGCAGTGCCTGTATAAAAGCCGTGATTGCTGTTGCTTTGTTTATATCACCACAGGAAATGGTCCGACTGCTGCTGTCTGCGCGTTTAATCACAGTACGACAGTCTACAAGTTGTATGTAGAAGGATAATCACCATTTCTTGGTCTCATTCACAGTTAGAAGAATGTATCTTGTAACTTGTAGGAGAGGGGGAAAACGTTTGAATTAGACTGAAATAAAGAAATCCGTCTATCTCTCCACCCACCCCCTTCCATCCACCCACCCCCACCTCGCCCCACCCTCTCTCTCTCTCTCATTCTGTGTGTGTGTGTGTGTGTGGGAAGGGGGGGGGGGGGGTGCGGCGCGAGCGCGCGTGTTAGGATTTCAGTGAAGTAAGGAATTTTAAAGAATATTCTTTTTTTCCGTTCACATTGTTAGCAATCATAATCGGTGCCCTCCATTTTGTTTTGAATGACTTGTTATATTATTTGCACTTGTATGGTAGTAGCTTTGTGCCTTTGTATGTTAGTAGCTTTGTACCTTTAGCAGAGTTGTACCTTTGTAGATTAGCAACGGCAAGCGTGAAAAATGGCACATGTGCTAACTGCTTCTTCCGTTGAGAAATAAAGTTTCATTTAAATAAAGTTTCATTTCATTTCAAACAGATTCTCAGCGCAGCCCCACTCAGTCGACTAGCACTACAAATCCTCGCAACTCCGTCTCAATGTATGATTACATCAACCCTAAGGATGTCGCGCGACTGTATGCACAGACATGCCACTGCAAGATCCAGGCGTCAATGCCGCAGAAGCAGATGCGGTGTTTGTGGTGCGCGCTGATCTTTCTCATCATTATCATGATCTTTTCCCTGGGGGTCATGGCCTATGTCCTCTTCTTTCTTGTTCCCAGTGAGTACACCCAGAAAACACAATGGCTGTGTGTGGGGCAATGGAGGCCCAAGGAGTGTAAGGAGTGTGCGCATACTGGGGTTTGCACTGTTCAGGTCAGCCCCAGTATTATGTGCACCAGCATACTGCCGGCAGAAGCTTCCAAGTGCATTTCCATTGAGGGAAAGATTCTAGGGCCGATGGCAGCCTTAGCTGGCCCGCGCACGGCTGTGCGCGGGCCAACTAAGGTTGACATCAGCCTGATTACGTTTGCATAATGGCTTTTGTTGTTGTTGTCACAAGCCTATGAAAAATACGCACAACAGTAGCGTACATATGAATGATGTGGGCTGACTTTACGTCACAGTTGTAGATGCTGTGCTGTAGCACACTGCGGCTGGACTGGGGAAAGACCAGAGTGCCTCCAAACACACAGGCATAGAATCAGACGCAGAAAACACAAGTATGCTTTATTGTGCACAGGGTTGCTGAGTGAACGTGTATACATATCTAGCCGATACGTTCATAGAGTTATGTAGGTGTTAACTCATTCTACCCCAGACACACCACAGCAAGATATGGATCGACCATGATAGTTCAAGGGTGATGCCAGAATAGCTTGGCGCCTATGGGCGCCAAGCTATTCTGGCATCACCCTTGAACTATCATGGTCACTCTGAGTCCTGCACTGCAATGCAGTCTTCAGAGGACAACGGCAAAATTTTGGGATTTCGGTGTTGGGGTAGAATGAGTTAAGGTCTGTGAATTATGCCTGTGCAGTTTTGTGTTTCTGGCTTTTGGCTCACGTGAGAAGCAAAAGTGAGTCTGTGTACTGGGCCAGTGGTCGTCCATACCAATTTTAGTGACCTCACTCAAAGGTCAAGATCACAGGGGATCAGGAAATAACTCAAGAATAGGTATATTTTGACAAAATTTATGTTTTCCCAAATACAATTGACAACTTCAAACCCAAACTTGGTACAAAGATACCTGGTGGTAAGACCCATCTATGCATACTAATTTAGTTGACCCATCAGAAAGGTCAAGGGTCACAATAGATCAGGTTGGTTGTACATTGCTTAACGGAGACAGCAACAAGACTTTCTCAGGACGTGCCTGTACTGCTTGTGAAAAAAAACTAAACAGAATATTGAATGTATGTCACCAGCCGGTCTAATACGCTAAATAAACCCAAGACCATTTAGCAACACACATCCAACATCAAGAGCTACAGAAAGCGCAGACAGTAGGGAGAGTTTAAAAAAGGAAAATACAGACGAATGAACCAAGGGTAGACAGAAACACATGCCCCAGAATAGAGGGGAAAACCCACCCTGTGGGGCTGACCAGGGTGACCCTGGGAACTAAAAAGTAGTTAACCCCACCCAAGTCCCCCAGGGCAGACCCGGGTGGGGGCACAATAGATCAGGAAATAGGTCACAAATAGTTGGTTTTTCTCAAATACTATTTATTACTTCCACCCTAAACCTGGTACAGAGGTATCTGATGGTAAGACCTTCCTATGCATGATAATTTGGACGACCCTTCAGAAAGGTCAAGGGTCATGAGATCTGGAAATAGGTCACAAATAGCCATTTTTTGACAAACAATTTGTTTTCTCAAATACTATTTACAACTTCCACCCCAAACCTGGCACATAGATACCTGATGGTAAGACCTTCCTATGCATGCTAATTTGGACGACCCCTTGGAAAGGTCAAGGGACACAAGAGATCATCAAATTATGTGTTTTTTTGGTGTGTGTGTGTGTTTGTTTGTTTGTTTTTGTAATGGTTGATTGTACATTGCTTAACGTCCCGACAGCAACAAGGCTTTCTCAGGACGTGCCTGCACTGCTTGTGAAAAAATAAAAAAGAAACAGAACATTGAATGTATGTCGCCAGCCGGTCAAATACGTTAAATAAACCTAACACATGGGCCTAAATAAAGCTAAGACCATTTAGCAACACACATCCAATATCAAGAGCTACAGGCAGTGCAGACAGTAGGGAGAGTTTTAAAAAGGCAAATACAGGTGAATGGACAAAGGGTAGACAGAAACACATGCCCCAGAATAGAGAGAAAAACCCACCCTGTGGGGCTGTGTTTTTGTAATGGGTAATGGGGAGAGGGAAGTGGGGGGTGGGGATGGGGGGGGGGGGGGGGGCGGGCAAAATTCAGTGTTTTTGCAAAACCTTTCAACCAAATTTACAGAAAAGTTGCTGATAAGAACTTTCTATGCATATACTAATTTGGTTCACTAATCACAAAGATCATAGGTCATGGTAGGTTGACAGAAGGTTACATTCTTAGAAAACATGAATTGCACAGGTACAAAAACCAGCCATTTCATTATGTTTGAACATTTGTTTATTTCAGTGACGGAAAGGTCAAGGTTACGAAGATTAAATTAATTATTTTGATCAGTCATGCATGTGCGCCTTAAGGGCTTTGCCAATCTTGTTTCTTCGCAATAATTAAAAGAAGTACCCAACGGAGAAAGAAACACGCTTAGAAAAGACGGGTACAACACAATTTATTTATATTTCGGGTAAATACCCTTTGTCAAAATAGACAAACAAACAGAGATCAGCCGCTACTTAAGGAATGTGGCAACTGAAGCTTTTTGGTCTGGATTGCTTATTCGCAATAATTGATTCAAGTACGTCTTTTTTTTATAATCATTTTTATGTGTATGTTTTTGTTCGCTTGCTTCGCTTTATAAAAGGACATGAGTCATCAGTCGTTTCCAAACGACTCATTGTTTAGTCCGGATTTCCTGTACAGTGACAGAGGCTAACTGTTGTCATACATCGATTCCCTGAAAATGAAACTAGCAAACCCTGGGTACAGTAAGTTGAGTACTTTTTCACTTTCACCACCAAGTGAGCTGAATCAACCATGTTTGCTCCAAGGTAGTGCCTGGATAGCTTGGCACCTGGACATATGCCAAGCTATTCAGGCACTACCTTGTTGCTCCATCTCCCATGTTTTGTGCAGCAGATGGATATGCAGTTAGCTTCATTAACCCTTTTAGCCCCAAGGTCCCATTTCTCAAATTTTGGAGGTGTTGTCTAATGACTACCAGTTGCAGGAGATGGAATGACCATGATAATTCAAGGGTAGTGCCAGATTAGCTTGGCACCTGAGGCACCAAGCTAATCAGGCACTACTCTCGAATGATCATGGTCAATCCATCTCCTGTTGTAGGGACTCGGGGCTAAATGGGTTTAACTGTCGGCTATGACAGGGGCTGGATATAAGAGACACCTTTTCAGATATCCTGACCATGTGCGTTACAACAGAACCTGTTTAGAGTGACCACTTCATGGGAGACGTTACCTGCCGATAAAGACCATCATTTGGGTGGCTGTAACTACTTACTTCATACTCTTTTTCACTCCTAGAACTTGATGACTTCCATTCGTAGAAAGGAAGTCATTTAGTTCTGGGAGTTTAACTCTTTAACGCCCAGATCTAAATCACTTCCATTCATTGAATGGAAAGGAAGTCATTTAGTTCTGGGAGTTTAACCCTTTTAGCCCCAAGGTCCCATTTCTCGAATTGTGGCGGTGTTGCCTAACGACTATGTACCAGTTGTAGGACTGAGATGGATTGTCAAACATTGATCATGATAATTCAAGGGAAGTACCAGATGAGCTTGGCGCCTTCAGGCGCCAAGCTCATCTGGAACTACCCTTGAATTATCATGATCAATCCATGTCCTTCTGCAGGATCCCGGGGTTAAAAGGGTTAAGAGTTACTGACGGGTGACACTTTTTGCCTTTCCTGACGTCTCTTTAGAGAGCACCTGTTTTTATTAAGACCACCTTTTCATGTAGAAAAATGGGGCTGCTTGAAATAGAACCGTACTTGGTTTATGTAACAGAACTCTGGATATTATACTGGGGAAAAGGTCATGTCTGGAGTTTACTGTCGGTGCTTAACGATGTTGACATATTATTTCTAAGGTATTCAAGCGCGCGATGTCTTCCAGGAAGAGCAGATAAGAGACTTGCAGTCACAAAGTGATCCTTCACGACAGACGGGAGTAAGTTTGCACTTGCCGATGTTTCTCTGTGTAGACATATGTTACTACGGCGTGTGCTGTGGGTCTTTACTATTTTAACCCTTTGGGTGTCGGTAGCAGATTTTGTCGTGATGATTCCTGCAGGAATCACGACAAGAACTGCTACCAGCACCAAAAGGGTTAACTGTGTTTCCCATGACTGATGGCAACTGCCATTCCGCGTACATATTACAGTATGGAATATTCCCCCAACATTGTGCCTACTGTTTTAATTTAGAGCCAAGGTGATAACGGAACGATTGATTAACATAGCAACGCTCATGCCATTAATTATTACTTTGACTCAAGATTAAATCTGTGGGCACAATCAGTGTGGGAAGAACATTCGGTACTTTCCTAATCTCAATGCAGAAAGTCCAGATGATGTTCCTCTGTATATATTTGACTCAGAAATGATTATTTTAAACATTGGGCTCCGAGGTAAAAACTATGTGTACCCTCTGACAAGTACATTATAATTTGGGAAGCATTTTGACAATTATAAGTCAAGAGTGGTGCCAGAAAAGCTCGATGCCTGTATGCTACCCTTGAGTTATCACGGTCAATTTGTATCTTTTTGTAGTGGCACAGGGCTGATTGGGTTAATCCCTTTTTACTCATTTAAGCCGACAGCCGCCTTTGCCAAATTGGAGGTGTCACATAACGTCCATGTACCAGTTGCAGGAGATGGATCAACCGTGATAATTCCATGGTTGTGCCAAATTGTCCTGGTGCCATGCTAATCTGGCACTACTCTTGAATTACCATGGTCGATTCATCTCCTGCTGTAGTGCAGCGAGGCTAAATGGGTTAATTGTTTTGTTTCTCCTAAAAGTTCAAACCACAGATGAGTAAAAGAAATGTGACATCAGTTGAATCACTGGAAACACTTCAGTGTTTCCGGTCAACTGATGTCGCTTTTGTTTGTTCATCAGTAGAGGTGCGTGTTTTCGATGAATCTAGTGATGTTGCATTTCATCAGTATATGATTTGATCGGTTGAAGTGCCACTTTTATTCATTTTCTTCTCCTTAGAATGGAAATGTCATTCAAATGCCTGTTAAAAATAACACAGTGGAACCGCAAGTCAGAGAAATGCTGGGCGCAATCGCACAGCTGAACATGAGTGTGAACGGCCTGACATCACAGTTGTTCGCCATGAACGCCAGTTTTCAGGATCAGATTCTGAACATCAGCCTTACGCCAGGTCCTGAGGTACGACATTTGCAGGATTTGATTTGTATCCACTTTTCAGGTTTCGCAAAAATGTCAGTGTCGGAGATATTCTCAGCTGGGTTTGAAAGGATGTGTACCATCAACACCTGTGTCAATTAAACCCTTTGTATGTTGGTAATGGTTTTTGTCATGATTCCTCTGGGAATCATCGCGACTAAAACTCTACCGACACACAAAGGGTTAATTAAATTTTCAGTATGCTGGTCTGTGAGTTTGCATGATCTTGCGGCTTCAAGCCATTAGGCCCAGAATCACAGGCAGGTACATATGCGACCAGAGCAGCTGTTTATGATCTAAAGACATTTTCTTTACGTATTGTTTCTTAGCATTCACATTAGGGCTCACTCCAGACACAGTTTTAATGTATCTTATTACAATATTGTGAATGCCGCTGTTTGCAGGGACCAGCGGGCGCGGGCGATCTCAACAGGTGTTACTACCAGAATCGATCGTCCATCCAGTCCCCAGAGTCGTATTCCACAACATCATGGCAGCCTAAGATCGACGTACTGGAGGTCACTCTTCTTTTTGTTTCTGTGGCACCATGAGCGAGAAATGCAGTGTCTGTGGTGTAGGGTTCTTTAGACGTGATTGGATAAAATATTTCAGTTATTGTTATATGCACACCTGTAATAAACAACAACTTACATAAAAGAGTATGGTCTGGTATCTCTGAAAAAGCATTGGATTTGACTTTTGTAATACACGTCAGCCTCATTACATTGCGATACCTAGAAAACAGACGGCATTGTTGGTGATGCTAAACGTACATAGGCTTAAGAAGAAACGAAACACCCAGTAAACAAATGTCCACTGGCCGACGCCAGCTTTCATTGGCCTATGCATGGCCTTGCATGAGCCAATTAAAGCTGGAGTCGGCCACGGGATGTTTTGCACACAGGATATCTGCTTAGGAGCCAGAGACATGCGCATTGGTAATACAGAGCCTGACTTTGTCATTAGCGTTTAAAAGCACATACTTATTTCAAATTGCAGAGTACTTTCATTGATTTTAACAATATTTAAATCCTTTTTTCCCCCCTCAGGATTATACAGTGATGTCGGTGGCCTGCGGGGTAGTCGGGGGCACCCAGCAGTTTGTGGAATCAAAAGCTGTAACGATTCACAAAGTACAGTACCGCTGTCGCTGTGACGGGGAAGTGTCGGGATACTCGCTCCGCGAATGCAGGGTGCATCTCGTGCTCTGTCCGCGCTCATCGTGATCGGCGCCTTTCTCGGTGGTGTTCTAGACCCAATTGACTCATGGGTGACAGTCTTCAGACCCAGAGACTGCCTCATCTATTTCAAGATCCCTGAGTTCCAGCTTTTTGGTCCAGACAGAACTGTCCGTCATCCATCCTTTCCATCTGCAAGAGGCATGAATTCTCATGAGCCCCCGCATCCGCAGGGGCTCATAATTTATGCCTCTTGCTGGCATGGATCAGTCACAGTTACATCTGTGGCCTGAGTCACTCCTCATCTACAGCTGGACAGAGGACTTGAGTGTATTTAGACATTTATGTATCATAAAATTCTGATTGTCCCTGTCCGGTAGTGGGACATGGACCATTTTCAGTCATTTTATTTTTCGCACTGTCGCCCATGGTGACCGATTATTGATCAGTCCAGACCAAATGAACAACAGCCAAGCGTGTATGTTGCAAGGAGGTTACCAACGAAGAAGGGAAAAAAGATATAAAGAAGTACGCTTTGCTTTGACGAGGATAAAACAGTGCGCTGTAAATGTGTTGTCATTGGTATTCCACAATGTCTCTCTCCTTCTTTATTGGTTATTTCTCTCGTGCGTGAACTCTTTCAGTTGCATCATATCTGAATCAGACAATTTAATTAGATGCAGATCTGAATGGGGTGACTAACCCCTTCACTGCCATAGGCCTTATATTGTACTTTTGGAATCATTATAAAATCAACATCAAAGATCTCCAGCCATCAAAGGAACATGGATCAGTTCAGCAAGAGGTGTAGATCCACATGAGCCCCTCTTGCAGCTGGTATTCAGTATTTCTCGGCGGTGAATGGGCCATTATGTCAAAGTGAATTAACCTTTCAGCTGTCGGTAACTTTTTTGTCAAGATGATTCTTGCAGGGCTTTTCATGACAAACACTAATCTTGACAGCCAAATGGCCAGCTGATTGACAGCCACTTTCAGCTCTTTCTACCTGAGATGGGCTGACTATGACACCTGTGTGGTGTTTGGATAGGTGCCAAGCTGACGGCCCCCCCCCCCCAGCTGTTGATCGATTCTGCTGTGATCAAGAACCATAGAAGTAAGAGTTAAAAAACAAGATGGGATGAACCATAACCCACAAAGTCCCTTCTATATGAGAGCTGTCCTCGCTGTCAATGGTCTCTACCTTTTGTCTTTGACCCGATTCTGATGTTGAATTATCTCCTGTTGAAAAAGACTCGCAGATCTGTCAATGCCTCAGCGAGTTCTATAAGGGGCGCAGGACATACGCGTCATTGATTTGTCAAACGTCATTTTTCATGACATAAGTTTTAGTTTATTCGTAATTTTATATTTTACGTGATACGAGTTTCACTTTCGCTTCATAGGCTTGAGAAAATGGTGACAAAACTAAACTTCACGGTACAATTTCAATCTTGCTATAATTTGTGTGAATGCAGGTTGACTTTACCTAGCTACATGATATACTAAGTACACGGGTCACCTGCATGCTCTTCTGAAAGCGCGTCGATGTGTGTGCGCGCGCGCTCCAAACATCTACAAGAGGCATAGATCCTCATGGAGATGCGGGTGTGTGTGTGTGTGTGTGTGTGTGTGTGTGTGTGTGTGTGTGTGTGTGTGTGTGTGTGTGTGTGTGTGTGTGTGTGTGTGTGTGAGAAATTTTTTAATTTTTTTTTTAAAATTCAGGATAAAGCCATTAGGCAACTCAATGCCCGTCTTACAAGCTGTCCTGTAAACAAAAGAGAACACAACAGGAAAAGAAACATAGCATGCAAATAATAATAAACAATATGAGGAAGCAAAACTAGGGGGAAAATAAAAAACAAGGTTATCATCGAAAGGAGGGGGGAAAATGACAATAGAGAATTTGTAACTGCTTCCGATGCAAAAAACAAGAGAACAAAACGCGTGCACAGTGCCACGACTAGGGAGGGACAGACGAGAATGGAAGATAGAGTAGAAGTAGAACCCCCAAATGTCCCGACTAAAGAGAGATAGACAAGAATGAAGGTTGGGAGTAGAAGAGAAGGACTAAGAGACAGATAAAGGACCCTAGCGTCTTGCCTCAAGACAGGTTACAGCTCAGCACAAGCAACAACACTTCCCACCGACACTTCCCCTCCCTGCCCCCTACTCCCCTCCCCCTCCCGAAAAAAAGGAAATATAAAGAAAAGAACAAAAGGAAAAAATTAAATCAAGGTTAATACTACTTCCACAGCATCAGCATCGAGTGGCGGAAACACTCCCCCACGCTACGCAGCACTGTTGCTCCACAATACAACAAAAAAGTCAGGTTACAGCCCTCCGAACTGACGGCTGAAAAACGTTATTTACAATATACTGTCCATGTACAAGAATCATGTAACTACACCAAGGCAGAGTGAGTGACGGAAAGCTGAATAAGACTGAATGGGACCACCGTGGCAAGTCGACGAACGCCTGTGGATCCCTCCCGTCCGGCTTAACGGTCGTACAGCTTCGCGGGTCTTCTGTCTCTCCGTTTCCCTGGTGCGAGGTCTGGTTGCAATGGCGACACGGCGGCTCCGGCAGTACAGATGACCGCGCCCCTTCCACGCCGACACTCGGTCCAGCGAGGCGTGGTTGGTGCTAGTGCCCGTCGGGCCGGCCCTCCAACCGGTCCCGACCCCGATCGTCAAAATGCAAAACAAAAGCAGAAGCCCAAACGGCCCCGTAAGCAACGTAAACCAGAGGGTCCTAAAAATAGCTAACCACCCTACCCACCCTGCTTGGTTTACACACTACCACTAGCCATTCAAGCATTTGACCTTCACTCATGTGACACGTGCTTTCCAAATCATTCCAAAATGAACACATGAAATGACCAAAACAACGAAAGTTCTCAAACATTATAAAAAAACCTTCCTAACATTCTCTGCACTTTTACAACAAGCGAATACAACATTTCACTATTCCACTAACCAATGCAACAAGTCGCTAACAGTTAAAACTAATAATTACAGAACCAAACAATAACGCCAAAACAATACTTCCCTTTAACACCCATCAAGTTCTACTCTCCTTTTTCCTCCCACGATACCCCTAGACCTAGCACATAGTACAAAACACCTATAACAACCATAACATGACAAAACATCCGCACGCGAGATTTTTAACGCACTTACCTCCTCTGCGACCTGTCACAAACCGCCGACACCCGTAGGCACAATAACCCCAGTCTCCGGCCTCCAACGACCACGGGACTGGACCGGCGCTGACTCTCACAACGGTCAGTCACTGACTACCAACAGTCAGCTGGGCAAGACAACCTGGTCTAACCGAGTACAGCTGCGAACTAAACTATTATTCCCTTGCTACCGACAAGGTAAACTCTGCAGTGAACACACTACCGTATTCACTAGCGCGCCCCGCACGTGCAAAACAAGGAACACTAACCCGTGTCTACCCACGTGAAAACAACTCACTATTCCTACACTGACCGGTGCTTTGGTAACTTTCGACTACCACTGTCAAAACAGTCACTAACCGTGACACACAGCATTAAAGGTCCGGGTTCAGCAATTAGTCAGTAGAGGACATCGAAAAAAAAATTTCAAAGTCCCTACCTGACACAGAAAGTGCAACCCTGATAGGGCCCCGTGTGATAGGATCCCCGAGCACGCACGTTACTATAGCTGCTGTAGAGTGTCAGACGTCCTTGACGGCTGTCACAGTTCACGAAAACAGGTATACACCATCCAGCTGCCTAAGGTCACTTCCAGTTGCATCTGTCCGTGCGCGGTAACATCCAATTCCCGTGCAACTACGACTGAAAAATATCCAACTTTCATTTTGCCGCACTGGTGAAGCCTGCACCGAGCCGCGACGTCCAGAGCGTCCAAAAAAGGTCCAGCGAATGGTGGCGGTAAGTCCAACATGATATGGTGTGGTCTTTTCACTTTTTGTGGTACAAATATTACTTTTGTTGGTAAGTATATTTCCAACAACAACAAACACCTATGCGCGTGTAGCTGACGTCGTGTTTACAAAGGGAAGGTACTCGTAAATATGTATTATCAGGGGACACCACTCTAATGACCACTTCCTTGTCAACAACAAGAAGCCCTAGCGATCGTAATGTTATGTGTGTTCTGGTGTACAGGACACTAATTTCGGGGGAAATGATGACTGAGGAAATAACAGCAGACGACAGTGGTGAGAAGTAGGCAGAATACATCGATGAACAAGACGAAGAATAGATTGGAAATCTTAGCCTCACTGTTCGTCTCTTCTGTAGTTACTATATATACGTCACTATAGTAACAGCCTGAAACTTTGTTTTTAAATTTCTCTCCTTTATAAATAAGTGTAATAGTTTCTGGGCAATTTTCTATTACACATATTTGTGTTATATACATAATGAAATATGCGATATATTCTGAGCTCTGGTCTGATGTACATTTAGAAGTTTCCACTTTTAGTTGCGATTTGTTTTGGGGGTTCGTGGTGGTTGTCAAGTTTTTGTGTAAATATCTTCAGAACGCCACGCCATTTTCTAGTACAAGACCCGTGTGTGCATTACATAACTATACAAATACCAGTCATTTGATTCTTTTTCAGTGCCACACCAAATGAGCTCACAGAGCAGCAAGCAGCTAATGTGTTATTTCTGTGGATACATTTGTGAAGCTAGTACAAAGTGAAGGTGCATCAGTAATGGAACAACGCCCAATCTCATCACAATACATAACAGATAATCGCAGTGGCAAGGTAAGTTGTGAACCTAAAATGTGTGTGTGTGTGTGTGTGTGTGTGTGTGTGTGTGTGTGTGTGTGTGTGTGTGTGTGTGTGTGTGTGTATGCTTGGGACAAAATGTACAGCTGGCTTATATTTAGAACAAAATATACAGCTGTCTGAATAGAATTAAATATACAGCTGTCTGAATAAAAAACAAAATATACCTGCAGTTGTCTGAACACAGACAAAATGTTCAGCTGTCTGAATGAAAACAAATGTACAGCTGCTCGCTGTATGAAAACAACATCAGCAATTGTCTGGATGAGAATATAATCAACAGGTCTAGGTAAGGATAAAATAATTATACCACTATAATCAACCTAAAATATATTTGTTCACAAAATAACAGCACATTTCAGTGTGATGAAATAGAGCAATACATGTATGTGCATAATTCATTATGAAACTCACAATCAGGTATATAAGTGGTCTATTGTAAGTTGGCTTGCCACTGATACAATGTATTTCTCATATTTTCCTGAAACCACAAGCTTATGAACAGGAGAAATATGAGTGACAAAAACTTATAATATCATTCTTGTATACCAAAATATTTTATTGCTAGTTTTTCTGTGAATCATGTAAATACATGTATGTATATATTGCTCCATATCATAACACTCAAATGTGCTGCTATTTTGTGACTAAGCCATTTTTAGAAAGCCACACGTACATGCGTATGTGCACACATGCCTATTTTCTGTATTTATTTCTTTTTCAACAGGTTTTGTCCATCCATGACTGTGTTTATGGTTTGTTTCTAGACAGCAGGGCTGTCACAAGGTCAGGTGACTTGAAACTGGTGAATGCACAGCATGGCATCGAGTTTCTGAAGACAGCAAGACCTGTCCGATAAGTTGTCACCGACAGAGTTCTACTGTAATCTCCTGCTACTTTCAGGTAATTATCAGTTTGGTGGCATTTGATTTTGAAGTATGGTACACCCGTGCGCTTGCACAAAATCATTTTTGTTTGTAAAAGTGTTATCACATCACACATAAAGTAGCTTATAGTGTCCTGGAAATATTGCTGTCACAACACTAAGTTATGATTTACATATGACTGCTACCTCCACACTGTAAGTATATTTACAAGTTGACAGTAAACATTATTATCATGGTGCCATGGTGGTTTTTCTCCCAAGTCTTCATAACAGCTAGTGCTAGCTACCGGTCAGTTTGCCACTCTGTAATGCATGTATCTTTTTTTCCAGTATGAAATAGATTTGTATATTATTACTGACTTGATCGCAGCCACTGAAACATCTGGATCATTACTTTGATGTGTGGCACAAAGGCAAGCGAATTGCATAAAAGGTTTGAGTTGAGCTGTGTGTTTACATGGAGGATTATATCCTTGAGTGTATGCAGAACAAAAACACACGAAACTGTCCTGTCATCGAAATAACCTACTCAGTATAAACTGCTGCTGGTACATTTTCACTTTTGTGCTTTTTTTACTTTCAGGTTTTGCTTTATCTATTATATTGGCCATCTGTTTTCAGTTTCTTTGCTGCTGCCAAAGGCTAAACACCACTTGAAACAAGGGATAAAGCCTGTTATCAACCATCACCACACATTACGAGTGTCCTTGCCAGGCATGATCAAGGTATCATGTCTTATTTATGCACTTATTTTGACTTAGAGTTTAGATATGTTTCAGTCTCATCATTGAGTGTTTTGAGTGTTAGTCAAGGGGATGTATCTATGTGGCTGAAAATGAAATGGCCCCCCAAAAAACTTTCATTGGCTACAAAGGCTACACAATGCGCAACAGGCTTACCATCCTTGACTTCAACCACCAAGTATGCAAGCAGTATACCAAGATTAGCAACAGGCACTCTGTGGCATACCAGGTAGCACAGCAGAAATATGCATAGTACATGTATGTTACACACTTGTGCAATTTCTGGTACAAGTGCAGTATTGTACATGTCATTTTCAGTATCATTACAGTACATGTATTTGTAGAAATATACTATTTAGGATTGTGACACTGACCATGAAAACTAATTCTTTCTTATGGCAAGTCAGGTGCAGAATTCCTGTTCATGTGCACTGTTTACAGTATGTAGTTATAACAAGGATGAAAAATGAAAGCAGACATGTATGCAATTTATGAAGAAGAATGTCCAAATGTATTGAAAACAAAAAATGTCCAACATTTTGCTTTTACATTCAACTTTAATACTTTCTTGTATAGAGAGTACAAAGTGCACAATATGGAGTATATATTACATGCATGTGTCCATTTATTCATGTCCCAACTACTTGTACAAACAGATGTAAACAATCTCCATGACAGAAAGTAAATTTTAAAAGTTAATGAAAATGTTCTCTTCATTCTGTTTTTTCTCATCAAGGAATGTGCTCCGTGGCCTTGTATCCCCAATGCCTCACTGATGAGAAGCTCTCCAGTTTGTTACATTACCTACGCAGTACAGATGACAAGATTGAGCGACGAGTGGATGTGGTTTTTCAGCAGAAGTAAAGACTTGGAGGTTGGTTTCACACACATACACAACCAGATAGTGCCCTCAGGTAGTTTAGATTGGGGCTTAGAAACTGCCATCTGATTATGGCCACCTGACAAGAGCAACAGTGTTTGCTGTTGCCAAGCCCCATATGGCTCTCATGCCACAACTGAAAAAAATCTGTATGTAGAGTGTTGGTGATGTTTGATTGCTATTATAATGTGGGAATTTTATTTGCAAATGTGATGCTATAATTTTTGACGCTGCAAAATTTGACTTCGGTCTGCTTCTTACAAATATCTAGAAAAGTTGGTTCTTCTGTTAACTCGATCAGCTGGATCAAATTCAGTAGTTCTTGTTGTCCATTATTATTAGATGATTCCCACACAAACAGTAGGCCGGATTGTCTTCACTGGTCACGCGCTGATAAGGTGTCGCCTCTACTCCCACATTCGATATGGTCACCAGGGGCTGCTCATCGGTTGAGTGCATCTTTAGTCTCCCCCAGGGAAAAGTTGGTTATGTTGGCCTGAAAACATATTCATATAATATCATGTTACCAAGCAGCATTGCAAAGCTACAATGTCTTTTATTATTAGAACAAAACTGTATAAATCGTTTGACCATCACCGAGACAAAGAAATTGTTTGTAAAAGTTATTTTGCAAATCTGTCTTGTATGGAGTTTATTGATTACACTGGCTGTGATTGATTCATTACGGTTGGTTTCATGTTGAGTAGATTATACTGGCTGATACCCGGTAGCCAAGTAAACTCATCTAGAACAGTGTTTGCAGTACATCTTCACATGTACTAACTGACCTTTGTTCTTGTCTTGCAGCTGCCTGCTGAGAGCAAGTTGGGGCACACTGCACTGCATCAGGCTGTTTGCTGTTCCAAAGTTTCTGTGTGACATTGCTGCTAACGCCCCTGCAGTTTGGTGACATGTTTGACACTGGCCAGTCTGTTGTCTCTTCACTGGTTGGACCTGTCCATGAAGGCTGTCTGTCTGCTGTGGAATCATGGCAATATTAGCATTTTGGTGGATAGCAAAATTTAGCATATGATGATAGAACTATATTGCCATATGTAACATTACATTAGGAAATCGTTGCGGTATATATATATATATATATATATATATATATATATATATATATATATATATATATATATATATATATATATATATATATATATATATATATATATATATATATATATGCCTGCATGTGTACCCGCCCCCTCCAGCCCCCCCCCCCCCCTCTCCCTCACTTACCAAAACACAGTGACCAAGTTTGAATGACAGCATCATAAGCAAAATATACCATGCATATAATTCAATGACATCACTGAAATTGTTTCTTTATAATTAAAATGGTTGTCTCTGTTCTGTTTGTGTTTTTGCCTCATGTATTATTACAGTTATATATGGTGCAGGAAGTAAAAGTGCACATGTATGTTGTTCTGTAGAGAAGAACCCTATGAGGAAAGAACGTCGCTTAGAAATGACAGTTACAACACAATTTATTACTAGATAATATGAATAAAATTGTGTTGTAGCTGTCTTTTCTAAGCGTCTTTCTTTTTTTCGTTGAGTTCGTCTCTGCATTACACACGCTTCGCAGTCACCATTTTGATCTGGACTATGTGGTTCTGTAGGGTACATAGACTACTTGGTCTTGTTGAGGATAGACATACTCATTTCATAAAAAAAATCAGCTGTATTTTTAGGAATTATGACAATCATGGTAATTGTGTTTTATTTATGTATACACTTATTGATGTAAACCTGCCTGTCCCGGATTGGCCTCCGCAGCCACGAAAATGCCTGCAGACGACGTGGGCAAGCCCTATAGAATCTTCGTTCGTGAAGTCAAGCCAAGAGACACTTATTGATGTACTTGACGATTTTGGTAAACTCATAAGAGAAGCCTCACAATGAAAGGCATTTTTAACAGTTTCACTCAGTACAGATATAAACAAATAAACCATACGTTGAAGTGTATTTGAAAACAATGTTTTTGTCACAAAATGAAGATCAAGTGAGATATACCTCTTGCTGTTGTGAACTGATATATTTCCTTGATATTTATTTTTGCGGGTTGAGTCATTTCAGTTTTCTGATAGAGAACATTGCTATATGGAGTAATCAGAAATAAATCCCACATGGTTTGCTGTCAGTGCAAACATAGATAAACTATGAATGAAATATATTGTGGTTAGAATACCAATTACATAATATATATATATATCTGTTTCCTAACATTTATTTCATATCTCATAACCATAGCACGAGGTGAAAGAAACCTAATGCTCCAGCCGAAGGGGTGCATGCCTGCATGATGCCAGCTTGCTTTCATCTGCTTCCTAAAGTCAATCGGGCAGGGGGGGGGGGGGGGGGGGGAAGAATTCGCACAACCCCCCAAAAATGGAAAAATTAGTAACATTTAAATTAATTTGGGTCGAGGGCATAAACAGACATAATTATATGGTCTTGTCAAAAAAATGTATACATTATTGGTATGGCGAAGGCCGGAACCATCTGCTGCGGCCCTGTATCTAATTATTTTGAAACTTGCCTCTCGTTTGCTCGTGCACCCTTTAGCTTGTAGTTGGTGTATCGGTGTTTGCTGTCAGGCACCTGCATGAGGTATGCATTGGGCAGGGTGCATTGCGTGTGCATAGACAGCAGTTGGTCTGGGGAGAAAATATTATCACTGAACTCATCAAGTTTGCAGACGGTAATTATCTTTTGTGATACAAAAAAAAAAAAAAAAAACAAGATGAGAAGTAAACGACAAAGCAAAATATTACCTAGTGCTTAGATTCTTATAATGGAATCAAATTTTATGTCCGTGTAACACACACGAACAGGCACAATCACATCAATGGGTGACCGTCTTCACTCCTAGAAGCTGATTCAGCTTTTCAAAATCCCGAAAAGCTGAATTTCAGCTGTTTGGTTCAGACAGAACAGGCCTTCAGCCAGCCTGTTCCAAATGCAAAAGTCATACATTCTCATGAGCCCCTGCATCCGCAGGAGCTCATGGGAATGTATATCGCTTGCTGGCCATGGATTTATGGGGCATATTTATGTCCCGTTTACATTCATTTCATATTCTCGCACTGTCACCCATGCACATCACATTGTTGCATGATGACCTGTAAATTATCTCCCAGGCTTTTGTGAAAAATAAAATCGTTTTGAGGTGGGCGTTTGCGCGTTGCTTAGCACGGGAGTGCTGTCCCTTACACAAACATTATCTAGTAGCTTCCCTTCGTAAAAATGGCGACTACCATAAAGACTTGTTGTTTGCAAACGCTTTCGAGGAAACCTTGTTTTGGATAAATGCGAGGACATAAGAAATGAGAAGACCACGATATAGCATGTTCGACGTACCGTCACCATTCCCTGGGCCATTTTTGGACGCTGTGGACGTCGCTCAGTGCTTCCCAGTACCGGCCCAGAAGTGAAAGTTGGATAGTCATCTTTCGTTGTTGTTGCACGAGAATTGTGGGTGTTACCGTGTACGGACAGATGCAACTGGAAGTGACCTTTGGCAGCTGAGTGGCGTATACCTGTTTGCATGAACTGTGACAGCCGTCAAGGACGTCTGACACTCTACAGCAGCTATAGTAACGTGAATGTTCGGGGATCCCATCTGACGAGGCCCTGTCAGGGTTGCACTTCAAGTCAGGTAGGGACTTCGAAATTTTTTTTCGCTGTCCTCAACTGACTAATTGCTGAACCAGGACCTTTAAAGGTCCTGGTTCAGCAATTAGTCAGTTGAGGACAGCGAAAAAAAATTTCGAAGTCCCTACCTGACTTGAAGTGCAACCCTGACAGGGCCTCATCAGATGGGATCCCCGAACATTCACGTTACTATAGCTGCTGTAGAGTGTCAGACGTCCTTGACGGCTGTCACAGTTCATGCAAACAGGTATACGCCACTCAGCTGCCAAAGGTCACTTCCAGTTGCATCTGTCCGTACACGGTAACACCCACAATTCTCGTGCAACAACAACGAAAGATGACTATCCAACTTTCACTTCTGGGCCGGTACTGGGAAGCACTGAGCGACGTCCACAGCGTCCAAAAATGGCCCAGGGAATGGTGACGGTACGTCGAACATGCTATATCGTGGTCTTCTCATTTCTTATGTCCTCGCATTTATCCAAAACAAGGTTTCCTCGAAAGCGTTTGCAAACAACAAGTCTTTATGGTAGTCGCCATTTTTACGAAGGGAAGCTACTAGATAATGTTTGTGTAAGGGACAGCACTCCCGTGCTAAGCAACGCGCAAACGCCCACCTCAAAACGATTTTATTTTTCACAAAAGCCTGGGAGATAATTTACAGGTCATCATGCAACAATGTGATGTGCATGGGTGACAGTGCGAGAATATGAAATGAATGTAAACGGGACATAAATATGCCCCATAAATCCATGGCCAGCAAGCGATATACATTCCCATGAGCTCCTGCGGATGCAGGGGCTCATGAGAATGTATGACTTTTGCATTTGGAACAGGCTGGCTGAAGGCCTGTTCTGTCTGAACCAAACAGCTGAAATTCAGCTTTTCGGGATTTTGAAAAGCTGAATCAGCTTCTAGGAGTGAAGACGGTCACCCATTGATGTGATTGTGCCTGTTCGTGTGTGTTACACGGACATAAAATTTGATTCCATTATAAGAATCTAAGCACTAGGTAATATTTTGCTTTGTCGTTTACTTCTCATCTTGTTTTTTTGTTTTTTTTGTATCACAAAAGATAATTACCGTCTGCAAACTTGATGAGTTCAGTGATAATATTTTCTCCCCAGACCAACTGCTGTCTATGCACACGCAATGCACCCTGCCCAATGCATACCTCATGCAGGTGCCTGACAGCAAACACCGATACACCAACTACAAGCTAAAGGGTGCACGAGCAAACGAGAGGCAAGTTTCAAAATAATTAGATACAGGGCCGCAGCAGATGGTTCCGGCCTTCGCCATACCAATAATGTATACATTTTTTTGACAAGACCATATAATTATGTCTGTTTATGCCCTCGACCCAAATTAATTTAAATGTTACTAATTTTTCCATTTTTGGGGGGTTGTGCGAATTCTTTCCCCCCCCCCCCCCCCCCCCTGCCCGATTGACTTTAGGAAGCAGATGAAAGCAAGCTGGCATCATGCAGGCATGCACCCCTTCGGCTGGAGCATTAGGTTTCTTTCACCTCGTGCTATGGTTATGAGATATGAAATAAATGTTAGGAAACAGATATATATATATATTATGTAATTGGTATTCTAACCACAATATATTTCATTCATAGTTTATCTATGTTTGCACTGACAGCAAACCATGTGGGATTTATTTCTGATTACTCCATATAGCAATGTTCTCTATCAGAAAACTGAAATGACTCAACCCGCAAAAATAAATATCAAGGAAATATATCAGTTCACAACAGCAAGAGGTATATCTCACTTGATCTTCATTTTGTGACAAAAACATTGTTTTCAAATACACTTCAACGTATGGTTTATTTGTTTATATCTGTACTGAGTGAAACTGTTAAAAATGCCTTTCATTGTGAGGCTTCTCTTATGAGTTTACCAAAATCGTCAAGTACATCAATAAGTGTCTCTTGGCTTGACTTCACGAACGAAGATTCTATAGGGCTTGCCCACGTCGTCTGCAGGCATTTTCGTGGCTGCGGAGGCCAATCCGGGACAGGCAGGTTTACATCAATAAGTGTATACATAAATAAAACACAATTACCATGATTGTCATAATTCCTAAAAATACAGCTGATTTTTTTTATGAAATGAGTATGTCTATCCTCAACAAGACCAAGTAGTCTATGTACCCTACAGAACCACATAGTCCAGATCAAAATGGTGACTGCGAAGCGTGTGTAATGCAGAGACGAACTCAACGAAAAAAAGAAAGACGCTTAGAAAAGACAGCCACAACACAATTTTATTCATATTATCTAGTAATAAATTGTGTTGTAACTGTCATTTCTAAGCGACGTTCTTTCCTCATAGGGTTCTTCTCTACAGAACAACATACATGTGCACTTTTACTTCCTGCACCATATATAACTGTAATAATACATGAGGCAAAAACACAAACAGAACAGAGACAACCATTTTAATTATAAAGAAACAATTTCAGTGATGTCATTGAATTATATGCATGGTATATTTTGCTTATGATGCTGTCATTCAAACTTGGTCACTGTGTTTTGGTAAGTGAGGGAGAGGGGGGGGGGGGGGGCTGGAGGGGGCGGGTACACATGCAGGCATATATATATATATATATATATATATATATATATATATATATATATATATATATATATATATATATATATATATATATATATATATATATATATATATACCGCAACGATTTCCTAATGTAATGTTACATATGGCAATATAGTTCTATCATCATATGCTAAATTTTGCTATCCACCAAAATGCTAATATTGCCATGATTCCACAGCAGACAGACAGCCTTCATGGACAGGTCCAACCAGTGAAGAGACAACAGACTGGCCAGTGTCAAACATGTCACCAAACTGCAGGGGCGTTAGCAGCAATGTCACACAGAAACTTTGGAACAGCAAACAGCCTGATGCAGTGCAGTGTGCCCCAACTTGCTCTCAGCAGGCAGCTGCAAGACAAGAACAAAGGTCAGTTAGTACATGTGAAGATGTACTGCAAACACTGTTCTAGATGAGTTTACTTGGCTACCGGGTATCAGCCAGTATAATCTACTCAACATGAAACCAACCGTAATGAATCAATCACAGCCAGTGTAATCAATAAACTCCATACAAGACAGATTTGCAAAATAACTTTTACAAACAATTTCTTTGTCTCGGTGATGGTCAAACGATTTATACAGTTTTGTTCTAATAATAAAAGACATTGTAGCTTTGCAATGCTGCTTGGTAACATGATATTATATGAATATGTTTTCAGGCCAACATAACCAACTTTTCCCTGGGGGAGACTAAAGATGCACTCAACCGATGAGCAGCCCCTGGTGACCATATCGAATGTGGGAGTAGAGGCGACACCTTATCAGCGCGTGACCAGTGAAGACAATCCGGCCTACTGTTTGTGTGGGAATCATCTAATAATAATGGACAACAAGAACTACTGAATTTGATCCAGCTGATCGAGTTAACAGAAGAACCAACTTTTCTAGATATTTGTAAGAAGCAGACCGAAGTCAAATTTTGCAGCGTCAAAAATTATAGCATCACATTTGCAAATAAAATTCCCACATTATAATAGCAATCAAACATCACCAACACTCTACATACAGATTTTTTTCAGTTGTGGCATGAGAGCCATATGGGGCTTGGCAACAGCAAACACTGTTGCTCTTGTCAGGTGGCCATAATCAGATGGCAGTTTCTAAGCCCCAATCTAAACTACCTGAGGGCACTATCTGGTTGTGTATGTGTGTGAAACCAACCTCCAAGTCTTTACTTCTGCTGAAAAACCACATCCACTCGTCGCTCAATCTTGTCATCTGTACTGCGTAGGTAATGTAACAAACTGGAGAGCTTCTCATCAGTGAGGCATTGGGGATACAAGGCCACGGAGCACATTCCTTGATGAGAAAAAACAGAATGAAGAGAACATTTTCATTAACTTTTAAAATTTACTTTCTGTCATGGAGATTGTTTACATCTGTTTGTACAAGTAGTTGGGACATGAATAAATGGACACATGCATGTAATATATACTCCATATTGTGCACTTTGTACTCTCTATACAAGAAAGTATTAAAGTTGAATGTAAAAGCAAAATGTTGGACATTTTTTGTTTTCAATACATTTGGACATTCTTCTTCATAAATTGCATACATGTCTGCTTTCATTTTTCATCCTTGTTATAACTACATACTGTAAACAGTGCACATGAACAGGAATTCTGCACCTGACTTGCCATAAGAAAGAATTAGTTTTCATGGTCAGTGTCACAATCCTAAATAGTATATTTCTACAAATACATGTACTGTAATGATACTGAAAATGACATGTACAATACTGCACTTGTACCAGAAATTGCACAAGTGTGTAACATACATGTACTATGCATATTTCTGCTGTGCTACCTGGTATGCCACAGAGTGCCTGTTGCTAATCTTGGTATACTGCTTGCATACTTGGTGGTTGAAGTCAAGGATGGTAAGCCTGTTGCGCATTGTGTAGCCTTTGTAGCCAATGAAAGTTTTTGGGGGGGCCATTTCATTTTCAGCCACATAGATACATCCCCTTGACTAACACTCAAAACACTCAATGATGAGACTGAAACATATCTAAACTCTAAGTCAAAATAAGTGCATAAATAAGACATGATACCTTGATCATGCCTGGCAAGGACACTCGTAATGTGTGGTGATGGTTGATAACAGGCTTTATCCCTTGTTTCAAGTGGTGTTTAGCCTTTGGCAGCAGCAAAGAAACTGAAAACAGATGGCCAATATAATAGATAAAGCAAAACCTGAAAGTAAAAAAAGCACAAAAGTGAAAATGTACCAGCAGCAGTTTATACTGAGTAGGTTATTTCGATGACAGGACAGTTTCGTGTGTTTTTGTTCTGCATACACTCAAGGATATAATCCTCCATGTAAACACACAGCTCAACTCAAACCTTTTATGCAATTCGCTTGCCTTTGTGCCACACATCAAAGTAATGATCCAGATGTTTCAGTGGCTGCGATCAAGTCAGTAATAATATACAAATCTATTTCATACTGGAAAAAAGATACATGCATTACAGAGTGGCAAACTGACCGGTAGCTAGCACTAGCTGTTATGAAGACTTGGGAGAAAAACCACCATGGCACCATGATAATAATGTTTACTGTCAACTTGTAAATATACTTACAGTGTGGAGGTAGCAGTCATATGTAAATCATAACTTAGTGTTGTGACAGCAATATTTCCAGGACACTATAAGCTACTTTATGTGTGATGCGATAACACTTTTACAAACAAAAATGATTTTGTGCAAGCGCACGGGTGTACCATACTTCAAAATCAAATGCCACCAAACTGATAATTACCTGAAAGTAGCAGGAGATTACAGTAGAACTCTGTCGGTGACAACTTATCGGACAGGTCTTGCTGTCTTCAGAAACTCGATGCCATGCTGTGCATTCACCAGTTTCAAGTCACCTGACCTTGTGACAGCCCTGCTGTCTAGAAACAAACCATAAACACAGTCATGGATGGACAAAACCTGTTGAAAAAGAAATAAATACAGAAAATAGGCATGTGTGCACATACGCATGTGCGTGTGGCTTTCTAAAAATGGCTTAGTCACAAAATAGCAGCACATTTGAGTGTTATGATATGGAGCAATATATACATACATGTATTTACATGATTCACAGAAAAACTAGCAATAAAATATTTTGGTATACAAGAATGATATTATAAGTTTTTGTCACTCATATTTCTCCTGTTCATAAGCTTGTGGTTTCAGGAAAATATGAGAAATACATTGTATCAGTGGCAAGCCAACTTACAATAGACCACTTATATACCTGATTGTGAGTTTCATAATGAATTATGCACATACATGTATTGCTCTATTTCATCACACTGAAATGTGCTGTTATTTTGTGAACAAATATATTTTAGGTTGATTATAGTGGTATATTTTATCCTTACCTAGACCTGTTGATTATATTCTCATCCAGACAATTGCTGATGTTGTTTTCATACAGCGAGCAGCTGTACATTTGTTTTCATTCAGACAGCTGAACATTTTGTCTGTGTTCAGACAACTGCAGGTATATTTTGTTTTTTATTCAGACAGCTGTATATTTAATTCTATTCAGACAGCTGTATATTTTGTTCTAAATATAAGCCAGCTGTACATTTTGTCCCAAGCATACACACACACACACACACACACACACACACACACACACACACACACACACACACACACACACACACACACATTTTAGGTTCACAACTTACCTTGCCACTGCGATTATCTGTTATGTATTGTGATGAGATTGGGCGTTGTTCCATTACTGATGCACCTTCACTTTGTACTAGCTTCACAAATGTATCCACAGAAATAACACATTAGCTGCTTGCTGCTCTGTGAGCTCATTTGGTGTGGCACTGAAAAAGAATCAAATGACTGGTATTTGTATAGTTATGTAATGCACACACGGGTCTTGTACTAGAAAATGGCGTGGCGTTCTGAAGATATTTACACAAAAACAACCACCACGAACCCCCAAAACAAATCGCAACTAAAAGTGGAAACTTCTAAATGTACATCAGACCAGAGCTCAGAATATATCGCATATTTCATTATGTATATAACACAAATATGTGTAATAGAAAATTGCCCAGAAACTATTACACTTATTTATAAAGGAGAGAATATTTAAAAACAAAGTTTCAGGCTGTTACTATAGTGACGTATATATATAGTAACTACAGAAGAGACGAACAGTGAGGCTAAGATTTCCAATCTATTCTTCGTCTTGTTCATCGATGTATTCTGCCTACTTCTCACCACTGTCGTCTGCTGTTATTTCCTCAGTCATCATTTCCCCCGAAATTAGTGTCCTGTACACCAGAACACACATAACATTACGATCGCTAGGGCTTCTTGTTGTTGACAAGGAAGTGGTCATTAGAGTGGTGTCCCCTGATAATACATATTTACGAGTACCTTCCCTTTGTAAACACGACGTCAGCTACACGCGCATAGGTGTTTGTTGTTGTTGGAAATATACTTACCAACAAAAGTAATATTTGTACCACAAAAAGTGAAAAGACCACACCATATCATGTTGGACTTACCGCCACCATTCGCTGGACCTTTTTTGGACGCTCTGTGCAGGCTTCACCAGTGCGACAAAATGAAAGTTGGATATTTTTCAGTCGTAGTTGCACGGGAATTGGATGTTACCGCGCACGGACAGATGCAACTGGAAGTGACCTTAGGCAGCTGGATGGTGTATACCTGTTTTCGTGAACTGTGACAGCCGTCAAGGACGTCTGACACTCTACAGCAGCTATAGTAACATGCGTGCTCGGGGATCCTATCACACGGGGCCCTATCAGGGTTGCACTTTCTGTGTCAGGTAGGGACTTTGAAATTTTTTTCGATGTCCTCTACTGACTAATTGCTGAACCCGGACCTTTAATATTATACTCATCTAAGACAGTGTCATAGAATCAGCAGCATCAGTAGCTTATAGTGACACCGACAAGACAATAGATGAGCAGGTAGCAAATGTAAGGAGAAAGAAAATATTTGACGTTTACACGAGAGAGAGGCTGAGAGAGAGAGAGAGAGAGAGAGAGAGAGAGAGAGAGAGAGAGAGAGAGAGAGAGAGAGAGAGAGAGAGAGAGAGAGAGAGAGAATGACGTCATATTTAGAGTATTATGTCAGTGTCTGCGTGGTGACGGAGTTGCTTCTTTTACGTCACTGCCACTGTCTGACTCTCTCTAGAAGTAAAGTGTTTTTTTCTTTTTATAGTGTTTTAATTCTTTTCTGAAAAGAGTTAATTTTTACTAAAGAAGCTGAACGGTTACAAAGCTGGCTAACGAACGCATTCAATGTCTTTCTCCAAACTAGTTATATGCAAAAGTTCAAGAAAATATGACAAAAATTACGGACTCTAAATCTGGGTCAACCGACTTTCTATAAAAGGTTGTTTATGTCTTCAATGAGACATTCAATTACAATATGCTCGGAGGCTCTCTTAGCCACCCACTTAAGAAAGTATTTCACCAAGTTTCAAGCTCAACAGAAATATCGGAGATTCGCTTGTTTAAATACATACGCACACACACACACATACATACATTTAACATACGCACATACATACATACATACGGCGCTTCGCGCCAAATGTACGCTCAGCAGCGAAGTTAGCGTAACTAGACATGACGTAATTTTTATCTTGTTACTTCAATTGTTAGAAGTTTAGCCTGCCCGCCTTTGACATCAAGGACTGATGCTATTAAATTCGCCCCACCGCAACCCGTCCTAAAAAAAAAATCCCTTCTATAAATAGAAGGGACTTAAAAAGCCCAACACTTTCAGATAATAATGTCAAAATCTTATGACTTAACATTAGATGGGGTGAGGGGGGGGGGGGGTTTAACTCATTCGAGACGTGCCGCCTCCGGATACGCGGCTAATGCCGCGTATCCGGACGCGGCACGTCTCGAATGAGTTAATTGCTTTTTAGTTTCCAGGGCGATCATCTTGGTCAGCCCCACAGGGTGGGTTGTTTCCCTGCATAATTCGGCTTGGTTTTTTTTTTTTTTAATCTCCTCTTGGCCCATTTACCTCCTCTTTTCTGCCACTGCCTATAGTCTTTCATACAGGCTGTATGTGTGTTGCGAAACGATTCCCAGTAACTAAGGTCCTCGAGCCCACGACGGCCACAGTAGGCCCGCGCACGATTGTGCGCCGGCCCACTGCGGCCGTCGTTGGCCCGAGGACGTTTTGCTACCGGGGAGCAACCGTTGCTCCTAATATATGACAAGTCTTGTTTCTGCGGATGCGCCAACATTGTTGCGGACTTTCTACTGTCTAAAGGCCCCGCTACACATGCCCGGTTTTGAGGCCGATTCCCGATCAGTTTTCGAAATCGGTAGGTGATCGGGCCGGACTTAAAAAACGTGTGCACTGCCACACATTTCCCGACTTGTCAGGAGACCGGTTTGAACCGAAGATCAAAGTCGTACCTGTTCTGCAAAATGGCTGCTAGTTTTGACAGTGATGATGATGTGCTTGCATTATCAGCAGTTTGCATCATATTCGGGAAGAGGCGTGCGAAACATCAACAACGGCGGTGACTGATCACAACAGAGGCGTGTTCCGCCCGATTTGCAAACTGTGAAACGACGTGCTTTGCGAGACGCGCTCTGATTGGTTGAAGCTTACAACCGGGGCCGAATCGGATCGGGAAAATAGAGCAGGTTCTAGACACCCGATTCCCAGTCGATTGGGACCGGATCGGATAATTGACGTCATCCGATCGCAATCGGATCGGAATCGGCTTCAAAATCGGGGCACAACCGGCTCGTGTGGCGGGGCCTTAAAAGTACCATTACGCGTAACACTGAAGAGAAATTTGTGTTTGTTCTGCCCTGTCGACACACCTAATGAGCTACTATGGCAGTTTGGACATGGAGCAAAAGCATGCGTGATCGCACGTATTTATTCCGCACAGCCGTTAGCGTGTCAATGTATTTTTAGCTTTTCTCCTACTGTAGATAGCGTTGTATTTCTAGAACGGAGTGGAGTCATTGTCAGGTTACTTGACATGAAAACGACGTGTGCTGAGCTGGCTTATCCTGTGTCTAAATAAACCATAGCTAGACCTGTGTGTAGTGTTTCGAAACCAACTGTTACAGAAGTGTATCTTTGAACAGCTACGGCGGTAGTGGGCCTTTAAGTGTCACCGTTCATTCGGGCGGACCATCGATGATTCTCTCTTCGGGTACTCCGGCTTTTCCTCCACCTCCCCTTTCGTACTGGTATCGGGCCACTTTATAAATTTCAAATACAAGCCATCAAAATTTCCAGGTGGGGGAAGGAGGAAAAAAGGGGTGGGGGGGGGTGGGGTTGGGTGTAGGCCGCCAAATAAAATTTAGGGGGGAAGTGAGTATCCCCCCCCCCCCCCCACAAATATTTTTGAAAAAAAAAAAAAGGTTTTCGGAAATCAGAAGTAGGTCAAAGCTGTTGATATCACATGTTTGTCCTAGCTTTTAATCCACTGTTTTCGTCGAAAGACGTGCACTTTTGACCTGCTTCCGATTTCCAGAAATCGTCTATTGAAAAAAAAAAAAAAAAAAGTCGGTTTAAAGAAAAGCCACACTATTGTATTTGATGTTTCTGAGAAAAATGAGATTATCATGCTTAATTTCACCTTTACCTGCCTTAGGTAAATCGCCTATATAATGGCTTTTATGATGATTAACTATGATTATTATTGTTTTGTATTATTTTCGTCTATGTTTTTTTTGTGCAAAGTTAGTGTATTTTTATGTATCATTTGACTGTATATACCTGCCGTACGATACGTTACTTACACTCCGGCATTCCGTCTATTAGACCGGCTGGCAGTCGACACAAATTCAATGTTTCCTTTTTAAAGTCTCTTTTATTTATAGAATTTACTTTTTAGGATGGTTTGCGGTGGAGCAAATTCAAAAGAATGCCCACGACGACAAAGGCGGGCAGTTCTGAATATCTGACAACTAATTAAAAAACCAGATACAAATTACGTCATGTCTATTTACGCTAACTTCTCATTGAATAGTTAAAAGATCGTTTATAGAAAGTCGGTAGTACCACATTAGAGTCCGTAATTTTTGTCATATTCACTTGAAATTCTGGATGTAGCTAGATTGGCGAGAGACATTAGATAAGTTTGTTAACCAGCTTTGTATCTTTTGAACTTTTCCAGTAATAATTAATTAGTCTATGCAGAAATTAAAAAAAAAAAAAACCCTCGACTTCTGCAGAAAATCAAACAGTGGCGGTGACGTAAAAGCAGAAATTTCGTTACCACGCAGACATCGATGCAATTCTCTAGATATGACGTAGTTTTTCTCTCTCTCTCTCTCTCTCTCTCTCTCTCTCTCTCACACACACACACACACACACACACACACACACACACACACACACACACACACACACACGCACACGCATCGACGCGCTGTCAGAAGAGCATGTTCATTAGAAAACCATGTATCTAAAGTCAACCTCAATTCACACAAATTATAGCAAGAATGAAATTGTACCTTGAAATTCTAGTTTTGTCAACATTTTTCTCAGGTCTAGAAGGCAAAGCTGAACAATCACGTAAAATATAAAATTACGTAAAAACTAAAATTGCGTTATGGCAAATGACGTTTTTCAAACCAATGACGCGTATGCACTGTGCCCCTTACAGAGCTCACTGACACATTGCCAAATCTGCGAGGCTTTTTCAATAGGAGATATTTCAACATCAGAATCAGGTCAAAAAAGCCCTTGACAGCGAGGACAGCTCGCATATAAAAAGGACTTTGTGGGTTATGACTCTCATATAGAAGAGACTTTGTGGGTTATGGTTCATCCCATCTCGTTTCACATACCGCGCAAGTACTTCCTGATACTTAACTCATTCGAGACGTGTCGCCTTCGGATACGCGGCATAAGCCGCGTAACCGGAGGCGGTACGTCTCGAATGAGTTAAAGGTGTGTTTCCATATAGCGGTGGCGACAGTGACACAAACCAGGAACATAGAAATAAAGAAGTCTATATTAGAACCATGAGTGGTGGTGATTTACGAGCTGCGACTTGCTTTTGAGACATAAGTTGTGGCTCCGAGGCTCTGCCGAGGAGCCAGAACTTCGTGTTAAAAACAAGTCGGAGCTTGTAAGGCATCACCATCCACGGTTTAACATATTCATCCCACTGTCGTATGATCTCTGTTTCATGACATGCTGGTTTGACGATGGGTCGACTGTTGCTTGCGTGTTGCTTGCTTTGGTTTTTCTTATAATAACCCTGAAAGGGCCTCCCTAACCCGAAGTTCCACAGCAGAAACGTCAGCAATTCTTTATCGAGTTCCACCAGGACGTCAACAATTCGTTATCGCGCTCCGCTGTATGTTGCTTCATAATTTACGTCCATTGTGACCCTGGTCTGAGCGCAGGGTGCAGCGATAATTAACTTTTGATATCGTATGACACATATAGGCGGCACAAATTGTACTCACTTGATTACCACGCAGAAAAGACACGTGTAAAGATCAAAGGAAACCTTGCCGACAGTGGGATAACGAGTCTTGGAACCAGAACTTGTGTATCAAAAGCAAGACTCGGCTCGTTAACGCATTCGAGACGTGCCGCCTACTGATACGCGGAGGTTCGCCGCGTATCAGGCCCACTCATGGTGATATAGCAGGCATCTTTTCCAAAAATATATAATGTTCTGTTATTTTCGACCGTGGCAGGGGTGGATCTGTTACCTCGAGGGCGGGGGTGGGGTGGGGGATGTCCAACTTTTTGTTTGCGACCTTCACCGGCTGACACAAAGGCCTCTCAACGCTAGGCCTTGCTTCCACTGGCTGAAAAGCGCCAAGCGTGTTTTAGGACACTCTAAATACTTGACGAAATATCGAACGAGGGGGGGGGGGGGGGGGGGAGGGGGAGGGGGACTTTGTTATAGGATTTAAAAAAAATTTCTTTTTTGAGGGAGGGGGGGGAGGGAGGGGGGGGGGAGGGAGGGGGGGGGGGGCGGGCGGGAATCTTGAACACCCAAATTCGTCCCTGAACGGTACCGATGTTGGCACCAAATTCTGTTTGAGTTTAAAACTACAAAGTGGAGACCTACAAAATACGAATAAACCAACAAAGACATGTTCAGAGAGATTAAACAGTACATTGTACCTTGGAGTACTATTTTGATGGTTTAGTGGACGAGGAAGCCAAATGCTTTGTTTGGCACACGTGATATGTATATGCGCAAGGCAAACATACACACACACACACACACATGGAGACAAAAGCCTCAGAGTGGATTACCTACCATTTTATGTGAAAATGGGTTCCCATATTTCTATTTATTCTCGGGCTCTGGAGTTGATGCGAATGTTTAGAACTCACCTTTTAACTAAGCTCTACAACGTAAAATAAAATAGACATTTTCTAGAAACAGAGCCACTGGATGGAGAAAAAAATGGATTTCTACCAATAAAGTGGGTGCCTCTCACACAAAAACTGGCATTACAGTGAAAATGAATGTCCTCTTCAAATCATTCATTTTAGCATGGACTAGCTTAAGAAAATTAGGCGTCTGTAATAAGGTAAAGTTCACGGAACATACTGACATTGCCCAAGAATCTTGACTTTTGCCACTAGACATCACCTCACCTCCCACATCACCCCGGAACCACAACACAACAATTTTTCACAAAATGGGGCAACCACACCCTCAAATAACAAACCTCATTTTGCAAAAACATGAACAATTTATTCCCTCACACAACTAAAATAAACCCCCCCCCCCCACCTCTATCGTATCTCTCCGTCTCACTTCGGCTCACCCATGCAGTCGGACCAATGAGGTATGGATGGTAAGTAAAGTTACCCATTTTAGCGGTTTTGTGTGCACGCAAACACACACTGCTGGGACATGTTCAGTACACACTGGCTGAGTGTGTTCTAAGCTCAAATGTGCCCGTAAAACGCCCAAAACGGGAAAAACTGATTGAAAAAAAACCTTTTTACCACAAGATAATGCAGAAACAACCCTCAGAAAAAATGGGTTTCTGACTTGGGCACCCAGAATTTTACACACACCCATTTTTCATAAGGACGGTAAAGACAGTCACCCATTTTAGGGGTTTTGTGCGCGCGCGCGCACACACACACGCACACTCTCTCTCTCTTCATTCCAGGCAACTACACACATTCAACAAAGAATGAGATCAGACACAATTTCCTGTAAAAAGTGCATTATTTCATGAGATTCGTCAACCTCATGGGAAGAACAGTTTCGTTCAATGTTGAAAGACATGCCGCAAACTGGAACAGGAGTGGGAGTTTTTGCACTGTATGCTGGTCTGTGATTTTGGAACTGACGGCCACGGGCGGTCAGGACCAAAATCACAAACCAGCACACACGCTCTGCAACTGTTTCACTTTCCGGCAACACCGACAGAATGTGGATCACGTGATAGCTGTAGGGCAGTAGTGGCGCCTGGAGAGATAGTGGTCAAGGGCGTAGCAGTGAGAAGATCATACAATCATTCCCTTGGCGCTGGAAATGAAAGGCTACCCGGCAAGCAAAACGTCCTTGGCCCACTCTGCCCTGTGAAGGCAAAAGACAGTAAATCTACATTTGTGAAAAGCGAGGGTGTCACTGTTAAATGATACAGTGAAAATGTCACTTTTCACAAAAAATGGATTTACGTGTTTCTGTTTTTGTTTGGGTTTTTCGGGGTGGGGCGGGAGGGGGGTATTTCCCCCCCCCTCCCCCCTTTCCTAGCAGCACTGATGTACGGCCGGCCGTACGCGGACCAGTGAAACAAGAAGCCAGCCCGAGGACCATTTGCTCTACTGGTACAAAGTACAGAAAATTGAGGCAAAGTCAAACAAATAAGTCAGTATCTTTTTTGCATCACAGTGTTAGTTCATGCATTAACTTTTAGACGAAACCCCAAATACAATGAAGTTCGGGCATCATACGCGTTCTACAACAAATAAATAAATAAGTAAATTTAACAAAAACATCCAAGTGCTTTTGATTCAAACCGTAAACTGTGCTACTGCCGAACTAGTACTATTGGTTGGCGGTAGCGCTTGCTGTCTGGCCGATTCAAATTCCTGCAGGAATCATCACGACAAAAAGCTTTTGCGACCGCCAGAGATTTAAAAGAAACGGTCGTGTTTGATCATGGACCCTACCGAGTCGATGATCAAACTCAACCTTTTCTTTTAACCCTTTGGTCGTCGGTAGCGGTTTTAGCCGAGATGATTTCTGCGGGAATCATCGCGACTAAAACCGCTACCGACATCCAGAGGGTTAACTCATGGTACACTAAGGCCGAAATCCCCAAATTTTGCAGTTGTCCTCTGAAGACTGCAGTGCAGTGCAGGACACAGATCGACCATGATAGTTCAAGGGTGATGCCAGAATAGCTTGGCGTCCTAAGGCGCCAAGCTATTCTGGCATCACCCTTGAACTATCATGGTCGATCTGCATCTTGCTGTGGTGTGTCAGGGGTAGAATGAGTTAAGTCTTTGGCCGTTGCAATCGGTTTTTTGTTTTTTTGTTGGGGTGATTCCTGCAGGAGTTTGACCCATCAGCATCCGTAGGTAAGATGGCGCTGCTGCTGTGACAATACGCTTTCCTCGAGGAACTTCAACCGGGCTCAAGGTACAGAAAATTGTTAACTGGAAAAAAAAAATGCGAATGTGCATGCATGATCAGCGGAAGACATACACAAAAGAAGTGGAAGACTACAACAGGAAAAAAAAAAAGTGGTAACATATTTATGACATAATTATTATACATGTTATTGAACAGCACTGCCGGTTGTTTGTTCTTTTTGTAGTTTTTTTGTTGTTGTAGTTTTTTTGTTTGTTTTGTTTTGTTTTGAAAAAGCCAATGCGTCCAGTTTTGAGAAAAGCGAGATTAAAAAAAAAATTGTATTACAATGTAAATCTTGCTTTAAAAAAAAAAAATGGACATGCTAGCTTTTGCAGAGCTTATAGGTCAAAACATATGTATGCTGTCATGCTATTTTGGCCTTAAAGCTGACGCCGTAAGGTACAAAGTCGCAGACCAGCAAATTGCTATTCTGATTCAAGTTAATGCGGCAAACTTGTCATGGCATGCTTAACCCATTTAGCCCCGGCACCCTGCAGCAGGAGATAGATTGATCATGATAATTCAAGGGTAGTGCCAGATGTGCTTGGCGCCTGAAGGCGTCAAGCTCATTTGGCGCTACCCTTGAATTATCATGATCAATCCATCTCTTACAACTAGTACATAGTCGTTAGACAACGCCTCCAAAAGTTTGGAAATGCGGCCGTGAGGTTACGAGGGTTAATGGTGGTATATTGGGTAAGGGAACTGGAAACACAACGCAACAAAATCAGTAGTGTCTGTCAACATTCTTTAGTACTAGCCAATTCAGTAGCTCACTGCAACATTGCGGACACCAGAAGCACAGGGGGCATAAACCATAGTGTTTCTGATGCCAAGAGTGTTACAAAGGTAAACAGTACGTCTGTTACAGTTCAACTCTTTAACTGAGAGTTATGGGTTATTTAATTAATTCAATGAGGGAATGATGATGCCATGTGTTGTATGGGCAGACAGCGAATTTCCCCATGAGGGATTAATAAAGTATTATTGTATTGTATTGTATAGTACTGTATTGTATTGTAACTGACAACACATTGCTGACTGCAGCCTGTGGTTATTTTGAAAAGCACACTAAATGTGGAGAAAGAAAAATCGTACAAAGCACAAAGCTATAAAACTGGTGACAAATAGGACTCAAATAATTATGTGGGTGAAAAATCCAAATACGAAACAAGCGCACATGTATTCCATGGCACGGACCAAGGCAAGAAGCATGCAAAACCACATCGCTGACTTGTACGTGTCCGCACAGGTTTAAAATGATCTGAAATCAGTTTCGGTCGCACGTCAGTGACTATACAGTGCGCGCGCGCGCGCGTGCGTGTGTGTGTGTGCGCGTGCGTGTGCGAAGTTATATTAATTTAAAGTTCTTTTAGGCTGTACACACATCTGATCTCTCTTTTTTTTCCCCTCTAAGATATTGAATTATTTATGTAAGCTTATGTCAGTATTTTTCGTGAACGGTTGCCGGTGTGAGTGTGTGTGTGTTCAGTACCAGGGGCCAGTTGCACGAGTGAGCTTTAGTCCTGAGCAAACCACTAAGCAAGGTGCTCCGCTACAGCACTTTGCTTAGTGGCTGGCGCAGGACTAAACTCACTCATGCAACCAAACCAAGGACACAGTCCTAAAAACCGAGGACGCGGATTCCCCCAAACTATCGCGAGAGCAAGACAGCTCGTCGCAATGGACGATCGGCAGTGCGAGCAGGAAAACTGTACAATCGTCGACAGTTCTTAGACAATCTGAGCTTACATTTTGCCGCATGTTGTATGTGATTCACAACAAAACAATATCGGCTAAGCGTAACAGCTAGCCGTGTTGCCCACATTTCGAGGCTGGCCAATTCTAGTCTCGGCTCAAAGTCGCGTAATCTCCCCAGCGTTCTCGCGCTACTCGGGAACTCGCAACCGGCCTATTGGCATTTTCAATATGGTAAATACACAAATCTTGAATCTATAGGCACGTACGACCAAAAGGCTAACTAATTTCAGATCATCTCAGGTTTGATTGTTGTTCGATTCTGTCTTTATATGGCAAAGGCCCGAATGTCTGCTTTTGTATTCTTATTTTGTTATTATTATTATTATTATTATTATTATTATTATTATTATTATTATGATTTTCATATAAAAATGAGAGTTTCATTGCGCATGCAAACAACGACGCTCTCTCTTTTCTAAACAATGGGCATAAACAATGACGCTCTCTCTTTTCTAAACAATGGGCATAAAACAATGACGCTCTCTCTTTTCTAAACAATGGGCATAAACAATGACGCTCTCTCTTTTCTAAACAATGGGCATACATGCTTTTGTCACATTACGGCAGATTGTGGTAGTCAGCATTACATGTCAACTCATTCGAGACGTGCCGCCTACGGATACGCGGCGAACCGCCGCGTATCCGTAGGCGGCACGTCTCGAATGATTTAACCCTTTGCGTGTCGGTAGCGGTTTTTGTTTTGTCGCGATGATTCCTGTAGGAATCATCGCGACAAAAAACAGGTACCGACACACAAAGGGTTAACTGATCACACCACTGCTTACTGAAAGCGATCTGCTCCATGGCGGGCTTTAACCCGTATCATACTGAGGCTAAAAGCTTCAAATGTGTACACTGCACGCTACATTATAGTACTTACAGAAAGCTTTTCTGGCACTACCCTTGAACTATTTTAGTCAATCTTATTTCACACACTGGTGTATTCCGAATGATAAGGGGTAACTGCTAAAATTCACCGATGCAACGAGTTTTCAATGTTGACTGTAGCCGAAGCTAAGATTTTTGCACTCTTCAATGCACAAAAATTGAATGCGAGCAGTCACGCGTCAAACAGACGACGCCACTTACTGCCCTTTCGCCCAAAGGGGAACTCGAAGAAAAGAAAAGCAGAACAGTTTTATATTTTACGACATTTAAACTTTACAAGCAGACCAAAAAGATTTTGGTAGCAATATAATAAGACGTAGTGAAATACTGACGAGCGAAAGAAACGCGATATTTTTGGAATCATCGGAAACGCTAGTGTTTCCGATGATTCCAAAAATATCGCATTTCTTTTGCTCGTCAGTTTAGAAAAATTGTAATCAATGAAGAGATATTGCGCCCGGAATATCAACCCTGGAGCAGGCTGCTTTTTCCGCAGCACTATTTCAATACACGTGCATCAAAGCATAAGAAAGGCCACAGAGGAAGGAAATCCACGAGTTATGTGCCCCTGATTGGCTTTCTGAGCCGGCCAGAGGCATATAACTCGTGAATTTCCTCCCCCTGTGAAAAGACTTGAGAAAAAATGTACTCCCTGCCTCAGCAGGTGATATTTAGGCTGTTCAAATCGTGAGCACTCAGTTATATTACATTATCCTGTGTAGCAAGGGAGACACAAATTATCAATAATTTTCATTTGTTAAAGTTGCGATGACAAAGAACAATCGGTGAATGACAAATATAATAATAATAATAATAAATTGTTATTATTATTATTAAAAAGTGTAATAGGTGAATGGCAAATAATAACAACAATAATAATACAAATAATAACGATACTAAAAGTGTAACAGATGAATGACAAATTATAATAACAATATCAAATAAAATAATATCAAATAATAATAATAATATAACATGCTAAGGCAATGGAAAGACAGTTCTTATAATATAATATTTACAATTGAATATTACAAAGCTGTCGACCACTAAAATGCTGCAAAACTGGCAAGCAATTCCCTTTCTCTCTACTGCAGCCTATGTATTTTCACCTCGTCACCAATCTGAGAGTACAACGTGCGCAAATACGATCGAAAAAAATCAATTTGCATAGAAAAACAGCCCAACACACATACTGCTGAGATTCTGAATGTGACGAAGCCCATATTTAGCATTTATATTGTGCGCTGGTTTGAAACACAAATACGGTAGGCCATTAACCATTACTGTTGTCGGTGAGGGAAAAGACCAAGTCTATGTTTGTGAAAAACGAGATTTTCATTGTATGACAATGAAAATCTCGCTTTTTACAAACATGGACTTGCAGTCTTTTGCCTTCACAGGGAAGAATTCTGAGAATTCTCATCCCCTTTTCTGGTCTTTTCTGGTTTATTCAGGTCAGGGATGAGAGAGACTGGGGAAAACATTACCATCACCACCAACCACAACAGAGACCACTTTCGTTTAGGCAATTTATGGCTTTCAGATGTGGCGGATTCACTCGTTAACGTCAAAGCTGCGCCGTGAACAAAAAAAGAAAGAAAAAAACTAAGAAAGAAAGAAAGAAACAAACAAACAGATATTATTGTCCATCTGGGCTTGATCAGTGCTTCTCTGCAGTCACAATGTATCACCCAGACCGCGTCCAGAAATATTGTTAGGAAGGACGATTTTTGTTTACTTCCTTCACGACCGCATAGTTTTGCGTTAAAAGCCACAGTTCTAAGGCTAATTACGGCGCAGCAGACTGCTGGAGGCTTGGACAAGGTTTGTGCAGACCTGGAAGGCTGTCACAGTCTCCACATATCGCAAACCGGAAGCAGAAAACGGCCGGATGTTGACAGTTCAAGGGAAGTGCCTCATTAGCTTGGCGCCTGGAAAGGCGCCAAGCTAATCAGACACTGCCCTTGAGTGACTGTTGATCCGACTCCCACATCGCCGGTGTACCGACAAACTAAAAAGAAAAGAATAAAATTTGACTTTGATCTGTTTTGCTCTGCAGGTCACAAGTTAAACGGCTGTCACCACTAGATGTATAGTACAGCCTATCAAAATCAAAATTAAATGCACGATGCATGGCGAGACACCTGCCATGATTTCCAAGGGCACCCTAGTGCATATTAGAGAATGATGAATGAGCAGTTTGGATCTGCGAGTTTTAAGCTACACACTGGTAATCTACCACATCATACCCTATGCACGATGGCAAGCCACTTCACTCTATTCTACTTCCTAAATGCATACGCCGCAGCACCCATGGAAATGTTCAGTTAGTTCGTGGAAATGTTCAGTCAGTTCGTTGTAAGTCGATGGGGTGCTAGGCAGGCAAGGCCTCACAGTGACACAATGAAAGTTTTATTATCAAAGACGAAAACATCATCCAGGACGTCATAAAAATCTGTTGTTTATAGCACATGCTATTACACACAAGTCTTCTAGCTCTGGTGATGTCATTCTGAATCAGTCAACACTCATGTAACGTCATGAAGACAATGTTCATTTTTGAAGTGTAAAAAAAAACTACCACAATATCGTAGTTATACAAAGTATTATAATACTTTTATCATCAGGATAAATCCTCAAGTGACGTCATTAATTTGGTTTTCTGTAATATGTTACACGCCTCAGAAGCCCTGCATGCTAAGTTAGAATGTCGCAAGCAACGATTCTCTGATTTGTATCCACTCCTCACCTCTTCTCCCTAAAAAATGTTCTTCGTTGCCGGATCCAACATCCTCAGTGAAGTTATTCGAATACAGTCAAACTTTAGTGATGTCATGAAAATTACAGCACAACCCGTTTTGAGTGACCACCCTTGAGATCACTTGGATGTCATTAAAGACCAGCATTTAGGTGGCTGCAGCGACCTAAATGATGGTTTCTAATGATTGGTGCCACTTACTGCCCTTCGATCAAAACTTCACAAGAACACCTGCCTCTTACGACCACTTTAGTTTTGCAAAAGAAAATGCGTTTTTAGAAACTTTAGGACATTCTAAGAGCATGTGAAATGCTGGTAGTCTACAGAGATCCATAATTCCAAAGACACAGAACATTCTACAGCAAATGTGTCAAAACAAACCGCTGGACCATTATTTTCATTCAGTTTGATTTTCTTTTGTCTCTTATTGCCTCTGCCTCTTTATCGGATGGCATTCAAAATGATGAAACACTGTCAGAGACCAGGCATAGCCAAGCATACCTCTGACGTCATTCCAAGGGAAGCATATCATGAAAGCCTATCAGCACTGACGCAGTCAACACACAGACGACGTGAGCCCATCGTTATTTTTGTGCCAGAGACCAGGCACATAAATACATTCATCTGACGTCATTCCAAGAAAAGCATATGATGAAAGCCTGTGAACACTGACGCAATCAACACACAGATGATGTATGTCCACAGTTTTGATGTGAGAGGCATGGCACCGTTACACAGTTCTCCCTCACAGAAACACACGTGTCCTGTGGTGCTTGCTGACTCCCGCATGCACACTGTATAGATCCGAAGGTTTAGCTCTAGATGGTCCGAACACGTGCGAGTCGTCTGCATGTCACCTGAAACAGAAAATAAAACCAAAAGAAATATTGACCATTTTACTCAATGTTAATTCTGCAAAAGCACTATCAAAGTATCATTGCACATGACATTGATTCAGTGGCGTAAGAAGATATTTTTCACTGTGGAAGGCGGGGGACTCGAAGGCGCCGTGTCCGACATGTTACTTTCCAGCCACCAAAGGCTTTGCGGAATCAACGTGGTGTGAGGGAGTTGGGATACAGCGAATCTATGACCCAACCTAAAAACATAAAACATAAAAATCCCGATTCCTCTGTGTCATTTGGCCCCAATGGACCCCTTGACTATAAATCTTGTTCTGCACTACATCCTGACACAAGAGTCCGAAATAGCTCAGGCGGTTAAACGTCGGAGCAGGAGAGCGAAGGGAATCGCCGGGTCGTGGGTTCGAATCCAGTCCCGGCCCCGGTAGCTGGACTCACAATCCAGGGGGAAAAGACAGATTTGTTCAATAGCATGTCCGTTGAAAGGTCCTGGTAAATCAAAGTGGCACAGTCGGAGTGTGCCTGAGTTGATCAGTGTTCAGGTCGTATTCCATAGGCAATAGATTTCCCTGTCCCCCATAACCCGCCCGTCAGGGCCGTCCATGATCACCTCGGTGCTGTGGACGTTAAACCCGAACTAACCAACCATCGTGACACAAGGACGTACCATTCTGAAGCTGTACTACCCATTTTGCACAGAAGGTCTCACAGGGGGTGACTTTGAGAGACGGGTGGGTTGTGTTGAAAGGATCTCCGCAATATGGGTCTTGCTGGCCTGCATTCGTCCGGCAGTCGTAGCAGCTGAACACTGCAGACAAAAAAAAAAAAAAAAAAAGAAAAGAAAAACATAACCATCTTCGTTATTGTCGTTTTCGTGGTTGTCGTCAGCGGGGGCTTCGTTCGTCATTGTCATGTTGTCGTCATCATCATTATCGTCGTCGCTGTCAACACCATCGTAATCGTAATTATCAAGTAAAAAAAAAAAAAAGCATAGAGATTCGGATTACAGCGTGTCTTTATTTCGTGCATGTGCAACCAACCAGGCCGTCAACACCATCGTCAGCATCATCATCGAGTCAAAATCGTGTAGAGACCCGGATTACAGTGTCTGTCTGTCTTCGTTTCGTGCATGTACAACCATCCACATAGTCAGAGAGTAAGCAAAGCATCCTGAGGGAGGTAAGCCTCGACTAACCCTCGGGAGCGACGGTTAGTGGGACCTACCTCGCTTGGCGTGGTAGGAACTGTTTTATTTTCTTTAAGAGGTGGAACCCATACCTGCTCGGGCACCTACACCAAAATGCCAGGCCATTTCCTGCCCACTCGCCATCCAACTTTTGGACCAAACTCCCCCCCCCCCCCCCCCCAAAAAAAAAAAAAAAAAAAAAAAAAAAAAAAATCAGAAGTAGGCCTAGGTCAAAACTGTACATGCTTCAACGAAGACAGTGGATTGAAAGCCCGGACAAACATGCGATATCGCATGTTTGTCCGGGCTTTTGATCCACTGTTTTTGGCGAAACGGGTGCAATTGTTGATAGTCACCATTCCTAAATAATTAATCCTTTCACTGCCGAGAAAAAGTGAACAATAATCCAGCTGCAAGAGGCACAGATCCTCATGAGCCCCCGCAGTTGCGGGGACGCATGAGGATTCATGCCTCTTACTGACACCAATTTGTATCCATCTTCCTTTGACAGCTGGGGATCTTTGGCGTTCAGTCAATAAATAAATGTAATAATAATAAATAATAATAATAATACGCACAGCCTCCCCCCTCCCCCCTTCTTGCTGAGAAAGAGGCGTATGCAAAGAAGTGTACGCAGCGTGCCCCATACCAGAGGAAAATGCAGCGTTCAACATCTATTCATAACGTTTGAAGCGCATTTTCAGGACCGGAGAAATAATTAGCTAACAATTTTTTCCTACCATGACCTACGCTCACACAGTAATACAATTAATTAATTAATTTAATTTAGCCGTAACTCCTACTGACCGACAAATTTACGACAGACAAAACGAACAGAGGTACACACGTTTTGCTTGCGTGACAATAAACGTAAACAAGCTTCTGGACAGGTGAAAAGGAACACGACAAACACGATTTAATACCATTAACAGCTTGCAAATAATTGAAATTTAACAGAACCGCCAACGCATGAGTAAGTTCCGTACCGGCGGGTCTGTGATTTTGAACCTTACCTGAAAAGATAATCTGTGTGCTGGCCTGCGATTTTGGACCTTACGGCCTACAGGCCGTAAGGTCCAAAATCACAGACCAGCACGCATTTGTCCAAAATGGGCCTGCAATAGTTCGGTTATTAATGAATTAACCTTCCTTTGTGCCGCTGGTCGCAGACTGTGGCTCTGAAACCATTCCACGCTAAAAGAGCTCCTCCCGTCCGAAGAACATGGATACAAAGTGGGGTCCGCAAGAGGCATAGGTCCACATGAGCCCCCGCACCTACGGCAGTGTTTGTAGATCGTGTCAACCGCGACTGTCTTAACTCATTCTACCCCAACACCGAAATCCTTAAATGTTGCAATTGTTTTGTGAAGACTGCATTGCAGTGCAGGACACAGATCGACCATGATAGTTCAAGGGTGATGCCAGAATAGCTTGGCGCCCATAGGCGCCAAGCTATTCTGGCATCACCCTTGAACTATCATGATCGATCCTTATCTTGCTGTGGTGTGTCTGGGGTAGAATGAGTTAAGGTAGGGCAGTGGCGAGGGTGAGGACGTGGATTTTGAGGAAAAAAACAAAGAACTTGTAAAGAAGCAAACAGACAACAAGACTGTTTTTCTCTCAAAATCCATGCCCCCCCCCCCCTCTCCCCTCCCCCCCAAACAAACAAACAAACAGACAAACAAAAATAAAACAAACAAACAAAAACAACAATAAAAAACCCCACAAATAACAACAAACAACACCACCAACAAACAAACGATTCAAAATGTGCGGTGACATAGCCAACCTCCCTCCTCTAGGGACACCTAACAGAGCAGTACAGTGTCCCCACGACGCATTCTGCATTGATAAAACACACAGGATTACATCAGGCTGAAACCACGTACTGCTCACCTTTTGACAGTTCGTACTGTATAATCAAATAAAATAAGTCAACCGTATCAGGCGGTTACCTGTCTAAGCAGACTACATGTTTGGTCACATGATCTCCTTTCTGTTATTTACATCGTGTTGGTTTTAAAAAAAAAATCAGAGCGTTATAAATGACTGGAATGCTCTACCATCCGAAGCTATGCAAGCTACCAGTACAAACACATTCAAAGCCCATGTTCAATTGTTTAACCCATTACATCCTGGGGCTGATATTGTAAAATTTGCTTCTTGTCCTATGACGGCTGCATTGATGATGATGTGCTTCCATCGCGGGCGATGAGGACCATTAACATCCCTAACTACATTGTGTCTAAAAATGGTGTCTAAAAATGGTGTGTCCGGAGATGGCTGGTAAGGCCAATCCGGGCACAGAGGTGCCTCCCACAAGTGGGACACACGTGAGATGGTGCAGCATTGGAGGTGCTTGTCGCTCGTCTTTTTCTCTGGAGACGCTTTCTCTCTGCTTCGGCTGTGCGTCTAACCTCAGCGCTTGTGGATCCCCTGTTGATGTGGCTGCGCCAGGAGGTGCGATCCAGGGCTGAATGCTCCCAGGAGTTGATATCTATCTCTAGGGCTTTCAGGGAAGCATTGAGAGTGTCTTTGAAACGATTGCGCTGGCCGCCATGACAACGCTTGCTTGTGGACAGTTCACCGAAGAGCAACTGCTTGGGGATGCGTTTATCTGGCATCCTTACAACGTGGCCCGCCCATCTGACTTGATGCATCATCAGCATGGTGTGAATAAAGGGCACACCCGCAGAAAGGAGCACTTCAGTATCTGGAGTCTTGTCCTGCCACCTTATCTTCTGGATCTTGCGCAGGCATATTAGGTGAGAGTGGTTCAGTCCGCGTGCATGCCTCCTGTACACCGTCCAGGTTTCGCAGGCGTACAAGAGGGTTAGCAAGACAACTGCACGGTACACCTTGAGTTTCGTCACTGATTCCCCTACGCTCCCAGACAGTTTCCCGCAGCCTTCCGAAGTTGGCACTGGCTTTTGCAATCCTGCAATTAATTTCGTCGTCAATGCGATCTGCTCTGGAGAGGGTACTGCCGAGGTATGTGAACTTGTCAGCTGCCTGGAGCTTTTGTCCATTCACTGAAATGGAAGGCTCAACATAGGGTTGGTCTGGTGCTGACAGGTGCATGATTTCGGTCTTCTTGGTGCTGATGGTTAGGCCGAAGCTGTCTCATGCTGAGGAGAACTGGTCCATGCTGGCTTGCATCTTCGGCTCAGAGCCTGCATTAAGAGCGCAGTCATCAGCAAAAAGAAAGTCTCTCAACACAGTTTCCTTAACTTTTGGTATGGCCTGAAGTCTGCGTAGGTTGAACAGCTTCCCGTCTGTTCTGTACTTGATACAGACTACCTGGTGGCTATCCCTAAAAGCATCAATCAACATAGCAGAAAACGTCATGCTGAAGAGGGTGGGAGCTAAAACACAGCCCTGCTTGACCCCATTTGAGACAGAGAAGGCTTCGACCAGTCGCCGTCATCAAGGACTCGGGCCGTCATTCCACCGTGAAACTGCCTGACCATGGTGATAAACTTGTCAGGGCAACCAATCTTGAGCAACTCTTGGGTCCCAACCTTGGATACAAGGAATGTATGGAGCGGTTGATTGATTGTACATTGCTTAACGTCCCGACAGCAACAAGGCTTTCTCAGGACGTGCCTGCACTGCTTGTGAAAAAAAAAAAAAAACTAAACAGAACATTGAATGTATGTCGCCAGCCGGTCAAATACATTAAATAAACCTAACACATGGGGCCTAAATAAAGCTAAGACCATTTAGCAACACACATCCAATATCAAGAGCTACAGGCAGTGCAGACAGTAGGGAGAGTGTTAAAAAGGCAAATACAGGTGAATGGACAAAGGGTAGACAGAAACACATGCCCCAGAATAGAGAGGAAAAACCCACCCTGTGGGGCTGACCAGGGTGACCCTGGGAACTAAAAAGTACCTAACCCCACCCAAGTCCCCCAGGGCAGACCCGGGTGGGGGAATGTATGGAGCGGAAGTAATTGTCGTATATGTCTATATATTATAGATAATATAACTTAATATTATGCATAGATACAGATATGCATAACTGTGCAAAAAGGTACTATTGTTTGCATTTACTAAGCAGCCAGTGCTCATTAAAATGTCTTGAGTTTCGCACATGAACTTAGCCTAAACATGGGACCCGAAAGGAGGATACAAGCCACTGAAATGAGATGTTTTCGAAGGCTGCTTGGCATCTCATACAGAGATCATATCACAAACGAGGCCGAAGTGGGAAGCAGAATCAGGCAAGCCATCGGGCCCTATGAAGACTTATTAGCCACTGTGAAAAAAACCGCAAACTGAAGTAGTATGGGCATGTCACGCGTTCAGCAGGGCTTGCCAAAACACGGCATCCAAAGTAAGACATGCTACATCCGTCTTTAGTTGGGCTTGGGTTCAACGTTCCACTCGCGCAAACGGTGAAGGTAATTCTTATTTGGACCGGATATTATAGACGCCATGATGTGTGTTTACGTCATATCCGTTCTTTGTTGGGCTTGGGACCCAACAAGTTTCATATAGCACCTATAGTGGAATCACGTTTTCTCGTTTGTTCGCTACTATTTTTTTCTTTTTCAAGATATTATCCACATTGCTATGGATGTTTCATTGCTAAACTTTGCTTCTGAATTAACATTAAAATAATTTTGTGAATATGCATATGTATTGTTTCGGTGTGCATGATAGTCTCGGTATGCAAACCTAAAATGGTCGCACAGAGTGTAGGGCACGATGCGAAGGTAAAGGCCACGGAACACAGTGCCGTTTCCGTACTGTCCAGTCTCTTAGCCATAGTCAGTCCCAGGCATCCCCTAATATTTCAATCCCCTAAAAAACACTACTGCCCACCAGCTGCACATTTGCAATGCACAAAATAACAATAAAAACAGCACATTGACAGTCTCATTTCTTGGCTATGAACCTGATTCCTTACCAACCCCACACCCATGCACAGCTGAAATCAGCGTGCCCCTCAAATCACTACGTCAACGGCAACTCAACATAGGCCCACAATTGTCCACTGGATAAGCTCAGGATGGTATGAATCAAAGCACCAAACATGTTTCCTCTCATCTAACCAGAAATTTCCAGCAAATTCTAACATTCAGCCCTACTACAAATTTTCAAACAAGGAAAAAATTATTTTAAAAAACACCGGTCCTTGCACTTCCTGAACTGGCCTATGTAATATGACCTAAAGTTTTGTTTTGGACTGGGTACATAAATTATATCGAGCAGCAATTTGCTTATTATCGTGCCGAAAACAGACAGATGTGATTAATTTACCTGATCAAAATGTTTTCTTACGATTCGGACATTTTGATTTGGGTCCCGGCACTATATCAAGCAAAATGTTGTGCAATATATATATATATATATATATATATTATATATATATATATATATATATATATATATATATATATATATATATATATATATATATACACGCACAAATCATCATCATTATTAGTTTTATGCGTCACCAAACAGACAGCAAAGAATATTTAATCGATACATGATGCATCGCACTGCCGGAAATGTACTTCCGGATCCGGTTGGCGGTTATTCCCCGTGCTCTCTCTCTCTCTCTCCATCCCCGTCACTCTTTCAAGAGTGCGTTCGCGTGTGTTATCCCACTTTGCCCTGACACACTATCGCAAGAAAATCGATCGACCATGATAGTTTAAGGGTGGTGCCAGAAGAGCTTGGCGCCTGGCGCTAAGCTATTCTGGCACCATCCTTGAAATGTCATGGTTGATTTGTCTCCAGAACCGTATGCAATCTCCCAGAGGACAACTCTAAGCTTGGGGATTTGACATTAGGGCACAGTAAGTTCAGCTTGCATGCGTGGGTGCAAGTGCGTGCTACGAGTGAGTGTGCGTGCGTGCGTGTGACTACTTTGGAACCAGGCTGCTGTTTCACCTGCTCGCCACAGGCACGATTCGGAGGCATGGTTTGCACTCATGAATATTGAATCAAGTAGCAGCAGTTTATGAAAGGCCATATTTATTTTTCAACCTAACGATCTTAAAAATTAATTGGACAGCGAATGCAAATGACACATATCATCCCTACTTGTTGGGGTGTGCGGATATACAAATTCATGGCTGGTCGCTGTAATCTACTTAGTATTTATGAAGACTATTGCAAAGCCGAAGCAATGCCAGTAGGGAGTGTTGGATTTTGTTTTCAAGCTGTAATACAATGCAATCTCTCTTTTCACAAAAGAACAGTCTGAGAAAAGGATAGTATATCCATTTTTGTGTAAAGCGTGATTTGCACTGTAATAAATGAAAATCTCGCTTTTCACAATAAAATAGGACTACCTGTCTTTTGCAAAATTAAGGCAGCGTAGGCCAACCGCCCTTTTCATCATGCAACATTTATTACCCGCAATCAGCCATGAAACATGATTTGGAAACGCGATTTGGACCGACAATGATAGTTCAAGGCGCCAAGCTATTCCAGCACCACCCTTGAACTATCATGGTCGACCTGTCTCTTAAATGTAACGTTCAGTCTTCAGAGGACAACTATAAGATTTGTCAGTTTCGACTTGAGGGTTTGGTTCGTTGTGTCATTTTGTGCGATATCCTTGATTTTGTGCTATTAAAGCAACCTGCTCTGGGGTGAAAAAAGGTTAACACTTTTCAATTTCTCCTTCATAAAATGTTCTTAGTGTGTCTTAACCCATTCAGCCCTGACGCACTATAGCAGGAGATGGATCGACCATGATAATTCAAGGGTAGTGCCAGATTAGCTTGGCGCCTGTCGGCGCCAAGCTAATCTGGCACTACCCTCGAATTATCATGGTCGATCCATCTCCTGCAACTGGTGCACAGTCATTAGATGACGCCACCAAATTTTCGGAAATACGGCCGTCGGGCTGAATGAGTTAAAGCATCCTGCCGTAGGGGAACAAAAAAAAGGTTTAACACTTTTCAATTTCTCCTTCATAAAATGTTTTTAGTATGTCTTAATAATGCTGCAAAAACAGTTCATGAACTTATAATGTTTGAATGTCGTCAAATGAAAACACCGTTCTGCTCTTCTCATTGGCAGATAGGTGAGTTCCGTCGGACTGGTGTCATGGGTAGTAGAAAACAACCGTTACATGTGTCTAATCCCAAGGACTGCGAAAAGAAGAGTAAAAAAGTCTTAGTTGAGGCAAACAACATTGAGAACCAGTTGTCCGTTGGAGGCTCGTGAAGTTACACATTGCAGCCTTTACGACATTACAACTAGCAGACCTAATTTTAGACTAAAGGCAGCTTCACAGAGATGAAGACCATCATTAAGTCTGTATACAGACCACCACAACGGCCCCTAGACAGTTACCATCAGCTGTCCAGACAAGAGCAGGTGACCATCTTTCGTCTGAGGACCGGGCACAACCGACTCAATTTCCACCTGCACAGACGCTTCCACCTCGTGCCATCTCCCCTGTGCCCATGTGGAGAAGCAGAGCAGACCGCAGAGCACATCCTCCAGGACTGTGGGAACCACCAGCCGCTGAGGGAGGAGATATGGCCGAAGCCCGCCACTCTACAAGAGAAACTGTACGGGCCTGTGGAGGCGCTACAGAAGACCACAGATTTCATTTTGAGAGCCAAACTCCAAGTGTGACGGCGTTCGAGAAGAAGAAGAAGAGGCGGCTACCCATAAACACGAATCCGATACGAAACCGATCCGAATCCGAAGCGGGTCCGAAACCGAACAAATCGTGCAAGTCCTTTTCATGTTTGTGTGTTTCCATATGTCCGATGCCATAAACGAATTCGCATCCGGCTTCGAACGAAAATGACCTAATTTTGGAAGGAAAATTGCATCATCGCATCGGGTTCGGAGAGTGCGGTGGTCTCATGAGGATCTATGTCTCTTGATGGCTAGAGTTACATCCATGCTATGTTTAAAATGCATCGTATGCTATGTGTAGGGGGGGGGGGGGGGGTCAAGAAGTTTGAAAATGTCCGATGACAATACAATTAAAAACAAAACAAAACAAAACAAACAAACAAACAAACAAACAAAAAACCCATCGTGTATTTGGAACTGCGGAGAAATGTAATATTATTGCTTACTTAACCTAATGCTTTACAGCGGTTGGACAAATTCTTCGATTAAAACTTTGTGCCTATCGATAATTGCTTATCATTCGACGAAAATACTTTGAAGATATTTGGAAGAAATGAACTTTTTTTTTTTGTGGACGGCTGAACACACTCGTCGATTAATGTTCTCATATGCACAACGAATGAACGATAATGATACAACCATTCGGGCGCGACGCGTGACAAAGTTGATGTAAGGTATACGCATGAATTATTTATTCGATCAAGACTCTTCAGTATATAACGGCAATAGTTAGAATGATTAGGGCTTGACAAATTATAAAGTTTATGCACGGTTGCCGGGCAGTTGAACGTACAAATATGTATAGGCCTCAGACATTGCTCTTCATGCCGAGAAAACGTGAACACAATCCAACTGCAAGAGGCATAGATCCTCATGAGCCCCCGCGACTGCGGGGGCTCATGAGGATGTATGCCTCTTGCTGAGACCAATTTGTATCCGTACTTCTTGGACGGTTTTGGCTTTTGGTAGCTGAATGAACAAAAGATTCCAGAAAAAAAAACAATGCACGTACAGTGTCAGGGAAGGGGCAAATGGAAATCCTTAAAGGCCCACTACTGCCGTAACTGTTTAAAGACACACTTCTGTAACGGATGGTTACGAAACGCTACACACAGGTCTAGTTATGATTCATTTAGACACAGGACAATCCAGGTCAGCACACGTCGTCTTTATATCAAGTGACAAGGACTCCACTCCGTTCTAGAAACACAACGCTATCAGTGCGAGAAACAGCTAAAAATAGACTGACACGCGAACGGCAGCGCATAATAAATAATAGCGATTACGCGTGTGGTTTTGCTGCGTGTCCAAACTGCTGTTAAAGTTCATTAGGTGTGTCGACAAGGCATGCGTAACAAACAGAATTGGTGCTGAAATGTGTCTTCAGAGTCATGCGTAATGGTACTTTAACTCTTATTTCTTTGCCTTAGGCAAAGGCTGCTGTCATCGACTGACTTCAGCCAACTGTTGTTATAGCAATGTTATCTGGGGATTATCAAACCATGGTAAACTTCCATCATAACAACCTTTATTTTCTGGAGTCCGAGATTATAAAAAAAAGTCCTTTTTAGTCGGACTGTGGCCACCTAGACGGTGGGGTAGTATTAGAGGCAGCCACACACGCATTCTGAAATTCCCAGTAGGCAAAGGTCCACGGGCCTACAACGGCCGCAGTCGACCCGCGCAGGCTGTGCGCGGGCCCACTGCGGCCGTCGTGGGCCCGAAGACATTTTGCTACTGGGGAGTGTAGTCACCTTAATGGTGTGGTAATTAAGCCAGGGATACACGCAAACCTCTCATCCTGCTGGGTGACTTTGAGAGTTTTCAGCCCAGGAACGCAAACAATTATTTTAAACCCATGGACAATGGTGGCCGATCCGTCTAATAGTGGTGTTGTAAGAATGAAAATGTTAACACATTCGCGGCCATCCAACGACAATTAACGAAATCAGCTGAGCGTGTCGAACTTTGAAGAAAGTTTTTGCATGCATCATTGAACTTAAGATACTTGTGATCAGTTTGACGAATTCTTAGATTAATGGATCACCGACTGAACTGCGAAGAAAAGTTTTTATGCATCAGTGAACTTGATACTTGCGATCAGTTCGACGAATTCTTCAATTAAACGATCATTTTAGCGTGTCCAGCTGTAAGAAACGTTTTTGTGCATCAGTGAACATGATGCTTGTTATCAGTTTGATGCATTTTTCTATTAAGACTCTTCAATGGTCTGCAGTACTCAATAACCCTAGTCGATGTCATTCGGGCGTGACGAGGGCATAATGGGTAATCGAGCAGTTCGATGTATTCTGCGTATGACACGTGACAGAAACATCGTACTGCTGGTTCATGGACAGGACGCTACGCAATGTACAATCAATCATTCTTGGACACTTCGCACCGCAATCTTGAACTTCGCGCCGCATCCTTAACAGGGGAGGATCAGTTAGCTCCCTTCGTATACATTTTGTTTGTAAAATCCGTGTTCATTGAGCGACTAAAAGCCACGACTGTCCAAAGAGCACGGATACAAAGTGGTCTCAGCATGAGGCATAGATCCTCATGAGCCCCCGCAACTGCGGGGGCTCATGAGGATCTATACCTCTTGCAGTTGGGTAGTGCTCAATTGTTCTCGTCAGTGAAAGGGTTAAGACAGCTCTTTCTAAAGTCGCGGACCTGTTTGTTATACTTTCGTTGAACGACCTGACCGGTAGCTATTTTTTTTTTTTGGTGGAAGATTTAGTTCACGATTATGCACTTTTTAGCGTTGTTAGCTGTGTTGTTTTAAGAGTTCTGGCCTGGTTTATTAAGAACGTTTTACACAAGCGACCTCCTGCACCTTCCTTCGTTACCAACTGCCGAAATATCAAAAAGCGGGAGGGGAGGAGGGGGGGTGGGGGTGGGAGGGGGGTGGGGGGGATTCAAAACTACCAAAAAGGGACGGGAGTTTGATATAGCATTTTAAAGAATTTTTGGCCGGTAGGGGATCAAAAAGGGGGGGGGGGCGTGAGAGGAATGAGGGGGTGTCTGGAACCCCTACGATACACCCAACCCCCCTCCCAGCTAATACTTCGTACTGCAGGATGCCAATTACAAGCAAAAATCTTCGCCTCCATAACTCATTCGAGACGTGCCGCCTCCGGATACGCGGCATAAACCGCGTATTCTAAGGCGGCACGCCTCGAATGAGTTAAGCCAATATTCGACTGGAATACTAAGCATTACATACATAATTATATTTGTGATCACAGCGAATATTTTTCGGCTTCTTCAGTCGTTTGACGAAAGCCATGATGCTGAAATAAAACTGAATCGACACACGCAGGAAAATGCGGTTCGAACTGTGCGCCCGGTGCCCGCTTCTCTACCGTGGTGTGAAGAAGTCTAACCATGCTTGCTTGGCAGTATAAAACCGCACATATTTTTAAGAGCTGTTGAACAGGCGTGTTTACAGTAGAACATCATTGTAATCATTCGAGTTATAAGTTATTGGTTGCCTGGCAGTGAAAAAACTGCTTCTTTTGAGGGGTATACATTATGTAAAAAGTGTATTCTTCACACAGCCCACCGTATACTTATAATCGTCTACACTTGTCTATTTCAATTTAGCAGTGCATCATCCATGATAGTTCAAGGGTAGCGCTAGATTAGCCTGGCGCCTTGGAAGGCGCCAGGCTAATCTGGCACTACCCCTGAACTATCGTAACCGCATATGACTGACGATATGTGTGCCGGCCAGTGATCTCAGTGGCCTTACGCCTCTAAGTCGGAAGGTCCAAAATCACAGGGCTTGGGCTATGTGAAGCAAAGGCGGGTCGTCCCTCAATACCCCAACAAAGACAAAGGCTTTTTTTTTTTTTTAAGAGCCATTAAAGGAACTTTTCAATAGGCAAAAGTAGTCTTAAGTGTTTAGCAAAGACACACAGTCACCGGACTTTTCACAAGTGAATGATAAAAACCGAACAAGCGAGAATCAATTTTATGATTTTCAACAGTCTCGAAAGACTGACAGAGCACGTGAACCTAAAAAATGACTTTCTGTTTGTATGTTTTGTTAAAACCAATCAATACAGTTTCCTTGAATATTGATAGCAAATGAAATTTACTTCAAGGCTGTGACACGTGACTGTCGTAACTCGTTACTCGTGACAAAACACTGTACGTCGTGAATCGCGATTGCCGTATCCTGGTCTTCGAGAGTGTCGGGACGTGATTGTCCTAAGTTTGTGACACATGACGAAACGCTGTCGTGAAACGTGATTGTCGTGACTTTCACAGTCGACTCGACTCGTGACGAAACACTGACGTGAAACTTGTTTGTCAATACGTGACTCGTGACAAACATCGACGTGATACGTGATTTAATGTCATAATTAACCCTTTTTACCGTCGGTAACGCTTTTTGTCGAGGTGATTCCTGTAGGAATTCCTGTGATTCCTGCAAGAATCACCTCGACAAAAAGCGCTACCGATAGCAGAAGGGTTAAAGTTTTTTACTCTTAACAAAACACTGTTGCGACACATGATTTAACGTGCTCATTGCGATGCGTAACGAAATACTGTATCGTGACATGTAACTCGTGAAACGTCAGCTGAAAATGACTGATTTTTGTTATCTTAGTGGCCATCAAAAAGCACAGGCTGGTCCACAGGAGTCAAAGCAGACAAGACGCGTAGATCCTCATAAGTCCACTGGTGGCTCATTAGAATCTGTGTTCTCAGTTGTAGATCAACGTTGGCTTGCTAAGGACTCATGCTGGTCGCTGGAGGCCTATGCTCATGCATGCTTTATTTGACGTTCCCCGCAAGTGTTTGAACATCTTTGTTTATCATCTTTGGGCACCTTTGTTTAGTGCCCACCCACTCTAGACTACAACACAGGAAGAGGTTTATAGCGTCATAGACTAAAGGCCTCGATCCAGGAAAAGACAATGACATACGCGTATACGGCAGCGTCTTACGAGACATGTCCGATCATATGCCCGATCACACAGTAGCGCGACACACTCTGGCACTGCCGGCCCAGAATTACAGCGAAGGTGAAGTTTATCGCTCACCAGGCTCTGGCGTTACTTTGATGATGAAACGTTTATTAGAATAAAGTTTTAGGCATTGAAATGCCTCACTTCCAAACTGTCCTTTTGAAGGCTTAGAAATGTGTTGTTGGATGAGCGTTTCCACTGGCTTTTGGAGTGGAGCACTGTCGGATGCCTCATTCCTTGATGCGAAAAGAGCATGTTCGATCTGATAGTCTGATTGTGACGTGAAATTCAGCCTGTCCCCATAGCAACTCATATCATCCGTCACTGCCATACGGCATTGCCTTATCGTGGATCCAGGCCTTAACTTAGAAGCGATCCGCACACTACAGAATAAATCAATGTTTCGGTTGGGACCAGCAAGAGGCATAGATTCTCATGAGCCTTCGCTAGACTGCGGGGGATCTCGCAAATGGATTTGGCTCGCTCTTATACAGCGTATAAATAAATATTTGAATTTGCCGCTATGAAAGTGACTACCGGATGTCTCTATGAGAGGATCGAAAACAGCCGGAAGAAACACGAAGGAAAGTCATCACACCAGTCTTAAGTGTTGGGATACAACTGAGTCTGGTCCCAGACGATGCAGGATATATAGATTGTTACATCAGTATTTAAGTGATACTGAGAATTTCACTGGAGCGGTTTTAAAACCTTATCCTATGAGCGAAAGCGAGTAGGATAAGGTTTTAAGACCAGGAGAGTGAGATTCTCAGTATCACTTAAACACTGATGTAAGAATATATTTCTTACTCAGCTTTTTTTTTGTGTGTGTGCATAAATCTAACATGAGGTGGTTTTCGGCATGCGCCTAGTCACAACACAACCGCCATTGTATCTTGGCAAAGATCTTGACGTAATTTACTTTGTAAACTGTGACGTCAATATTTTGGATGACTGACATATGTTGCTATATGATGATGTAATAGCACAATACATGACGCCAGAGTGTCAGTCGTCACAATGAAATGACGTCATTGCGCGTGTGCTGAAAGTAGGTCAACTTTCAATATCGCGTGAGCCCGTACCTTTTTGTTGACGATGTCCGCTGGTGATAGTGACCTTAGAAAAGGACTAAATAAACAAACCTGCTGGCATTTTCCGCCATTATCCGTGTTCTAATTACAAGTTGACTTCACTCAACAATACGCACTATTATAAAAAGCACTGATGTCTACTGACAGTCAAACGAAATCTCCGCGCTGAGTCAGTCGACAGTCCAATACGTGGCACACAACAGGGTCACCATTTGGACAAACACACATCGGAAGTATCACACACAGGTTCATAAATAGACATAGTTATTAATGTCTGTGGTCGCACCTAAGGCAGCTTATCCGCCTGTTTTCTCCAACATCGGATGCATGCGAGAGGGAATTTGCGCGATGAAACATGTTCAGCAGTATCAGATTTGCTGGGTTCTGTATGTTTGAAGCATACATTTGGTGGTGTTCCCTTTAGCCTATGTGAATGTAAATTTTACGTCCTTTGCAACATTTCAGAAAAGTCTGACGTGAACTTCAGACTATGCGGGCCCTAGATTGTGACGTTAAAGAGTTTTGTGGTGACGTGATTGTTCTAGTACGTGTAGTACACACATTGTCCCAGTATCAGTGACGCTTAAGGGGTAAGTCTCGCTATGTTTTAGCGGAAATTTTAAAAAAACGTGAACATATCCTGCTGAAGTCTAAACAGCCAGAATGAACCTGGGCGTAACTCTACCCAGTGTGAATGTGTGCCGTCGCCATTCCACTGAGATATTTTTTATTTGAGTAAATTTAAGCCGTTGTCGATTTATGCTGGGTGGAATCATGCTGTGAAGATTCACGCTGTGTTTATTTAGTTCTAAAAATAATGGAAAATCAGACGAACACATTTGCACTGTGTAGATGTACGCCAGGGTGGATTTGCGCGGAGTACATTTCGGTTAGTAGTGTCAAGCTAGGAAGTTTATGTCCAAATATTGCGAAATTGACCACTTCAGCACCAATGGCGGTAATCGGAAGGACTCTGGTAAAGTTTTGTTTTGGACTGGATACACACATTATATTAATTGAGCAACATTTTGCTTGATATAGTGCCGATAAACAGACAGATGTGGTTGCTGGACCTGATCAAAATGTCCTCGTCGTTATTACTCAGACATCTTGATTTTGTTATCCGCACTATATCAAGCAAAATGCTGCTCAATATAATATAATATAATACAATACTAGCGCCTCCTCTTAACAAAGAATGAATGGGCAGTGCGTCACGTACTTATGTGCATTACGCCATTCTTTGTCTCGAACTGGACCCTCCCGCGCAGGGAACCAACAGCTTTCTCAGCGCCTGAGTAATCGCCCATGTCTTCTTAAAAAGGAATCCTTTGCTAAAACTGCCTGAGTGCGGCTGACGATGAATCGATCATGACAATACACAACAAAATTACGATTCGAGCGATAGGAATCGGTCTCAAAGGTTCAAATCGGTAAATGGCTCACTTAAGGCTTCCCTACACGGAGAAACGAAATGCACAAGAAACGAAACATTTTCATTGCATAGAAATGCCTCCTCCGCACACGCAGAAACGCGATGAAAAGTCATTTCGATTGGTACAGGGGAACTAAGTCTTCACTGACACATGCTCTGGTTTGTGTCGGTGGATATCGGGTCATATTTCTGACTATTGACGTTTAAAAACTAAACATATAAGACATGTGTGCCTTCACTTACACAATTAAAGTGAAATTACGACCATATCGAATAAACGTTAGCGCCTTTGAATGCGTAAACAGGGCTTGTTCAAGTGAATCGAGGATGCCGCGGTCTCGAAGCGATAGCCGCCATATTGTAGGCGGATTAGCAGAGCAGCCGATGAAAGTGGGGTTCATAAAACTGACAGCCGAAAATCATATTTTGGTGGTACTTTAGTGATGATACTTGATAGATTCCATTTCGAAAATGATTTCTCCGCTTCAAATTAAATCTTACAGAATCGTGCGTCACATCACGCAATTCTAGCCATAATAGACCTGAATCCACGGCATCGCTTTACCATTTCACGATGTCACAGCGGCAATAGCAAAAAGCAAAAAAGCATGCAGGCGCCCTGGTTGTGTCTGTCATGTGAAAATGCGATTGACGACAGTCAAGGAGATGCTAGCATCCAGTGCTTTTTGTGCAAAGAATTCTGCCACAAGTCGTGCTGTGGTCTGACCACAGCACAGTTCAATGCTTGCAGGGGTTCAAAGCTACTGCAGTGGACTTGTGAACCTTGTGGGGACAAAGAGGTAATTGTCAAATCTCAAATTGAGGCCAAGCTGGATGGCATCTTCCAGCTGCTAAGAATTATGACTGACAGACTGGAATATTTGGAAAGTGTGCATAAGAAAGAAAACATTGACAAAAGGATTGATGAGACCATTGAACAAAAAGTTAAGGAATATAATTTGCAGGAAGCTGAAGAGAGAGGAAAGAGGAAGTTGAACATAATTGTGGCGAATCTGAGTGAGAGTGATGGGGAGACAGCAGAGGAAAGGATGAGAGATGACAGAAATAGAGTACGCGAGCTGGCGAGAAAGATGCCAGATGTGGATGCAGGTGAGATAGATAGCCCAGTCAGGTTGGGGACCTTTAAAATAGGACAAAATGTCAGACCAAGACTGTTGAGACTGCTGGTGAAGACTGAAGAAACCAAGAAAAAGATGTTGAAGGATTGATTGATTGATTGTACATTGCTTAACGTCCCGACAGCAACAAGGCTTTCTCAGGACGTGCCTGCACTGCTTGTGAAAAAAAAAACAACTAAACAGAACATTGAATGTATGTCGCCAGCCGGTCAAATACGTTAAATAAACCTAAAACATGGGGCCTAAATAAAGCTAAGACCATTTAACAACACACATCCAATATCAAGAGCTACAGGCAGTGCAGACAGTAGGGAGAGTTTTAAAAAGGCAAATACAGGTGAATGGATCTCGGGTAGACAGAAACACATGCCCCAGAATAGAGAGGAAAACTCACCCTGTGGGGCTGACCAGGGTGACCCTGGGAACTAAAAAGTACCTAACCCCACCCAAGTCCCCCAGGGCAGACCCGGGTGGGGGAGAGATGTTGAAGGGGATTTTTGATCTGAATAAAAACAAACCCCCAAACATGCGCATTTACATCAACAATGACAGTACCCCTAAGGAAAGAGAAAAAAAAAAATTAAGGAACTAAGGGAGGAGATGAGAGAGAGGGTGCAGGGAGGGGAGGAAAATTTGATGATAGACTACAGAGCACTGAAGATCGTCACCAGAAAAAAACCAGACCTGTTGGCGCTAATGCAGCACAACAGGATGCTTCTGCCACGCAAGCAGGGGCAGACAATTGACAGTATGACAGCCCACACAAAAAATCTTCATTTGTAAATAAGTGTACATATACTGAAAATGACACTAGACATTCAACTTCAGAAACTTCAGATTCCTCTTTGTCTTGTCATCTTTCTTCTTGTCCATCGTCTTGTCTTTTGTTTTCAAGTGATTCCAATTTTTGTACCGTCATCTATAGTAATATCGATTACCTGTTAAATAAAAAGAGTGAACTTTTAAAAAGGATTGATGATATAAAGCCTGACATCATTGGTCTTACCGAAGTAAAAGCTAAAAACCAGATCTATACTCCATTGGATTCAGAATACTCATTACCGAATTATGATATGTTTCTTAACACAAACCCTAAAAGAGGAGTTGCCCTTTATTTTAATAAAAAGTTAAACGCTCAAGAATGTAAAACACTGAACAATAGTAAGTTTGAAGAGAGCTTATGGTACTATTTTGTGAGTGCTTCTGGTGAAAAAATTCTTGTTGGTTGTGTGTATAGAAGCCCCAACTCCACAACTGAAAACACAGATTTACTATTACAACTTTTACGATCCGAGGAGATACAAGCATATGACAAAATTTGCATTTTCGGAGATTTTAATTTCCCTTGTGCAGGATGGGATGGCTCCTGGACAGGGGAAAAAATAATCAAATTGTTGAGTGCATAAGAGACGCCTTCCTGATTCAAATGGTGAAAAACCCAACAAGACATAGGCAAGGTCAGAGGTCGACATTAGATGACCTAATCTTAGTAAATGACGAGTTGCTAACGTCAGATATTCAACACTTGGATCCCATTGGCAAGAGTGACCATGATGTTTTACTCTTCCAGCTGTATGTACCTAAGGTTAAGGTGACGCAGAGTATTAAACACTCCCTTAACCTTGGGAAAAAAAAAGTCTGCGCTGACAACGGTGACTACAGGGGCTTCTACGAAGCACTGAAAGCAGTGTATGGCCCCAGGCACCTGGTACAAAGTCCCCTGCGAAGCGCTGATGGACAGGCACTCCTCACAGATAATACCTCCATCTTGAACCGCTGGTCGGAATACTTTCAGGACCTCTTCGGCGCTGAACGCACTGTTCAAGAAACAGTCATCCTCCAAATCCCACACCTTCCACTAAAGGTTGAATTGGACGATCCGCCCACCGCCGAAGAGACCCTCACAGCCATCCACCAGCTCAAGAGTGGCAAAGCAGCAGGCATTGACGGAATCCCGCCAGAGATCTGGAAACATGGAGGCCCAGCACTGCACAACAAGCTCCACGACCTCTTTCTCTGCTGCTGGGAAAAAGGAACACTACCAAAGGATCTCCGTGATGCAGTCATCATCACCCTGTACAAGAACAAAGGAGAGAAGTCTGCCTGCTCTAATTATCGTGGAATTACCCTGCTGCCCATTGCCGGGAAAATTCTCGCAAGGCTGCTCCTGAATCGGCTGGTACCTGCCATCGCTGAAGACCACCTCCCAGAGGGCCAGTGTGGCTTCAGAGCCAACAGGAGTACCACCGACATGGTCTTTGTGCTGAGACAGCTTCAGGAGAAGTGCCGCGAGCAGAACAAAGGGCTGTACGTAACGTTTGTCGACCTAACAAAAGCGTTTGACACTGTGAGCAGGCAAGGTATGTGGCAGATCCTAGAGCGACTATGTTGTCCCCCAAAGTTCCTCAACATGATCGTCCAGCCCCACGAGGACCAGCAAGGGCCAGGTCAGACTAAACAGTGACCTCTCAGAACCATTCCCCATTCGCAACGGCGTGAAGCAAGGCTGCGTGCTGGCACCGACCCTCTTCACCATCTTCTTCAGCATGATGTTGAAGCAGGCCACAGTGGACCTCGACGATGACGACGCAGTGTACATCAGGTATCGTCTCGATGGCAGCCTGTTCAACCTCAGACGACTGCAGGCCCACACGAAAACCCTAGACCAACTGATTCGTGAGCTGCTCTTCGCTGATGACGCTGCCCTCGTTGCACACACAGAGAGAGCCTTGCAGCGCATTACGTCCTGCTTCGCAGATGCTGCCCAGCTCTTTGGACTTGAGGTCAGTCTGAAAAAGACAGAGGTCCTTCATCAGCCGGCACCCAAGGAAGAGCATCGCCCTCCCCACATCACCATCGGCGAGTCCGAACTGAAGTCTGTACACCAGTTTACCTACCTTGGCTGCATCATCACGTCAGACGCCAAGCTGGACAAGGAGCTGGACAACAGGCTGGCAAAAGCGAACAGTGCTTTCGGGCGACTATTCAAGCGGGTGTGGCACAATCAACAGCTGAAAAAAGGCACCAAGATCAGCGTGTACAGAGCTGTCGTCCTCACCACCCTGCTGTACGGTTCCGAGTCCTGGGCCCTCTACCGCAGCCAACTACGACTCCTCGAACGCTTTCACCAGCGCTGCCTGCGTACCATCCTCAGCATTCACTGGAGTGACTATGTCACCAACGTCGAGGTCCTTGAACAGGCGGAAACTGTGAGCATCGAGGCTTTGCTGCTGCGGACACAGCTTCGCTGGGCGGGGCACGTCTCCAGGATGGAGGATCATCGCCTACCCAAGATCACTCTGTTCGGCGAGCTCGCCACTGGACACCGAGACAGAGGGGCACCAAAGAAGAGATACAAAGACGGTCTCAAGAAGTCGCTTAGTGCCTGCCAAATCGACCACCGCCAGTGGTCTTCGCTTGCTGCGGACCGTGACACCTGGCGCTCCACCATTCACAAGGCAGCCGTCTCCTTTGAGGACTCTCGCAGAGCTAACCTTAAGGACAAGCGGCTTAGAAGAAAAAACAGAGTTGTCGTAACTCAGAACCCTGACCAGACCTTCCCCTGCAGCCACTGCGGTCGAACCTGCCTGTCCCGGATTGGCCTCCGCAGCCACGAAAATGCCTGCAGACGACGTGGGCAAGCCCTATAGAATCTTCGTTCGCGAAGTCAAGCCAAGAGAACCTTGGGAAGGGAGACTATGATAGTCTGAGAGCATATATGGCAAATATTAACTTTACAACTACTAAACCTGAAAATTGCGGAGTGGAAAAATTCTGGGCATTAATTAAGTCCTCGATTCTGAAAGGTATGGAGTTGCACATCCCAAAAGTGAAGAGCAAATCACATAAAAGAACACCATCTTGGATGAATAAGGGTACTTTAAGAATGATTAAAAAGAAATACAAGTTATACAAAAGATATCTTCAAACTCAAGAAGGTAGAGATTACCAAGATATATTACCCTAAGAAATGACTGTAACAAATTAATAAAGCGTAACAAAAAATTGCATGAAAGAAATATTGCAGATAAATGTAAAATGAACCCCAAAGTGTTTTGGAAGTATGTACAGGAACAAACTAAATATAATTCTGAAATAAATGCACTTAAAAAAGAAGATGGCACACTTGCTGTAGGAGATCATGAAAAGGCAGCAACATTGAATAAATTCTTCTCAAGTGTATTTGTGGAAGAAAATTTGAGTAATGTTCCGTTGCATGGTAGAGGCTCAAAATAGAATGGGTGCACCATAATAGATATCGTAATAACTCCTGATATTGTCAAGAAAAAACTAAAGGAGTTGAATCCTTCCAAAGCTCAAGGTCCAGACTGCATCCCTCCCAGAGTTTTACAAGATTGTACATTGCTTAACGTCCCGACAGCAACAAGGCTTTCTCAGGACGTGCCTGCACTGCTTGTGGAAAAAAAAAAAAAAAACAACTAAACAGAACATTGAATGTATGTCGCCAGCCGGTCCAATACATTAAATAAACCTAACACATGGGGCCTAAATAAAGCTAAGACCATTTAGCAACACACATCCAATATCAAGAGCTACAGGCAGTGCAGACAGTAGGGAGAGTTTTAAAAAGGCAAATACAGGTGAATGGACCTCGGGTAGACAGAAACACATGCCCCAGAATAGAGAGAAAAACTCACCCTGTGGGGCTGACCAGGGTGACCCTGGGAACTAAAAAGTACCTAACCCCACCCAAGTCCCCCAGGGCAGACCCGGGTGGGGGAGTTTTACAAGAGTTGTGTAATGAGTTGGCAGAGCCACTTTGCACATTGTTTACTTTTCCCCTTGAATCAGGTATTGTACCGCAAGACTGGCGAAACGCAGAGGTAAGTGCGATTTTTTAAAAAAGGTTCTAGGTCAGATGCAGGAAACTACAGGCCAGTAAGCTTAACGTGTATAGTATGTAATGTTTTAGAGTCTATAGTCCGAGATGAGATCGTTAATCATTTTACGGTGAATAATATGTACACTGAATGCCAACATGGTTTTAGAAGGAAACGATCATGTGTTACTCAGCTACTACAGGTTATGGATGATATAACCTCCTTACTGGACAACAAAAAAACGGTTGACATCATATACCTAGACTTTAGAAAAGCATTCGACACTGTTCCTCATGAACGGTTTCTTCAGAAACTAGAGGCCTATGGTGTATGTGGAAACATTTCCAACTGGATAAGAAGTTTTTTACATGCAAGAGAACAAATGGTAAAGGTTGGAGAAGCAAAATCGGACAAAATAAAGGTACTGAGCGGCATACCTCAAGGTAGCATCTTAGGACCTATATTATTTACGATATTTATAAATGACTTGCCAGATTGTGTTAATAGCATGTGCAAAATTTTTGCAGATGATACTAAAATCTATAATGAATCGAGCAATAAAGACGTGTTGCAGCACGATTTGGATCACTTGCAAGAGTGGTCCGACACATGGGACTTACATTTTAATGTAGAGAAATGCAAGGTCTTACATGCTGGAAGGAACAATCCTGAACACGATTACTTGATGAAAGTGAACAGCAACATTAAAAAGGTGGTATCTTGTGAGGAGGAAAGAGATTTAGGTGTGGTCTTCGACAAAGTTCTATCTTTTGACCCCCATATTCAGAACTGCATCAATAAGGCCAACAAAATGGTTGGAGTAATTAAGAGAGCTTTTAATTATTTGGACAAGGACATTTTTAGTAAACTGTATAAATCACTAGTCAGACCACATTTAGAGTATGCAAACACTGTATGGTACCCAGGTTTAAAGAGACAACCAGCTGCGCTCGAAAGGGTACAGAGACGAGCAACAAAGCTGGTCAAAGAATGTAGAAATATGACTTATTCAGACAGACTTAGATACTTTGGATTACACTCCTTACGCGGACGTAGAATACGGGGAGACTTAATCCAAGTTTTTAAAATTTATAATGGCATCGACGACCTAAAGTGGAACGACTTTTTTGCAACACCATTCTGTGACAGAACCCGAAATTCTGAAGGGAAAATCTTTGTACAGCACTGTAACACTAAGCTGCGGAAGTTTTGTTTTACTAACAGAGTTGCCATTGTTTGGAATGACTTACCAGTTTCATTAAAAAAAAAAGCATCTAATATAAATTCTTTTAAAAAAACAGCTGGACGAATTACCAAAATTTAAAGAGATTTTTTATTCCTATGATGAATGATTTTATAGGAAAATTGCATGCATAGCAGACCCATAAAGGAACTAAAGAAAGAAAGGACATTTATAAAGGCCTCACGGCCTATTTTGTCCTCACAATACTACTACTACTACTACTACTACTACTACATTGCTATCTTCAGTGTTTGGGCTTGAATGACGTCAGATTGGCAGCGGACGACGCTGATTGGGCAACGGTAGAAATGTTTCGGCGAAATGTTTCGCAAAATAGAGACAGGTTCTATTTCGTGAAATGTGTCGTTTCGCATTTCGTGAAACGGTGAAATGTTGGTGAAATGTCTGAAATGCGGACATTTCGACGAAATGTTTCGTTTCGTTTCTCCGTCTGAGGAAGCCTTTACAAAACAAAAACAGGCAAACAAACCCAACGAAAAAAAACAAACGAACAAAAAACAAACAAACGACGGCTGCATATAACTGCTAGATAAAACCCAATACGCAAAAGCCCGCGCCATCGGGACGTCGGCCCGATGGCCTTTTGCGCATTGGGAAGACCGGAGGCATGATTATGACATTGATATTGTCAACTCGTTTCTCAGCTTCACGAAAGACTGACGTGAAACACCCACGTGAGGAACAATAAAGCATTGTAGCTCATTAACCCGTTTAGTGCCGAGAAAATTTGTAAGAGGTATAGATCCTCGTGAGCCCCCCGCAGTTGCGGGGGCTCATGATGATCTATGCCCCTTGCCTGACACCACTTTGAATCCGTGTTCCTAGGACAGATAGGGCTTGTAGATGTTGAATTGACGAAGACTGCGGCCGGAACACAGTTTCCTTCAATAGGCACTGAACGGGTTAATGCATTATCTGCATTGCCTGAAGAGCACGGTGCTTTTCACTTCCAAATGCGCAAAAGGCCATCGGGCGCACGGGCCAACAGCGGCCGATGTCGGCCCGATGGCCTTTGCGCACTGGGTTACTGTCTCTTTAACTTATTCGAGACGTGCCGCCTCCGGATAAGCGGTATAAGCCGCGTATCCGGAGGAGGCACGTATCGAATAAGTTAAGTTTTGATAAACTAGGACAAAGAAGAGGTAATATCCAATTAGGGAACTAAACTAATGAACAAGCACTACTTATCAGCCATCGAAGTCGACTTTTTCAATGCAGTGGGAGGTGAAAATGTAAGAATACTGCCCCTTGAAGACAAAACGCTTATAGTCCAACACATATTTGTTTGGTCTTCGAAGTGTAGTCAGGTCGGTATGACGCAATCACAGTTTGTGTACGCACGTAACCACAGAAATGGAACGCATTCTGCATATGACGTAATACGCAGCAGAGTAAACATGATGCCCTAAAAGAGGCATCGTATTTACAATGGTGCATGCTACTTAAAACGGCCTGCTTCAGGAAATAAAGGGTTACTAGTTCTCAATACTATTTTATAAATGTTCTTAGTATGTCTAACAATAATGCTGCACAAAAGGGCTAAGTTAACTTGCAGGTCCGTGGCGCAGCGGTAAAGCGCCTGCCACCAATACTAGAGGTTCGATACCCGGTTCCAGCATCGGACTTTTCTCCTCTAGTAAGTCACTAAGTGTTACCGTTAATTCGGGCGGACCGCTGGGGGTTCTTTCCTCGGGTACTCCGGCTCTTCCTCCCCCTCGACTTTGGTATAAATTTCAGCCCACTCAATCAACTTTCAAATACAAACGATTTAAATTGCCCAAACCCCAGTAGCTTGCTTGAGTTTGCCCTTAGCACCACGTGAATGTTCTGTGTTTATGATACAGTGTGTGAGTGAATGCGCGTGATTCACGGCGTGAGCGTGCTTGTTGGGTTAAGTTCGCGGCGGCGCTTTGAGCCTTTTTTTCAAATGGGATAAAGCGCCTGTATAATGCACTGATTTGTTTATTTATTTAAATCTGAATGTCGTAAATTTTCTGCTCTTTTTCTCCTTTGTACGCATGGCAGTTCCACCGACACGCCGTATCAATGGACTGTAGTCCAACTCGCATAGATTGTACAAAGTAAGGATCGGAAAAAGCTGAGGCAAGACAACATTGAGAATAGGTTCAACTCATTCGAGACGTACCGCCTCCGGATACGCGGCTCATGCCGCGTATCCGGAGGCGACACGTCTCGAATGAGTTAATCAGCAAATTTTAGCAAGCAAAGCCCGCCCTGGAGCAGATCGCTTTAATATCTGCCATGTATACCGGGCATCCAGACTCAACACTCAACACAAATGATAAAGAACACACTTGTGTTCGTACAAAAAGTACATCATTGAGTAAGTTGTGCAGGCTTCAGTGTCGGACTCAGAAATATCCCCAGGCTATCGCTGCCTGTCTATTCATTGTTGTCGGTTGTGTAAAACGTCCTTAATAAACCAGGCCAAAAAAATCTTAAAACAAAACAGTAAACGACGTAAAGAAGTGCATAATCGTGAGCTAAATCTTCCAGAAACACAGCTACCGGCCAGGTCGTTCAAGGAAAGTAGAACAAAACAGTTCCGTTACTTTACAAAGGGCTGCCTTAACCCTTTCTCTGCCGAGAGCAACTGAGCACTACCCATCTGCAAGAGGTATAGATCCTCATGAGCCCCCGCAACTGCGGGGGCTCATGAGAATCTATACCTCTTGATGAATCCGCTTTGCATTCGTGTATGTTTGACAGCAGGGTCCCGCTGACGTAGAATTAACGATTTCAGAAACACAATCTGTGTTAACTGGCAGTGAAGGGGTTAACCTTGTTATACATGCAGCCACCGGTACTGTTTCACAGCACCGGTGGCTGCAATGTACTGGACGTTAAAGTACCATTACGCTTAAAACTGAATACAAATTTCTGCACCGGCTGTGTTTGTTATGCCTTGTGGACACACCTAATAAGCTTCTATGGCAGTCTGTACATGCAGAAAAGCACACGCGTAATCGCACTTGTTTATTCTGTGCTGCCGTTAGCATGTCAGTCTATTTTAAGCAGTTTCTGAAAGCGTTGTATTTACAGAACGGAGTAGAGTCATTGTCAGGTTACTTTATATTAAGACGACGTGTGCTGAACTGGATTGTCCTGCGTCTAAACGAACCATAACTAGACCTGTGTGTAGCGTTTCGAAACCATCTGTTACAGAAGTGTACCTTTGAGCACTTTCGGCGGTAGTGGGCCTTTAAAGCGGGACTAAGTACGTGTGGATTTGCCGAACTATATTTATCATACTGGCAGAGTAACCGAGCTCCATGAACTATCTTGAGACAGTCAGTACGTAAAAAATTAGCTTGCGGATACGACGGTATTAACCCATTTAGCCCCTAACACCCTACAGCAGGATCGGCCATGATAATTCAAAGGTAGTGCCAGATTTGCTTGGCGCCTAATGGCGTCAAGCTAATCTGGCACTACCCTTGAATTATCATGGTCGGTCCATGCCCTACAACTTGTAAATAGTCGCTAGGTGACACCTCCAAAATGTTGGAAAAGCCGCCGTGGGTTTGAATGGGTGACACGTGATAAGTGGCTGCGATCACGTGTACACATCAGTTTTGAATTCGGTTGAGAACAAAAACACATTTTAACATGATTTGAAAATAAAAACACACTTTAACCCAATTCATCCTGATACACCCATTGCTTGAAATAAAATTGAAAGCTATTCTGGCACCACCCTTGAACTAAAACAGTTGATCTATCTCCTAATCTGTCATGTAGCCTTCATAGGACAAGAAACAAATTTTACAAAATCAGCCTCAGGATGTAATGGGTTAATATGATTTGAGAATAAAAACACATGTTAACATGATTTACACTGTGATGCTATTTTTACATCTTGACACATCGCTACACTGGTTAAAGAAGTCTAGTAAAGCAGACGTACTCCCCAAAATGGTGTTGGATGTTTTTTCCCCCCCAACATATTGTAACATGATTTAAGAATTAAAACGCATTTTAATATGATTTGAAAATAAAACCACATTTCAATATGATCTGAGAATAAACACCAAATTTTAATATGATCTGAGAATTTAAAAAACAAACACTCTTATAATTATGGGTTTTGAATAAAATCGAACACAAATGACGCTGAAATGCTGAAATCTGACAGTTTCGATGTTGCTATCAATGCAAGTTTCTTTCTTTTTTTCTTTTTTTTTTTGTTGTTGTATTTGTACACTTTATTACAGAAACAAAAATCTCAGTAAAAGAAGATCCTCGGGCCGCCATCGGCCTAGGTGGGCCCGCGCACGGCAGTGCGCAGGCCCACCAAGGCCAACGGCGGACTGATATCACTATCAATGCAAGTTTATGCATCATCATTTTTTTCGGTTTAATTAATTTTTTTTCACAAAAAAACATGCCAAATCATTCATCCGGTTCAGTTTTTTTTTTCAGTTTTTTTTTAAACGGTTGCCAACTTCTTTAAACAATCGATGAGATCTTGCGGTTTGTCACGCAAATGTCTTCACAAGTCAACAACAAAACGCTCCTCCCCAAAAACCAACAAAAAACCAACAAAAAACAACAACCCCAAAACAAACAAACAAACAAACAAACAAACAAACAAGATGAGGATTTCATCCCGAAGTCTACCGTATTGTTTGGAGCTCACATTTCGTTTTTCTTTAAGGAACATTCATATTTTAAAGTGTATCCTTCTGATCCATTTCCCCCCTCTCTGACCCAATCTCTGATCAACAAACACCGGCGCACACATATAAAGACGGATACACAGCGCTTGCCGCCATTAGTACCATATGTGGTGTAGCGACAGGAATTCTGAAGAAGAAGAATAGCGCGAGCAGGAAAATGACGTCATTATAAGATCACGTCATGGCATCACTAGTCCCACGACGCCGTGTACAAAGTGACGAATCTGATGTTTCACGTCACCCATCCGACAGACACGCAAGGGTGTCTTCTACACAGCCTCTTCCGGTGACTGTTTTCTTCCACACAGCCTCTTCCTGGGCTGATTGTTTGATGTGAGTATAACCTGGCCCCAAAACTTGCAAAAATGAATTACTTATTATTCAAAATGTTGATGAGGTACAACGCCTGATTACGCACTCATTCAATATCTGCCTTTAATCTAGCTGTATGCAAAGTATCCAGTAAGAATAAGAACGAGATGAGGATTTCACCCCAAAGTCTACCGTATTGTTTGGAGCCAGATGCGTTTATTTTTAGGAGCATTAAGAGTTGTTCATATTTTTAGGCTTATTATGCTGATCCTTTTCCCTCCTCTCTAAGCCAACCTCTGATCAACACCGACACGTCGGCGCACACAAAGACGGACACACGGCGCTTCCAGCCCTTAGTACGCTCTGTGGGTTCGTGTAGCGACAGGAATCCATCTCCTTCTACTCTAACCCACCCTCTGATCTACACACACTGGCACACATAAATAAAGACGGACACACGGCGATTCCCGCCATTCGAGAGCTCTGTGGTCTGCGGTAGCATAGCTATTCTGAAGAATAATAAAATGAGCAGCGAAATGACGTCACTTCAAGCTTCACGTCATGGCATTATTTTTTTTAATATTTTTATTTTTTCCTTCTCTCTCTATCTCTCTCCCTCTTTCTCTCTCTTCCTCCCCCCTACCCCCCTTAACACTTCTCTCTAGCCCTCTTTCTCTCTTTATGCTTTTTCTTTTACCCTTCTTCCCCTTCTTCCTGCCCCCCCCCCCCTCTTCCCCGCCCCCGTCTCTCTCTCCCCCCCCCCCCCCCTATAATTTTTTTTTTTTTTTAGTTACCCTTGAAGACGGTTTCACAACTACCTACTCTCCACTTATACCAGTATTCTCTTACTGAATTTGATTATTTGCTTTGTTTCAAATGACTTATTACTTCTTGTGTACCGTGCTAAATGCTGGTTGTTTTTTTTTCTTCCCGGGGTCCTCCCGTTTTTCCCCGAGGTAGTCCTCAACTTGAAGGTGATATAAAGTTTGCCTTCAGGTTGGTGTTTAGCAGGCTTTGTGTATTAGACACTCAGCCTACTTCGTGCCCAAGGGTACTCCCCGTACGTTCTCTTTTTTTCTCTCTCTCCCTCTCGCTCTCTCTCTCTCTCTTTCTCTGGCCTCACATACACGCATTTACTTTTGCTCGCTCCAGCGCGTGCTTACTCACACTCTTGTCTCTCGTGTTCCCGCCGTGAGATGGCATTGGTTGCCTGCTCGGCGTTAAACCCAAATAACTAACTAACTAACTCGTGTTCAGTTTCTCTCCGAGTCTCTCTCTCTCTCTCATGATTTTTTCCTTGACGTCATTTTTACTTTTTGCGCACTTTTGTTCTTCTTTTTTTTTTCTTTTTCGTCACCTCCTTCAGTTGCCACATTCCTTCTGCGAATGAAGATAAGTAGCGGCTAATCTCTCTGTTTGTTTGTTTGTCTATTTTGACAGAGGGTATTTACCCGAAATATTAATAAATTGTGTTGTACCCGTCTTTTCTAAGCGTGTTTCTTTCTCCGTTGGGTACTTCATGGCATTATTAGCCCCACGACGCCGTGTTCATAGTGCCGACTCGATGTTATACGTCATCATCGCAGTACTAACATTTGACGTATCAGATGATCAACTCTGCATTTTTTTTTTTGGGGTGCTGATTTTCATGACTAGAGCTTATAGACCTAATTCTACCCGAGGGCCTGGACAAATAGCAGACTTATGCAAACACTGTTTATGAAAAATCATGCGGGTATTAATGAGAAGATATTTTTTTTCGTAAAAGAAAAATTAAAGTTATGTTAACTGTTTTACAAATGACTCCGAAAAAGTGCTGCAGAAAATTTTCACACCTACGGCATACAGGTCACAATTAACCTAATCGTACCCGACAGCCGAGACAAACTGTAGGCTTATGTAAATACCGTATACGAAAAATCAAACGATTATTAATGAGAAGATTGTTTTTGTTCGTAAAAAAGATTCAATTGTTTTAAGATTAACACATATAATTCGTAAAATTAATCCCCAAAACGTGAAAATATATTAATTTACTAAACAAATCACTCAAAACGTTCTAGAGGTACAATGCTGGTTTACGAACTCATTCAATATCTTTCTTTTATCTAGCTATATGAAAAACATCTAGTAAAAAATAAGAAAAATTACGGACTTCAGTGTGGATCAACCGGTTTTTGTGAAACGGCCATTTTCTCGCCAATGAGCATCTTAATTAAAAACATATAAAAAAAGTCTCGAGATAATTCTTTTAGGGACAATATCCTAAAATTTCAAGCTTATCCGTCCTCAAACGCGGGTTCTAGTCGCTGTCTCACACACACACACACACACACACACACACACACACACACACACACACACACACACACACACACACACACACACACACACACACACACAAACACACGGCGTTGACGTCAAAAAGACGTTCTCTAGAAGGTTTGCGTAGCTAGACGTGACGTCATTTTTATCTTGTTACTTCTGTGCCAGAATTTCTGCTCCGCATGCCAAAAACGTCATGTGCATGCTCCGGAATGCGCTCCGAGCAGCCCTATTTCAAATTCTACCGTATTTTTTAAATACGGTAGACAAAAATTACGGTCTCAAATGCGGATCAACCGGTTCTTGTGAAACGTTCATTTTTTCAATAATGTGCATATTTTAATTTAAAGGAAGGACAAGATCCTAAAGTTTCAAGCTTGTCCGTCCACAAATGCGGGCTCTACTCGCTCACACACACACACACACACACACACACACACACACACACACACACACACACACACACACACACACACACACACACACACACACACACGGCGCTTTTTGGTCCTAGATCTGCGTTCAACAGCAATGTTAGCGTAGCTAAACGTGATGCAATTTTATCTTGCTACTACACCGTTACAGTGTGACGCCTGCCCGCCCATGTTTTCGCTTAGTAGGAGTTGAACGCGGTGAGACCAGCCTCATTTCAAACCCTACTGTAGACAATACAAATACATAAAAATGGCCCAGCGTTTGAGTTGATCTGAGTTGTCTTTCTAGTCGTCTGGTGCTCTTTTAAATGGTGTTCATTTATTCATTCTGCGCAACACTCATACAGTTTTTATGACGCTAATAGTCCGCCACGCTTGTTTTAATTCACACACCGAACTCCAACTAGTTCTCTCAGGCTGAGGAAGTCTGGAGCAATTTTCGGTCACCAAGAGGCATATATTGTCATGTGCTCCTGCGTCCGCAGGGGCACATGAGAATATGTGCCTCTTGCTGATGGAACGAGCTGGCCTGAAATTTGTTTTGCCCATCCTAATGTTTCCGGAACGCTCAGCAACTTTATCGCCATTGTGATCAGACCGTGACAGGCATTCAAGTGAACTTGATCTGCCGTCGATGCCGCTCGTCGATAGTCCATAACCAGGCGTTTTCGCCGATCTGTCGTGTTATTGACGACCAATTGTCAATGTTTGCCGATCTTTGTTGTGTTTTATCCTCTTCTGTCACACCATTGACATCGTATTCTCTGTGGCCGTCTGGCCTTTTGTGTTATTTTTGATCGTGACGCCACCTCGACCCACCTTCAAGAATACAACAAAGATCCGGAGGAACAAAGAGCATTTTCAAGTATTGTAATTACATTTCAGCGCCTTAATCAACCCTATAGCGCAGTTCTGTGTGTCCTTGTCTCTGATTTTGGGCCTTTCGGGTAAGAGCCACACGGTGCAAAATCACAGATCAACAATTCCAGTATTTGTAATGCAAATGGAGGACAAACAAATTTATGTTGGTCAATAGTGAATACAATTTAGGCCAATGGAAACGAAACACATAGCCTAATTAGACCAATGGAAACGATACGAATATTTAACCCTTCGGTTGTCGGTAGCGGTTTTTGTAGCAATGACTCTTATAGCCAGAAGGGTTAACCCCGTCGTGCATGTAACACCCGTAAACAGTATCAATGCCTGCTTGCACAAGGGGGTTAAATAGGAGAGAAAATATATGGACATGTACACAGTACCATTGGCTGCACGCACAGAGGCGGTTAAAGGCGCGTTTGACTTGCCGCGGAAGCGTCGCATAGCGTTGCCGCCGGCAGCGCTTTATGAAATTTTCGCGACTACTGATGCTGGGCACCTTGAGCGCGTAAAAGCCTTTACTACCAATCACCATTAATTGTTAAAAAAAAAAAAAAAGGAAAAGTATATGAAACCGTGTCAAAACCAACGCCAAACACCTCCACCCGTCCAAAGAATAAGAATAGAAATGAGACCATCAAGAGGCATAGAACCTCATAAGCCCTCACCCCCCCCCCCCCCCCCCGATCTATGTCTATTGCAGCTGGTGGTGTGCAATATTTCCCCGACAAGAAATGAGTGATGCTTGACAACTATATCAAATATCTGTCACGATGGTAACTACCCAATGCACAAAAGGCCATCGGGCCGACGTCGGCCCGATGGCCTTTTGCGCATTGGGTATGCACTGCGGACACAACACCAGGGCTGGTCGAAGGCGGCGGCGGGGGGGGGGGGGGGGGGAGGTTACCCCCAGCAGCAACAATAACAACACCAGGATCACGTAATTTATGGCTGGCTTGGACACGTCGGGTTTGGACACATCGGCTCCAAGACACATCGGGCTCTGGTCAGATTGGACCTTGGACACATCGGGCCTTTCCAGTACGCAAAGGTCCTCGGGCCCACGACGGCCACAGTGGGCCCGCGCACGGCTATGCGCGGACCCACTTCGGCTGTCGTGGGCCACAAGATGGTTTGCTACTGAGTGTTGGATTGAACAGGCCATGGACACATCGGGCCTTGGACACATCGGGCCTTGGGCACACAAGACTTTAGTCACATCGGGCCTTGTACACAACGGGACCTGGACACATCGGGCCTTTGACACATTGGGCTTGGTCACGTCGGACCTTGGTCACATCTGGCTTGGACACACCGGACGTTGGTCACATCGGGCTTGGACACATAGGGCCTTGGACACATTGGGCCTTGGTCACATCGGGCCTTGGACACAAAGGGCCTTGGACACATCGGGCCTTGGTCACATCGGGCCTTGGACACAAAGGGCCTTGGACACATCGGGCTTTGGTCACATCGGGCCTTGGACACATCGGGCCTTGGACACATCGGGCCTTGGTCACATCGGGCCTTGGACACAAAGGGCCTTGGACACATTGGGCTTGGACACACCGGCCCTTAGACACGTCGGGCTTGGAGACATCGGGCTTTGGCCACATCGGCCTTTGCATACAACTGGAATTGGATACAAAGGGTGTTGTACACAACAGGCCTTGGACACAACGGGCCTTGTACACAACAGGCCTTGGACACATCGTGTTTGACACATCGGGTTTGGACACAACGGACCGCGTACCGTGGACACATCGGTTCGTGGATACATCGGTTCGTGGACACATCGGGCTGACTTCAGACACTTTCACTGGAAGTTTGTGACTGACCTTTGCCTGGCCAAAGTAGAGGGACGCACCGAGAGGCCGGACACTTACTGTGGTACTGAAAGATCGACACAGGCTCCCCATTTAGACAAACCCATATGTCTCTACTGTAGCGTGTGCCTTAGAAATGATGACGATAAATATTAAAATGTAAACAGATCAAAGATTCAAACGATATTTCTTGCTTCAGCCAATATCATGTACGCTGCAACATTATGCTTTTAACCTTTGAGCCAGCAGGGCACACTCCTGACCCGCGATAGGCCTAGTCTTGTTCGTCTTCTATGTGGGACAAATCGACAGGGCGTGCTTTTTTCTTTATTTTTTTTATATAAACACACCCCGATGGCCTCTGCGTATAAGAGGAAACACTGACGTAAATAAACTCAAACCTTGTCAGAAAAAGTATTGATCGCAACGAGCCCCTGCGATTTTAATGAGAATTTATGCAACCGCAGAATATCTAGAAATAGCTGCAAGAACAACCAAAAATATGGCAAAGTCAACGTGCCATGCAAATGAAGCACTAAAAAGCTTTGTTATCAAGAGGGATATAATTTAATGAGTCCCTGCAGAATGCAGGGGCTCATGAGGATCTATGGCTCTTGCACACCAGCGTGATGGAACAAGCAACAAACAACACAAAGAAAACAGACACACACCGTAGAAAAAAAAACAAAAAACCGAACTTCAGGAAAAAAGCGGAATACATTTTAATGAGCCGCTCACAGAGTAAACAAAGGTCATCGGGCCGATGTCGTCCGCAGTGGGCCCGCGCACAGCTGTGCGCGGGCCCACTGCGGACGACGTCGGCCCAAGGACCTTTGTTTACTGGTCACAGCAACTCGCGAGGCTCTGTGCCTTGAGCGGACGGTGCAGTCAACTCTGGTTATGTATATTATGCGCACACGCGAAACGCAGGAAGAGACACATTTGCTGGACTTTTCAAGCAAAAAAACATTTCATCGCCTACACGAGTACAGCAACCGCTCGATCAGTCGCATCATTAATAGCGGAGCACTTACGAAAGAAAGTTGACGTGTTAAAGCTTATACTGAACATAGATACAAACATGCAGTGGTTACAGTATGTAATGGAATATATTTTGTTTTTCTGTCTTCAATTCACGATTGGCGCAGGTAAGCCTATTTTATAAATATTAAAATTTTTAATAATAAAAAATAAATTCACCAAGTGTTGAAAATATACATAGTATGTTAAACCTATCAAAATGAAATTCATTTGCTTTAAATGATTTACTGCATTTTATTGACTTTGAATCTAATGAAGTTGAATGTGGTGTTGCATACAGTTTATTCCTTGTGCGTGAGTAAAATAAAACACAAACAAAAGAAAACAGTACTATAGGAACAAAACCAAAAAAAGATCCAAACAATTAAGACTATCGCCGCTCGTGTAGATAGAGTTGATTAAAACGTTTCCATTAAAAAACAAAACAAAACAAAACAACAACAACAAAAAATAAAAATAAATAAATAAAAAAAAATAACATGGAGTGGTTTTTTTTTTTGTTGGGTGGACTCGCGTTCACTCTCAAACCAACCCGAGACTCCTTTTTGGCTATGTGGATGCGACTCACTTTTAACTTGAATAATTGCTGCTTATAATGTAAAGGTTTGTTGTAAGCGAAGTCGGCAGAACCGCGGGGACTGAATTTTCTTTTGTTATATCCGAAGTGTTGTTATATCCGAGCTTCTTATAAACGGATAATTATTTTACAAAGATAAAATTGATTGATTGTACATTGCTTAACGTCCCGACAGCAACAAGACTTTCTCAGGACGTGCCGGCACTGCTTGTGAAAAAAACTAAACAGAATATTGAATGTATGTCGCCAGCCGGTCCAATACGTTAAATAAACCTACGACATTGGGCCTAAATAAAGCTAAGACCATTTAGCAACACACATCCAATATCAAGAGCTACAGGCAGCGCAGACAGTAGGGAGAGTTTAAAAAGGCAAATACAGGTGATGGGACCAAGGGTAGACAGAAACACATGCCCCAGAATAGAAGGGAAACCCACCCTGTGGGGCTGACCAGGGTGACCCTGGGAACTAAAAAGTAGTTAACCCCACCCAAGTCCCCCAGGGCAGACCCGGGTGGGGGTACAAAGATAAAGAACAAATTTGGCCGGTACCTCCACAAAAACTTTGTTGATCCGACTTTTGTTATATCCGGCCTTGTTATAAACAGAGTTGAGTATATTACTAACGTATTTTGATATGAATGGGGACGGCAGCACTAACACGTTCTTCATCCGTTTAAATTGTTAATATCTTTGTTGTTTTTCCCCCACTTGGAACATGCGACATTGACAAATACGAAATCCTAAACTATTAGAAAAAAATCTCAAAGAAAGAAAGAAACACGCGTATAAACACACTTTATTAAATTTAGGGTTGAAACCTTTTCCCAAATGAACAGACCTGAAGGCAGGAATACACTTCTCTACTTATCTTTGTTTAGAGAGATGTAAAATACCCATTTCGAAAACAACGAGTTTTTTAAAGCGTGTTTTTTGTTTGCTTGTGTTTTTTTTTTTTTTTTTTTTTTTTTTTTTTTTTTTTTTTTGCGTGTGGTATTTTCGATTTTTTTTTTACGCCTTACACGTGTTGGTCTACAACCATTTGCATTCAGGACTACCCCAGTAGTACCCCTAAGTAGTACCCCAGTAGTGAAACGTCTTCGGGCCCACGACGGCCGCAGTGGGCCCGCGCACAGCCGTGCGCGGGCCCACTGCGGCCGTCGTGGACACGAGGGTCTTTGCTTACTGGATACACTTTTACTTCTGTGTTTGTCGCTCTCTTCCCGGTCCTCATGACAAAAGAACGCGCGATTTATAGCAGAAGTCTGGTGGGTCGCAGTTACACAGACGATAATAAAGATGCTAGTGATTATCAGGGATTCTGTAAAATCCTTGTAATTATTATTATTTTTTTTAATAGTGATGGCAGCGTCAGGTTGTCGGCTGATGGTATAAGACTGCATTGGTCGTCTCCATCGATTCGCTACCGCCGTCAGTGAACAGAGGAAGGCAACCAACATGTACACTGCTTTCACTGGCTCAAATGGGACCAGCGAACCCTTTGGCTGTCAATAGCGATTTTGTCGAGGTGACTCCTATAGGAATCACCTCGACACAAATCGCTACCCACAGCCAAAGGATTAAAGCGATCTGGCCTGGGGCGAGGGTTTGGATTATTAAACTTCGTCGCTACGACACGTTCTCAATGTTCTTTTGCCCCAATAAGATAACAAGAAAAGAGTTCAACAGTTCATAATATCTCTTTATATCTGTTCCTAGTATAAGGAATTCCGATAATGCTGCACAAAAGGACAAACTTAACTTTCGTGCAAATCCCTTCTCTGCCACTGTACGTACATTTTTGTTTCTGAAATGTTATTCATTCAACGACCAAAACCGTCCAAGAGACATGGATACAAATTTGTCCCAGCAAGAGGCATAGATCCTCATGAGCCCCCGCAGTCGCTGGGGCTCATGAGGATCTATGTCTCTTGCAGTTGGATCGTGTTCACTTTTTCTCGGCAGTTAAAACGATCTGCTCCATGGCGGGCTTTGAATACAACCATGTCTATACAACGGATTCGCAATGTTGTCTTGCTAAGACGCTTCTATCTCTGTTATCACAATTTATGCGAGTACACACATACGCAACATACGTGAAACTCTCCTATGTATGTACAAAGAAGAAGAAGAGCAGAAATGTCTTTCATTATAGAATATTCAAACTTACTAAAGTTTTTGTCCGGCATTACTGTAAGACAAACTACGAACATTTACAAAGAAGATATCGCCTGGAGCAGGTCTTTTTAATTATTAATTTTGATTATCGCAAAATTTAAATATTTCTGTCCTATCTTTTGGTAAGTATCAGCTTTCTCCGACGGACCAAATGACAGTAACCAACCACTGTTAAGTGTTTCTGCTGACATGTCTTGTGAAAAGATGGGTAGGAAATCTCAACTAAGACAGGACAAACATTAAAATCTCATTTTACTGAGGTATTTTAGCACTCAAAGCCCGCTCTTATCTACTGCAGGCAATTAAAAAAAAAAAGTTGGCGTCTGCGATCAATGAATGTATTCATTCGCTAAAGACGGGCCACTGCGTTTTCACCTTCAGCCTGAATAAGTCATGAAGAAACTCATTGACACTAAACCCCAGTTAGCGAAAGATATCAGGCCGATGTCGGCCCGAGGAACCCATTCTTACTGGGCCTAAAGTCTCCTGCTGATACACGGTAACCGGCAATTGTCGGCGGAAATAGAAAGAAAGGCAACACTTCAGAATGACATGGTCAAAGACAAAACAGTTTACTAAATTTTTCAAAGTGGACTAGCCACATTAACAAGAAGACAGGAAGATACTTATTTATTTATGTTGTTGTTGATTTTTAGATGGTACCGTAAAAGTGATGGATGTTGCCCGGGGAAAAAAAAAAAAAAAAAAAAAAAAAAAAAAAAAAGAAAAAGAAGAAAGAAAGAAAACCACCTCAGAATTACCTTTTTTTTTTTCAAAGTGGACTACTCACACTAACAACGAAAAGAACAGATAGTTCTAGGTGTTTGTGTGTGTGTGTGTGTGTGTGTGTGTGTGTGTGTGTGTGTGTGTGTGTGTGTGTGTGTGTGTGTGTGTGTTCGTTGTTGGGCTTTTTATATCTTAAATTAAGTACCGAGATTTCAACATTTGACGAGCAGCTGTCTGCGACTAAAAATTCCTGAAATCCACACACCAACATGGTCATGAAAAAAAGTGAGCGATATTCTATGTCTCACCTAAATGTGTATGACCTATTTTCTACACACAGTTTTGCTTTTTGATTGTAGATAAACAAACAAAAAAGACAAAACACCAATCACGCGCACATTACCATGTACAGAAAAGATATGTAGTGTATCGTCCTTGTTTTTTTGTGGTTGTTGTTTTTGTTTCCTTGTCCAAACGTTACCACTTGCCCGTTTGTTCATCCTAACGTTACCATTTGTCTTCAAATGATAAGTAGCGCATTGCCCTTTCTTGTTTGTTCTAATCTTACCATTTGCCACAGAACGATACTAGTGCACAGTCCTGTGTGTTTGTTTGTCATGGCGTTACTGTTTGCCTCCAAAAGATTAATAACGCATTGGCCTTGTTGGTTTGTCTAATTTGAAAGAACGAACACAGCCCCATAGGCAAAGCCTCTTGGGGCCCACGACGGCGGCAGTGGGCCCGCGCCGTGCGCGTGAGGCCGTAGTGGGCCCTAGGACCTTTGGAAAAGCAGCTGACTAAATTTCGGGTTAAATATAGTTACATATAGTCAATATAGTTAACTTTTTGTGCTCTTCCTTTTAAACCGTGTTTCTTTCCTTGTCGGCTATTTATCTGTATTTCGCATGTATTTTGTTTCTCTTTCTCTGTGCCAGATTTTTCTGATTTAACATGCCCGCATCTACAGTTCGCGCCTAATGTGTACAACTACCAGCCAGTGCCATATCCAGATCTCAGCACACGGACAAAACTGGTCTTTATGGTCAAGGTGTGTATTGCCTGACTGACAGACTCATGGACAGACGGACGGACAAACTAACGAAGAGCGCTTAAGGGCGGACTGATAGACGGACGGATCATCAAAGCTTCTTTTTTTTAAATTTTAAATTGACATCTTATTGGTAGATTATTTTTTTTGGACTTAATCTGATTGATACTGACTGATTGATTGATGGCCTACGTTTCTTATGTATTGCTTGCTTGAAGGCATGCACCAACGCACACCTGGCCTTGAGCACGTATGCGGATCTGAGCTCCAACATGACGGAGATTCTTATCGGTGCAGCCGGCGATACCTACGCCCAGTTTCGCTCCTGCAAACTGAGCTGTAACCAAGAGTAAGTAAAACACAAAAATAGATGGCTTGTAACAATGAGTAAGTAAACCACACAGATAACTGGCCTGTAAACAAGAGTAAACAAACCACAAAGACAACTGCGTCTGTAACCAAGAATAAACAAACAACTAAGATAACTGGCCTGTGATGACGAGTAAGTAAACCACACAGATACCTGGCCTGTACCATGAGTAAGTAAACCACAAAGATAACTGGCCTGTAACCATGAGTAAGTAAACCACAAAGATAACTGGCCTGTCCCAAGAGTAAGTAAACCACAGAGATAACTGGTCTGTAACTAAGAGTAAGCGTGATGAAGCTCTATGCCCATGCATAGAGTTCACACAGGGTTTTTGTATGCTACGGTCTTGTCAGCGGTTTGTCTTGTGACAAATAGTCCCTGTATGCACGAGGCCACGTGAAATCATAGAGGAAGCGTTTTTCACGGGGTTTTAGGCAGAGTTCAGACGAACAGATCTGTAGGGAATTTAGTATGGGGACAGACGTGTGTGAGATACCCTAGCCCGTATTCCGACCTAGAATTCAGGTAAGTTTTTATATGTATTATTGACAGCTACTGAGTTAAAGATAGTATGCGTTAGTAAGAGTTAGTTCGGTTGTGTGGCGTTGGTTTGGTTCAGTTATGTTGGTTTGGAATTCGTTGAGATAACCGGTGATTTTCCTATGTAGTTATTTACCGAGATGGGTAACTAAGGAATGTGAGGTGTGTATGTATAAGTCGTTATGAAGGTAGTACGTGGTTTAATTATAGTCTTTTCCAATGTATGAAATGTATGGCGAGAGTGTCAGGTTATAGTCTGTTTCAATGTAGTGACAGATTGATTGATTGTACATTGCTTAACGTCCCGACAGCAACAAGGCTTTCTCAGGACGTGCCTGCACTGCTTGTGAAAAAAAATAAACAGAACATTGAATGTATGCTGCCAGCCGGTCCAATACATTAAATAAACCTAACACATGGGGCCTAAATAAAGCCAAGACCATTTAGCAGCACACATCCAACATCAAGAGCTACAGGCAGTGCAGACAGTAGGGAGAGTTTTAAAAAGGCAAATACAGGTGAATGGACAAAGGGTAGACAGAAATACATGCCCCAGAATAGAGAGAAAAACCCACCCTGTGGGGCTGACCAGGGTGACCCTGGGAACTAAAAAATACCTAACCCCACCCAAGTCCCCCAGGGCAGACCCGGGTGGGGGAAATGTAGTGACAGAGTTATGGGGTGTTGCGAAGTAGTTCGTGTTATGAAGCACGTGTGTGTGTGTGAATAAACGTGTGAGTTATGTGTATCAGTTAGGTTACGTAATGTACCTCATATCATCCCATATGTGTGTGTTTAGCAAGTGTTATGATATTAGGACTTTATTGTACAGAGTTCTTGCGTGGAGCGGAGCGACGGACGCCGAGACGTCAGTCAACAGAGGTCATTTCTTCACTCAGGAAGTGAGCGACCGGTGCCGAGACACCCAAGTCAGCAGTGACTGCGCTACGGAGCGAGTCAGGAGGACGTCCACGGTACGAGAAACGGGACGACTCGGAAGCGGGCGCAAAAGACCTACACGCCTAGACGTGGGAGGACAGAACGTTACCAAGCGAGAACACCAGTAAAACAGGTTGGATTGTGAGAGACAATTACCTAGCCTGGCGTTTACATTGTGTATGTGTATGCGGTGTTGATGTGCTTGTAGTGGGAAGGTGTGGTGCACATACTCTTTTGAGTGTTTTTGTTGCTTACTTTTATAAAAGCCCACAGGAGAAAGAGAGCTAGTGTTTTGAGTTTTACCGCGTGAATGCGCCCGACTGAGTCAGTGGCGGTGTATGCTTCTGTTGTGCGAGATTCTGTACGTGCGACTGGGGCAAGTCTGCGTGCGTTACAGTAAGTAAACCGAACAGATACCTGGCTTGTACCAGGAGTAAGTAAACAGCAAAGAAAAATGGTCTGTAACCAAGAGTAAACAAACCACAAAGATAACTGGCCAGTACCAAAAGTAAGCAAACCACAAAGATAACTGGCCTGTACCCAAGATTAAGTGAACCAAACAGCTGATTAGCATGTACCAAGAGTAAGTAAACCACAGAGGTAACTGGCCTGGACCAAGAGTAAGCAAACCACAAAGAAAACTGGCCTGTAACCACGAGTAAGTAAACCACAACGATAACTGGCCTTTAACCTCCTTCTTCTTCCCCTGGGGGACTTGGGTGGGGTTAGGTATTTTTTAGTTCCCAGGGTCACCCTGGTCAGCCCCACAGGGTGGGTTTTTCTCTCTATTCTGGGGCATGTGTTTCTGTCTACCCTTTGTCCATTCACCTGTATTTGCCTTTTTAAAACTCTCCCTACTGTCTGCACTGCCTGTAGCTCTTGATATTGGATGTGTGTTGCTAAATGGTCTTAGCTTTATTTGGGCCCCATGTGTTGGGTTTATTTAATGTATTTGACCGGCTGGCGACATACATTCAATGTTCTGTTTCTTTTTTTTTTCACAAGCAGTGCAGGCACGTCCTGAGAAAGCCTTGTTGCTGTCAGGACGTTAAGCAATGTACAATCAATCAATCAATCCTTCTTCTTCTTTTTCTTCAGCGTTCCCGAGTTTCTGCCTCAGATGTCAAGATTGGTTGTTGATATTAAGTTCGTGGTCTGCAGTAGGTCTTGAATAGAGCCCCAGAGTTTCTCTGACAGCGTCGCTCTATTTGGCCAGTGCTGTATCCTGGCGTCTTAGTACAGGGGATAGGACTGCAGTACATGCTCTAGGGTCTGTAAACCAGTTTCACACAAGCAGTCTGCAGTGTGTGACAGTCCAAGGTGGTACAAGTATGCACGCAGTCGGCAGTGACTAGCCCTTAGACGGAATATGGTGGTCTGTTGGTGGCGCTGGAGGTGTTTTAATTGGTCATCAGATGGTGGGTTGTTTTGGGTTTGCCAGTCTAATAGTGCCGCTTAATGAGGGTTTTGACTTCCTGGAAGGACATCGGTTGGTTTGGCTGCTCAAGCTTGCTGCCAGACTTGGCGAGTCTGTCTGCATCTCGTATCCTGATAATCCACAGTAATCAGGTACCCACTGAACAGCCACTTGTGTTAGGCGTGAGAGGGCGACCAGCAGGTGCAGTGTTTCTTTCTCCAGCTGCTCAGTGGGGGACTGCAGGCTTTGGATGGTGGTTCTGCAGTCGGTCAGGAAAACGACACATACCAAGGGGAATTACTCAGCGCTGGATAGACAAACAGTTAGGAAGTAGGCAGGAGAAACATACGTACACAAACAGGAAAACGACGTGCGAGGGCAGGGAATCGTCTGCACCGACAAGGCTGGCTGGCAGCCTCTCGTAGAGCTAGAGCAGTGAGTTCAGCCCGGTAGTTGGTTGACAGTCTTCCCGCAGGCAGGGATTTGGATGTGGTGTGTCCATCTGGGTAGCGGATGAAAATTCAACTGGCCTATAACCAAGAGTAAGTAAACCGAACGGATAACTAGCCTGTACCAAGAGCAAACAAACCACACAGATAACTGGCCTGTACGAAGAGTTAACAAACCACACAGATAACTGGCTTGTAACCAAGGGTAAGTAAACCACAAAGACAACTGGGTCTGTAACCACGAGTAAACACACCACACAGATAACTGGCCTGTAACCAAGAGTAAACAAATCACACAAACGACTGGACTGTAACCAACAGTAAACAAACCACACATATAACTGGCCAGTAACCAAGAGTAAAACAAACCACAAAGATAACTGGCCTGTACCAAGAGTAAGTAAACCACACAGACAACTGGCCTGAAATCAAGAGTAAGTAAACCACAAGCATAACTGGCCTGTAACAAAGAGTAAACAAACCACAAGGATAACTACCTGTAACCACGAGTACGTAAACCACACAGATAACTGAAATAAATAAAGGTTAAAAGAATAAAGTGAATGGGTAATTCGCGCCCGCGAGAATCTACTCTGGTTGGATCCCACCAGTTCAATGAACATGGATAGTAAGTGAGGTCAGCAAAATTTCAAAGACTTCATGAGCTCCCGTGTTCAATTTTCATCGGCAGTAAGGTGTTCAGTTTTCCAAAATCACTGTTGCAGAAAGTACAGCTACACAAGCGCGAATAAACTTCTGAATTGCACCGAGTTCCGGGCGTTTTGGGTGTCCTGGGCTTCCGGCTTGCTGAAACTGGGAACCGGATATGTCGTGGGCAGCAACGTCATTCTGACGTCAGCAGTTTTCAGTGCATTGGTGGTGAATTACGCGCACATTACCATGTACGTCAAAGACAATGGCACTTGGCTGTTTGGTAAGACTCGAAGCAAATTCTCGTTGTTGTCTGAACGCATACAAGTTAACGTGTATGTTTGTTTTGGGTTGTTTTTATTTCTTTATTAATTTTTTTAAGAGGAGCTGGGTACCTCAGGTGGTAGAGCGTGCGACTCTCATCTAAAAGGTCGCAGGTTCGAACCCAGCTGAAGTCAAAATTATTCAGACCCTATTTGGTGCCCAGTTTTACAATCATCTTGGTGGTAGTCAAAAGGCGTTAAGGCCTAAGCGTTTTACGTTTTTATTTTCTACCGTATTGAAAATACGGCAGACTTTAGGATGGGGCTGGTCGGAGCGCGTTCCGTAGAATGCAAAGGACTAACAGGCGGGCGGGGCTCATGATTTCGCAACTGAAGAAGTAACAAGATAAAGATTTTAATGATGTCACGTCTAGCCACTCTAACCATGCTGTTGAACGTCGTTTTGGCGCGAAGCGCCGTATGTGCGTATGTATGTATGTATGTATGTGTGTGTGTGTGTGTGTGTGTGTGTGTGTGTGTGTGTGTGTGTGTGTGCTGGCGTGCGTGCGTGCGTGCGTGCGTGCGCGCGCGCGCGTGTATGTATGTAAACACAAGAATCTCCGATATTTCAGTTCGCACAAGCTTGTAACTTGGCGAAATACTGTATTCAAGCGGTGGCTAAGAGAGCATCCGAGCATATTGTAACTGAATGTCTCATTGAAGACATAACAGACCGTTTATAGAAAGTTGGTTGACCCAGATTAGAGTCCGCAATTTTGATTACAAGAATTTGAAATTTTGTATATGGCTAGTTTGTAGAAAGACATTGGATGAGTTCGTTAGCCAGCTTTGTATCTCTTCAACCTTTTTGAAAATAAAAGTTCAATGCGGAAAACTATGTCAAAAGTAAGACTCCTTGATTTTATCAGAAGAATCAAACAGTGACGGTGACGTAAAAGCACCAAATGCGTCAGTGTTTTTTATCTATCTATCTAATCTATCTATCTAATCTATAATAATAATAATAATAATAATAATAATAATAATAATAATAATAATAAGCGCATTAAATAGGCGCTTTATCCCAATTGAAAATCGGCTCAAAGCGCCGCCGCGAACTGAACCCAAAAAGCACGCTCACGTGAATCAAGCGCATTCACTCACACACTGTACATAAACACAGAACATTCACGTGGTGCTAAGGGCAAGCTCAAGCGAGCTACTGTAGTTTTTGGAAATTCAAAATCATTTGTATTTGAAATTTGATTAAGTGGGCTGAAACTGATACCAAAGTGGAGGGGGAGGAAGAGCCGGAGTACCCGGAGAAAGAACCCCCGACGGTCCGCCCGAATTAACGGTGACACTTACTAGAGGAGAAAAATCCGACGCCGGAACCCGTAATCGAACCTCGCACCTTTAGCATTGGTGGCAGGCGCCTTAACCACTGCGCCACGGACCGCCCCAAAATTTATCTATCTATCTATCTATCTATCTATCTATCTATCTATCTATCTATCTAATCTAATGTAATCTAATGTAATCTAGTCTAGTCTAGTCTAGTCTGTCTGTCTGTCTGTCTGTCTGTCTGTCTGTCTCTCTATCTATCTATCTATCTCCCGTAGTCTTGCCAACCGTTGGGGCACCACTGATGACTTGGCAACCAGCTCCCTCCATTCCTTTCTGTTCTCTGCCATTCTTAGCGTATCACCCAGCCTCAGTCCTGTCCACTGTGAGATATTGTCCTGCCATCTTTTCCTCTGTGTTCCTCTCCTTCGTCCTCCTTGCACAGTGCCTTGCAGGATTGTTTTGGCAAGCCCTATTGAACGCGTGACATGCCCATACCACTTCAGTTTGCGTTTTTTCACAATGGCTAATAGGTCTTCATAGGGCCCGATGGCTTGCCTAATTGTGCTTTCCACTTCCTCGTTCGTGATGCGATCTCTGTATGAAATGCCAAGAAGCCTTCGAAAACACCTCATTTCAGTGGCTTGTATCCTCCTTTCAAGGTCTGCTGTGAGGGTCCATGACTCGCAGGCATACAAGAACACTGAGATGACTAAGCAGCGTATCAGTCTGATCTTGGAGCAGAGCGTGATGTTTCTGTCCTTCCATATGGTCTTCAATCTTGTCAGTGCTGTTGTTGTCTGCGCAATCCTGGACAGTATATTCCTGGTTTTGATTCCTCATCTGTCACAATGGCTCCTAAGTATATGAATTTATTAACTGTTTTTAGTTTTTGGCTTCCAATCATGACGTCAGTGACAATGCCACTGGTGTTATTTGTCATCAGTTTGGTCTTCTCTGCACTGATTTCCATCCCATACGCAATGGCTGTACTGTTCAGCTTCTCCACCAGCTGAGCTAGCTCCTTCTCTGTTCCTGCAAGGCCATCAATGTCGTCCGCAAAGCGCAAGTTCGTGATTGTTCTGCCTCCAATACCGACAGTTCCTTCATGATCTTTCAGAGCTTCTGTCATGATTCTTTCCAGGAAGATGTTGAAAAAAGTAGGTTAGAGCAAGCAGCCTTGTCTGACTCCGACTGTAGTCCTAAACCAGTTTCCTATTTTGCCGTTGAAGCAGACTGCGCTAGTGGCCTTGTTGTAAAGGTTTACTATGACTTTGATCAGGTAGGTATTTATGTTGTATAACTTCATGGTGGACCAAAGGGCAGCATGCCACACCCTGTCAAACGCTTTCTTAAAATCCACAAAGACATGATAGAGGTCTTGCTGGTGCTGGAGGTACCTCTCACATAGAACTCTCAGGTTGAAGATCTGCTCAGTTGTGCTGCGCCCTGGTCTGAAGCCTGCCTGTTCCTCAGCTATGATTTCCTCTGCCTGTGGCTTCAGCCTGTTCAGTAGGATCTTTAACATGACTTTGCTTGGGTGGCATATAAGACTGATCGTGCAATAATTCTGGCATTGATGTAAGTTGCCTTTTTGGGGGGAGAGGTATTATAAGTGATTGTGGGCCAATCCCCTGACTGCCAGGTCTTATTGCAGATTGTTAGTAAGGCGCTTATCATGTCTTCTCCCCTTTCTTGGGCTAGCTCTGCAGGGATGTTGTCTGCTCCTGCTGCCTTCCCTTTTTTCAGCGACTTCACTGCAGCCTCTACTTCTTCTCGGAGGATGGGATAGTTGCCATTGTTGGTCACGGGTGGTTTGACAAGTATGCCTGGGTCCCCTGTAGCTCGGTGGTTGTACAAATCCGAGCAGTACTCTGTCCATCTCTTCAGTATGCCTTGGTCTTCCGTAAGACAGTTCCCTTCACTATCTTGAATGATCGAGGAGCGTCCTTGTTTTACACTGGTCAGGTCTTTCACCAGCTGGTATGCTTTTTTGCTATTATTTTTGTTCAGATTTTCTTCTACGCGTTTACGCTGATCTTCAATCCACTTATTCTTTGCCTTTTTCATGCTTTTCTTGATATCCTGGTTAATTTCCCTCTATTGTTTAGCTCCTTCTACCTCTGATTTCTTTTTCTTTAATTCTCGACGCTTGTCACATAGAACAAAGATGTCAGCTGTAACCCAAGGTTTCTTTGCTTGTTGGTGTTTGCCAAGGATCTCACTGGCTGTTTGGGTTACAGCAGTGTTAAATGTGTCGATCAGTGTGTCCACATCCGTGTCTTCTGCACCTAGAAGTAGCAGTGGCGCGAATTTGCCTCTTATCTTTGCCTGGAAGGCTTCCGCTACCTCTGGGTCTTTCAGTTTCTCGAGGTCAAACTTGATTCTGGTGGGACCCTGCTTGTTGACCTTCTTTAGGCGGAGTCGGAAGGTCATCATCACTAAGTCATGGTCGCTTCCAATGTCTGCTCCTGGAAAACTTCTTGTCTTGGCAATGTTCACACTGGTTTGGAAGCGTCTCTTCACCATGATGTAGTCAATTTGGTTATGGTGCTCTCCGTTCGGGCTGTGCCATGTCCAGCTTCCGGATGCTTTGTGTGGGCCAAACGTGTTCATCAGCTTTAGATGATTTGAGCTGGCAAATTCCAGGAGCCTTAAGCGTCTGTCGTTGGTCTCTGCATTGCAGTAGCGTCCGCATGTGCCTTTCCAGTTCCTAGCAGCATCCTCTCCTATTTGACATTCCAGTCTCCCTGCACCACAAGAATGTCTTTCTTGGGGGCCTGGTCCAAGACTTCTTGCCGTTGGTCATAGAAGTCTTCTATTTCCTCATCGCCATAGTCTGTTGTTAGGGCGTAAACTTGTACAATGGTGATATTGAATGGGATTGCCCTCACGCGTATGGTGATAAGCCTACTGGAGACTGGCCGACAACTCATGACAGTGTTCACGATGTCTTTGTGAACGAGAAATCCGACACCCTGTTCGTGTTTGTCTTCAGTTGTGGTTTTGCTGGGTTGATGTTTCCCCAAGGGTCTTCCATCATACTTCTAAAAGTCCTAGGATGGTCCAGTGGTATGTGTTCATTTCGTGTGTCAGTTCCTTTACCTTTCCAGGCGTTCTTAATGTTCTGACGTTCCAGGTGCTGATGTTGTTTCTGGCACGGAGCTTTGGTGGTGCACCAGTAACACACTTAACACCTCTGCCCTGGCGCAAGACAGAAGGCGCGGTCCTTGTTCCAGTGTTTTTTACAATGTTTCTAATTGACGCAAATCACCAGCACGTCAGTGTTTTACATTCAGGAAGACAGTCTCTCTAGTTCTGTATGATGTCTGCGAACGTATTGTAGAAAAGGTGGAATATGCATGCAAGCTCATACAGAAGAGGCTTTGTGGGCATAGGCCATTCCACCTTATTCTTCAAGATGGCTGTGGCTACGTCAGCCCACAAAACGTATAACGGGTAGGAAGCGCCGTGTGTATGCCGTCTGTGTTTGTGTGTGCCATTCTGCCGTTTGTGTTTGTCTGTGACATTGCCGTGCGGATAAGGCGCGGCGGTGGGGGAGGAGGGGGGGGGGGGAGGGGGGGGGAGATTAAAGGGAGATATTGAGTGAGTTCGTCATTCAGCGTTGTACCTCTTCAACTTTTTCAATAACAATTAATTTATTTTTGCAAGTTTTGGAGCCACTATTTACGCCCATCAAACAGTCAGCCATGGAAGAGGCTGTGTGGAACAAAACAGTCAGCCCTGGAAGAGGCTGCGTGCCTTTCGGATGAGTGACGTGAAACATCAAATTCGTCACAGTGTACACACCGTTGTGAGACCAGCGATGCCATGACGTCAAGCTTATAGTGACGTCATTTTGCTGCTCGTGCTATTCTTCTTCTCCAGAAATTCCTGTCGCTACTCCAGCCCACAGAGCGTACTAATGGCAGGAAGCGCCGTGTGTCCGTCTTTATTTGTGTGCGCCGGCGTGTGTGTTGATCCGAGGTTGACTTAGAGATGAGGGAAATGGATCAGAAGGATAAGCTTAATAATAATATAATATAATCTGAATGTTCCGAAAATAAAACGCACGTGAGTTCCAAACAATACGGTAGACTTTGGGATGAAATCCTCATCTTGTTTCATGTTCAGTATTTCGTTCCATTTTAAATCCCTTCACTCCTAGAGACCGCAGATTTGTGTTTCTCTGTGAATTCAACGGACCCTTGCCAATACTAGGAACTTGAATACAAAGTGGTGTCAACAAGAGGCATAGATCCGAATGCGGGGGCTCATGAAGATCAATGTCTCTTGAAGTTGGACATTACTATTCTCGTCAGTGACGGGGTTAATATTTTCCCCCTTTCTTTCTTTAGATTTTGAGGAGCAGAACGACCCACATCGGTGCGATCAAACGACATTAGCCATGTCCACATCTGTACAGACGACAACAGACATCCCTGACGTCACCACAACGTCATCAGATCCCGGGAACTCTGTGACATCCACCCCCGTCGTCACAACAGACACCCTTGACGTCACTTCGACGTCAAACTCCGTGACGTCAAGCACTAACGTCATCCAGACAACGGAAACTGTGACGACATCGTCTGCGTCGGAATCATCAACAGGCGTGACGACATCATCATCGACGCCAAATTCGGGAACTCAAAATTTAACATCCACACAAGTGCCAAACCCTGCTTTCAAAACAGTCCAGAAGTGTCACTGTGTACCAAACCCCACACTCTCCGCCTCCCAAAAGCAACAGACAGTCAACGAGACCAGCCAAGCTGTAGCTCGCATACAACAGGAACTTTTGATCACAGAAAAGACCTCAATGCAACAGAGAAAACTGATCAGCGTGGAGGACCAGAGACCTTCGGCACAGGCAGTGGGAAACGTCGGGGTGTGCATGATACTGATTGTAGGACTGTGCATCATTCTGCCTGATTTCATTTCGCTGTATGCGCACTTCTCGGATCGAAGCGAGCACGCGGACCGCACGAGAAATATTCACAGAAAAGATGGCACAGCTAATAACGACGCACGTGACAAACAAACCAGTCACATGACGAATGAGCAGGCCACGCCTCCTTCAGATTCACGCGAAATACACGGAAACTGCCGGCTCACTGATGACGTCGCAGATGACGTGACACTGGGGAATAATGGGTTAATCCAAAGTGTTCCTTAGTGAGCGAGGAAAGAGATGATCATGATGAGAAGACGACAGGCAGCTTCTATGACACCCCCCCCCCCCCACACACACACACACACCCTCCCAAAAAACAAAACAAAAACAAAACAAAACAAAACAAAAAACCCACTAGACCTTATCTTGCTAAATGCAAGAGGCTTCCCAGTGCGCAAAGGCCATCAGGCCGACGTCAGCCCGATGGCCTCTTGCGCATCGGGTTGGGGCTTAGACAAGAGAAACAAAACGTGTATGTCTGACACGTCTTTGTGAAAAGTGAAGTTTTTATTGTTATATACTCGTATACATTGAAAATCTCGCCTATCACAAAGAATGGACATACAGACATTTGCCAATAAGTGCAGAGTCCGAATCGTTTTTCTCCAATCTGAAATCTCGCTGGCCTGTGATTTTTGGATCTTACGGCACACGTTCTAACCTGCAAACTACATCGACCATAAATATCATGAATGTGATTGGTATTTTTTTATGAAGACACGTGTGATATTTTTCAAACAAGATTTTGTTGTGCTGCACATATAGGTTATTATTAAAACACACTCGTTACCTCTCTCAATCCGATCCGCATGTCACAAGACGTGTGTGATACGCTCCTGTGTGCTGACGGCCATGTGTGCACTAATATCAATTTATTATAGTGCACAAATGACCGTCAGTACACCAGCGCGTAGCACGAAAGTGCAATATTTTCTAACCGTATCACACATAAGCGGACATGAAATTTACGGCTGAGGGCGCTGTCACCAGGAGTTGTGTCCCAACCTCGGCGTCCACCCAACCTCGGTCAAAGTGACATATACTGCTCACAAATAGTAAGGTATACTAACTTTTCAGCTTAAATTATTAAAAGTCTTCAGAATCGGTATATTTATGGGTATATCAGTTATTAGCTATCCATTGGTCTACAATTTCACAACATTGGTGTGACATACAGTGATCACAAAAAGTAAAGGACACATTACTTTTAGTTTGAATTATTAAAATGTCCCAAAAAGTTTAAACATCAATCAGACCAAAAAGGTGACTGAAGTTTGCAGATGTTAGGTGCTTTCCGACTTTGTAGTAATTCAAGAAGAAATTATGACGTCGCTTACTTTTTGTGAGCACTATATGTCACACCAATGTCGTGAAACTGTAAGCCGATTGGATGGCTAATCACTGATATAACCGTTATTATACTCATCTTGAGAACTTTTAGTAATTCAAGCTGAAAAGTTAATGTACCTTACTATTTTTGAGCACTATATATCACTCTGGCCGAGGTTGGGTCGACTCCGAGGTTGGGATCCAACAGGTGCAAAAGAAGGAGGTGAGTAAGAAAACGCTTTTTTTTCAAAGAGTCAAGACTAAAAGGTGTCAGCCGGGCGTGTAAAACGCAAAGAAGTTCCCAAGAAAGAAAGAAACACGCTGAGAAAGGCTACGTACAACACATGTTATTAAATTGTTTGCTGTTCTGGCACCGCCACTGAACTGTCTTGGCAGTGTAGTCTGCCACAGAGAAAGGATACGTACAACACAATTTATTAAATATTTCTCATTCAGTCCCGACACACCACAACAAGATATGGATCGACCATGATAGTTCAAGGGTGGTGCCATAATAGCTTGGCGCCTACGGGCGCCAAGCTATTCTGGAACCACCCTTAAACTACCAGGGTCGATCTGCCTCCTGAATTGTAATACGGTCTTCAGATAACAACTCCGGAATTGGGGGATCTCGGCCTTTGGGCATAATGGGTAAAAAATTATTTTTTAAAGACATAAAGACAAATGGACTACAACTACTCACAGGCATGGGATGATCGTTGATACAGGTCATCTCTTAACACCAGTAGTAGTAAATAAGAAGTGACCAGCTACACAACGATCATCCCATGCATGTGGACATACTTATAATTTTCACGCTTCTTCTTGCTTCAATGAAAAAAAGATAAATACATGTTGTCCATTTCTGTCTGCACGTCTATTTTTGTTCTTTAAACTAGACATACTTGACAGAAATTTAAATAAATTATGTTGTCGACTTGTCCTTTCTAAGCGCGCTTTCATCAGAAGCTTTGTTTTTAATTTTTTTGAAATTTGTTGCCAAAGGGGTCTTGAATATAATTCATCGTTTGTAAAGTGCTTCACTAATAATAAACTTTAACAAAATAAAAGTGCATGTCCTTGTATTTTGTTATGCACGTGTCGGAAGTGAGTGAAAATTAAACAAGTCACCGCATTACATGTTTGATATCAAACTTTAGAGCTATTTATAGAGTCCACAAAGAGACTCATCCTCCAGGAGAGTCCACAGTATCAAGGTGTGTAAACGAAATATCCTATGTATCCCGGGAGTATGAACGTAACACATAGAAGTAACACTAGCCGGTATACATTCTTATGAGATCCGCACCTGCGTCTGGGGCATATAAATTATGTCACTTGCGGCTGTTGGGCGTTTGCCTATGCTTTTTGTGCAGGCCGTATCCACGGGGAAAAAAAGCTTACGACGGCATTCTACATAACATAGTAATATAGAGTTAATTTCAGCCATCAAGAGACACAAATTCTCATGAGCCCCCCGCATTCTGCGGGGGGCTCATGAGGATCTGTGCCTCTTGGAGATGTTCGGGGTTGCGTCAGCGGGCCAGCCGTCGTCAGCAATACTGACACGGCTCGCCAGAGAGTGGCGATAGACAGCCGAATCAAATTCACGTCTTTTTAATTAGAAATGATGGGTGCGGCCATTTTGAACATGACCTTCGACCTACTGGGGACGACTTCCGGTTTTGCTTGCAAACATGGAAACTGTGAATACAAAACCACACAAGTTCCCAATCTAGCGGCCGACATTGCGCAGTAAAAGGTTGCCACAACAACGAAAAAAAGCTGTATGACTTGTTGCAAATGCCATGTTTTGACCACAAACCTTTCATTCGCCGTTATTGTTCGTGTTTGAAACCTTTTTGTTTGTAAAAACGTGTATCACATCGCACACTATCCGATGAAATGGCCTGTTTTTTATCGGCCGGCCGTACACACTCGAGCGACACAAGTCAGTCTGAATTTTTATGTCTAGTTCATGTGTGTTTCGAGGAAGTTTTGCTTTAAATTGCCGGTACTCCTCATCGTCAGCGGACCAAACCGTGGCGGAGATAGTTATTTTGCGCAGCATTTTGTTGCACGTATCAAAATCTCCGTTGAAGTTATATCCCCATATTTTTGGTAGGGATTAGGACTACCGACTCTAAGGCCTACCTACTGATGCCAGCAGGTTGTTGTCTCACTCACGCCCTGATATTTTCATACGGTTTTTGTATCATGGGCGTGTGTGATCTTCAACTTTTGTGTAAATGTGTTGTTTTTTTTGTTTGTTTTTTTTGGGGTTTTTTTTTGTTTTGTTTTTTGTTTTGTTTTTCCTCCAACTTTTTATGTTCTGTCAGTACAATAGTGAAACTTATTTTGTTCTGTTTTGTCGGTACAATAGTGAAACTTGTAGTAATGTACCCAGTAATTCATATTTATTGTCATGCTGATAAAATTAAAGAGTTTGTTGGCAGATTGTCAATTTTTTGTGTTTGTGTCATGAATTATCCTTAGAATGCATTACTCGCAATTCTTTCATTGTTTTCAGTATTATTATATTAATGTATACATGTATGGTGCAGCAATACAAGTTTTGTTGTCTCAAACATTTCATAAATAACATGAGAATATTTTGCCACCCAAAAGTAGAGACCAAACAAAGTGTAGAAATAGTGTTATTAGCTTGAGATACACTTGAAAACAGAACACTTAAATAACTACATGGCTACACAAAATATCTATGCATATACACGAAAACTTCGCAAAAAACTTTCCAACGCGCACACGTAAACACTTCTCTGAAAGGCCAAACCGGAAATGCTACACAGCCGAGCAACCTGTTAACCGACCCATTTGAGAATATTACCGTTTGGTAAAAAAGAGGTGAATAGCAATGACATGCAAAGAGGACGAACACAATTCATTTGCACAGCGAAGACGTTTGCTAAATATATGCCAAGGCAAAATCAACAATTACTGTACAGTAAAACTTGTTTTCAGCAACCACTTTTTGCAAGAAGAAAACGTGGTAGACAAGAAAAAAAGCGGTTAAAATCTGCAGTGGCATGAAAAGCCCTGAAGAGCAAAAAGCGTCAGCTGTCCTTAATTAAACGAACTATGCGTCTGCGGTGACCGTAAAATATGTTATATTGATTTCCGGGCGTAACTGCATGTTTCATTCACGGTCAGATTAATAAACTCATTCGAGGCGTGCCGCATCCAGATACGCGGCGTAAAGCCGCGTATCCGGGGGCGGCACGTCTCGAATGAATTAAGACACCTGACTGTGATACAGCCCCACAAAAGCCGGCCGTTATATCAGATCGCCACTTTCTGTTTTACTCGAGGGCCTGGATCCATGGAGTTTTGGAGCTATAAATAGCTTCCACCTTGGCTCTGTTGGCGTTGAGTGGCTTTATGTTTCTGCGATAAAACAGACACAAAGTGATGTAATCACGCAGTTATGAACAAAATTACAACCGTAGCCACTCGTTAGGAGGCATGATAACACATTATATGTATATCATGGGTTGATATTCGTCAGTTTTATGCAATGTTGAGAATGCTCTGGGAGTGCTTAGGGCCTTTAAAGACAATCACTTAATGATGCTCTTTAATGAAACAGGTTCTGTCGTACGATCAAACATCCACCCGTAAGATCCTGCCCTTGAACTATCATGCCCAGTGCAGCTCGGAATCTTACGGGTGGATGTTTGATCGTACGACAGAACTCATCTGGCACTGCCCTTGAACTATCATGACCAATCAGTATTCTACAGCTTGTACACAGTCTTTGTAGACACCTTCAAAAGTGTCAAAAGTCGTTATCCAGGATGGGAGCTAATCTGGCACTGGCGTTGAACTATCATGGTCAGTCCATATTTAACAGTAGACCTCTACCTTAAATAGGCATCCAAAACTTACAAAAGTCATTATCCAGCACTCTGGCACTGCCCTTGAACTGTCTCGGCAGTTCAGTCTGCCGCAGCTGGTACTGCCTCTTGCGACGCATCCAAAATGTGCCAACAAAATGATAAATTTAAATGAGTTAACCCTTTCACTGCCAGTGGACGCAAACTTATGCTTTGTAAGCGGGTCCCGTCGATCCATGGAACACAGACATGACTTAGTTCAGCAAGAGGCAAAGAACCTCACGAGCCCCCGCATCTGCGGGGGCTCGTGAGGTTCTTTGCCTCTTGCCTTTGGTTTGCGATCGCATATTTTTTGGCAGTGAAGGGCTTTTACTGATCCCTTTTAGGTCTGAGCATTTCAGCAATTGGCTCTTGAAATGAAAGGTGCTAACCTTGACCTAGTAAGCTCCATCCACCTCCCACACTTGACGTTGGAGGTGAAACAGCCCTTAAGGCGGCATAATTTACGTCACGTGCTAAAATATCTTCTACTTTTCAGTCAATATACACATGGAGACACCACAAAACACCTCACCTGAACATAGATTATCAATGAATATATTGACAATGCGGTCTCAATTGCTCTTATTGGGAAAGTATTCTGTTTCATTCTTTATAATCTTTGTAGATTCTTCAGGTAATGGAACGCGTTTTCCTTTGTCTTTCCACTTACAGTGATGACAGGATCAAGAAAGAAAACCGCTTAACAGTTTTTTTTTAATTTTTATTTTTTTAAAGATATGTGAATCGACCATCAGGGAAAAACCACAATTTAAACTTTAACCTCTTCTACGCCGAGAAAAAGAGAACACTAGCCTAAAAAAATCAAACAAAAAAAGTCTTCATGATCTTTCCTCCCCCAAAATAAAGAAAAGAAAAGGAGAACAGTAAAGAAAAGAAACTATTTTCATAAAAATAGTGCCCCCCCCCCCCCCTATAATAAAAAAAATAATAATAAAAAAAAGAGAGGGTTGGGAGGGTGAGGAGGAGGAGGAGGGCAGGAATTACCCCCATCTGCAGTTTCTCTGTGGGGGAGTCAGCCCTCCTCCCCCCTCCTGCCCCCCATCACACTGATGAGCCCAACCAGAAGCAGGTGCTCATAAGCATCGCACGCCTTTTCCTAACTTCACATAGATCTACGTTCCTCGCGTTTACCGAGCTTTCAGTCAGTGTTAATTTGTAACGTAGATTTCACGTCCTCCTGGCAGTGAGGAGGTTAAGGCCTTTGGCCATTGAAGTACATTAAAATGCCTTTGACATCCAGAACCAAGAGACTGCATACACTTCGCGGGAGACGAATCGACCATAATAACGTGTGGGCAAATGGTTGATCGACGTCTCTCCCTCATATTTTAACGTGTATGTGTTTAGTGCGTTTGTGTGCGTGTGTGTGTGTGCGCGCGTGCGTGCGTGCGTGCGTGCGTGTGTGTATGTGTGTGTGTGTGTATATGCGTGTCTGTGTGTGTGCAGAGACTTTATTGAGAACAGGTCTCGATACCTAATCATTTATCATTGAGAAATAAAGTTTCATTTCAAATAAAATTATATCATTTCATTTCCCTCAAGGGTAGTGCTTGATTAGCTTGGCGCATGCACGGTCAGTGGCAGATCCATTCCCCTTTATTGGCCCTGAAGGTGAAGGGGATTACGAAGATTAAAAAAAAAAGCCTTCTAGAGTTTTAAAAGACATTGAAATCCCTGCTGGAGTTTTGAATGAGCGCAGAGGGACGTTTTATTTTTAAGCGGCTCTTCTGTCAATGCCACTTTAAGCGGTATACAGTTTATTTTTTGTGTCCATTAGACTCATTGCCTCATCTTATGCAAGGGACCCCACATCTCCATTTCAATAAAATCATTCAATCCATTGCCTTGAATTTTTTCCTGATCTTGGAATTCCTCCGTTGTTTCCTTTCTTTCTTCTTCATGTATGACATACCGAGTCCAAAGGTAAAAATTAAAGCGACCTCCTCCGTGCATCTACCTTAAGCATGCTGTAGGTGCTAATTTGACAGGTGACCGTTTGATAATTCATGAGTCCAAATTCATGCGGTAATATAACACTGGTGTGACCTCTTGCTCCTCGTCTCATGGTGCTGTAATACCCACGCATTGTGTATTAGCTGACATCAACTTGACACTAACCAATGCAGTCATGACCCCGTCCGGTGTAACACGACAGAAATGATCCCTACGCCAGATCGGCCCAGGATGACTTTGCCGTGGAAAGTTTGCTACGGCAAAGTGAGTCGAATCAGACATCCAGTGTAGTCGTTTCTCACGCCAAAGGACCCCGGACAGGTCGATCCGGCGTAGCAGTTTTTAACCTCAAAGAGACCCCCCCACCCCCCAGCCCCCTTCCTGGTCAATATGACGTGACAATCATTCTGGCGCACTACACCGTCGCCTAACTGCTAAATGTGTAAAAGATGCTTCGTGACGTAAACCTGACAAAAGCAACTGGTTTGACGATAGGCTAGCACAATTCGGGTCGACATAGGCCGTAGTCGCCTCGTGCACGGTTGGGCGCGAGCCCGGCGACTGCGGTCTACGTCGGCCCGATGGAGTGGTCCTCGGGGCCCTAAGAATCCTAAGAACTTATCGGCGTCTCTGTAACTCTATCATAAGAAATGACGTCTCATGATAATACGTATTCGTACGAAATGATGTCACTGTTACGCTAACATAAGAAATGACGTCTCTGTAACCATCGAAGGTTTACTGATGAACGGTCTTACCAGCCTCAAGTACTAAAGAGACATGCAGTCAGCATGAGACATGGATTTTTGTGGTGCCCATCAACTTGTGTTAAACAAATGAACAAACAAAGAAACAAATTGACAGATGGATGGATGGATGGATGAATGAATGAACAAACGGACGGACGGACAGGCGGACGGATAAACGAACGAACAAATGAATGAATGAATGGCCGCAACTGTAGTTGAACGAAAGAACGAACGGAAGGAAGGAAGAAAGTAACCAGCGAAAAATGAATAAATGACGTACCGACCGATCGTTCGAACGAACAAATGGCCGACTTAACGATCAAGCAAGTGAATAAGTGAGTTTCTGACCAACAAAGTCTGGCTGATTGGCCCACTGCCGGCTGTTGGTAGCGGATTTTGTCGCGATGATAATCATCGCGACAAAAACCGCTTCCGACAGTCAACGGATTAATTTATTTAGTTTTCTTGGACTGTTTGAGTAATTGGTATTAGCCCCATGTAATACAATGTAGATTTCAAAACGAAAGACGACTAAAAAAAAGTTACCCGAATGACATGGTTGCTCGCCCTTCGGGCTGTCTCTGTCTTGCGCTAGCACGTGCAGCATCAGAACTGAAACACAGAATACAGAAAAATAAAATATTATTGGTTTCAGCGCGAAAATCAGTTGCAGACACACAATCAGTTGAGATATAACGGGAACGATACATGCAGGCCAACAAAATCAAAATCAGTTTGGAAAAAAATAATAGGCCACACTGGTTGTCCTCCTCGATTCGCTACTGCTTGTCAGCGGTAGCGAATCGAGGGAGACAACCAGTGTTATGATAGACATGACTGAATTTAGTACCCGCAAACGCTTACGGGCAACGATCAACAAATACAGACCAAAAGACCAAAAAGGTGACTGCGAAGCCTGTCAAATGAGGGGGGGGGGGGGGGGGGGGGGAATGCATAGAAAGAAAAATGCTTTGAAAGAACACGCACACAAAACAGATTTGTGCTCGCCCTTTCAAAGCGTGCTTCTTTCATTGTTGGTTATTTCTGTACACAACAATAATTATTAAGGGTGTCTGAACTTTTTTTTAAAACCTCGAGTGGCAGACCATTCGACTGTCACCTTAAAGGTCTTGGGTTCAAACCCAGCCGGGGTCAAAATGTGTTCTGACCCCCATCTTTAAAATCGCCTTCGCGCTGGACAAGAGACAAGTGACGTTAACCTCTAGAAGTTTAACGTTTGTCAGTAGAGAGAAAGAGGGGAGCTTGAACCCCTTCACTGCCGAGAAAAAGTGAACACGATCCAACTGCAAGAGGCATCGATCCTCATGAGCCCCCGCGACTGCGGGGGCTCATGAGGATCTATGCCTCTCGCTAAGACCAGTTTGTATCCATGTTTCTTGGACGGTGTTGGCTTTTTGGTCGTTGAATGAACCAAGATTTCAGAAACAAAGTTGCATTTACAGTGCATGGAAGGGGTTAAGGGCCGGGCTTGTGGGGGTGGAAAGCGTCAGGTTAACCTCTTTTAAATGCCGAGATATGGCCAAGGCCACCAGACAGCAAGATGCATAGACCCTCAAGAGCCACCGCGGGTTTTCTCCCTCTAGTTTCATTGATCAGGGATAATACATTGCAGTAGAATATCATGTTTACATAATTTATAATACACGCTGTGACAGCTGATTATGCTTTTTGACGACTGTGACTTCTTCATTTATATATTTATTTATTTATTTACTTATTTATTTTTGTTTTGGTCATTCACCAGACATTTTATCAAAATGTATTAATACACGGTAAAAAAAAAAAAAAAAAAAAAAAAAAAAAAAAAAAAAAAATCAATGTAAAAGTGTGAACAATACAGGTCAAAGACGGAGGGAGGCAACTCAACGATGAGCTGAGTTGAAAACACAGAATAGTTTCTTTCCCCTGATTCGCCCCCCGACTGAACTGTCGCATCACTGCGGCTACGTACGAGAATCACTGGTCTACACTTTTTACTTTGGCTGTCAACTTCCTAAACAAACTATAAGAAAACTGCAGCTCTCATACATTTTCTGCTTAAAGCAACACCAACGTCGACGACGACAAACAGCGAAAACAAACAACACCATACAAACAGAAACATAGCAATTAGCCGTTACAGACTGACTGGCAAACAAACAGGGAACTCTTACAATTTCAGTGTAACACACAGACACAAAACCCTCTACATTTAAACTAATGCAGCGAACACTCTAAAAACACACAACGCACAATACTGTATATAAAATTACAAAGTGAACCCGAGTGTGCCAGGTGTTTTGAGTATTCATGTCACAAACGATACGTTCTGTGGAGGACACGTGCATTTTTAGTATTGATCAAAACTGAAATCCGGTTCTATGAAGGGAGATCGGTATGGTAATAATAAATAGTATTTACAAAGAATGTTTATGTTTGTGCGAATACAGTGAATAATACGCAAATGCAAGAGGCATTGATCCTCATGAGCCCCCGCATCTACGGGGGCTCATGAGGATCAATGCCTCTTGTTTGGGGTAGGTATTGAGGGCTGCTGTCAAGGAGTCACAACTTGACTTAGTTTTGCACCAATAATTTGTGTCATTCATATGTGTTTAAAAAATCAACCAATCAATCAATCAATCAATCAATCAATCAATCAATCAATCAATCAATCAATCAATCAATCAATCAATCAATCAATCAGCCAGCCAGCCGGCCCAACCAAACTAACCCAACCCAACAAAACCGACCGACCGGCCGACCGACCGACCGACCAATCAACCAAACAACCAACCAACCAAACAAACAAAATATCACAAATAACGTCTAACGGAAGTTCTGTCATAAGCCACAGAAACACAGCGAAGAAAACAAAACAGAAGTACAATAACGTATCATAAATAAACCTTAATGCCCCCAACCCCTGATCTGAAGACCATGAAGAACTGAGTATAGCCGCTTGTGCGTCTGACATGTTACACTGTGATGTGAGCTGTTCTGTGATGTTGGACCTTACGGCTGGAAGGGGTGGTCACTGCTTTTACTACCCTTGCTTCGCAGTTCTAACCGTTATCGATTAGGTTAACGCGAACATTCTCCTACATCTTCATGTGAAACAATAATTATAATGGGGAAAAGAATTGCGACACCCGTAAGTGTAAATGATGGTCATTAACACTTTTTAACTCATTCTACCCCAACACCGAAATCCCCAAATGTTGCCGTTGTTCTCTGAAGACTGCATTGCAGTGCAGGGCACATTATCTTGCTGTGGTGTGTCTGGGGTAGAATGAGTTAAGCCGCTTCACGCAGTAAGGTGCAAACCGGTCAGCATACACATTACACAACAGAGTTTACAGTATTCGAAGATGAGCTTACCACAGAATGACGAAATTAAGGCTGAAGGTTAGTGCCTATTTAGTGCTTTCAGCTGTCATGGTCAGCCTGTTCTACAGTCGCCACAGTAGCTGGACAACCCCACAGTTTTTTTTTATACGCCTCTGGTCAATTTTGAAGGATAACAATGTAGGTATCGGCTATCGATTTACATGGTACAAGACTTACACAGAGACGTAGCTGACGGTGAAGCAAAACAAAAAGACTATGGTGATCCGATAAACCGTTCTCCCGATATAGCGTAAAACGTGCCCTTTAACTCATTCGAGACGAGGCGGCACGTCTCGAATGAGTTAAAACGTACACGTTCTGACCCAAAATCGTCAAAGGAGGGAAAATGGCAACTTGAGGCCCCTGTATGACTCCAACTTGAGGCTCCTGCGTGACTCCAACTTGAGGCTCCCGTATGACTCCAACCTGTGGCTCCTGTATGACTCCAACTTGAGGCTCCTGCATGACTCCAACCTGAGGCTCCTGTAGGACTCCAACTTGAGGATCCTGTAAGACTCCAACTTGAGGCTCATGTAAGACTCCAACTTGAGGCTCCTGTAAGACTCCAACTTGAGGCTCACGTACGACTCCAACGAGGCTCCTGTATCCTCCAACTTGAGGCTCCCGTACGATTTGAACTTGAGGCTCCCATATGAGTCCAACTTGAGGCTCTCGTATGACTCCAACTTGAGGCTCCTGTATGACTCCAACTTGAGGCTCATGTACGACTCCAACTAGGCTCCTGTACAATACTCCAATATGAGGCTCCCGTATGACTTCAACTTGAGGCAACATTATTATACATTACATAAGAACATTAATGATGAAATATATAGCGAAATATTAACCCGTGCCCTGCCGCTGAACGAATATTGCATTTCTGAAATCTTTGTTCATGCAACGACCAAAAGTCACAAAGGTCCAAGAAACTCAGATGCGAACTGGACTCAGCAAGAAACATAGATCCTCATGAGCCTCCACATTCGCGGAGGCTCATGAGGATCTATGTCTCTTGCAGTTGGATTGTGTTCCGCTTTTCTCGGCAGTGAAGCGGTTAACCGCTGTCTTGCAGGTCCCCTTAAAAGGAGACATTTGTGACCCTGCATAGGAAACTCCAGCCGAGGTTGAAGAAATTGAAAAAGAGAATTATGTTAGTTATTACGCAGAATTAAAAAAATTCTCAGACTCTCCTGATCATCATGCAAAACAATATAATCTGAATCTATTGGACGAGTTCCATTATTTTCAAATCGTGCTTTTTTGCATTATAATCAGGAGAATGGGGGTTTTGGAATGCAAATAGCCCATTTTCATATTTTATCGAATCAAGCTGGGGAGGCTCACATTTTTATTGCAGATCAGGGACCGGGTGATTGAATACAAGATTACTGGCTGCTGAATGAGACTTGAAGAAGGACATAGGTAGCCGATCGCGAATAAAGCTCAAGGCTAGTACCTGTTTAGCTTGGCACCTAACAGGCGCCAAGCTAAATAAGCACGAGCCTTGAACAGTCATGGTCCACCTGTAGTATTTTCTATAGAATTTCGAAACTGATAAATCCACAGATGGTTATGTGCGGTAATTTTAATCAGCGGCACTTAAATGACAGGTCAGTGACTTGGGGTAATACAAATAACACGCAGCTGGTAAATAAATGACCTAGGACACTGCGGGGCCGACCGTGAGAAATGAAAAATCGATGTTAACCCCCCCCCCTCATCCATCCACTATAACCACACGACCCATGCTCGTCTCCCCCCCCCCCCCCCCCCGCCCCCCCCCCCCCCCCGCCTCTTTCTCTTTGGTTCCCACGGTGGACGAGATGCTGCTGTCGAGAAACGCGTTTTTCATTATGTAAATCGATTTACTGCATCGATTTCTTCTGTTCTAATGTCAAAGGTCAAAGTCATGTACGTTGAAAATGGGCATGGAGAAGAATTCTATTTCTGTCTCATTAGGATTTCAGACAATAACGGTATATTGTGTTGTGTTGCACCATTGCATTGCGTTGCGTTGCGTTGTAGTGTAGTGTAGTGTGGTGGAGTGGAGTGTGGTGGGGTGTAGTGGAGTATAGTGCAGTGCAGTGCAGTGTAGTGTAGTGTTGCTTTGCGTAGGGTGTTGTACTGCACCGCGTGGTTTTGTATTGTATTGAATTGCATAGTATTGTATTGAATTGCATTGTATTGTATTTCATTGCATTGTATTGTATGGTATGGCGGCATGGTATGACATTGTATTGTATTTCATTGTATATTGCATTGTATTATGTTGTATAGCATCGCATTGTATTGTAGGGTAGGGTATGGCATGGTACAACATTGTATTGTATTGTTGGGTAGGGCAGGGTAGGGTATGATATTGTGTTGTATTGTCTAGCATTGCATTGCATTGTATTGAAGGGTAGGGTAGGGAAGGGCATCACATGGCACTGTATTGTACTGCATTTTATTGTATTGTGGGAACCCACTAAGTAAAGCTCCTCAGGCCGACGTCGGCCCGAGGGTCATCTGCTTACTGGGAAGCGATATACTGACACGAATAAGTGTTTGCGTCGGTCATGTGGCTCTCACAGTCAAAGCGGTAGGAATTATTCAAACGCACGCGAAAATTGTGTCCCGAGTGTTTCCACGCCGGTTCATGCTTGCGTTGGTGTAAATAACTTGGTATGTCAAATGGCGCCGGTGCTCAGTTTAGGGCACAGTATCACTGCTCCGTGAAGTCCTATAAAATATTCAGCAGCACAGTCCACCATAAATAATATTCTTCACTGTATGTCCCTTTCACACCCGAATATCAACTGCACTTGCTTTAGAAAGCCGTCCCTGAAGAGTGACGAGCCAGTCTGCTGATACCTGTATCGAAAATCATCTTCTAAGTTCTGTAGTGGCGTAGAAACCGGCGGGAGGGAGGTTGGGTGCGACCTGGCATGGTCGCACCCCCTGCACCCTTACCCCACCCCCCTTCCCCACCACCCCCACCGCATCACTGACTGATTGATTGATTGTACATTGCTTAACGTCCCGACAGCAACAAGGCTTTCTCAGGACGTGCCTGCACTGCTTGTGAAAAAAAAAAAAAAAAAAAAAAACTAAGCAGAACATTGAATGTATGTCGCCAGCCGGTCAAATACGTTAAATAAACCTAACACATGGGGCCTAAATAAAGCTAAGACCATTTAGCAACACACATCCAATATTAAGAGCTACAGGCAGTGCAGACAGTAGGGAGATTTTTAAAAAGGCAAATACAGGTGAATGGACCTCAGGTAGACAGAAACACATGCCCCAGAACAGAGAGAAAAACTCACCCTGTCGGGCTGACCAGGGTGACCCTGGAAACTAAAAAGTACCTAACCCCACCCAAGTCCCCCAGGGCAGACCCGGGTGGGGACTCCGAATCACTGAAAATGTGAGGGGAGACACAAACACAACATACACACCCAGAGAAAATATGACTGATTTTTAACACATTCCTGACATGCCGGCTCCGGATACGTGGCATAAGCCGCGTATCCGGAGGCGGCACGTCTCGAATGAGTTAATCTTGATTTTCCGAATCCGGAGGTTGGACTGTCGCTTGCCCCCTCCCTCCTCCTCCTCTGCGTTGTTTGATTTGTTAATATTTTTTTTAGGCTTGGAAGCAAAAAGTCCGGCACTGACTGCTGCTACCCCTCTCCCTCCTTAATAATGAAAAATCATCACCCTGAGCCACTACTACATTTAGGATTTACCACGTCAGTTCAAGGGTCGTCCCAGATTAGCTTTGCCCCCAAACACAAACCATTCCCTACCTAGCAAGCAGAAGTCCTCTACTGGGGTGTGCACGGGCCGACCTGAGGCTAATCAGTGCTTACTGAATGTCGCAAGATCAACTCTCTTGCTCAATTACAACAGAAAAGCTCTAGTGCCGGGATAGCACCTACAGTGCCTGATTAGCTTGGCCCCTACACTGATTAAGATGGTGTCTAATCAGGCACTACTTCTGAGACATAACGCTCGATGTATCTCCAAGTACTGAGCCCTAGCTTGCGTTGGAAGCGCAACAGGAAAGTGGCGGACATCGCTACACTATAAAGAGTCCTGTCCAGCTAAATTAGCATTCCCTCCCTCAATGAGCTCTCCGCTGGGAGAGTCAGGAACAGCATTCAACCTAGCGCACGCCAAAACTCAAGCCGCTTGGCCACAGGCGTCCGAGGACGATTACCGCGTTTCCATTGTTTGAAATTGCGAATTAGCTTCATACACTTGAAAAAAGGCAATCGTTCTCGGACGCCAGTAAGCTACTTCGTACGAGTTTCAGTAGGCCTACCTAAAAGTGTATGGCCACAGGCGTCTGGAAACGACTGCGTTATTTTTGTTGTACTGCACAAGTCAACTACAACCTAGTTTTACAGTAGAAACACGAAAGTCGTCCGTGCGCGCCTTTAGGCCTCTCTATACGAGTTTGCAGATAAATGTTTGTGGCCACACTCAGGCGCCCGAGAATGACACATTTCTACTGTTTTTTGTTTTTTTTTTTGTTTTAATAGAGCAGAAATAAAACCGTCAGCGCCTTTGTGACTTGGAAGACGGTGAGGCCGGCTATGTCAGTTGCACGAGTTTGTAGCCGGCTAAAAGTGCGTGGTTACAGGCGCCTGCTGGAGTGAGAACAAATACACTAATTTAAAAAGTATACTGACGAGCAAAAGAAATGCGATATTTTTGGAACCATCGGAAACACTTTAGTATTTCCGATGATTCCCAAAATGTTGCATTTCAGTTCGTCAGTAGTTAAGGCAGCAGTTCGTAGCTAAACGTTTGTGCCGCAAGCGAGGGTGGGGGTGGGGTGGGGGTGGGGGTGGGGGTGTAGTGGGGTGGGTGGCGAGAACGACTAATTTCTACCCGACGGTGTAGTTTTAAACAGAAGAAATAAAGCAGTCGACTTTGGGCGCCTGTAGGCTATTTGGCACGAATTTCAGTGTGGCTAGACGGATGGTCGTCGGGCTGGCATTGACATTCAATGGACAACAAAATCCTCTGTCAGTATATATATGGCAGCAGAAGATGTCTGGCTAATGTACAAAACAGACAATATACAAGTCGGCCTCCAGATAAAACAATTTCGGCATGGCTTGCACAGACACCCTTTTCCTTTCCGCTTCTTAACTCAAGTCAACTTCGGTAGTCAACGAACCAACCACGGTCTTCAGTCATTGATAGGGCACCGAGCATGCCCTACAACCGTGAAGCGTACACGAATCACGGTTTTTCGGGCACACTCAGCACCCACTACACCCCCCCCCCCCCCCGCCCCTTCCATGATGACCGTTTTTCAACTAGTCATTTTCGGGTCTCGTGACAGCATATTTAACTCATTCCCGGTCAGCCACATCCAGATGCGCGGCATAAGCCGCGCATCCGGATGCGGCTGGTCGCGAATGAGTTAAAGTCTATCCTCGTGAACCGTGAAAGTTCTAAGGAATCGGAATCGTGAAAGCCCCGTGAGACGTGCGTGATATGTCAGTCGTGAATCGTTAAAAAGTCGCCACGCGTGATCATGATCCGGGACAGTTCTAAGGAACCGTCGTGAAATCCATCACGAGATGTGCGTGAAACGAAAAGGTACTCAGTTGTTTAGTTAAGTCGTGAAACAATACAATTTCTCCACACTGTTAATTCAACCCTGAAATCCACCCCTCCCTCCACACACACACCGGCCCCAATGTTCGAAAAGATATCGGGCCGACGTCGGCCGCCGTTGGCCCGCGCAGCCAACGGCGGCCGACATCGGCCCGATGGCCTTTGCGCACTGGGACACTTCTCCGTCGATTGATTGATTGATTGATTTTGTGCCAGTGGAAGTACTATGTAGTTCAAGCTGTCATTCCTCCGTCCAGAATCCACTGAGTGTCGGACTCAGCCCGCACATATTTCAGTTGACCATCATCGACGATATTCGCCTGCAAGTCGGAAACACGTGACACAGTCCTGTCAGGAGTCCATCCGTCTGATTGTGTTATGTCTGTCTCCATTAGGCTCCTGCTTGCCTGTCTTCCTGCGTACTGATAATCAGTCCTCGTTCGTCTGCTATCCACATGATAATGAAGCTTTCGTTTGACCCCTTCCATGCCACCGAACGCCGCATATATATCGTCTCTGTGTGTTCTTTCAACGTCCAAGCAACTCACAACAGTCCAAGGAACGTGGATACAAATTGATCTCAGCAAAAAACAGATCCTCATGAGTCCCCGCAAATGCGGGGGGGGGGGGGGGGGAGGGGGGGCTCATGAGGATCTATATCTCTTGCATTTGGAATTTGTTCTTTTTTTCTCGACAGTGAAGGGGTACAAACCATGCCGTATACCGTGTAATGGATGATTATTTAATATAGCGTTTTCTATGGAAAAGAATATAATCGCCTATTACACGGTAAACAACGAGCGCTAAGGTGAAAATTCAGTCCTTCTGCAATCGATGGCATAATAATATTGGTGATAATAAAAATGTATTTGGCGCATAACCTGCTACTGAGCGTTAGGCGCCTCAATACATTAAGGAAAAGGAAATGCAATGGACAGCAGATCATGCAGTGCACAATTAGGCGGCCTACGACCTCACACACGCATACGCGATCAGGCATAAGGTGTCATTTTGACGTCTTACAGCGGGCGAATCGCGATAAATCCAGCAGTTATCTACAGGAAATGCAACTGGAGGCAAACATCACCAGTTACCGTCGCCCCGGAAGTTGAACCGCAAGTCAAGTGTTCGCAGAGCAAACCCAGTGAGCAAAAGGCCCGGAGGCCGACGTCGGCCGCTGTTGGCCTGCGCACTGCTGTGCGCAAGCCAACGACGGCCGACGTAGATCCGATGGCCGTTTGCACTTACTGGGGGCGGTCAGACTGACGATTCCACAGCTCGAGATTTAGAGTCCTCTTGTCCCGCGACCAGATCAAAATGGATTAGCTGCAGCAGTTCATGGCCTTGAAACTCAGTCGTCGCCATTGACAAGGCCGCAAGGCCAAAATCACAGAATAGCACAGGTTTGCTTTGATACTTTTTCACAAGCCTAACTAGTTGACTGACATGTGTTGGCCGGGTTTGTATGTGTACCGGCGTCGATTTGGTACACATCTAATATTTCATACACCAGACCAAAATTGGTAGGTTATCGAAAGGAGCTATGGGAAGACTCAAGGGCGGATCTGGGGGGGGGGGACCCAAAATTCTTTAAAATGCTATAACAAAGTCCCTTTATGGGGTGATTGGCCTCACCCCCCCCCCCCCTTTTGGCGAATGATGAGAGTCTTAACGCGCACGCGCCTTCTCTCTCTCCATCATCTACCCCCTTCCCCTTCTTTTTTTGGCCCCTGGAAGCAAGGTCCACCTAGCGTAGGGGAGGTCTTTTGTATGAGGTTGAAGGTCCCAAACGAAAAGCTGGACCCCTCCCCCCCTCCACCCCCCCCCCCTTCCCACCGAGGTAACTGATCTGCCACCGAGACTTCTGGATGAGTGGGGTGGATAGCGCATGGGACTTTCCCTGTGCAAAGATCCCATCTTGACCGAACTGATACTTTATGTACTGGTGTTTGTATAGTGGTATTTACTGTGGAAAAAGGCAGCGGGCTCCTCTGGGCAGACCTTAAAAGGACGCGGACGAGAGACCCATAGTAAACTAGACCAATATTCGGCCGAAATGGAAAGGAGCTCTAAAAAGACATCTGATGGATAAGGTGGAGCGCAGAGATCCCACCTTGACCGAACTAATCTTCGTACATCATAATGGTTAACTCATTCAACCCCAAGACCACATGTCCTAGGTGTCCTAAACATGCAGTTGCAGGAGACGGATCGACCATGATAATATAAGGGTAGTGCCAGATTAGGCACTACCCTTGAATTATCATGGTCAATACATCTCCTGCTGTGGTGCGTCGGAGCTAAATGCTGATATTTTATGTACAGTTTGTGTACAGTGGTACTCATCTAATATTCTGTATTTTTAGCACGAGTACACTAGAATTGTGCGTACTGTACGTGTAGATTAGCGTACAATCACTACTGATTTCGGTTTACGCTGCGGACATCAACTTTCACAGTTGTATAATATGAGCCCGTATGCAAATACGCTGCAACAGAAAAAAAAAGTGTACATTTGACTATGGGCATTTCATTGCCCTACATACGCCCATAATTATGTAAAAATACTCCGCCTGGAAAAAAATAAATAAATAAAACCTCACGAACGCCTTTTCAGTGTATAACAATAGGCGACATGAAGGTGGCAACACTGGCTGTCTCCCTCGAATCGAGGGAGACAACCAGTGTGGTATTGTGTTCTCTGCATGCTGGCAAGGCACAGCCGGTACAAATATACACCATACTTCATTCCAGCGTCACGCTGCTGGACAATAATCGATTCTGACACCTCAAGGGCAGTGTTTGAATTGCTTTTGGGTTGAACTGGTCTAGTCAGTGACAGCTCAAGTGTTGTATGTGAGCAGCTCTTGGGGGCTGGAGTGGTTAGTGTCGTACAGTTTTGGTAACGTAACCGAATACTAAAAAAGGAAGCCGAAGTCGGAAAACGTTAAACGTTTAACCCTTTTAGTCCCAAGGTACCATTTCTCAAATTTTGGAGGTGTTTCCTAATGACTATGTACCAGTTGCAGGAAATGGCTTGACCATGATAATTCAAGGGTAGTGCCTTCAGGTGTCAAGCTAATCTGGCACTACCCTTGAATTATCATGGTTAATCCATCTCCTGCTGTAGGGACTCGGGGCTAAATGGGTTAAACGTCTTTTGTCCACTACGAAGGTGATTTCAAAGACAAGGCACCGAAAATGGTCTGAAGAAATTATGGCCCCAGCTGGGTTCGAACCCACGACCTGTCGGACGAGAGTCGAACGCTCTAACGAGCTTCCCAGCTACCCACAGAACTCCAGAACTCGAAGATGGATCGAGCGTGATAGTTCAAGTGTAGTGCCTGATTAGTATAGAGTCCGGGGGAGGGGGAGGGGGGGTAAGGAAGAGGGGGCGTCATGCTAACCTGTGCTAATATCAGAGACTGCCTTTTAGTTATCACGGTCAATCCATCTCCCTTCTTTCACGCTCATCACATAAGTGCAGTTACCAATAAATTACAAAAACACACACATGCACGAGCACACACACACACACACACACACACACACACACACACACACACACACACAAACACTGTGACACACACGCGCACACACACATGACACAGGCAACCACACACACACACACAAAGCCAAAGAATAAACAGCTGACTTGTATCTAACCACGGTTCATTTATCCAGTAAGCAAAAGACCCTGGTGGCTGACGCCAACCGCAGTGGGCCCTCGCACAGCCGTGCGGCAGACCGCGGCCCGAGGACCTTTCAGTGCTTACTGCGCACACTGGGTAAGTATACTAAGTATTCCGTGTGATCAGCAGACAAGTAAGCAACAAGTCTTCGGGCCGACGTCAGCCGAAGTTGGCCCGCGCACAACTGTGCGCGGGCCCAATGCGGCGGACGTCGGCCCCAGAAACTATTGCCTGATTGGAAGCGGTTATAAAATGCGGGCCGTGTTGGCCATTGGAGCCCGGCTAAAGGGCATTAAATAATGGCAGCGGTTCAATAGTTGACAAAGACCAGAAGACTGGCGGGTTTCCTCTGGAGAGACTTCTCAAGCAGTCTTGCAAATGTGTGCTTGACGGGGAAAGGGGAGGGAGAGGGGGGAGTGAGCGAGTGAGGGGGGGGGGAGGGAGGTAGTGTGGGGAGAGGGAGGGAGTGAAGGGGAGAGAGTGAGAGACAGAGATAGACAGAGACAGAAATAGACAGAGACAGAGTTAGTTAGAAACTATTCTCCAAAGATAAATGATTTCGGTAGGCAGTCCTTCAGTTTTTTTCAATCATGTCCTTGCTGCGACTACTACCAAAATGTAATACATGAAAAAAAACCCAGCAAACAAACAACATACGCCGAATGAGAGAGAGAGAGAGAGAGAAGAGAGAGAGAGAGAGAGAGAGAGAGAGAGAGAGAGAGAGAGAGAGAGAGAGAGAGATAGAGAGAGAGAGAGAGAGAGAGAGATGATGATGATGATGATGATGATGATGATGATGAAACTTTATTTATCAACGGCAAAACGTTTTGACAGTAACAAATCGTCATTTTACAAACTTGCCGTTGCTAACATCTACAACATAAAATAGGTTAAAATAATAATAATATCAATAAAGCCATTATATTTACACACATTATTTCATGCAACAATAATTTAAAAAAAAAGAAAGAAACTAAATAATAATAAAATGAAAAATATTATATACACAGAATAATAGTAATACTCAACATTCACCTTATACCACACACACACACACACACACACACACACACACACACACACACACACACACACACACACACACACACACACACAGACACACACTATACATAAATGCATGTAGCACATGAAAGTATTACCCATCAGGGTTTGTTTAAATAAATGCCCAGTGATGTTATGTTTGGCTCATCAGGTAATCGAAAAGTTTCGTTTTAAAGATTCCAAGCGAGGCTATAGTCTTCAAATGTGCAGGAATAGTGTTCCATACAAACGGTCCAGAAAACGATAAACTAGAGTTTTAAAGAGGTCAATTCTAGGCAGAGGTAGGGGTAAAGTATTGTTTCTTGAGGTCCGTTCGCGTTCTTGCTGTGGCATAACTTTGGTGTTAGATACTGCGGTGTTATGTTATTTAATATCTTGTGCATGAGGAGGCATTTGTTGAAACCCATATTACCCTCCGCGGGAATTTTCACACGTTTTAGTAACGAATGTGTACGTACCACCATCAGCTAACGAGAAAGATGCGGCCGCCGAGATCATCGCTAACCATTTGCATGATCTTGACACTCACGCGCCCGATGCGTTCAAGTGTGTTACGGGTGACGTCAATCACTGTAATTTAAAGAACGTTTCTGACAGGATTCCACCAGTGACGTGTACAACACGAGGGGACCGAACTGTTTTGGTGTAATCTCCGAGATTCGTACGTCGCTGTTCCGATGCCGCCTCTAGAACGATCTGATCATAACTTGGTTAAACTCGTGCCACGGTATACACCACGCGTACAACGCGAGCCGCCGGTTACCAGGACAGTACAGACGTGGTCCACAGCAGCTAAGGATGCCCTGAAAGGTTGCTTTGACTGCACCGAGTGGAATGTTTTTACGGACACTACAAGCGACGTTGCCGAGCTGGCTGACACAGTTTGCAGCTACATAATTTTCTGCGTAGACAGTGTTGTGCCTAAAAAAACCTGTTAAAATCGCCAACAACAAACCTTGGGTCACGAAGCACATCAAAGAGGTCTTAAACAGAAAGAAGAAAGCTTTTGAAAACAAGAACAATGAACAGTTACGGAAAGAACAAAAAGAACCGAAAAAGGAGCTTAGGAAGGGGAAGGAAGTATATCGAAAAAAGATAGAAAAACAGAGTCTGGTACATGAAACCGGTATGGGAGGGTATGAATCTGATGGGTGGGAACATGAAGCAAAAAGCTGTTCCGGTATTGATCAAAACTACGGACTATGCCAACGACTTAAATCAGTTCTATGGAAGATTTGATTGCCATGGTTTTGAGCATGAGAGGGAACAGGTCAAGGAAATGCTAGTTAGTAGACCTAAACACATGCAAAGTGGAGTGATTGTGGTGACTGAGGAGGAGGTGCTTCGCGTACTTAAACATATCAACCCAAACAAAGCGTCTCGGCCAGATGGTGTTAGATCAAATGTGTTAAAATTATGCGCTGACCAACTGTACCGAATTCTTTGCTATATTTTTAACATGTCACTTACCCAGTGTGTTGTTCCCAGTTCGTGGAAGACCTCTTGTATTGTCTCCGTGCCAAAAAAGCAAACTGTATCTGTGATGAATAATTTAAGACCAGTTGCTCTCACCTCGTGTGTCATGAAGGTTTTTGAGAGGGCTGTTCTTTCACATTTTCAAATACAGGTTTCTGATTTTATGGACCCCTTTCAGCTTGCTTACAGAATTGATTGATTGATTGTACATTGCTTAACGTCCCGACAGCAACAAGGCTTTCTCAGGACGTGCCTGCACTGCTTGTGAAAAAAAAAACTAAACAGAACATTGAATGTATGTCGCCAGCCGGTCAAATACATTAAATAAACCTAACACATGGGGCCTAAATAAAGCTAAGACCATTTAGCAACACACATCCAATATCAAGAGCTACAGGCAGTGCAGACAGTAGGGAGAATTTTAAAAAGGCAAATACAGGTGAATGGACCAAGGGTAGACAGAACCACATGCCCCAGAATAGAGAGAAAACCCCACCCTGTGGGGCTGACCAGGGTGACCCTGGGAACTAAAAAATACCTAACCCCACCCAAGTCCCCCAGGGCATACCCGGGTGGGGTTGCTTACAGAAGGCAAAGAGGTGTAGATGATGCCATTTTGCATGTTGTAAACAACTTCTACTCTCATTTCGAAACAGCAGGAGCCTCCATTCGACTGATGTTCTATGATTTTTTCGTCTGCTTTTAAAACCATTTAGCCACACATACTCGCTTCCAAACTAGTTCACATGAACATAAATGCCTCTACCATTCTTTGGGTTTTGGACTATCTCACTACCCGCCCACAGTATGTCAGAATTATTTCGGATCTAATCTCAGATGTACTTTTTACCAGCACCGGTGCACCACAGGGGACTGTCTTGTCGCCTTTTTTGTTTTCTTTGTACACAGCGGACTGTAGAGCCATTCATGACGACTGTATCATAGACAAATACGCCGACGACACGGCACTGACAGGTCAGATTACAGATGAGGACGACAGAAACTATCGACAGGAGATCGACGACTTTGTAGAGTGGTGCGATAGAAACTATCTTGAATTACATATTGGCAAAACAAAAGAGATGGTCATAGATTTCAGGAAAAACAAACAGCATCCCGATCTTGTTGTCATCAAGGGAACAGAAGTTGATCGTGTAGAGTCCTACAAGTATTTAAGTGTTCTTTTTGACAACGCGCTCAACTGGAAACAAAACACAAATGCTATTGTGAAAAAACCGCATACCCGTCTTTACTGTTTGCGAAAGCTCAGATCATTTAATGTAAGCACTCAGCTTTACAGATGTTTTACTGCTCCAGTATTGCTAGCGTTCTAACTTTTGGACTGACGTGCTGGGGTGGAAATTGTGTAAAAGAGATCAAGATCGTCTTAACAAGTAATCCGGAAAGGGGGCGGGGTGATTGGTAGGGCCCAGGATACTTAGGACGCACTGTACAACAGACGGATTACGAACAAACTGGCTGACATTCTTGATGACAAACACATCCACTTCGATATGAATTTGACAGCAGACGTATCGAACGAAGTGGCAGACTCCGAGTATCCAAAGGTAGTACATCACGTTATGCCAACTCTTTTGTCCCTCAGGCTGTTACCCTCTTCAACAGTAATATCAGTAGATGGTGTCTGTCAACATTCTTTAGTTCTAGCCCTTTCAGTAGTTCACTGCAACATTGTTGACACCAGAAGCACAGGGGGAATCCACCGTAAGTGTTTCTGATGCTAAGAGTGTTACAAAACAATACGTCTGCTACAGTTTATCTCTTTAATTGGGAGTTATGGGTTATTTAATTATTTTAATGAGTGAATGATGATGCCATGTGTTGTATGGGCAGACAGCGAATTTCCCCGTGAGGGATTAATAAAGTATTATTGTATTGAAAAGAAAAGGGGAGACTGCCAGTGCTAATATTTTAGGAAGGTTACAAAGTAAAGTAGATTATAGCACTGTCAGGGGAGAGAAATGTGCATGATCGACCAGTGATCATAGATCTACTGTGGCCAAAGCACAAAAAAAAAAAAAAGATAGGAAAGAGGGGGCGCTAAAAAAGTGACTGAAAGCAATGCATATGGAAGCCCCCCCCGAAGGGGGGCGTATCACATATCCCACTGTTCCAGCCACTCAGTGCATGGAAATTTAAATCTAGGTCCCCCCCGAGGGGGGTCCAGATATTTAGCCGGTGTGGACAGCTGTTTCGGTCTTGGCGACCTCCTCAGCACACTATCGGCGATACTGGAGGAGGCAGGAATTTCTGCCTACCTGCAAAGACAACCACATTTTACTGTGGTGTCTGCAAGGGCATACATTCCATGCCACCACCTAGAGCCAAATTTCCATGCACCCTAAAAGAGAACCTACCAAAAGGGGGGAAGGGGTTGCAGTCGATATTGTAGTAGTAAATGAAAAGAAAAGGGGAGACTGCCAGTGCTAATATTTTAGGAAGGTTACAAAGTAAAGTAGATTATAGCACTGTCAGGGGAGAGAAATGTGCATGATCGACCAGTGATCATAGATCTACTGTGGCCAAAGCACAAAAATTATTGTATTGTATTGTATTGTATTGTAACTAAGTTGATGAGGCAGGCCGAGAATGTTTAGATGTCTAAATTTGTCTGTCCGGGAATGGGCCGCGTATCTATCATTTTGACAGCTCTTTTATATATAGAGTTTAACCTGTTCATCTGAACATCAGAGAGAGGGAGAGAGAGAGAGAGAGAGAGAGAGAGAGAGAGAGAGAGAGAGAGAGAGAGAGAGAGAGAGAGAGAGAGAGAGAGAGAGAGAGAGAGAGAGAGAGATTCAATGAAGCTTTATTTATTATCAACGGTTGAGGCATTGACATCGTCATAGACATAGCCATTTCTCAAACCTGCCGTTGCTACAAAACTACGAGACAAAATATATAAAAAACTAAGTATATAGTTAAATGTAAATGAAACAAAAACATTGCTAGTTTAGGGAAAGAAAGTCCCATGACGATCTCACACACCTAAACTGACACACACACACACACCATCACACACGCACACACAGAGTTTGTAATTGGGAGCATACATAATCAGGGTTACAGGCCAGTATATATTTCACAACGTAATGATTACGACTGCTTCGAGAAGTACTTGAAGAGACTGATTTTGAAACGGGCTAGAGAGGAAGCGGAATTTACATAATCAGGAAGCGTGTTCCAAGTCTGCGTTCCCACGAATGACAAACTAGATTTGTATATATCAATTCTTGTTTTGGGGACTAAGAAAAGTTGCCTAATATTACCAAGCCTAGATTCTGACTTAGAGAAAAGAGTTGTGATATATTCTGGTATTTTCTGTTTCCACACTTTGAACATAAAAATAGCCTTATTGTATTTGAAGTGCTCTTGCAGCGGCAGAAATCCTATTTTGGCGAGTTTGTCTTCTGTTGTGAGTCGTGGGTCAGGAAGGATTAACTTTGCTGCCCTTCTGTGTAACGAGTTGAGTCTCTTCAAGTGGACTTCACTGCATCCATCCCACACCGTCGACGCGTAATCAATATGAGAACGTATGTGAGCATTATAGAATAGTTTGCGCGTGTCTGAGTCGGTGTAATATTTCAGTTTGGACAACATGAAAAGATTTTTGGCTACCGTTCTGCATAAAGTGTCCGTATGAGCCTTCTACTTAAAAGCTGACTGTCAATTGTAATCCCTAGTAGGCGGTGTTCATTAACGTGTTCTGTTTGACTGCCCTTTAATAAAAGGTTAAGTAACAGGGGCGCTAACTGGTGTTTTTGACGAGTGGCGATTATCATAGATTTGGTTTTAATTGGATGAACAATCATAGAATTCCTGTGACACCATTCAGACACTTCATCAAGACTATTCTGCAAGTTGGAAGAAATTACTTGTATATCTTTGTTAGTCATATGAATGGATGTGTCATCAGCAAAAAGATCACATTGTACGTTCTTGCAAGTTAAATGAAGTGGCAGGTCATTGATGAATAGACAAAATAATAAGGGACCAAGCACGGATCCTTTGGGAACTCAATACTTTATATCTTTTAGAGAAGAGTAAGATCCATTCACTAGAATGTTTTGTTTACGATCAGTTAGGTATGATCTAAACAATGCAACTAATTCTGTACTATTCAAGTTCCGTGACGCAGTCGTTATCACCCTGTACAAGAACAAAGGCGAGAAGTCTGACTGTTCCAACTATCGGGGAATTACCCTGCTGTCGATTGCTGGGAAAATCCTTGCAAGGCTGCTCCTGAATCGGCTGGTACCTGCCATCGCTGAAGACCAACTCCCAGAGGGCCAGTGTGGCTTCAGAGCAAACAGGAGCACCACCGATATGGTCTTTGTGCTGAGACAGCTACAGGAGAAGTGCCGCGAGCAGAACAAAGGGCTGTACGTAACATTTGTCGACCTAACAAAAGCGTTCGACACTGTGAGCAGGCAAGGCATGTGGCAGATCCTGGAGCGACTTGGCTGTCCCCCAAAGTTCCTCAACATGATTGTCCAGCTACACGAGGACCAGCAAGGCCAGGTCAGACTCAACAATGACCTCTCAGAACCATTCCCTATTCTCAACGGCGTAAAGCAGGGCTGCGTGCTGGCACCGACCCTCTTCACCATCTTTTTTAGCATGATGTTGAAGCAGGCCACAGCGGACCTCGATGATGACGATGCAGTGTACATCAGGTATCGTCTCGATGGCAGCCTGTTCAACCTCAGACGACTGCAGGCCCACACGAAAACCCTAGACCAACTGATTCGTGAGCTGCTTTTTGCTGATGATGCTGCCCTCGTTGCACACACAGAGAGAGCCCTGCAGCGCATCACGTCTTGCTTCGCAGATGCTGCCCAGCTCTTTGGACTCGAGGTCAGTCTGAAAAAGACAGAGGTCCTCCATCAGCCGGCACCCAAGACAGTGTATCGCCCTCCTCACATCACCATTGGCGAGTCTGAACTAAAGTCAGTGCACCAGTTTACTTACCTTGGCTGCATTATCACGTCGGACGCCAAGCTGGACAAGGAGCTTGACAGCAGGCTGGCAAAAGCGAACAGTGCTTTCGGGCGACTTTTCAAGCGGGTGTGGCACAATCAACAGCTGAAAACAGGCACCAAGATCAGCGTGTACAGAGCTGTGGTCCTCACCACCCTGCTGTATGGTTCCGAGTCCTGGGCCCTCTACCGCAGCCAACTACGACTCCTCGAACGCTTCCACCAGCGCTGCCTGCGTACCATCCTGGGCATTCACTGGAGTGACTATGTCACCAACGTCGAGGTCCTTGAACAGGCTGAAACTGTGAGCATCGAGGCTTTGCTGCTGCGGACACAGCTCCGCTGGGCGGGGCATGTCTCCAGGATGGAGGATCATCGCCTACCAAAGATCACCCTGTTCGGCGAGCTTGCTACTGGACACCGTGACAGAGGGGCACCAAAGAAGAGATACAAAGACTGTCTCAAGAAGTCGCTTAGTGCCTGCCAAATCTACCACCACCAGTGGTCTTCGCTTGCTGCGGACCGTGACACCTGGCGCTCCACCATTTACAAGGCAGCTGTCTCCTTTGAGGACTCTCGCAGAGCTAGCCTTAAGGACAAGCGGCTCAGGAGAAAAAACAGAGATGCCGCAGCTCAGAACCCTGGCCAGACCTTCCCCTGCAGCCACTGCGGTCGAACCTGCCTGTCTCGGATTGGCCTCCGCAGCCACGAACAAGCCTGCAGACGTCGTGGGCAACTCCTATAAAATCTTCGTTCGCGAAGTCAAGCCAAGAGGTGTGATCGATTAGGTCAAAGGCCTTTTTAAAGTCTAAGTAAACGACACCTGTTATCTGGGATTTGTTCCGCATACCCTGGAGCCATGCGTCAACGAGGCGCGTGAGTGCAGTGTGGCACGAGTCATCATCATCATCATCAGTCCCTTGCCCGAACTGGGCGTTGGGGGGACTGAAAGGCAGCAGCAACAGACAGTGCTCTCCACTGAGTTCTATTTTGGGCGGTGGCAAGCAAGTCTGGCATCTCGAGTTCGGTCCATTCTTTTATGTTTGCGACCCAACTCTTTCTCTGACGACCTCGCCGACGACTTCCTTCGAGAGTGCCTTGGAGGATAGTCTTGGACAAGGTGTTGTGTCGGGTCACGTGGCCAAACCAAGCAAGCTTGCGCCGTTTCACGGTTGCCAGAAGGGGTTCATGTGGGCCCACCACGGAAGTGACGATGCTCCGTACATATTCGTTGGTCTTGTGCTCGCGGTACGAGATGCGGAGCAACTTCCTCAGGCACTTGTTCTCAAAGGCCTGGATTTTCTTTTCTGAGTCTGCAAGCAGTGTCCAAGTCTCACAGCCGTAGAGTAGAATAGACACTACGAGGGACTGGTAAAGCCTGTACTTGATGGTGAAGCTGATGGAGTTACTTCGCCATATCCTGTCCAGCCTGGCCATTGCGGATGTTGCTGTACCTATCCTGATACGGATCTCTGCTATGCAACTACCGTCTTTGGACAGGGTAGCTCCCAAGTACTTGAAGCTATTGACCTCTTCTAGCTTCTGGCCGTTCATGTGAATGTTGCTGCTGCTGCCGCTTGTGGTGTTGATCATCACTTTGCTTTTATCCGTACTGATCTCCATGCCATAAGACCCTGCGCTACTTGAAAGTTTGTCTGTCAGGTTTTGGAGCTCACTATTGCTGCCTGCCATGAGGTCAATGTCGTCTGCGAATCGAAGATTGCACAGGGATCTGCCACCAATAGAGATTGAAGTATGGTGGTCATGGAGGGTTTCCTGCATGATCTTCTCCAGGAATATGTTGAAAAGGACAGGAGAGAGCAGGCATCCTTGACGGACACCGATCGTCGTCCTGAAGAACTCGCCTGACTGATTGTTAAGTAGAACCGCGCTGCAGGCGTTCTTGTAAAGCGCTTCTATCATTTGGATCAGTCCCTCCTCAATGTTGAACGATCTCATGACTTGCCAGAGTCCGTCGTGCCAGACGCGATCAAATGCTTTCCTGAAATCAATGAAGTTGTGGTAGAGTTTGCGCTGATGCTGCAGATGTTTCTCGATCAGGACGCGGCAGTTGAAAATCTGCTCTACAGTGCTTCTTCCAACTCTGAAGCCAGCCTGTTCTTCTGCCAGCAGTTCCTCGGCGAAAGTTTTGAGGCGGTTGAGAATGATTCTAAGCATTACTTTGCTAGGGTGACTTATCAGACTGATAGTTCTGTAGTTCTGGCACTGTTTCAGGTTTCCTTTCTTGGGGAGCGGGAGTGCTGTGGGCGAAATCCGAATTGAAAGGGGTGTAGGAGCTTGCGGTTTTCTAAGTAGGCAAGCAGGCGTTTGTGGACATGCCTTTCAAGCGGCTTTGATAGAACTGATAATAATGAGATCGGTCGATAGTTGTTAGGGTCAGAACGATCTTTAGTTTTTGGAAGTGGAATGACTTTAGCGTATTTTAGTTTGTTAGGGAAAGTATGTTGCTTGATACAAAGGTTGTAAATGTACGTAACAGACTCTACTATGTACGGCAGGGATAACTTCAGAGAGAGAGAGAGAGAGAGAACAATGAACAATGAACAATGAACAATGAACCTTTATTTTCCAACGGTAGAAGTTATTGGTAACAGGACCAGTTTTCAAACTTGCCGTTGCTACATCTACTACATAAGTGACATAGACATGTAAACATACACATACCACACACTGCTGCATGCACTGCTGCATTCGCTCACGCACGCACGCACCACGCACATACACACACACATACCCACACACGCACTCAGGTACGCACGCATGCACATCGCAACCCGCGCATGCACGCACGCACACACACACACACACACACACACACACACACACACACACACACACATGTACACCGCAATTCAGTACGCATGCACACACGCACGAACACTCACACACACACACACACACACACACACACACTTACACACGCACGCACTCAGGCACATACGCACAAAAACAAACACACGCTCTCGGACACGCACTCCAGACATACCTACCCGCATACGCGAGAGAGAGAGAGAGAGAGAGAGAGAGAGAGAGAGAGAGAGAGAGAGAGAGAGAGAGAGATCCGGCTTAATGTCCCCACCACATAATGGGGGATTCGGGTACTGGTCTGGCCAGCAAGGCTTAAAGTAAAGTTTTACAACAGGACGTAGTACACAATTAAAAAAAATAAATAAAATCTCGCACTAGTCTTGATTAAGGTGCATATTTGCAGACGTTTAAGGATTAGCACTGGCAGTCTCCCCTTTTCTAGGCAACCCCACCCGGGTCTGCCTGGGGGTGGAGTTAACTACTTTTTAGTTCCCAGGGTCACCCTGGTCAGCCCCTCAGGGTGGGTTTTCCGGTCTATTCTGGGGCATGCGTTTCTGTCTACCCTTGGTCCATTCATCTGTATTTTCCTTTTTTAAACTCTCCCTACTGTCTGCGCTGCCTGTAGCTATTGATATTGGATGTGTGTTGCTAACTGGTCTTAGCTTTATTTAGGCCCCATATTGTAGGTTTATTTAACGTATTGGACCGGCTGGCGACATACATTCAATATTCTAGAAGAAACTACCAAGTGAGTAGGAAAAAGCACTGTCAAGGGAGAGAAGTGTGCATGATAGACCAATGATCATAGATCTACTTTGGTCCAAGCACACACACACACAAAAAGATAGGAAAGAGGGGGTGTGCTAAGTAAGTGACTGGATGAAATCGGCACATATCCCACTGTTCCAGCCCCTTGGTGCATGGAAATTAAAATATTCTGTTTAGGTTTTTTTATTCACAAGCAGTGCAGGCACGTCCTGAGAAAGTCTTCTTGCTGTCGGGACGTTAAGCAATGTACAATCAATCAATCAACCTTTTCTAGGCATTCATATATCAATTTTTCGACTGAAATGCAAAGAATACCTAGATATGTGTGTTTCAGGTCTGCTTGTGATTTATGTGTGTACACACGTGTGTGTAAAGTTAGTTTGCAATGAACGTATCTGCTTATTGTGAGCTAGTGTTTATCTATAAATTGAGTAGATTTATTGCTTAATTATGTTCTACTTCTTTCTTTCTTTTCCCTATGTGTTGTAAAGTGTTCTTTTGTGTGTGTGTGTGTGTGCTTGGACCAAAGTTGGGAAGGGTGCGACATAAAGACTCTTTATTATTATTTATATGCATGCAAGCCATGAAGAGAAAATATAGTAAAATATAACAGAATCGATACATGATACTTTGCATGGCTTAGTTACATTCGGGTGCACGGTTCTCCACCGTGCGAAAGGCGTGCTATGCAGTACACACATAGTGTAGCCGCGGCAACCTTCGACTTGTAGACGCCAATCCGAATCAGGTCAAGACAATTAACCCCTTTACTACCGGGACAAATTAAGCCCCACCCAAATGCAAGAGGCACAGATGCTCATGAGCCCCCCGCAGTTGCGGGGGGCTCATGAGAATCTGCACCTCTTGCTTGTAAAGACACTTTTTTTGTATCCATAATTATTCCTTTGACGGCTGGAGGTCTGTGACGCTGAGCGTGCGATGCTTTCTGACACTCAGTCTGCCTCCGATAACAGTCAAGGGTTTAACCCCTTCACTGCAGAAAAAAAACTGAACGCGATCCAACTGCAAGAGACATAGATCCTCATGAGCCCCCGCGACTGCAGGGGCTCATGAGGATCTATGCCTCTTGCTGAGACCAATTTGTATCTATGTTTCTTGGACAGTTTTGGCTTTTGGTCGTACCGTGGCAGGGAAGGGGTTATATGGAAGGCCTTAAGGAAGAACCGCACAGGCGATCAGGGTTACGATCAAGCGATCAATAGGCAGACTTGAAAAGCCGTGAGAAGATCCGCCACGATAGTCAACCAGATCAATACTCGCCCAATCTATGAAAAGAGCTCCTGGTGTGTTGTTGGTGGTCTGGGGCGCGTATGGGCTTTCCGAGCGCAGAGATCTCGTCTTGAACGAACTGAACGGATCAGTGCGAGATTTCGCTTAACTCTGGATTCACAATCACACTGACTCCGTGTCCTTGAACGCCCCACTACCGCCGTAATTGTTCAAAGATACACTTCTGTAACAGAAGGTTTCGAGACGCTATGGTTCATTTAGACACAGGACAATCCAGTTCAGCGCACGTCGTCTTGATATCAATTAACCTGACAATGACTCCACTCCGTTCTATAAATACAACGCCATCAGTACGAGAAACAGCTAAAAATAGACTGACTCGCTAACGGCTGCGCAGAATAAGTAAGTGCTATTACGCGTGTGCTTTTGCTGCGTGTCCAAACTGCCGTACTGGCCCCACCCTTTAAACCCTTGGTTCATCTGCCATGGCCTAACAAGCTGGGACGATGGCATCGAGGTCCTCCGGTCGTAGGTTTTATACCAGACTGTCCCTTGTCCTAGTCTCTGGCTCAAAAGCCTTCCCCGGAGACACGGGGGCTTTGATGTCAGGGGTTTCCTCCCTTAGCCTTTCCGCGCAGGCTTTAGGAAACGTCCACGGACCATGACACTGACCATTCCAAGTCCTGTAGCGACGAGCGAGGGGCGAAACGGCAGGTGAAAGATGTCACTGGAAGCCGCAGTCTCAAACCTGCATGCAGGCGGTTCAGGATATTGGTCGCCTGATGTTGACCTGGGGATGACAACATCACTCGGCACACCCTGAACGACCAAGCAGCCTTCTCTAGGGACAGCACTGCTTGCTCCACACGGAGAGGGGCCTAGAAAAGGTGGCCTAACCAAAGCTCGTCCCCTCGCAACCCCAGTTGGCTAGCCGCGGTCAACGGGCATTTTCTCCTGCGGTCAAAAAACAAGAAAGAATAACGGATCCACTCTCATGACGACCACGACCGGACTCAACGTAGCATGCTGGAACGTCCGAACCATGCTCGACAAAGCAGACAGCGGACGCCCTGAACGTCGCTCCGCCCTCATTGTCCATGAATTGCGGAGGTTAAACATCGACATCGCCGCGCTCAGCGAAGTACGCCTTCCGGACGAAGGCAGCCTTCAAGAACTTGGTGCTGGGTACACCCTCTACTGGTCAGGCAGGCCTGCATCAGAAAGACGGCTCTCAGGCGTGGGTTTCATGGTCAAGACATCCATTGCGACTAAGCTGGAAAACCTACCAACGGGCCACTCAGACCGCATCATGTCCATGCGCCTCCCACTGAGACACCAGCAACACGTCACCCTTCTCAGTGTGTACTCCCCAACTCTCCTGGCAGAGCCTGCTGAAAAGGACAAGTTTTACACTGACCTGCGCAGCCTCCTACAGAGTACCCTTGCAGACGACAAAGTCATCATCCTTGGCGACTTCAACGCCAGAGTGGGCCAGGACCCTGAAGCCTGGAAAGGAGTCCTCGGCAAGCATGGCGTGGGGAACTGCAATGACAATGGCCGCCTACTGTTGGAGTTCTGTGCGGAGCAGCAACTGGTCATCACCAACACTACTTTTCAGCAAAAGGACAGTCGAAAAACCACCTGGATGCATCCTCGCTTCAAACACTGGCACCTTATCGACTATGTCCTAGTGCGTCAGAGGGACCGCAGTGACGTCCTCCTCACCAGAGTGATGCCCAGCGCAGAGTGCCACACTGACCACCGCCTTGTCCGCTGCAAACTCAGGCTCCACTTCAAGCCAAAACCCAAGAAATGGGGGCCCCCCAAGAAAAAGCTTGATGTTGCCAGCCTTCAGCGTGACGATGTGAAAGCCGCCTTTCAGACAGATTTACAGCGCAGGCTCAAAGACACAGCGGACCCAGTAGACTCCTCCACTGAAACACTTTGGGAACAACTGAAAACTGCTATTGCAAAATCCTCTGCAGAAGTCTTGGGTTTCGCCAGAAAGAAGAACAAAGACTGGTTTGACGAAAACGATGTAGAGATCCAGGAACACCTAGCAAAAAAAAAAAAAAAAGAGCCGCCCATCAGGCCCACCTAGCCCAGCCTTCCTGCCCTGTGAAGAAGTCTGCCTTCCGCCTCGTCTGCAGCAGTCTCCAGCGCAAGCTCAGAGATCTCCAGAATGAGTGGTGGACCAGACGTGCACAGAGGACCCAGCTTTGTGCTGACAATGGTGACTACAGGGGCTTCTACGAAGCACTGAAAGCAGTGTATGGCCCCAGGCACCTGGTACAAAGTCCCCTGCGAAGCGCGAATGGCCAGGCACTCCTCACAGATAATACCTCCATCTTGAACCGCTGGTCGGAATACTTTCAGAGCCTCTTCAGCGCTGAGCGCACTGTTCAAGAAGCAGTCGTCCTACAAATCCCACACCTCCCAGTAAAGGTTGAATTGGACGAACCGCCCACCGCTGAAGAGACCCTCACAGCCATCCACCAGCTCAAGAGTGGCAAAGCAGCAGGCATTGATGGAATACCGCCAGAGATCTGGAAACATGGAGGCACAGCACTGCACAACAAGCTCCATGACCTCTTTCTCTGCTCCCGTCTTTGAAATCACCCTCGTGGTGGACAAAAGACTTAAGCCCTAAACATTTAACATTTTTTTCTTTCTCTGCTGCTGGGAGGAAGGAACACTACCAAAAGATCTCCGTGATGCAGTCGTTATCACCCTGTACAAGAACAAAGGCGAGAAGTCTGACTGTTCCAACTATCGGGGAATTACCCTGCTGTCCATTGCTGGGAAAATCCTTGCAAGGCTGCTCCTGAATCGGCTGGTACCTGCCATCGCTGAAGACCAACTCCCAGAGGGCCAGTGTGGCTTCAGAGCAAACAGGAGCACCACCGATATGGTCTTTGTGCTGAGACAGCTACAGGAGAAGTGCCGCGAGCAGAACAAAAGGCTGTACGTAACATTTGTCGACCTAACAAAAGCGTTCGACACTGTGAGCAGGCAAGGCATGTGGCAGATCCTGGAGCAACTTGGCTGTCCCCCAAAGTTCCTCAACATGATTGTCCAGCTACACGAGGACCAGCAAGGCCAGGTCAGACTCAACAATGACCTCTCAGAACCATTCCCTATTCTCAACGGCGTAAAGCAGGGCTGCGTGCTGGCACCGACCCTCTTCACCATCTTTTTTAGCATGATGTTGAAGCAGGCCACAGTGGACCTCGATGATGACGATGCAGTGTACATCAGGTATCGTCTCGATGGCAGCCTGTTCAACCTCAGACGACTGCAGGCCCACACGAAAACCCTAGACCAACTGATTCGTGAGCTGCTTTTTGCTGATGATGCTGCCCTTGTTGCACACACAGAGAGAGCCCTGCAGCGCATCACGTCTTGCTTCGCAGATGCTGCCCAGCTCTTTGGACTCGAGGTCAGTCTGAAAAAGACAGAGGTCCCCCATCAGCCGGCACCCAAGACAGTGTATCGCCCTCCTCACATCACCATTGGCGAGTCTGAACTAGTCAGTGCACCAGTTTACTTACCTTGGCTGCATCATCACGTCGGACGCCAAGCTGGACAAGGAGCTTGACAGCAGGCTGGCAAAAGCGAACAGCGCTTTCGGGCGACTTTTCAAACGGGTGTGGCACAATCAACAGCTGAAAACAGGCACCAAGATCAGCGTGTACAGAGCTGTGGTCCTCACCACCCTGATGTATGGTTCCGAGTCCTGGGCCCTCTACCGCAGCCAACTACGACTCCTCGAACGCTTCCACCAGCGCTGCCTGCGTACCATCCTGGGCATTCACTGGAGTGACTATGTCACCAACGTCGAGGTCCTTGAACAGACTGAAACTGTGAGCATCGAGGCTTTGCTGCTGCGGACACAGCTCCGCTGGGCGGGGCATGTCTCCAGGATGGAGGATCATCGCCTACCAAAGATCACCCTGTTCGGCGAGCTTGCTACTGGACACCGTGACAGAGGGGCACCAAAGAAGAGATACAAAGACTGTCTCAAGAAGTCACTTAGTGCCTGCCAAATCGACCACCACCAGTGGTCTTCGCTTGCTGCGGACCGTGACACCTGGCGCTCCACCATTTACAAGGCAGCTGTCTTCTTTGAGGACTTTCGCAGAGCTAGCCTTAAGGACAAGCGGCTCAGGAAAAAAAACAGAGATGCCGCAGCTCAGAACCCTGGCCATACCTCCCCCTGCAGCCACTGCGGTCGAACCTGCCTGTCTCGGATTGGCCTCCGCAGCCACGAACAAGCCTGCAGACGTCGTGGGCAACTCCTATAAAATCTTCGTTCGCGAAGTCAAGCCAAGAAGAAGAGAGAAACTGCCATGGAAGCTCATTAGGTGTGTCGACAAGGCACAACAAACACAAATAGTGCTGAAATTTGTCCTCAATTTTTTTCGCGTAAGGGTCCGTTTATACAGAGCGCGAACGCGAACGCGTCCAACGCGAACACGAACGCGAATTTTGAGCAGTTTTGCCATTCAAATAGAGCACGAACCCGAACGCGGAAAACCGTCGACGGTTTTCGAGGCGGCTCGTCTTTTTCTATCATTATTCCAATATATATTTCTGTCAGAGCTAAAATGGTGTCATTATGAAGACTGCTGACATGAAAGTTAAAACGTGTTTAATTAATAAAGTCGTGCAGACATTTTTTTTTTTTTTTTTTTTTTTTTTTTTTTTTTTTTTTTTTTTTTACAGTTCCATAACATTGTTGACACAGGTAAAATAAAATTAATTTCAATCACATACCTGTCAGTCCGACTCTCTGTCCAGTTGCTTTCCATATGTCTCTTTTTTTCGTGATGTCTTTGTAATCTTTGTCTGCTTTGTCATACAGTACATGATTCTTCTCAATTTCAAGAATCATGGCTTCTGTCTTGTCCATTGTCAGGTCAGGCGTACAAGTTTCTATTTGTGGAAATGATGCAAGAGAAGTACCTGCTGATTGGTTGATAGCAAAAAAGCCGCGCGACCTTCTGAGAAAATTCGCTCTGGGGGAAATCAAGGCGGTCGTTCGCGCGAACAAAAAATTGTTCGCGTTCGCACTCTATTTGAACGGTTCCTCTACAAATGACTAAAATATTCCAGGACGAAAAAACGCGTTCGCTTTCGCGTTCGCGCTCTGTACAAGACGGACCTTAATGGTACTTTAACCCTTTCACTGCCGGGGAAAAGTGAACGTGATCTATCTGCAAGAGGCTTAGATGCTCATGAGCCCCCGCGACTCTTGCTGTCGCTACTTTGTATCTGTGTTCCGTTCACGTCAAGAGATTTAAAAAATTTTTTTTTTTTTTTTTTTTAACCTTTACTTGACATTGATTACCAAAGCAAAGTCTGCAATCACTGATGGTAAACGGTTTAGAACTTTACCGTGGATCGATAGTCCCTTTTTTTCCGTTGCGCCCTGAAAACTTCACACCAAATTCAAGTGATACAGATCGACAATGATAGTTCAAGGGTTGTACCAGCAGCTTGTACTATTACGCGTAAATTTGAAGACACATTTCAGCACCATTATTTTCTGTTTGTTACGCCTTGTCGACACAGCTAATGAATATAACAGCAGTTGGGACACACAGCAAAAGCACTCGCGTACTCGCTCTTATTTATTCTGCGCTGCCGTTAGCGTGTCAACGGGGCCTAGCCCACTAGTTCGCAACAATACCTAGAGAATTATAGCTATAGCCTAGCCTACTAAATAACTGTAAATACCTTGCCCGGCAGCGCGACCAGTTCCCGGTCACGCTGTCTAGGTGCAACAACATAGCAAGACCTAACATCTTATAGCGATAACAAGATGGAGGACCTCTTTGGGTCACTATCGTCGTTATCCTCTACTGACCAGAATATTTCTGATGGGGACGAAAAGCCGAATAAAAGTGGCACCCCCCCCCCCCCCCACGAAAAAACAAAAACTTAAAAAAACTAAGAAAACTAAGCGGAATCTTCTTCCGCCCATTCTACCCCGCCGACATCGGCCGGGGGAGCATAGGTTATCTCCCTCCCCTGTGGATACCCCAAAAAGCTCTGGCTCACAGGCAGAGTCGCTGCCCAGTGACCACCTACAAACATTAGTCCCTCAAACTAACCAGATAACTCAGCCTTCTTCTGTTAACAACAGTCAGGATAACGGCCCCACCAACCCCCCTATCAGCCCGCCCGTCCACTGCGTGGAGGAGGGTCTGACTGGGGACGAGGAGGGGAACGACCACCAGTTTCAAACGGTAACTAGAAATAGACGTAGGGAAAACCACAACAACTATTTAACCGGAGAGAGTACCAACGGTCCCTTAGCCGCACCGGCTGCGGAGGAGTGGTGCGGGTTCCCAGTCCGACTCCGGGATCTGGGGACCGGCCCCACCCTCATCCGCAATCAGGGAATGCAGCAACCGCATGTTTGCGAGGCTGCTGGGGCTTCACCGTCCGAAATCTCACTTAAACCTATAGGCCCTAACATATGGATAGTCTCCTGTCCTAATGCCAGGGCGCAACAAAAACTTTGTGCAAAAACTAATATTGGGGGGCACACGTTGAGTGCTCCGTCCCAGTTCCTAAAGTGGTGGGCGTGATTCACGGCGTCCCTCACACAGAGGACGCAGTGGAAATCGCCCAAACACTCAAAACTCAGGGCTTCAATGCCACCACTACTAGACTTACCAACCGAGACGGCACTGCCTCTAGGGCCGTTAAAATAGAGCTGCATGGCCTAACCAGTCTACCAACTAAAATTAAAATAGGAACCCTGCTCTGCCCGCTGGACCCGTATGCACCCACAGCGGCACATTGTGCCAACTGTTGCCGGCTGGGACATACGGCAAAAGCCTGCAGAGCAAAGCATGCCACTTGCGTCCGCTGCGGAAGCAAGGAACACCGCCGTGCGGATTGTCCCGACACGGCGGTACCAAAGTGCACTAACTGCGGCGGCCCACATAGTGCGGCCTACCAGAAGTGCCCCAAAATAATCCTCTTTCGAGAGGCAAAACAAAATTAGAAACCAGAATTATATACCCTATAGAGTAGCACTCTACATGGCTCAAACTAATATCAACCAAAGAGAGTCAGCCAGGGAAAGCAAAATCCCAAAGGCTGACTCTCCAAACGTAGACAAGACCGCCTGGGTTAAACCCCCCACTCCACCCAAGCGGGCCCAAAACCCATGGATTCAAAAAAACTCTGTTCAAAAACCAGAATCTGAGGTGGAAACAATAAACACACCAGCTAAACAGCAAACCGATAGCCTTCCACCAATCGCTAGGGCACGTCCCCCTAAACCACTGCAGACTCAAACGGCGGTACCTACCGCCCAGCAAACTAACAGTCCTCCACCGACTGCCATCCGCCATACTGAGCTAAGCCTTTCACAGGAAACTGCCATCCACTGTGACGTGGCAATGGAAAAAAGTCCTCCAAAACTTAGCCCAAGAAACGCTAAAATTATAGAGGGTATTGCTAAACACATGGATTCCCTGGTGAAAGCATGCACACTAACAGCCTAGAAGAGATTATTCCGGCCCTTAGTGTCTTTAACGAGACACTTGCAGACCTGTACCGTATAGCCACTCAAAATCGTGACTCGTGTGCCCTGGAAAAAGTACGCCAGCCGGCACCTAAACCTACCAAACGTAAACAACAGACTGACCACGCGTAGTGGCGGTTCTGTTCTATCTCTTAAACATAATCTTAACCAGATTAACCTGACGCGACATTTTAACACCGGACAGTAGCCCCCGGACTGTAAATAGATCTTTCGTTTTAAGAATTTTATTGAAGTAGACATTAAAGTATTTTATCTTGTCCAAATTGAGAAGGACCGTTGTCTTTGGGTAGAGAAACGGGACGGCCCTTGGCCGCCAAAACCCAAAACTAAACCTAGATGGCATGAGAACTATGAGTGATCCAAGAAACTTTTACTGGTCGTGTGGCTTTGCCCACCGGCCCATTTAGCTAATTTTACTCTGGCCCTCCCCCCCCTGATCCCCCCAAATCATGTCAAAAATGCTAGTCCCTCATGCTCTCGTAGTAAGTAGGGACAGTAAGCCAGATTCAAGCGTGTCAATCTATTTTTGCTGTTTCACGCACTGATGGCGTTGTATTTATAGAACGGAGTGGAGTCATTGTCAGGTTAATTGATATCAAGACGACGTCCGCTGAACTGGATTGTCCTGTGTCTAAATGAACCATAGCGTCCGAAACCATCTGTTACAGAACAATTACGGCGGTGGTAGGGCGTTCAAGGACTCGGAGTTGTATTTATAGAACGGAGTGGAGTCATTGTCGGGTTACTTGATTTAAAGACGACGTGTCCTGAAGCGGATTGTCCTGCGTCTAAATAAACATAACTAGACCTGTGTGTAGAGAGTTTCGTAACCATCTGTTACAGAAGTGTCTTTGAACAGTAACGGCGGTAGTGGGCCTTTAATTATACGGATTATTCCTAGATCAGATACGAATTTAATGCATGCCTTCCGTGCCACTGTACGTACATTTTTGTTTCTGAAATTTTGGTTCATTCAACGACCAGAAGCCAACACCGTTCAAGACGCATGGATACAAATTGGCCAGTCCTAGCAAGAGGCATAGATCCTCACGAGCCCCCGCAATTGCGGGGGCTCATGATGAACTATGTCTCTTGCAGTTGGATCATGTTCGGGTTTTTTCCCCCGCTTCTGTTCCGTGGTGAAAAAAAAAAAAATCAACAACGGACGATTCTCTCACTCTGACGATACCAATTCAGCCGATTCCAGCCAACAAAAGGTATAGATTCTCACGAGCCCCTGGCACTGCAGGGGCTAATGGGAATCTATGTCTCTTGCAGACGAATAATGGTTGTGCATAATAACCCACATCATACCGAGGCTAAAAACTTCAATTTTGTACACTGCCACATTACAGTACTTACACATAAGGATATAGACCAATGGCTTTAGTTCAAGGATAGTGCCAGAATAGCTTGGCGCCTAGAGGCGCCAAGCTAGTCTGGCACTACCCTTGAACTATTTTAGTCAAACTTATTTCACACACTGGTGTATTCCGAATGATAAGGGTTAAAGGGTCGAACCTTGACCATCCACTGACCACTCCGGTTACCTCCCTCGCTCCGCTGCAGGTTAGTAACGATGCGTGCAGGTTGTCAGCTGTCACATAGTCATTAACAAAATTACTTGGTGACCCCACTGGATAATTAACAAAAAGTTCAATGACTAACTGTACAGGTGACCCGCGGCGTTACGCTGAGACACTAATACTACCGTGAGGCTGGCCGTTAGTGTCCTTGCCTTCTCGACATCCAGAGCCAACCGCCGCTGAGGGATAAATTCAAAACTACATCTTCTCACTCACTGCCCAAAGACACGACGTGTTATACTTTAATCCTACTGTAATTGTACAGTAAACTCTGTACATAACAAATCGCCAGATGTCGACCCATCCGAAATTTGTTATAAGCGATGTAATCTACAATGAAAGAGTGCCGGCGGGACCTCTGTAAAAAATGTTGTTATATCCGACTTTTGTTATAATTATCGACCGTGTTATAAGCGCAGTAGACTATTCTATTATTATAATAACCCATTACATGCTGAGGCACATCATACCGAGGCTAAAAACTTCAATTTTGTACACTGCCACATTACAGTACTTACACAATTTGCTTATTGTCCTAAGGCTACGTTATAGATTTGGAGACAGATCAACTGTTTTAGTTCAAGGGTGGTGCCAGAATAGCCTTAGGCGCCAAGCTATTCTGGCACACTCTTGAACTATCAGTCAAATTTATTTGAAGCAATGGGTGTATCAGGATGAAAAGCCGTGTTACGCTGGTGTTAGGAATACTACTGCAGTAAGGACAGACAGACAGACATACATCTTTAGACACCGAGAGCCAAGCGCGAGGGAAAGGATCGCTTGTGACAGCGCAAGGGTTGTGTCTAAAGACTCCACGCCAATCAGATACTACAAAAATCTATCGAGAATGACTCATTTGAATCGACCCATGATATTAATACGCTAGCCTAGAGTCTGATCTCGAAGTGGACCATCTTGGCCGTGGAAGCGAAGGGATTTTCGGGCCGGGGGGAAAGGCTGAGCGCGCGTGTATGTGGTGTGTGTGTGTGTGTGTGTGTGTGTGTGTGTGTGTGTGTGTGTGTGTGTGTGTGTGTGTGTGCGTGTGTGAGTGTGTGTGTGTGTGTGTGCGTGCGTGTGCATGCGTGCGTATGTGCGAGCGTGGAAGGGGTATGTGTCTGAAGGGGCATACATGTTTCTATGTTTCTTTTATTTCTCAGATGATTTTTTTTTTTAAAGTTTACTATTGCAGTTGTATCTCAGTATTTCCTTTATAGCCCAAAAGGGTCGAGACGACGTAATGAACATCTTGAATCCTGAATCGGGACGGGAAGCGGTCCTGCAAAGTGTGTGTGTGTGAGTGGCTGGGGGGGGGGGGGGGGGGAGAAGGGCAGGTTTCCATTGCCACCCCCCCCCCACCCCCACCCCACCCACGCCCTCCCGCACACTATCCGCTCAGACCCGGATTCCCCTCGAGGTCAGGATAAGAATATCCGGGGCTGGGCGCCGAGTCTAGTTTTTGTGCAAAGACTCGGTTTCTAATTCTTAATAATTGAAGTGTTCCAACTGAGCTGAACCATCTGGGAAATCTAGCGTTACTTCCTTCAACCGTTAAACACTGAAGTTACCGTCCCCGAAACCACGCGCATTGATCGCCGCAAGGATAGTCTCGCCTGCTTTGAGGTATGCACAGATGTAAATAGGACTGGCAAGAGGCATAAATCCTCATGAGCCCCCGCGACTGCGGCGTCTCATACGGATTTATGCCTCTTGCAGTTGTGTGGCGCTCGCAGCACCCGACAGCAAAGCGGTTAAACATGACGAAGTTACTGAAACTGCAGACGTCAGCTAGCGTAAGGTTCGCGTACCAACAGACTTCGGTGCAAAGACCTTGTGTGGCCTTCATCAACTGAGCCTTCAGGGTGACCAAACTTCGGCCGGCCAAACCTCAAGGCTGGCCGTCGTCTCACTCTTCATTGAGGACTACGATACAGTTATGGAGACAGATCGAGGCAGATAGTTTAATGGTAGTGCCAGATTGGCTCAAATGGTGCCTTTTAAAGCTGTTAAGACATATCTGTAAAAGCCACAGACAGCAAGTACATTTTTTTATGAAAAGCGTTATTTTCGTTGTAATACAATGAAAATCTCGCTTTTCGCAAAAATGGACTGTATGTATTGGTTGTTGACCTCCTGTGGCAGCAAAATGGTATAAACACGAACACGCGCGAACAAATAACGCAGAGGACACTGTTCTACACTTCTAATGAACTTGATGAAGTTATCTTGCGGCGGGTTTCACACATATGGTTCAAATTGTAGCTCGATTTTTAAAACCTTTGAACGGAGACGAGGAAACATAAATGCTGAAGACCGGAAAACATAACAAACGGTGGCATAGGAGAAATTTCAAAAGAAGGGTGTATTAGCGGTGGAAACAGCACTGAACATATTACGACAGGTGCGTGTGTGTGTGTGTGTGTGTGTGTGTGTGTGTGTGTGTGTGTGTGTGTGTGTGTGTGTGTGTGTGTGTGTTGGGGGGGGGGGAGATTGGGGTGGGAGGTGGTGGTTGGTGACTGACTAGAGATCACTGAGCAAGATATTACCAATACAAACTGAACAGGGGCGTTAAGCCTTTTAGCACTGACACACTACAGCAGCCTTCGCCAAGCTATTCCTGCACCACCCTTGAACTATCATCATCAATCGGCCTACTAAACTGCAATGCGGTCTTCAGAGGACAACTCCCATCTTTGAGAACTGGGATCGTATCATTAGGGAAGGAAATCGAAGTTCTGGCAAGAGTTTCAGTCGTGACCCTGAATCAGAGCACTTAGGAATCCTTTTGACGTCAGGGACGCGAAACTCTTGAAAGAACTTCGATTTCCTCCCCTTGTGATGGTAGGGCCGCTCAATGTGTGTGCAAACTGTGCATCATTTTTTTTTCGGTTCTGCAGAAGGATGAATCTTCGCCAGTGGTTGTGATTGCAAGGGAGCTCCTCTGAGCATCGTTATAGTTGTGTTAGGAGGAGGAACGGGGCAAGTACACATTTTTGTATGTAGGGCCAAGAGGAAAATTTTTAATAATGTCCTAACAATCGATCAATCAATCAATCAATCAATCGATCAATCAATCAGTTTAAAATAAAATATAAAAAATATAGCATTAAAATAATAAATAATTAAACAATGAATAAAAATAAACACAAATAAGTAAATACATACATACATACATAAATAGACAATAAATAAACACAAATAAGTAATAAATAAATAAATAAACAAACACACACATGAACAGTACACTTCGGTTAGAGCAAATCGCCTGGGAACTCAAATTTTCTCGTTTTTTTTATATATGCGAAGTTTGCTATAAGCGAGGTAATTTGTATTTAAAGAAAGTGTTGTTCAGTTGGGACCTCGGAGTGTTGTTATACTCGACTTGTGTTATGTCGACTGTATGTAGGATACTGTACCCATACATTACCATAGGAGGTGTGACCCAGGCCCCCTGTGTTCCTACACCGGCCACTGATTTATGTCGCTGCACTCTGTCCCAGAGGGGTTACTACGTTGCTTTTCCCCAAGCCAAGAGAAAAATTATTGTTGGCGAACATCATATTTCGCAGCGAAGCATTTCTACAGTGTTATTCCAACTGTCTAGGGGCCTTATCTCCACAATCTCGTTCGCGAAACTCGAAGATTCCAGCCAAATGACTCGTTGAACGACCTGCTCCAGGCAAGAAAGGGTTAATATTTCGCAATATCTCCTGTTGCAAATCTTCTTGGCTTCTTACAATAATGCTGCGCAAAAGGGCTGACTTAACTTGCATTTAACGCTTTCACTGCCGAGAAAAGGTGAACGCGATCTAGCTGCAAGAGGCATAGATTCTCATGAGCCCCCACGACTGCGGGGGCTCATGAGGATCTATGCCTCTTGATGAGACTACCTTGTGTCCATGTTCCTTGGGCAGTTGTGGCTGTTGGTCGTTCTGAGAACATAAATTTCAGGAACAATTGCACGTACGTTCCCAGGGAAGGGATTAATTATGAAGTTTGTGTCGGCAAATTGAAAGACATCATCTATGCGTTTCTTTTCCTTTGAGCGTAGCAGAGTGCCCGCTTCCCATAAGCAGCAGCAAAAAGCCTCTACGTAGTAAAACTCAGTACTCACGTGGACTGTGAAAAGAAGGGTAGAAAATGGTCTGTCGATGCACAACACTGAGAACTCGTTGTATCAGCGAATTTTTGCCCTTTGGCTGTCTCGTTATCGGTTCTTGTCGCGATGATTCCTGCAGGAATCAGTCATAGCGACAAAACCCGCTAACCGCGACAGCCAATTTGTCAGAATTCAAAGCCCGCCCTAGAGCAGGTGGCTTTAAGCCTTAGTATCCTGTAAGCGATAGCTCTACGGGATGAAATCTGCCTAAGTTGGCCCGTGCACTGCTGGGCACGCGCCAACTAAGGCAGACTACGGCCCGAGAACCTTTTGCTTAGTAAGATCATGACGGAGTTATGTCTGCATACGTCACTGTAATCTGGCAGATATTCAATAAAACTGTCTCGCGTATGCTCTGCCGGCGTTGCGAGAACTTTCAACCGGCACTGGACACGAACGAAAGCATGAACTCAATCGGCATACGCGCGCCAGCGGGAGTATGCGCGCGCGCGCACACACACGATCACACACACACACACATGTAGGCTGCCTATATACACAAGCACAAGGTAACCCTTTGCGGGTTGACGGCCGGGGCGGTAGCGCTTTTTGGCGCGATGATTCCTGCAAGAATCGTCACAAGACAATAAGCGCTACCTGCAGCAAACTGAGGGATAACCCACACTGAGAGGCCGGCTGAACTTTTAGTGAGCTTAGTCCTGTGCCAGCCACTAAGCAAGGTGCTCCGCTATAGCGGAGCACCTTGCTTAGTGGCTGGCGCAGGACTAAGCTCACTCATGCAACTGATCCCAGGTCTACACTAACCAACCAGCGCACACCCCCAACCCTTACGAAATTTATCATAAATTGGAAGTCAAGCAGGTACCACGAGCCCGCAGGAGGCGTAGATCCTCACGAGCCCTTCACAGTGTTCAAGATCCAAGATATTTATTGTCCCAAAAGCGGTAATCTTGTTACAGTTCACCAGCTCATAAATAAAAGAGGTAAAAGGATTAAATAAGAAACGTGATCATAAAACGCCAGGTGAGAACGCAAATAAGACCGACAAAAATCAGTATTAAACACTATGCACATCACATTCTAACTCTAACTACATATCACATGAAACATGCAAGCTAATTAATGTAAATCATCACATTAAATATCACAGTGTGCGCCGGGGGCTCACGAGAATCTGTCTTTTCCTGGCTTGAATTACCAGAATCTAAACGTCTCTTGCTGGTTAGCGTTGCCTCTGTGTATGATTCTGCCTGTATTTGGCAAAAGCGTTTGAGAAAAGCGAGATTTTGTTTGTTGTACGATGGGCATATTGGCTGTTGTCATATACTGACGAGCAAAAGAAATGCGACATTTTTGGAATCATCGGAAACACTAAAGTGTTTCCGATGATTCCAAAAATGTCGCATTTCTTTTGCTCGTCAGTATATAACTGTAGATATTTATAAATGCATCTGGGCTGCATCGAATTTCTTTTACCCACCATGGGCACTGATGACATTGACGTATAGGCCTACACACATTGCAGGAGAACAAACGATGCAATCAATCACTATCTATAGTACATGTAAACAGTATGGTGGCTCCATGCAAAAAGAGTTAAAGGCCCTAAGCGGCGCTCTCGGACCAACTGTCTCAACATTGCATAAAACTATTAGACGAATATCAACACCTGCTATACATAAAATGTGCTACACTGCTTCCTAAAGAGTGACTACGGTTTTTCAGTATTTCGTTCATAACTGCGTGATGACATCACATTGGTCCGTTTCAGTACCGCTAAAGCGTATGCGCCGCTGAACTCCACCAAGCGTCAGAGCTATGCTATGCTATTTTTAAAGGATACGGACTTCCAGCTCTCGCTGATTTCGTCCGGGGGCGGGGGGGGGGGGGGGCGGGGGTTGAGGGGGGGGGGGGAGTTATGTTCTGACTGGTTGTCGCTGATGTCCACGCATCGCTTTTGATCTACCTCTCGTCATGTCTGTAGTTTGGTTAGATGTATCGGATTAGTGGGTGCTTATTAAGCAGGTGTATTGTGTATTTGGTGGTGGTGGACCATGTTTTAGGGTCGGGGTTTAGGAGGCCTTCTACGGTGAGAGGTGCGTTCAGTTTATCTGCTACTAGGGTTCTGGTTTGGGCTATGCTCGGGCAGTCTAGCAGTATGTGTTCCGTCGTGAGTAGGTGGCCGCATGTGCACATTATTGGGTTGGGGTGGACTAGGTATCTCTCGCCCCCTAATCGGATCCTTGTTAGTCGTGACTGGTCTCTCCTCTTACCTATTAGGAGGGTGGGTGTATTGTTCAGTACCCTCGTGAGATTTTTGCGTCTTCCTTTTTTGTTCTGGTGGAATTCTTTTTCCCATAGTTTTTGGAAGGCGGGCCGGAGAGCATTTGACCGTTCATTTGCTGAAAGTGGTAGGTTGAAGAAGGTCGATTCTTGGTCGAGGCCTTTCTTCGCTACCCTGTCTGCTCGTTCGTTGCCTGGGATTCCCACATGGGAGGGGACCCACATAAATTTGACTGTTTGGCCGCGTTCTGAGAGTTCGGCTGCTCTTAGTCTGACCAGGTATGTTAGATCTTCTCTGAACGAGTCTAGGTTCTGAATCGCTTGTATTGCCGATAAGGAGTCCGTCACTATGAGTAAGTGTTTAGCTTCCTGAAGGTCGGCTCTTATTACTTTGATGGCTCCCAGGATGGCCGTGAGCGAGATTCTGCTGTGAAAACTGATGTGTGGTCCGGTAATTATAGCCCGATCCGATTTGTTGGGGACGTCAGAGCCGGGGTAAAGCCTATTTATAGCAAAAACCTTGGCCCATGAGCAAAGTGACAGAAAGTAGCTGGCGATCTACCATAACGGCCTTTGCGAGGTTATATCACAGGCAGATGTCGTAGTTAATGTCTGCGAGTCAAATATGCAGTTGTGGCCGGATATCAATGTAACACGTTTGTATGGTCACACGGACACAGAGTTAGTTTAAAAATAAATAGGCGGTTCCGTCTAGCAATGCTGACTTCTTCATAAACTGAAATCAGGCTATGCTGATGGACGAGACTTAATGGGGAGATTGCACGTTCACTTCGTACGTGCGTATGGAAAAACCACACACACACACACACACACACACACCGTGTCACACACTCACACACACACACACACACACAATTCAGCTTAGATACCTTCACGGTTCTATTCCAGGACATGCCGATACATGCTGATCCATTCATGTAATCCAGTACTTAACCCCCTCACTTCCAAGAAAATTGAACACTATCCAACTGCAAGAGACATAGATACTTATGCGCCCCCGCGACTGCGGGGGCTCATGAGGATCTAAGCCTCTTGTTGAGACCAATTTGTATCCATGCTTCTTGGACGGTGTTGGCTTTTGGTCATATAATAAACAAAGATTTAAAAAACAACAATGTACGTATTGTGGCAGGGAAGGGGTTAAGTATCTATGCACATAATCCATATAGGTAGCACGTGAACACACAAACCGCATCCTCTAGTAGGGAAAGTGGTGCGGCCATGATTGTAAACACGGTTTACATTAAAAATGATGTCGGTAATAATGCTGAAATAAACAAAACTGTGCCATACTTGAAACTCCCCCGAAAAACATGTTTCAAAAGAGTTCAGATCCCGACTCAAAACACGTACATTTATTTATTTATTGAGCATTATTTGGGAAAAAAAAAAACCACAGGGGAGGGGTGGGTGGGTGGGTGCTCAATTTTTATTTTTTTCTATGTATATATCAAAACACCACAACCGAAACTGTTCTTCTGACGTTTTTGAAAGTTTCTAACTGGTGTTACGTACGGCACTGAAACACAAGCGTTACAACTCAATTTTAAACACACTTATTTATAGTTTGATGCCAGCCGAGGGGGTGGGGGGGGGTGGGGGGAGGGTGGTGGTGGTGCTGTAGTACCAAAGCACCCCCCCTGGATCCGGCCCTGGTGCAGTAAAGGTCAGAGCGAAAATGGTCAAATGACAATATCTCTGAAACAAATGGAATGTGGTCAATCCAGACTATGTACAAACGTAAAGTGTGGTCATTCCAAATTGGAAATATCACAGGGACAAATCTAAGGCGATGTTATAGGCGGGACTGCTTACAGATGGGGTTATCATTGCTGGGGAAGGAGGTGGCTGGATAAATTGGGATGGGGATTATAGGCGGGATTAATTAGGGAGGGTATTACAGACGGGATAAATTATGGAAGGTATTAATTAGGGAAGCGATTATGGGCGGGATTATTTACAGGCTTGAAGGAGAAAGGAGTGTACTGGAATGGAATGTAAAGTTAAATTTTTACATATTATGCATAACAAATTCGTTTTTGAATATAGAGGAATATCGTCGGGGGCAGCTTTATTTGGTATTTTCAGACAGGAAATAGCATAATTATATCCTCCAGCGGCGCAAAGCTAATTTGCACTGCTTTGATTTCGAACAGAGTTTATGGCTTCCCTACACGGAGAAACGAAATGCACAAGAAACGAAACATTTTCATTGCATTGAAATGCCTCCTCCGCACACGTAGAAACGCGGTGGTGAAAATTCATTTCGATTGGTACAGGGGAAGTAACCCTTTACTGACATGCTCTGGTTTGTATTGGTGGATATCGGGTCATATTTCTGACTACTGACGCTTAAAAACTAAACATATAACACATGTATGCCTTCACTTACACAATTAAAGTGAATTGCCGACCATATCGAATAAACGTAAGCGCTTTTGAATGCGTAAACAGGGCTGGTTCAAGCGAATCGAGGATGCCGCCGTCTCGAAGCGATAGCTTCGCAGAGCAGCCGATGAAAGTGGGGTTCAGAAAACTCACCTAAAATCATATTTTGGTGGTACTTTAGTGATGATACTTGATAGATTTCATTTCGAAAATGATTTCTCCGCTTAAATCTTACAGAATCGTGCGTCACATCACACAATTCTAGCCATAATAGAACTGACTCCACGGCATCGCTTTACCGTTGCTATCTTCAGTGTTTGGGCTTGAATGACGTCAGATTGGCAGCGGACGACGCTGATTGGGCAACGGTAGAAATGTTTCGCGAAATGTTTCACAAAATAGAGACAGGTTCTATTTCGTGAAATGTGTCGTTTTGCATTTCGTGAAACGGTGAAATGTTGGAGAAATGTCTGAAATGCGGACATTTCGACGAAATGTTTCGTTTCGTTTCTCCGTCTGAGGAAGCCTTAATTAGTTGAGTGCATTCACTCCTGTGTGGCTTCATGCTCTATAGATTCAATTTGAATTAAATGATGACAGCGCAAATTTACACTAGGTAGATGCACGCCTGGGTGAATTCGCAAGGGTTGGTTGGTTGGTTGTACATTGCTTAACGTCCCGACAGACTTTCTCATGACGTGCCTGCACTGCTTGTGAAAAACAACAACTAAACAGCCTATTCAATGTATGTCGCCAGCCGGTCTAATACGCTACATAAACCTAAGATCATTTAGCAACACACATCCAATATCAAGAGCTACAGGCAGCGCAGACAGTAGGGAGAGTTTAAAAAAGGAAAATACAGGTGAATGGACTAAGGGTAGACAGAAACACATTCCCCAGAATAGAAGGAAAACCCACCCTGTGGGGCTGACCAGGATGACCCTGGGAACTAAAAAGTAGTTAACCCCATCCAAGTCCCCCAGGGCTGACCCGGGTGGGGGTGAATTCGAACGGGGTACCTGTTCACCTAAATATAACGAAGTTGACTCCTTTAGTTCAAATGGGTAGGAAGATTCAGTTCGGAGGAGGTATATACCACCTGTCTGAAAAATGTAGGCCGACGGGGGTCGGGGGATTGGGAGGGTGGAGGTTGGGGATTCCATCTGAGATAATACCAAACAGTACCAAAACGTCTAAAAATTTTGGGAATTGTTTTCGGCAGTGACATGCCTGCCTCGAGTATTGAGGATAACTGGCTATACAGACTGGATAAAGTACGAAGAACTATATCAGCATGGTCCAAAAGAAATCTTAGTATCGCAGGAAAAATATGTATTGTTAAATCACTTTTATTGTCGCAGTTTACATTTGTATTACAATCACTGTCTGCCCCGAGAGACATGCTAAATAAGCTTAATACACTGTTGTTCAGATTTATCTGGAAAAAGAGAAATGCCAATACTCGGGCCTTTGAAAAGGTTAAAAGAAGTATTATGTGTAACGGTACAGAGAATGCTGGTCTGAAGATGATTAATGTCCATGATATGCAGGCTTCATTTTTGTTGTCATGGTCACTAAGAATTCAACATAACGGCTATGAAAAATGGAAAATTATTCCGCGTTACATGTCCGCTGCATTGGGCAAAGAGTATGCATGTTTTCATTCTAATGTAGCAGCCAAGCATTTTGCGGGCCTGCGGTTGATTAAAAGTGTTTTTTGGAGGGACGTATTGACAACATGGTGTGATAATAAGAATACTATTTTACCAAAAGATGATTTCCCCCTTCAGCTTAAAAACCAATGTTTGTGGAACAATTCTGAAATTATGTATAAGCATAAGAGTTTGTTTTTTAGAGATTGGGTGCGTGCTGGTGTTTGCTTTGTAGACGATGTCTTGTCTGATGGTGATATCATATCTTTTCCTCAAATATGTCAAATGGTCGGCAACAAGCCTTGCCGGCTGTTTGAATATAACGCTTTGTGTACGGCCCTTAGGGCACGTATGGCTCGCGTGGAGCCTGGCGTATTTTTTGTACCACGCAACTATATGGAGGCTTTGCGGTATGCACCCCGTGCTATCCGCTTATCTCTGGTAACGGCAAGTACGGCGGTGCCTAGAGCATTGTCCTTCTGGCAGAGAAAGTGTGGTGTTACTCTGTCAAATGCACACTGGTCTGTAGCGGAAAAATGTGTAAAAGAAACAAGGCTGCGATTATTACATTGGAAAATACTTCATAATATATATCCTACAAATATTCTTCTGCATAAAATGGGCATTAAAACTTCTGAAAAATGCGACTTTTGTGATGACAAAGATTACATAGAACATTTCTTTTGGTCCTGTAATAAAATTCGTAAACTCTGGGAAAGCGCAACAAAACATATTCAAAGACTAACCTCTATCGCTCTTCAGTTAACTGCAAAAGATGTGTTATTTGGCTTTGAAGTTGACAACATGCAGAATAGTGACGTGAAAGTTATTAACCATATTATACTTGTCGCCAAAATGTGTGTTGGTAAATATATATACGGAAAGAAGCTAGATATAGTTTGCATGTTGGAGCAGGATTTGCTCGTCCGGAAAATTACACATGCTTAATACAATGAGTAGAGCATGTAACAAAATGTAATCTGTAAGGCTTCACTCGTACTATGTTTAGTTGCTCTCCCTAATTTGATTTTAATTGAATATTGAATGTCATTTCTGAATATTTTAATGTATGAACCTAAACACAAACATGCACTAAAAGATCAGAACAGATACCCGCGGCAATCAAGCAGACAAGCAAGAGCACACACACACACACACACTTTTCCACTTAGCAGTAACTGTAAGACAGCTAAATCATTGTCCATCTTGTAACTTATGTCCATTTAGATTCGAACACAAACACTTCATTGTATTGGCTACTTTGATTAATTAATAAATTTAAAAAAAAAAAAAAAAAAAAAAAGTAAAAAAAAAAAAAAAAAAACCAGTTTATGCTACGACACCGCCGAACCAAGCAAAATGACGGTGGTTCGGAAACACTGATGCCAATGGGCCCAAGTCACATACATGCATTTTTATGACGAGGGTTCTAGTCAATTAACACATTTGAGATGTGCTGCATCCGGATACGCGGCAGTCCCTTTATGCCGCGTATCCGGATGCGGCACGTCTCGAATGAGTTTAAATTACCATTACGCGTAACTGATCTGAAGACACATTTCAGCACCAAATGATTTGTGTTTGTTATGATTTGTCGACACACCTAATGAACCTTAACAGTAGCTTGGACACGCAAAAAAAGCACACTCATAATAGCACTTATTTATTCTGCGCAGCAGTTAGCGTTTCAATATATTTTTTGCTGTTTCTCGTACTGAAAGCGTTGTATTTACTGATAGAATAGTTATTTGGGTTTAACGCCAAGCAGGCAACTCAGGCCATCTCATGGCGGTTTACTGATAGAACGAAGTGGAGTCATTGACAGGTTACTTGATATCAACAGACGACGTGTACTGAACTGGACTGTCCTGTGTCTAAATGAACCATAACTAGACCTGTGTTAGTGTAGCGCTTCGTAACCATCTGTTACAGAAGTGTATCTTGGAACAGCTTCGGTTGTAGTGGGTCTTCAACGAGAAAAAAGAGGTGGGGCTAAAGGTGTTCTGGCCATACCGGACCAAGTACACCTGCCTGCGTCCCCCCCCCCCCCCCCCCACGGGTACCCCGGCTACGCCATTACCCTCATCTCTTTCACCCTCTCCCCTCAGTCTTCATCACAACACACACCGGCACAAACATGCATCCCCCCCCTCCCCCTGACACACACACCTAAGGGCACACCTCACACACACAGACATTATTATGCCCACACTCGTTACAACCAACTGTTGCTATACGATCACTGTGTGTACCGCTGTCAGTGCCAGTAGCTGTCAGTCGAATGTGTTTTTGCTGGTTTGTCATGCCCGACGTTGTATAATAAGTCGCACGGCAAAGAAGTGCGCGCGTTAAACAGCACAAGTAGTCTACCATGCACGCCAACGAAAAGCGTTTTCAGTCCGTTGATGTTTAACCCTTTGCCGGCTGTCGGAAGCCGGTTTTTGTTGCGATCTCTGAATACCTGCAGGAATCATCACGACAAAAACCGGCTACCGACAGCCACAGGGGTACAGTGCTAACCTCAGACCAACATTGCATACATTGATACACGTCATGAAACCGACAAGCGCGCACCCCAACGTCAGTCGCTGGGCCGATGTGGCTGCGGCTGGCCCGCGCACAGCAGGCTGCGGCCGACACCGGCCCTAGGACCTTTTCTCACTGGGTATCTATCTTCTGTTCATCTATCTTCTGCTCACAACATCATGAAAACACGTCTCGCGCCTCATAGCCTGAAGTCTATGCATTTTTCTAGTGGTTCATGTGTGGCTCTGGGGAGAGTACGGTGTGAGGCGGAGGAAACTTGAATTGATGGAGCGGGGAGGAGGGGGGTGGGGGGGGGGGGCGTAGGTGGAGCGGAGGGAGAGGGATTCTTATGCGTATTTCTAACCGTTGACTGACTTTGTGTAAGGCCACCTGTTACTATTAATTAGTGAATAATTACTCCAGTAACATGTCAACCGTCTACACGTAAATGTGGCTCGAACTTTTAGTATTCAGTCACAGAACTGGGTGAATCAAGTAAGGACAATTATAAAACCCTGACATACAAAACAAAGAAATAAACAAACAAACAAAAACAGAGAGAGAGAGAGAGAGAGAGAGAGAGAGAGAGAGAGAGAGAGAGAGAGAGAGAGAGAGAGAGAGAGAGAGAGAGAGAGACAGACAGACAGACAGACAGACAGACAGACAGACAGATAGAACAATAAACCACTGAGTCGAACAAACGGGCGAACAAACAAACGAAAAAACGAACGGAAGGACGAACGGGCAGAAAAACGAATGAACGAAAAGACAAACAAGCAAGCAAGCAAACAAACACAGGAACTGAACAAACACGGAATGAACGAAGGAGCGAACAAACAAACGAACGGAAGGACTGACGAACGGGCGGACAAACGAAGAAACGAAAGGACAAGCAAGCAAGCAAGCAAACAAAGGAACAAACACGGAATGAACGAAGGAGCGAACAAACAAACGAACAAAGGAAAAAAGGAACAAACAAACTTCCGAAAATCTAAACTACCAACCAACTAACAACCTGCCAGCACAAAAGTAAAGCCATGTATCAGTCACGCAGCTTATTCAAATCATTTAGCTCCCATGCACATACTGCAAGACTGTGTCGACCATGATAATTCAAGGGTAGTGACAGATTAGCTTGGCGCCATCAGGCGCCAAGCTAATCTGGCATTACTCTTGAATGGTCGATCCATCTTCTGTCACTGGTACATAGTCGTTAGGTGACACCTCCAAAATCTGCGGAAATGCGGCCTCGGGAGTTAAATGGGTTAAACAATGCCGTACTGTATTTGGCCAAGGGAATAAAATTGTGTGCTGGTCTGTGATTGTAGACCTTACAGTCTCACGGCGGTAATGTCCAACTTCACAGAGCAGCACGCAGAGTTATATTTCGCGTGCGTCACTTATAGCTGATACAGGTGGTCCCTTTTTGTACCTGTTGATTGTCACTCCATCTGTTCACCAATTACATTGCGTAGGAATTGTGCCGCCAATATTGATAAACAGCAGGTGGCATGTAGCAAAATGTTTCGGCAGCATACGCAGAAACTCAGGGTTCGAGAGAGCAAAATCGACTACAGCGGCGGACCTGGGGATGGGGGTCGGGGCTGGTCGCGCCCCCCCCCCCCTCCCCGCCCCCGGCCCGAAAATAACATATTCTGCCCCAGGACCGAAATCCCCAAATTTTGAAGTTGCCCTCTGAAGGACTGTATTGCAATTCTAGAGACAGATCGAGCATGATAGTTCAATGGTGGTGCCAGAATAGCTTGGCGCCTATGGGCGCCAAGCTATTCTGGCACTACCCTTGAACTATCATGTTCGATCCATGGCCTGTGATCCGTAACTAATCTCCCTCTGTGCCAGATTAATCCTTTCACTGCAAGAGCCAAACGTCTGAGTTTTTCTTAACACGTTCTACCCCGGACTGAAATCTGGAAATGATGAAGTTGCCCTCAGAGGGACTGTAGGCCTATTACAATTCGGGAGACAGATCGAGCATGATAGTTCAAGGGTGGTGCCAGAACAGCTATTCTGGCACCACCCTTGAACTATCATGCTCGATCCATGTCTTGCTGTGGTGTGTCGGGGCTGAATGAGTTTAACTGGGCCTTTGGGTGTCGGTAGCGCTTTTAGTCGCGATGATTCCTGTAGCAATCATCACGACTAAAACCCGGCTGCTACCGACACCAACGGGTTAAAATGCAATGCAACATTTTTCCTTTTGTTAGTTTGGAAAGCACCCCACTGCCTCTCGCCTCCCCTCGTACCCGTCCCTTGGAGAGTGTGGAATCCCCACTTCCCCTTGAGAGTGCGGCCCTCCCCACCCATCCCCCCTTCCCACCGACAGCCAAAGGTCAACAGGGCAAGGGAACGTTCTTAACCCGAGGCATAGGCATGGGATGATCATTGATAACTGGTCACCTCTTATCACCAGTAATAGTTCTAAGGACATTCAAACATCATAATCTGCATTATTGTAAGACATACCAAGAACATTCAAACGTCACAATCTGCATTATTGTAAGATATACCAAGAACAACGTCACAATCTGCATTATTGTAAGATATACCAAGAACATTAAAACGTCACAATCTGCATTATTGTAAGATATACCAAGAACATTCAAACGTCACAATCTGCATTATTGTAAGATATACCAAGGACATTCAAACATCATAATCTGCATCAGTTCGGGTCAACATTCAAATGTCACAATCTGCATTATTGTAACTTGTAAGACATACCAAGAACATTCAAATACCACAATCTGCATTATTGAAAGACATACCAAGGACATTCAAACGTAACAACTCTGCAATATTGTAAGACATACCAAGCGCAGTTAACTCATTGTGCTCGAGGTACGAAATACCCACATTTTGGTGTTATCCTCGGAGGACTGCGTTGCAATTCAGGAGACGGATCGACCATGATAGTTCAAGGGTGGTGGCGGAATAGCTTGCCGCCTAAAGGCGCCAAGCTATTCTGCCAGCACCCTTGAACTATCATGGTCGAGCCATATCTTGCTGTGGTGTGTCGCGGGCAGAATGAGTTAAAAAGGAGATATTGCGAACTATTAACACGTTAATGCCTGAAGTAGGTCGCTTTAACCCTTCCTACCCCAAGGCCGACTTCCCCACATTTTGGCGTTGTCCTCTGAAGATCGCATTACAATCTAGGAGACAAATCGACCATGACAGGTCAAGGGTGGTGCCAGAATAGCTCGGCGCTCATAGGCGCCAAGCTATTCTGGCACCACCTTTGAAATGTCATGTTCGATCCATATCTAGCTATGGTGTGTCAGAAATAAATGAGTTAAAAACAACGGGGAAAATCGGAAGGCCGCCAAGCGACCGGAAAAATGAGGGTGGGTGGGGGGTTGGGTTGATTGATTGTACATTGCTTAACGTCCCGACAGCAACAAGGCTTTCTCAGGACGTGCCTGCACTGCTTGTGAAAAAAAACCAAAACAGAACATTGAATGTATGTCGCCAGCCGGTCAAATACGTTAAATAAACCTAACACATGGGGCCTAAATAAAGCTAAGACCATTTAGCAACACACATCCAATATCAAGAGCTACAGGCAGTGCAGACAGTAGGGAGAGTTTTAAAAAAGGCAAATACAGGTGAATGGACAAAGGGTAGACAGAAACACATGCCCCAGAATAGAGAGAAAAACACACCCTGTGGGGCTGACCAGGGTGACCCTGGGAACTAAAAAAATACCTAACCCCACCCAAGTCCCCCAGGGCAGACCCGGGTGGGGTAGGGGGGTTGGGGGTGGGTGGGTGGTGGGGTGGGTGGTAATAATAATAATAATAATAATACCGTTATTATATAGGCGCTTTTTCTCAATTTTTGGGCAAATCGACTCAAAGCGCCGCGAACTGAAACCCAACACACACACTCACGTAACAGACACGGATTTACGCCATTTGAGACAAACACAGTACAAGACAGACGAAGGGCCAGTTCAGCTACTGAAGTTACAGAGATTTTTTTATCGCTTGTATTTGAAATTTGTAAAGTGGCCTGAAACCGGTACCAAAGTGTGGGGGGTGGGGGGGTGGGTGGGGTGGAGGGGTGGGGGGGGGGGTGGGGGTGGAAGAACCGGAGTACCCGGAGAAAGAACCTCCGACGGTATGGATGGGTCAGTGATAGATGTAGGCAGTGAAAAGACAGCTATTATATAACCGTCGAAAAATGTCGCTCCCAACCCGAGGTCAGCAGATTGCCGTTCATTGCTCAAATTGTCATTGTGTTCGTGTCGTGCTGACCTCTAACAGACTGACGGTAAATGGCAAACCAAAACGATGATCCATTTCGAAAGGCCAACTAGAAGCTAGGGACCTTGAAATATATCAACTTGAGAGGTCTAAGTAAACAAAAGCTGCTCGAGTCGACGTAGACCTAATGCGGCCCGTGCATTGCCACCATCACAAGTCCAGAATATTCCAACTGAATTCTACAGATACATCCGTCCATCCAGACATCTCTCTACCCATCCATCCATCCCGTTATGTAAGATCTGTGCCATCCATGCACCAATCAGTCTGTCTCGTAGTCCGTCCCTCCCTCCATCCATCAATGCACCCACCAATCCGTCCACTCATCCATCCATCCACCCATCAATTTGTCCGTCCATCTGCCCATCCATCCACCCATCTACCCATGCATCCATCCATCACCCAAACTCCCATCCATCACCCATTCATCCATCACATAGCTCCCATCTAACCATCCGTCCCTCCATCCATCCATGCACCCACCAATCCGTCCATCCATCCATCAATTTTTCCGTCAATCTGCCCATCCATCCACCCACCCAAGCATGAATGCATACATCCATCTAATAAATCTATCCTTCACCCATCCAACACCAAACTCCCATCCATCCCTCACCCATCCATCCATCCCCCAAACTCCCATCCATCTATCTATCCATCCGACCCTCCATCCATCCATACACCCACCAATCCGTTCATCCATCCATCCATCAATTTTTCCGTCAATCTGCCCATCCATCCATCCATCCACCCACCCACCCATCTATTCATCACCCAAGCCCACATCCATCCATCCAACCATCCACCTATCCGTCCGTCAGCCCGCCCTTCCGCTGGCCAATCGATCAATCAATCCAAGCAACCAATTGATTAATCAGACCTTCTCACACACCGTCTGTCAATCAATCCTTTTAAGACGACTGCATTCCTGTTAGTCAGGGGTGTGTATTTCCCAACTACAGCATGAACCGTGCTCATTTTCCGACAAAGCAAATCGAGCTACTCACAGCGAAAATTAACCTCCTTGTGCAATCAACCACCGGTACTATGTACAGTACCAGAGGCTGCATGCTCAATAAAAGGGGGTTAACACATTATGCTCCACGACCGAAATCCTCAAATTTTGAAGTTGCCCCCTGAAGACTGTATTACACTTCTGGAAACAGATCGAGCGTGATAGTTCAAGGGTTGTGCCAGAATAGCTTGGCGCCTACAGGCGCCAAGCTATTCTGGCACAACCCTTGAACTATCACGCTCGATCCTTGTCTTGCTGTGGCGTGTCGGAGTTGAATGAGTTAAACACGCCCAACAGAGCGCGAGAGAAAAAGGTCACCGCTACAGGCTAATTTGTGATTCACGCTTGTAACAGAGCTACAGTTACATCAGTTCCCGTGTAAAGATATCGCGACTCCTGTGATCCTTAACTAATCTCCCTCTATGCCCGATCAATCATTTCACTGCAAGAGCCAAACGACTGATATTAGTTCTATTTAACGGCGTCGATTGTTAAAGACCTTGATATATTATTGATCAATTGAGTTCAATTTCAATATCTTAAGAACAGTGCCCGATGTTTAGTTATTCATTATTATTATTATTACTATATATCATCACTATTATGATTATTTTCGTGATAAGAATCGTGCTAAAACCACGTGACAGCCTTGACATTTAAACAGATTTTGATCGATTGTGATAGATCAAGGCTAGTGCCAGATTAGCTTGGCGCCTAGAGGCGCCAAGCTGATCAGGAACTACCCTAAGCTATCACAGTCGATAATATTTCCACAGCAGGACAGTTGGAACAGGAAGAGTAAGGGATAGCCTTGAGAACTGCCTATGCATGAGAGGCTGTTAGAACCTTGACAAAGAATACACTTGCCAAGCTATTCGGGCACTACCATCGAGCTACCACTGTCGATTTACTCGCTCTGCAACTGCCGTTGAAAGTCTAATGGGTAAAGATATTAAGATATGGTAGCGAGCATTTGTGTGAGCATGTTTGAATTGCCTTGTGACAGAAAAAGGGAGCCGAAAATTCTAAAGACTCATTCACAGCCGACTAACAATTACATCAAATATTTGACGCGCAGCGGGCTGTGATCGTTAATATTCAATAATAATACACATTTCATACACAAAATGCAGATTAATGACGCCATAGAGAGTCGCAATGCACCAATTTAAGACGTAAATCGGCCATGATAACCATGATGATTTAAGGGCGGTGCCGCTAGGATAGCTCGGCGCCAGTGTGGGCGCCAAGCTATTCTGGCACCACCCTTGAACTAACATGGTCGAATTTTCTCTGAACTGATATGTAGCCTTGAAAGGACAACCCGCTCAAAGTTTGAAATTTTGACCCTGCGGTTTATTGAGTTGAAGGCTCGTTCGGGTCAACTGAGACATGACACGCGATGTAGATGGCAGAAGACTGCAGTTACACCAACAACAGTATACACACATATTGAACCTGACGGCAGCGGAATAAGATCAGTCGGTGATGTTGGGGTCCGATTGGTCTCTAACTGGCGACGGTTTCGCTCTCGTTTTGCAGGCCAGAGGCTGAGCTTTATCAAGAGACCGCCTGTTAATTGTCCGCATTATAATTGCTTCACAGCGATACAGTTACATTTAAGAATTTCCCCAAATCCTCATGTTTATTCCTTTGTTCACGTTGTTATCGTTCTCGTTTCAGTGTGATACGGTTGTTTCAGGGGCGGATCTTGGAGACAGGAGGTTCCATAAGCTCCTCCCCCCCCCCCCCCGGCCAAAATTCAGTCTTGAAAATGCTTTAACAAAGTTCCTTTCCGGGTAGTTTGGACCAACCCCTCCTCTCCCCCCCGTGCCAGAGGCTGAACCGCGCTTATGCCCCCCCCCCCCCCCCCACCGACTGGGATGGAAAGTCTAGCGCCTCCTCCGCCCCCCCCCCCCCACCCCTTTTAGATATATTGGCGGTGAGAAAGTACCAGAGGCTGATACATGCTTGTGCCCCCGCCCCTCCCCTCCCCTTTTGATTTATCTGCGACTGGGATGGAAAGTCTGGTGCCTCCCCACTCCCCCACATACCCCGCTTATAGATATTTTGGCAGTGAGAAAGTGCCAGAGGCCGATGCATGCTTGTGCCCCCCCCCCCTCCCCGTTTGTTTTTCCAGCGACTGAAATAGAAAATCTGCCCCCCCCCCCCCTCCTCTTTTAGCCATTTTGGCAGTTTGAAGATGCCAGATGCTGACACACGACCTGTTTGATTTGTTTTTGCCCCCGCATTTTTGATTTTTCGGATACAGGGAAGCAAGGTTTGGTGTCCCTCAAGGCCTTTCGTGTCAGGCGGAGGGTCCCAAAACTTGAAACAAAAACTACGCCCCCCCCCCACCTCGCGGTAACTGCTCCGCCTCTGTGTGTGTATATATATATGTATTAAGAGCCGCATGAACGCTGTGTGAAAGCTGCCAAGCAATTCTACACACACAATCGGTGATTGGCCTGCAGTATAATTTGTCTGCAGTACACGCGCACACATATTAGTCCTCATAGCGTGACTCGTATAAATTTGTTTAGTGTAATTAAACCAGCGTACGGTGGGGCCTATTGTGTTGCTTCGATATTTGACACTCAATGGGCCATGAGTATGAGCGTTAACCCTGCCATGCCTAAAATACTGCTGATGACGAGAGATGTTCGACCATGATAGCCACGGTTCAAGGGTGGTGCCAGAATAGCTTGGCGCCTAGAGGCGCCAAGCTATTTTGTCACCACCCTTGAACAATCATGTCACGTTGAGAATTGTACCATCGGCTCCACTGTTCGAAATGTGACAGAGGTTTGTGGGCCGGGGTGGGGGTGGGGGTGGGGTGGGGAGTGGGAGGCGTGTGTGTGTGTGTGTGTGTGTGTGTGTGTGTGTGGGAGGAAGGGACGGAGCGGGGGCGTCATGGCCAATTAAACCCCGACATTAATCTTTAGAGTAATTTAGGCAGGTCGGCACACAGGCAAAGGCAGAGAAACTGATGCGTTTTCACGATGTATTTAAATGCACAGTCACGGCCCGTATTCATTTCTTCTGGTCACGTCGTATTTCTCTATGCCAGCCTGTGAGTGGGCAGCCACAAAGAAAAAGGTACACTGATGAGAACAGAACATACACTGAGCACATTTCGATTGCAGTACTAGTTACAATGTACATACATGTACGAAATCCACACCCGCCAAAAAGGTGACTGCCAAGCGTGTAAAATGTTGAAAAGAACCCAACGGAGAAAGAAACACGCTTTAACATGAGTTTGAAAACCCATCTTGCTTATCAGTGTTCGTGTATTTAGTCATTTTCTGTTCTTTTGTGTAATTGTACATGTGGTTTTGCTCAGCGCTGGCCGAACGTTTAGTTGGATCCCTTGCCCTTCCCTGTCGGGCGCCCGGTCTCCGGCTCACGGAGTAATACGCGGTTTTGGGGCGGGCGATCGTGTGCATCCCTTGGGGATGTATTTGGTCGTCTTGTTGCGTGCCTGTGTGTTTTTCTGTGAGCTGGTGGGTGCTTGTTGGGTGGGGCTGGTGGCTCTGGCTGGTTGTCTTCCGCCCCCACCCCACCCTTTTTTCTTCCCCCCCCCCCTCTCTCTCTACCTCTCTCCCTCTTTCTTCCCCCACTTAACACTTCTCTCTAGCCCTCTTTCTCTCTTTACGCTTTTTCCTTTTCCTTTCTTCCCCTTCCTCTTCCCCCCCCCTCCCTCCCACCCCCCCCCCCCCCGCCTCTCTCTCTCCCCCCCCTCCCTTATTATTTTTTTAATTATTTTTTTAGTTACCCTTGAAGACGGTTTCACAACTACCTACTCTCCACTTATACCTAATTATTCTCTTACTGAAATTGATTTTTTGCTTTGTTTTCATGACTTATTCCTTGTTGTGTACCGTGCTAAATGCTGGTTTTTTCCCCGGGGTCCTCCCGTTTTTCCCCGAGGTAGTCCTCAACTTGAAGGTGATACTAGTAAAGTTTGCCTTCGGGTTGGTGTTTAGCAGGCTTTGTGTATTAGACACTCAGCCTACTTCGTGCCCAAGGGTAATCCCCGTTCGTTCTCTCTCTCTTTCTCTCTCTCTCTCTGGCCTCATCTACACGCCTTTTCTTTCGCTCGCTCCTGCACGTGCTTGCACATACTCTTGTCTCTCGTGTTCAGGTTCTTTCCGAGTCTCTCTCACGATTTTTCGTTGACGTCATTTTTACTTTTTCCAAACTTTTGTTCTTCCTTTTATTTTATTTTACGTCACCTCCTTCAGTTGCCACATTCCTTCTGCCAATGAAGATAAGTAGCGGCTAATCTCTCTGTTTGTTTGTTTGTCTATTTTGACAAGGGGTATTTACCCGAAATATTAATAAATTGTGTTGTACCCGTCTTTTCTAAGCGTGTTTCTTTCTCCGTTGGGTACTTCTTTGCATGTGGTTTTGGTTTTGTGACTTTTTGTGTACGGCGCCTAGATCTTACCATGTATAGGCGCCTTATAAATCATCTTTATTATTATTATTAACAATGACAGTTACAACACAATTTATTTAAATACACAGTATACTCCGGACATAACAAATCACCTTGCAGGGGACCCAGTTCCTCTTGTTGTTATATCCGAAGTATGTTATAAGCGAAGTAATTTACATAGAAAGAGTGCTGTCTGGATCTTTAAAAAAAAACGTGTTCTTATCCTACTTTTGTTAATATAAATTATATATCCGATCTTGTTATAAGCGGGATAGACTATTTTAAAATAGACAAACAAACACAAGCAAGTAAACAATTCGGTCGCTACTTATCTTGTGAGTGTCGGTGAAGAAGCATCGCGGCAGTGTACAGCACGCGTGTGTTATGTTCACTACATCAGTCATCTGCCATTCAAGACCACCACCCTGCATTAACCCTTTTAGCCCCGGATCCCCACAACAGGAGATGGCTTGACCATGATAATTCAAGGGTAGTGCCAGATTAGCTTGGCGCCTTCAAGGCGCCAAGCTAATCTGGCACTACCCTTGAATTATCATGGTCAAGCCATCTCCTGCAACTGGTACACATCCGTTAGAAATTGGAGAAATAGGACCTTGGGGCTTAAAGGGTAAACTCATTCAACCCCAAACACGTATTTCCGAAATTTGGGAGGCGTCATCTAACGACTATGCACCTGTTGCAGGAGATGGATCGAACATGATAATTCAAGGCGCCAAACTAATTTGGCACTACCCTTGAATTATCATGGTCGACCAATCTCCTGCTGTAGTGCGTCAGGGCTGAATGGGATAAATGATGGTCTTTAAAGGACCTAAGCGCTCACGGAGCATTCTCAACATTGCATGCAACTGTTGCATATATATGTTATTTCCTTCATAACTGCGTGATTACATCACTTTGTGTCTGTTTTACTGCTGAAGCACATATGCACCGCTCAACTCCACCAAGCGCCAGAGCCGAGGTAAAAGCTATTTATAGCTCCAAACTCCAGGTCCTCCAGCAAAACAGAAAGTAGTTGGCGATCTGATACAACGGCCTTTGTGGGGCTATATCACAGTCAGGTGTCTTAATCATTTTGTTAATCTGTCCGGGAGTGAAACATGCCGTTGTGCCCGGAAATCAATAGGTTTGTACGGTCACCGCGGACACATAGCTAGTTTAATGACATATGATCTTTTTATGGGGTGGTCGCTTAACCCAGGTTCTTTCCGAGTGATCAAACAAACGGAAGAGGCAGTACTGTACTTACTTACTTACTTACGCCTGTCACCCCTCCCAGGGTATAGGCCGTCGACGAGAGACCTCCAGCGACTCCTGTCCTGTGCTTCTCCTTCGATTTTACTCCAGGTGGTTCCCAGTCTCTTGATGTCTGCTTGGAGGTCTCGACGCCAGGTGTTTCTCGGCCTGCCTCTTTTCCTCTTTCCCTGGGGGTTCCATGACAATGCCTGCCTAGTGATACTGGAAGCTGGCTTTCTCAGACTGTGACCAATCCATCCCCATCTTCTTCGCCCAATTTCATTCTCTGCTGTTATCTGCTCTGTTCTCTCCCAGAGTCTGACGTTGCTGATCTTCTCTGGCCAGTGGATTAAGATTTTTCTAAGGCAACTGTTTATGAAGATCTGTACTCTGTTGACTGTGGTTTTTGTCAACCTCCAAGTCTCTGCTCCATATAGGAGAACTGCTTTTACGTTGGAGTTGAAAATCCGGACTTTGGTGTGTTGTCTCTGGAACTCCACAATTTTTTTCAACTGGAGAAAGGCTGCTCTAGCTTTACCGATTCTCCCGAGATAGGTGAAGGACTCCACCTCCTCCAACGGGGTGCCAGCAAGCAAGACTGGTGCTTCCCTGGTTGCGTTCAACCTATTTGTCTTTGTTTTCTGTTTGTGGATGGTGAGGCCCACTTGGGACGAGATGTCAGCAAGCCTTGTGGTCTTGTCCTGCATTTGTTGATGAGTGTGGGACAGTTAAGCCAAGTCGTCTGCAAAATCGAGGTCGTCAAGCTGTGTCCACAGTGTCCACTGTATTCCGCTTCTTCTCTGCTCTGTGGTCCTCTTTATAACCCAGTCTATGGCCAGTAGGAAGAGGAACGGAGACAGCAAACACCCCTGCCTGACACCGGTTCTGACCTGGAGCTCCCTGGTAAACTGCCCTTCGTGGATCACGCGACATGTCATGCCATCGTAGCTGCTCTTGATCAGGCAGACGGGTTTTGTGGGTACACCGTAGTGTCGTAGGAGTTTCCACAAATTCTCTCGGTCCACGCTGTCAAATGCTTTCTCATAATCCACAAAGTTGACGTATAGCGGGGAGCTCCACTCCAGAGACTGTTCCACGATGGTGCGGAGAGTGGCGATCTGGTCTGTACATGATCGGTTTTTCCTGAATCCTGCTTGCTGGTCTCTCAGCTGGGGGTCGATAGAGCTCTTCATTCTCTCCAGGATGATCCTGTTGAAGACCTTTCCTGGTACTGACAGCAAGGTGATTCCTCTGTAGTGGGAAGGCAGTACTGTACGTTGACTCAAATCGTTAACACATTGTACCCACCAGCACCGAAATCCCCAGATTTTAAGGTTGCCGTCTGAAGGACTGAAATACAGTTCTAGAGACAAAGAAGTACCCAACGGAGAAAGAAACACGCTTAGAAAAAAACGGTACAACACAATTTATTAATATTTCGGGTAAATACCCTTTGTCAAAATAGACAAACAAACAGACACATTAGCCGCTACTTATCTTCAGATGCAGAAGGAATGTGGCAACTCAGTTGCTTGTCTATTTTGACAAAGGGTATTTACCCGAAATATTAATAAATTGTGTTGTACCGTTTTTTCTAAGCGTGTTTCTTTCTCCGTTGGGTACTTCTTTGCTGATTTGACACGCTTGGCAGTCACCTTTTTGGTCTGGATTGCTTAGTTCTAGAGACAGATCGAGCATGATAGTTCAAGGGTGGTGCCAGAATAGCTTGGCGCCTATAGGCGCCAAGCTATTCTGGCACCACCCTTGAACTATCATGCTCGGTCCATGTCTTGCTGTGGTGTGTCGGGGCTGAACGAGTTAAGCTTCTTCTTCGACCAATGCCCGTGTACAGAAGGCTCGTAGCAAGCATTCCAGTTATATGCATGTAACTGACCTGGTGTCCCCGGAGTGGTATTATCTTGCTCTGGTATCGATGCCCACCGAGCCGTGTGGGGTGTGTGTGTGTGTGTGTGTGGGGGGGGGGGAGGGGGGTGGGGGGGGACATAATGTTGACACTAGCGCATGTTTGTGTATTCTACAGTTACTGTACTTTGAGGAAGTTGACCGGCCGCTCTCTCCATGGCTTAACCCCTGCGCTGCCGGGGCAAGACGAACCTACCCAGCTGCAAGAGACATAAATCCCCATGAGCTCCCGCAGTCGCTGGGGCTCATGAGGATTTATGTCTCTTGGTAGTTTTATATTCTCTCTGCCGAGTTTTCGTTCCACTTACATATGTTTCTGCACACGAATCAACGTCGGTATGCGTGCGTTTCATTAAGACGCGAAATTCGTGATCGTGGCAGCGAAGGGGTTAAACTGGATTGACTGACTGAACACCCAGAACCTGTGTTGCGCGACTACCCCTCATGAGACCACCTTTCATGAAAGACCACCCATTCAGGTGTTTGCAGCCACGTAAATGATGGTCTTTAATGCACAGGTGACAATGTTTGCCCTTCCGGACTTCTGACTGAGAGAGCGCCTGTCTTTTAACCCGTTGCGTGTCGGCAGCGGTTTTAGTCGCGATGATTCCTGCAGGAATCATCGCGACTAAAACCGCTACCGACGCGCAACGCGTTAAAAGACTGATATTGTCTTGCGGAACAGGTGGTCGCTTGATTGAAACTGGTTCTACTGTGCTTTGCTAAACCCGGGCGAGAAGTTGTAGGTGGACAGATTGTCGAAGACTTTTTTTTTATAAGTGGTAAAACGAGTCCTCCACTAGGTGAACGTGTCACCGGTTCAGCTGTCGGTGTTTCCGGCAGAAGCGAAAGACAATGCAGACCGAGATTTCCTGGGTGCATATGCCATAAGGAATCCGCGAAAGCAAAAGAAACAAGTCAATTTTGTGAACAGCGCTTTTTTCATTGTAATACAATGAAAATCTCACTGTTCACAACAACGTCTTCGGCCTACTGTCGTTTGCATTCACTGGGCAGTCTGCTTAAGTTTATGCGCTCTTCAATTACTTCGAAGGATCTAGAAAAGCCTGTCACATTAACAGCTCGAAGCTGGCGATACAAGACTAGCAAACGCCGGAAATATCTGTTATCGCATTTGGGATGTGCCGCATCCAGATACGCGGCATAAAGCCGCGTATCCGGATACAGCACGTATCGAATGAGTTCAAAGTTTTGGCACGCGCAAACCCTCGGGGTAGATTTTTTGACACACCGATGGCACCAAAGATTTCTGACTTCAGTCAGGACATGCTTCAGCTGCGTCACATATGGAAGCGAAGCAAAAAAAAAAAAAAAAGAAAAAAAATTACCCCTTCGCTGTCAGTGATCGCGGATTTCGCGTCTGAACTCAGACCGACATTTAACAAATGAAACGGGATCAAACATAGACATCAAAGAACATAGGTCTAACAGTGGACAAGACATAAATCCTCATGATCCCCCGCGACTGTGGGGGCTCATGAGGGTTTATGTCTCTTGCAGTTGGATTGCCTTCACCTTTCCTCGGCAGCGCAGGGGTTAAAATTACATCGCCAGGGGTAGGGGGGGCGGGGGGGGGGAGAGGAGGAGGAGGAGGAGAGAGAGAGAGAGAGAGACTGAGAGAGAGAGAGGCCCTTACCGTCAAGCATGATGCAGACGGCAGCAAATTTGGCGGTGCCTTGGAACCAGAACATCGTGACATCCGTAATTGCAACACTTCTTTGCAATTCACTTGGGAACATTGATGTTTATCCCCATCAGAGAATCCTTTCATCCCTACACAACATTTAAAGCTTTCAAATCCCAATCACATTAGCGAGAGGCTGTGAAAGCCAGTAAGGCGGCGTCTACGTAGGTCAACTTTCCACGACTATGAGTTTCAAAGTCTAACACTGGCAGTCATGTTACTGTTCCGGCGGTTTTGTTCAGAGCACGGCACTACCGAGAAGCCAAATACCGCTGCACCCACCGACTCCAAATCAAGGCATCGTCATTACTTGTGTCCTAAATACTCCTATTACTACGCGAAGCTCAGTTCATCATGATCATTGTCAGCATTCTGTTGTAAAACGTCCGTAAAAATACTACCGTTCAAATCCAGTCAACTATGGGGCGAAATGGCCTCGCTGCACTGACATGGCAACACGTCGAGACTCCACGCGTATCCCTGACACCCGGCTACGAAGCTCACATCACCGCCACCATTTTTTTCTGCAAAAACATCGATAAAATTCGAACCCATTTACCGAAAGCCGCCGAATCGAAACTGCAGGCGCGCGTTTTGCAGCAGGACTCTGTTCCCGACTGGTGTGCGGCGAGACTGCGGTGATTTGGACCCGCACACCTTTCTGCCAATGCACACTCACAAATCACTGACCTTGTGATTTGGTATCCGATATCAACACAATGAAAAGCGCGCCATGAATAATCAGTGTGTACACCGAAATTCCTTATATTGAATGATCGTCTGCTGCGCACAAACGGTTTCAACTGAAAACACACATGCTGACTGACGTACGCGGCACTAGAATTTCCGTGTATTCACTCAGTGATCGCAGACACATCTGTGGCCATACATCGTCACACCGTGTGCACTAATAATTCCAACACACATGCGACAGGACGCACTGGAATGCTCGTGCGTTCTCTGAACGATCCCGGCGCGCTGTCCGATCTATGAATGATCTCCTGACAATGTAACACCAGACGACACTTCGCTCGGCGGAATCCTCTACAACACACCGGAGAACCTATACTGAGAATGAGAGGAGGTTCAGTCTAGGGAACTGCTGTGAAATCGCAGCCATAAACCCTTAAAAAGTCGTCTGAGAGGGAGTAGGGACAAACTTTCCAGCAAGAGGCATAGATTCTCATGCCTCTTGCAGATGAAACTCTGGAAAAGTCGATGCGGTGGAAACTCTTGAGACTCCCTCACTCTCTCTGTGTAAATAAAAACCGATATTATTTGTCAGAAAATCGTGTCAATTCTCACGAGACCCTGCCTGCGCATGGGCTGAAAAGGGTCTACGTCTCTTGCAGATGGAAGGGGATGGCTGGCGGAGTGTTGTATTATTACATGCAACATGTGCCGCACTCCACACTCACAAAACGAACAGCCAAAAGCAGCAGGATGTGTCAAGTTCGCTGTATTTTTGCCGCAAATTTACTGTGGTTATTAGGTGTGACGTGTGACACAAAATCAATTCACAGAACGGAACAACGCTGCCCCGCGCAGACGAAAGACAGCGAGTCCATTTTTGTGTGGAAAGCAAGATTTGCATTGCAATGAAAATCTTACTTTCCACACAAATAAGGACTTACTGTCGTTTGCCTTCACAAGAAACTCCCCCCACCTGGGTCTGCCCTGGGGGACTTGGGGTGGCGTTAACTATTTGCCCCTGGCCAGCCCCACAGGGTGGGTTTTCCCTTCTATTCTGGGGCACGTGCTTCTGACTACCCTTGGTCCATTACCTTTATTTTCCTTTTTTTTAAAACTCTCTCTACTGTATGCGCTGCTGTAGCTCTTGATATTGGATGTGTGTTGCTAAATGGTCTTAGGTTTATTTATTAGACCGGCTGGCGACATACATTCGATATTATGTTTAGTTTTTTTTTTTTCAAAAGTAGTACAGGCACGTCCTGAGAAAGTCTTGTTGCTGTCGGGACGTTAAGCAATGTACAACTAACTAACCAATTTACAAGAAACTGATGAACTCATTCTGCCCATGACACACCACAGCAAGATATGGCTCGACCATGATAGCTCAAGGGTGGTGGCAGAATAGCTTGGCGCCTACAGGCGCCAAGCTATTCTGCCACCACCCTTAGTCACAATAAGCCATTTTCAAGGCCCATAAAAGCTTTCTTGCAAAAATGGAGTGGTTGATGAAAACAGTGTGAGACACAGAATTGTGTTTAAAGCCCTACTTTGAAAAAAAAAAGTCAACGACTATCACCCTTTCAGCCAAATTTTGGTCTTTTGGGTCTGCGTGTCCTGGTATGGTTGGCACTCGTTCAGCGCGACGCCCGCCCGCCTGAGTGACTGCTGCCAAAATTGTGCCGGGGATCATTCTAATCTTCAGCAAATGCCTTCTCCCTCAAGCTCAGGGAACAAAAGTCTGCACGTAAAACAGCTCGCAACTCTTTCATTTCATAGCCAACTGAGGGAGATGAAATGTAAGAGTCTTTATGATTGCTTTTGTTTATCTTGATCAAATGCCTGCTTCAAAGTTCGGGGGAAAAGTCTGGATTTTTAAAATATAATATTTTTATAAAAATAAAATTTAGTAACCGTTATTGAGAGAGAAAAAAAAATCGAGTCTCTTTCATTCCATAGATACTAAATGGGGGAGAGGAAAATCAGTTCCCTCTGGGAGATGATTATTCTCTCCCCTGGTTGGCAATGAAAGGAAGAACTAGCTAGCATGACGCATCTTAACCCTTTTAGCCCCGAGGTCCTATTTTTCAAATTTTAAAAGGTGTTGCCTAACGACTATGAACCAGTTGCAGGAGATGGCTTCATGATCATGGTCAAGCCATCACCTGCTGTAGGGATCCCGCAGACATGAAAGGGTTAACTCGTACACTGCCAGCAGACTGTGTTTCTGCAGTCCGGCTTCGTTGAGTCGAGACCAAACCTAAAACCCATAGATGTCCCAGGAACATGGATTCAAAGCGGTGTCAGCAAGAGGCATAGATTCTCATGAGCCCCCGACACTGCGGGGGCTCAGGAAGTTCTATACCTCTCGCGGTCGAGTGGCATTCAAATTTTCTCGGTATTGAACGAGTTGACGAATTTTTTTCCTGTGGCTCATCAAAAAAAAAAAAAAGACTTAGAGACTTAAGTGTTCTATGAAGGCTACATTACATCAACCATTTCAGTTCAAGGGAAGTGCCAGAATAGCTTGGCGCCTGAGGCGCCAAGCTATTCTGGCACCACCCTTGAACTATCAGTCAATTTTATTTCAAGCAATAGTGTGTCAGGATAAAAAGGGTTAAAGGGCGATTAGGCCCATTCACGTAGCCTCCGTATCACACTGTATCTCCGTTCCAATCGTCTGCCAATGTTCGGCGGTGGAAATGACGTTAAAAGAAATCAGCTTTTACACTACAGTCAAACCCGTGTTAAGGCGACCAGGCAAGGCACTATCTAAAGTGGTCGTCTTCCACAGGCGGTCTCCTTACGCAGGGTCATTAATTAAAGCACCATTAAGCATACATCTGAAGACATGTGTGCTTGTTATGCCTCGTCGACACACCTAATGAACCTTTAACGGCAGTTTGGACGCGCAGCAAAAGAACACGCGTAATCGCACTTATTTATTCTGCGCAGCCGTTAGCATGTCAATCTTTAAAAATATACATATATATTTTTGCTGTTTCTCGCACCGATACGCCCATTGTAGTTCCAGAAAGGAGTGGAGTCTTTGTCACGTTACTTGACAACGACGATGTGTGCTAACCAGATTGTCATCGTGTCTAAACGAACCATATCTTCTCCGTTGGGTACTTCTTTAAACGAACCATAGCTACTCCTGTGTGTAGGGTTCCGTAACCAGCTGTTACAGAAGTGTATCTTGAACAGTCACGGCGGTAGTGGGCCTTTAACATATTCTGTCTCAAGACCAAAAACCCCTGTGAAGACTGTATTTCACTTCTGGAGACAGATCGAGAATAATAGTTCAATGGGCGCCATGCTATTCTGGCACCACCCTTGAACTATCACACTCCATCCGTCTTGCTGTGGTGTGTCGGGGCTGAATGAGTTAAGAAACAAAAAAATATCGATGCAAAAATGGACACGCTGCTTCGAAAGGCGGTGGAAGGTAGTTGCCTGGTGCATCTAGCACCTGTCTGTGTGATCGTCTTGGCAAGTTTGACTGTAGTTACCGACAGAAAAATTCTTTCAAGTCTGGAAAACGGAGGAAGTACAAATCGTACATGGGCCAGTTAAGGTCGGCCCGAGTACCTTTTTACATAACGGGATGTCCCGAAACAGCCTAAATATGCCAACCCAACCCCCCCCCCCCCCACACACACACACACACGCAACCCCCCCCCCCCCCCCTCAAAAACAAACAAACAAACAAATAAAAAACACACAAAACAACTGAACAACACCAAAACACATTAAAAAAAACCCCAAAACCCCCCAGCAAAAACCAACACACAAAACAACAACAAAACAAAAAGCAGTGTGTGTGTGTGTGTGTGTGTGTGTGTGTGTGTGTGTGTGTGTGTGTGTGTGTGCGTGCGTGCGTGCGTGCGCGCGCGCTGTGAAGGCAAACAAAGTCCATTTTGTGAAAAACAAGATTCTCATCGGATAACAATGAAAAGAGCGCTTTTCACAATAGACTTGCTGTCTTTTGCATGCACAGGGCCGTAGGTGAGGGGCACTTCTTTTTTGCCGGGGTTGGGGGAAGGAGGGTGGAGGGATGGGGGAAGATGAGGACGGGGAATTATGTATATGGGGTTGGGTTATGCCCTAAAATCGTAGTGCGTGACTGGCGTTTTTCGGTTCTCCTGATTGCATTTTTTGGGTTAAATTCTCGCAATCCGTGAAAAAGCTTTGGACGTGTCGGTTGCTGTTTACTGAAGTCGCGATGATTCCTGCAGGAATCATCGCCCCTTCAGCTGCTATCGACACCCAAGGGGGGAAACCAAAAACGTCCTAGTTATTTTGTGAAACGTGAAACGTCAGTTGCCACACTGCTCATTACCCCCCCCCCCCCCCCCCCCCCACACACACACACACACTCTCTCCCAGTTAACGTGAAAGCTGTCCCCACTCCATCCACTCCTGTCCTTCTTTCTGCAGCCCAAATATACTTTGAAAAGCAATTTCTGGTCGTCTGTTCCCATGGGGCAGCTTCGACAGCCCATCAACAGCTCATCATCGCGGTCACGTGACCTAGATCTGGCTTCAAGGGAGGTAATCACGTGTTACATGCTAACTTATCGTACCCTAGTTTACACACAAAAAAGAGTAGAAAATCATTACAATTACAAAATATGTACATGGAAATGATATATAAGAAATGCATTAACTGCAAACACATAACGCATCATCTCTTGGGTGCAGCAGACCACTTTTTAGCAACACACATCCAATATCAAGGACTACTACAGGCGCGCCACTGACAGGGAGAATTTAACAAAGGAAAATACAGATGCATGGACCAAGGGTAGACAGAAACATGCCCCAGAAAAAAAGAAACAAGATGAGGATTTCATCCCAAAGTCTACCGTATTATTTGGAGCTCACATGCGTTTTTCTTTTAGGAACACTCAGAGTTGTTCATATTTTTAAGCTTATCCTTCTGAGCCATTTCCCTCCTCTCTAAGCCAATCTCTGATAACACACATGCCGGCGCACACAAATAAAGACGGACACACGGCGCTTCCCGCAATTAGTACGCTCTGTGGGTTCGTGTAGCGACAGGAATTCTGAAGAATAATAGCACGGGCAGCAAAATGACGTCACTATAAGCTTGACGTCTTGGCATCGCTAGTCTCACGACGCTGTGTACACAGTGACGCATTTGATGTTTCACGTCACTCATCCGAGAGCCTCCGACTGTTTGATGGGAGTATATACTGGATCTAAAACTTTCGAAAAAATGAATTAATTATTATTCAGAAAGTTGAAGAGGTACTGACAACGCTGGATTACGAAATCATCCGATGTCTATTTCAAAGCTAGCTATCCAAAATTCCAAGTGAATAGAGCAAAAATTACGGACTCGAATGTGGGTCAACCGAATTTCTAGAAGTGGTTTTCCTAAATCAAACTGTCAGATGATGATGATGATGATGATGATGAAACGTTTTATTGACAGGATAAAGTTTTAGGCGAAACGCCTCTCTTACAAACTGTCCTGTTAGAAAAGAAACATTAATAGCAAAGAGTAAGAGAAACACAATAAATCGAAACATGAAGAAATAAACTGAAATGAAAAAAAAACACAACAAAAAACAAAAACCAAAAAAAAAAACCAAAAAAACAATACAAAAGCAAAGAGAGAGAGAGAGAGAGAGAGAGAGAGAGAGAGAGAGAGAGAGAGAGAGAGAGAGAGAGAGAGAGAGAGAGATTTTCTTTGTGTCAATTCATGTATAACAATGACCTGTCTGGTGCTTTGCGTCAGTTCAGCAACAATGTATAACAACAGCCGCAACAATGTATAATGTGGCTAGCGCGTTTACGTTGGTCACCGTCACTGTCTAATCGAGAATTGTTCGTGTCGACATTTTTTTTCTGCGATGAATCAATTTTTACAAAAACTTGAATATATACAAAGCTGGTTAACGAACTCGTCCAATATCTTTCTCGAAGCTAGCTGTATTTAAACTTTCCAAGGAGTATAACACAAATTACGGACTCAAATGCGAGTCAACCGACTTTGTATAAACGGCAATTTTTCTTTTTAATGAGTAATCCAATCTAAAAGTGCTAAAAAGTACTCCGAGATACATCTTGAAGGAAGCATTTCCTAAATTTTCATACCTGTACGTACACAGACACGGGAGAAACTCGTGTCCACACACACACACACACACGCGCCGTTTCCAGCCAAATGTACGTTCAACAACGCGGTTAGGCATAATAGGCATGATGTAATTTTTATCATATTACTTCACGGTCAGAGTCTGATGCAAGCCCGCCTATGTTCGTCATTTGCATGCTATGGAACGTGCTCCGACCAGCCCCGTTTCTCAATGTCTACCGTATTTTCAATACGGTAGACAAAACCCCACCCTGTGGGGCTGACCAGGGTGACCCTGGGAACTAAAAAGTAATTAACCCCACCCAAGTCCCCAGGGCAGACCCGGGTGGGGGCTCAGATGTCAAAGGGACATTGATACAAAGTGGTTTCCACAAGAGGCATAGATCCTCAGAAGCCCCCCCCTTCCCCCCCCCCAACCGCAGCCGGGGCTCATGAGGATCTATGTCTCTTGCAGCTGGATCGCGTTTGCTCAGCGGTAAAGGGTTTAAAATGGACTCAAATTTAGAACTGGAGGGGTCTGGGAGGTAATTTAATTCTCTTGAATTTTGGACGTAAATCCTTTTCCTTGTTGCATGCAGTCCACTATTCAACAAAGAGAACGTCATGACCCTTAAACCATGGAAATTCGTGTTTATTACCAAACCCGGAAGCAACCATGTAACATCCAGTAATCTTTTGCAGTTAATTCTTTCATAAATTTAAACAGCAAATAAAGTACAGAACATGATACATATGAGGACATTTGCCACATTTCTAACTACAAAAGAACCTGTTTTGAGCGAACACCATTATGAGAGCTTACAACCTGTCGGTAAAGGCTGTAGTGGAAACCTAAATCTGGCTTTTAATGTCAGGCGACTCTTTCTGCCCTTCAAGACTTCTCTTGAGAGAGCACCTGCGTGTAACATGCAAGAAAGGAAGAAACACGCTTTGAAAGGACCTTAAAGTGTACCTTTACTGGCAGAGCACACAACAAAACGAAACAAACGCTACAAGTTTTCAAAATAAAACAAATAACTTACAGCACACAAAATTGCAATTCTGCTTCTGTCACAACCCAACGTCCTGCATCTCATACAGAATACACCAGTGTGTGAAATAAGTTTGACTAAATAGTTCAAGGGTAGTGCCAGAATAGGCGCAAAGCTATTCTGGCACCACGCTTTAACTAAAGCCATTGGTCTATATCCGTATCTGTAAGGACTATAATGTAGCTTGCGTATTTTAGTGTACAAATTTGAAGCTTTTAGCCTCAGTATGACATGGGTTAAAGACAAATTTCCCGGAGAGCGGGACAAATAAAATCTACTTGACACCTGTCTCGTAAGACCAGTTTTTCTTGCAAAAAAGGTGGCTGCTCAAAACAGGTTCCACTGTACCATTTTATTTTCACACTGCTATACGCAAGCAGATGGAGGGTTTTCTTTAACCCATTACATCCTGAGAATGAAACTATCATTAAAAAAAAAAAAATCCTTCGAGGTCTACGTCACAGTTCTAGAGACAGATCAGCCATGACAGTTCAAGGGTAGTGTCAGAATGCCATTCTGACCCACACTTGAACTGTCATAGTTGATCCGCATCCTGTCATAGCATGTCAGAGCTTTATAGGTTAAATGCCATTCTAAAGAATCAATTTGGATAATTATAATTACACATCATTTATGCATGTTTGTATTATATAGACAAACTATCACACTGGTTGCCTCCCTCTATTGCCGTGCTGATCAGCGCAGCAATCGAGGGAGACAACCAGTATGAAAAATTGGTTGTCCAAAGGAGATCTTTCTACTACAATGAAATTTTCACTTTCATAAAAAAAATTAAAAAAAACCAAACAAACTTGCTGTCAACTTGCCTTCACAAAACAGATGTGTGCTGGTCTGTAAATTTGGACCTTACGGCTTCCAGAAGCCATAAGGTCCAAATTCACAGACCAGCACATGCATACATGACAGACAAACTCTAGCCTATAATGAGGTCTGTTGTAAACAATAAGCATTTAGCACCATTACCTGATCCATTTTTTCAAAGAAGTATGGATGTTTTGTGATCTGCAACCCACAGCCTAGAGTCGTAAGGTCTAAAATCACAGACCAATGCTAACACATGTGCAGAAGGATGTATATATTCAACAGTTAGAATGAATTATTAGCAAAAATCTTCATACAACAGCCTTGTGTGCCTTAATTCAATTATCTAAAATATAGAAAAATAGAAACAAATATGGTATAAACCAGACCCAAAAAGTGACCGCAATGCGTGTAACATGCAAGAAAGGAAGAAACACGCTTTGAAAGGACCTTGAAATGGTGTACCTTTACCGACTGAGCACACAGCAAAATAAAACAAACGTTACAAGTTTTCAAAATAAAAAATAGCAACTTACAGCACACACAATTGCAGTTTTACTTCAATCACAACCTAACATCCTGCATCAATAAAATATATCAGCCCCAAGAATGTGAAAGACACAAGTGGTCACATTTTCGTCATAAATGAGATTTACATTAAAAAAAAAACAACAACTCTGGCTGTCGGTAAATCCTGCAGGAATGATCGTGACAAAAGATGTTACCAACAGTTCAGCTTTATCGTTCGGAATACACCAGTGTGTGAAATAAGTTTGACTAAAATAGTTCAAGGGTAGTGCCAGAATAGCTTGGCGCCAAGCTATTCTGGCACCACCCTTGAACTGAGGCCATTGGTCTATATCCTTATCTGTAAGTACTATAATGTAGCGTGCATGTGGCAGTGTACAAATTTAAAGCTTTTAGCCTCAGTGTGATATGGGTTAAAAGGGTTTATTCAATAAAAGTCTTGCTTTTTACGAAAAAAGAACTTTTGCTTTCATAGGGCAGATTTGTGTGTTGGTCTGTGACTTTCGATCTTATGGATTTGAGCCATTTGGTTCAAAATGACAGGCCAGCACAGATATACATGTAACTACATATAGCTCACGCACAAATTGCCCGAACAGTGTCTAATTTGCATAATGTAAAAAATGCTCGTGACGCAAGTTTTCTAGACAGGCAACGCATTTCAATATTTTACATCTTACCAAGAATCCTGTATGCTGGTACAGGGGAACCTACATAGAGCAACCACCTTTTTGTCAACAAAAAGTGGACTTAACCCTTTTCATCCTCATGCTCTATCGCTTGAAATAAATTTGACTATGGTAGTTCAAGGGTGGTGCCAGAATAGCTTGGCGCCTGAGGCGCCAAGCTATTTTGGCACCACTCTTGAACTAAAATGGCTATTGTACCTTCTAATCAGTAATGCAGCCATCATAAGACAATAAGCAAATTTAAAAAAAAAAAATCAGCCTCAGGATGTAATGGGTTAAAAGACAGGTACTCCCAAGAGAAGTCTTGAAGAGCAAAAAGTCTCACCTGTCTTTAACAGACATGAGACCGGTTGAGATCAAATCCTAGGAAAGCAAAGAGTCCAGGACTCGCAACCAGTATATTTTCATGTGGGGGAACTTCAAAAAACACCTATATTCATCTTATAGTGTAAGCAATTTGTTCAAGCAAAATAAAAAGTGTTTTTGCTTTTTCTCAACGAATTTGCACTGATCTAAAAAATAACCAAAATGCAGGAGGGAAAAAAAATCGGATTTTCGAAAAATAAATTCGGAAAAGTCACAAGTCTGTTTTAAAGACCATAGTTTGTGTGGCTACAACATTGATGGTCCTTAATGACAGGTGATCATGGTCTCTCAAATTCAAAACAGGTCTGCTGTACCACTTTTTACCGCAGTCACTTCATGACTTTCCTACACAACACAACACGATAAATATACAACTTGGACAATGACCTAAGGTAATACATGTACAAAGAGATGTTGTAGAAACTATGTACATCAGTAAGCCCCTTACTGAGATATAATGAACACCTTACAACTGCAAGAGGTATAGATCCTCATGAGCCCCCGCAGTTGCGGGGACTCATGAGGTTCTATGCCTCTTAAGAAATACTGAACACTGCAAGAGGCATAGATCCTCATGAAAAAAGAAACCATTTATTTGCAGCCTTGTATTGCATCCATTTACACAGTAGATGATTAAATGTATCAGGTTAATTGTACTACCTACCATCTAGGACTCTCACAATCACTAAACAAGCGCAGTGTAATCACATCTCCAACAGATATGTTGGCAAGTATCACAGAAATTCTGAGTTAATCAGAAAGGTACATCACAGACACACATAAATGTCTATTTATGTCTGTGTATAATTATGCACGATAGTCTTACTGTACTAGCAACTCAAGATGAAGCAGCAGAAACACAATGCATGTGTTGATCTGAGCTGAAGAGATAAAGTCCATTTAGTCCTCCAATCTTGGAAAAAGGTGGAGTTGGATGGACACCCCCCCCCCCCCCACCCCCCCTCGCCTGAACTAAATCACAAACCAGCAACCAATGCATGAATCACAACTTGAAGAAAAAAATTGATAAAAAAAAAAAAAACACTGACAAACTTACTGACACATTATTCACTTACTTGAAAAAGATACAGTAGGACTTATTTTTGAGAGCCCACCCTTAGGAGAGATCAACTGTCATTAAAGACCATCATTTAGGTGGCTATCGCCACCTAAATGATGGTCTTTAATGACGGGTGACACTTCTTGCCCTTCGAGGCCTCTTCTGAGAGTGCACCTGTCTCCTAAGACCTCTTTTTGCCTACAAAACAGTTGGTTGCTCAAAACAGGTCTACTGTACCCCCCCCCCCCCCCCAAAAAAAAAAAAAAAAAAAAAGAAAAAAAAAAAAGAAACAACAAACACAACAATAAAAACCATATTCTAAATTTACATAAATAAAAGAATACATTCTGTTACACGAAGACAAAACAAAAAAGCAGTGCATGCAAAAAGCTGCACGTAATATTAATCAACAGTTACAATGCGAGGAAGTTGACAAAAACAATAAATTCCACAATACCCAAGCCAGACGCTCGCTCTGAGTGCAACAGCTCAACAAGTGTGTGTGAAATACTGCGCGTGAACACATCAAAACACAACATGTGCAAGTCATTATGCTGAACAGTTGAATTCAACACCAAGGAAAAAGGGACTTTTCGTTTTCCGCATTTCATGCAGTCCACAAAAACTGGGACACCAGAGCTGTGTGTTGGTCTGTGATTTTGGACCTTACGGCCCTAGGGTGGTAAGGTCCAAAACCACAGATCAACACACGCATAATATCCTGCATGTTTCACGGACGAAAGCTGACAACAGAGATTATCACGAAATCAGAAGTAGGTCAAACGCTCTGCGGATTCAGTCACCCAGCCTGCTCCTTCTGCGAGAGGCGTATATTCTCATGAGCTCCCGCAGCCTCAGGCGTTCATGAGAAAACATGCCCCTTGCTCACAAAGAGTTGCCTCCTTGACACTGAGGTACTTATCCATTAACTCATTCAGCCCGACGGCCGTATTTCACAAATTTTGGAGGCGTCATCTAATGACTATGCACCAGCTGCAGGAGATGGATCGACCATGATAATTCAAGGTTGGTGCCAGATTAGGCACCAAGCTAATCTGGCACTACCCTTGAATTATCAGTTTGGTCGACCCGTCTCCTGCTTTAGTGCGTCAGGGCTCAATGGGTTAACCCATTACATCCTGAGGCTAATTTTTTAACATTTGCGAATCGTCCTGTGATGGCTACATTACAGTTCAGGCGATAAATCAACCATTTTAGTTCAAGGGTGGTGCCAGAATAGCTTGGCGCCTCAGGCGCCAAGCTATTCTGGCACCATGCTTGAACTATCATAGTCAAATTAATTTTAAGCAGTAGTGTATAAGGAAAAGGGTACAACTGTTACATGGATGCAGGCAGCAGCGGCCGCAACGATCCAATGAAACGGGGCCCTTCAGTCCTTACCGTAAAGTGGTTCAACCTTCTGTCTTTCCTTACTGTGAAGGGACTCAACCTACTGTCTGATCCGATTCTCATTGTGGAACAACCTATATTAGTCAGCACACCACGTTAAGAAAATAAGATGAAAAGAATTGTGTGGGATCAGGGGATAAACCTGAACGCAAGAATATCACACGCAATTAAGGGGCCTCAATACGATGGAAAAAACACCCAACACCATATTTGGAGTACGTCGGCTTTTACTAGCTTTCTTTAGCCAATGTTGCCATGTGACAAGATTAACCCATTTAGCCCCGAGTCCCTACAGCAGGAGATGGATTGACCATGATAAATCAAGGGTAGTGCCAGATTAGTGCCAGATTCAGGCGCCAAGCTAATCTGGCACTACCCTTGAATTATCATGGTCAATCCATCTCCTGCAACAGGTATAGAGATGTTAGGCAACACCTCCAAAATTTGAGAAATGGGACCTTGGGTCTAAAAGGGTTAAGGGTCCTCAATGTGTTTAGTTTGCCTTGTTTCCTAGACACAATATGCGTCCTGTATGGTGGACAAAGGATGCTGAGCTCTGAAACTTAACCCTTTGAGTGTCGGTAGCGGTTTTATTTGTGATGATTCCTGTAGGAATCATCATGATTAAAACTGCTACTGACACCCAAAGGGTTAATTACTGCTGTAACAGTTTGTGCCAAGACTAAGCAGCATGAAATAACAGACAAAAAGTCACTGACTCACCTTGTGAGTGCAAGGCACCTAACTGGCGTCGTGGACACAACTGTGTGATGGTCTGTGATTTTGGACCTTACGGCGCCAGCCCATAAGGTCCAAAGTCACAGACCAGTCCGTGCATGAGTCGTAACAGAATCCTCTCTACATATACACTAATACAGCAGAACCTGCTTTGAGTAACCACTTTTTTTGCAAGAAAAATGTGTCTTAAAAGACACAAGACAGGTTGAAGTCTTGAACGGTAGAAAGGGTCACCTGTCATTAAAGACCATCATTTAGGTGGCTACAGTCACAGTCACAGCTACAGCCACCTAAATGATGGTCTTTAATGACAGGTGACCTCTCAAAAGGGTGACTGCCAAACAGGTTCTGTTGTACAAAGAATTTAGTGCCTTGCAAACAGCACTGATTAACCCATATTCTACTGAGGCTAAAAAAGCTTCACATTTGTACACTGCCATACACAAGCTACATTACAGTACTTACAGACAAGGATATAGACCGATGGCTTCAGTTCAAGGGTGGTGCCAGAATAGCTTGGCGCCTAGAGGCGCCAAGCTATTCTGGCACTACCCTTGAACTATTTTAGTCCAACCTATTTCACACACTGGTGTATTCCGAATGATAAGAGTTAAGTAATAGTCTAGCTCCTAGGCACTACACCCCAGCTGTGAGACATGGACTGAGTATCATAGCTTGAGGGTAGTGCCAATTACTTGATTCCATCATACTTGAGTTCGTAGTGAATCTTCTTGGCAGTCATCCTGCACAATAAAAACAAAATGAATCATTACTTACAGATTACAGAACTGCTTTTCTTAATAAATACGTTTTCTACCACCAACCAGGAAGAACCAAAACCAGTCACCCGCCATTAAATGCTAGGAGATTTCTTCTCAGGTAAGGCAAAGTCACGTATCTGGAGGCCCAATCATTGAAATTTGAATGCACATTTCACAGCACATGCACACTCCAAATATTTTGAGCTACCAGAAGGAAAATGGACTATAGTCAAAACAGCTTGCTAAGTGCTAGGACATTTGCCCCCCCCCCCCCCCCCCCCCCCACCCCCCCAAAAGAAAAAAACAAAACAAAAAACAACAGCAAACAAACAACAATAAAACAACCCCCTAAAAAAACTGAAAAAAGTGAATTTTTTTTGTAAAATGTATTTTTGGGAAAAATACTTACCGATGGCATTACTATATGGAATACACTCTATAGCCTATCGATTTCAGCCCAAAGTTGTGTCCCCTACACAACTGGGGTGGAGACACCGGGGATCCAGACATAGGGGCCCTGGGTGGCCTCCCCTTACTACCCTATCCCGGCAAGCATAGGGCGAACTCCTGTCAGTTTCACACTTAGCCAAAAGAGGCAAGCGGGGCAGGAGGGAGGGCTGTCCGAGTAATGCCATCGGTAAGTATTTTTTAAAAAAATACATTTTAGAAAAAAAATTCATTTGTTTTTTCAAAATACATTACCGATGGCATTACTATATGGAAGAATAATGAAGAGGAGGACCCTAAACCCAGAACTTAATCCCCCCGCCGGCCCAAGCAGGAGCACTCCCGACGATTTCAGCTAGGACGTGCCTAAGGCGCCAGTGGCACACGGAGGGAGTGCTGGGTCGTGGAGAAGTTGCCCACCTGGACCAGGGAGTCACACTGGCCGGATAGGACTCGGAGGAAGAAGTGAGCGAAGGAGGAGTCTGCACGCCCGTTGACTGCTGTAAAAATGCCCTTAACCGAGCAGTTGCGGGCCAGGATCACGCTGGTGGCTACTGCTCTCCCTTCATGCGCCCGGATCTGTAAAGGTCTATTCCCGTCAGGGGAGAGTTCCGGTTAGGCCGACCGAATCCCCCACCGAAGCCCGAGCCGGGTCCTGTTGACGCGAATCGCGGGCTAGGTCCATCCCACTGAGCGGATGTACGGTCAGCATCTGGGGCGCAGCCGTGGGAAGGCGGTTCTTGGCCAGAAAGGATGGGTCGGTGAGAAGCTGCGCAGAGCCGTCGGAACGAAACTGCAGACAGGCGGGTCGTACCGAGAGCGCGTGAAGCTCGCTCACGCAAAACGCTGAGGCGAGAGCCAGAAGGAAACATGTTTTCCAGGTCAGGTCGGAGAACCATGCCAAAGGCAGGGGTTCGAAGCGGTCCGTATTTAGCCACGTCAGTACCCAGGCGAGGACCCACCGAGGTAAGAGGGAACGGGAGATCGGATGTCAGAGCTCCAGTGAGCCAAAAGGAACGAAACTGCAGACAGGCGGGTCGTACCGAGAGCGCGTGAAGCTCGCTCACGCAAGACGCTGAGGCGAGAGCCAGAAGGAAACATGTTTTCCAGGTCAGGTCGGAGAACCATGCCAAAGGCAGGGGTTCGAAGCGGTCCGTATTTAGCCATGTCAGTACCCAGGCGAGGACCCACCGAGGTAAGAGGGAACAGGAGATCGGACGTCAGAGCTCCAGTAAGCCAAAAGGTCCGAAAGGTCATTGCAAGGGCCTGGATCTGGAAGGCCCAGGCGGCGGTAAGTATCCGCGATCATGGCGCGGTAACTCTTGACGGTAACAGAGGCTAAGCCTTGAACGTCGAAGAGCCGCAGGAAGAATTCCGCCTGTAGGGGGGAAGTTAGACTCGTGGGGGGTAGCCGCAGGGTGGCGCACCAGGACTGAAGACCCTCCACTTGCCTTCATACGCCTTCCGTGTAGACAGTCTGCGGCCTGCTGCAATCGCCGCCTCCGAGAACCTCTAGCGGCGAGGGCTTGCCAGACAACCTCCAGGCGCGTAGGAGGAGAGGCTCTGAGCAAGGCAAAAACCGAGCTAAGAATGAAACTGACAGGAGTTCGCCCTATGCTTGCCGGGATAGGGTAGTAAGGGGAGGCCACCTGGGGCCCCTATGTCTGGATCCTCGGTGTCTCCTCCCCAGGTGTGTAGGGGACACAACTTTGGGCTGAAATCGATAGGCTATAGAGTGTATTCTATATAGTAATGCCATCGGTAATGTATTTTGAAAAAACAAACAATCCAAAACAAAACAAAAATAAAAGAAAAAAAAGACAATCAACCAACCAACCAACCGACCAACCGACCAACCAACCAACCAACCAACCAACCAAAAAAAAAAAAGCATCCTTCAACATCAAAACAACTAAACCCTAGTTCCTAGTTACCTTGAGTAAGAATTGTCAAAGACCAGTGTGTAGATGCCCGGTTTCTTTGCTGTAAGTTCTCCTTTTACGGGCTCGGTCACAGAGTTACACCTTATAGGGCCCACAATGACTTCTGCCTGGCTTACTGTCTGCTGCTCATCATAGTGATATGTGATGCTGAACTGGATATCCTGATAGAAACATGATGTAATGGCTAAAATTAGGCATTCACAATTAACTCATTCAAGGCTCCCTGCGTCAATAGCGACTAATGTAAGTTATTGGTAGCAGGGGCTTGCTGCACGGACCCTTGTTGGCCTGAGGGAGGTCAAAATAACCATTGTACCCCAAAGCCCTTTGGCCTTCAGGTACAATAGTTCCTTTGACCTCCCTTTGGTCTTTGGGTAAAATGGTTCCTTTGACCTCCCTACAAAGGTCTGTGCAACAAGCCCCTGCTACCAATAACGTATTTGTTTTCATTCGTCCAAGATTTTCGTAAAAGAAATCATGAAGAAATCTTCCAACCCTGATCACACCAGACATGACCGACGTCAAAGGAATATGCATTTATACATAATAGACTTATGACGTAATTTAAAATATTTCATGAAGTTGCCATCTCCAGTAGTGTGCATGTTGTTTCGAACAAAACTAAGTAACTTTTTACTTTAGAACGTTTTGGTGATCTTTTATAGAACAAAACTCGCATCCTAGATGAGTCACAAAGAGGGCTACAAGTCCACCATTTGTCACTACAACGGTTATTGTAGCTCAGTGATGTGGTACAGTTTGCGCTAAAGGGATTGGTCGTGTGACATAGGGATGAAAACAAAGTGTTTTATAGCATTGCTGGTGGCAACGCTATACAACACTTCCACAGCTATTGATGTAGGCTGACTTATGAATTAACTGCCTTGTGCATGCAACCACCAGTACTGAGAACAGTAACTATGGTTGCATGCACAAGGGGGTTAACATCCATCATGGTAAAATGCGATGCATCAAACTGAATTTTTGTATATAAACATTAAATGACAGAGATTAGCCTCAGAATAAGTTTTAATTGGGTATCACAAAGCAAGACTCAGCTATTTACCTTTGATCAGTGATAATACCTGTACTGTTTGTGGGGTTATGCCTCAGGCAGACCTGATCAAGAAGTATGCCACAAGTCCACTTCTATTCAAATGAGATGCTTAGCATCTCATCTGAATAGAAGAGTACTCGTGGCGTACTCCTCGATCGAGTCTATCTGGAGAGTATTAGGCAACTGGCCAATGATGAATGACTGCATCAATACAAGTTTTGCTGCAATGTACCAGAGAAAAGATAATCAATTCAGTCCATACATGCTACAATAATCAGAATACGAACCGACCATGATAGTTCAAGGATGGTGTCAGAATAGCTTTAGCTATTCCGACACCACCCTTGAACTATCATGGTCAATCTCTCTCCTCAGCTGTACCTTCTCATTAAACGGCAACCTGTTAATATAGACATTCTGACAATAGAGATAAATGAATCAAGTCTACCTTGGGTTGTACCGTGAACTGCCAGCTTACGACAGTGTACGGGCAATCAACTGAGATTGGTATTGCAAAACTCCTTCCTGCCTTAACCCACATCTCACTCTGCCGGTTTATCTGCCCTGTCGCTAGATCATCTGCCGATAGCAGCATGCTCGACGACATACTGTGGGGGACAATACAAAATGCAGACGTGAAAGCATGGTATGACCAGCAAGTAAAGAAACAGTTATTGAACAGTTGCCTAGTAGTAACAGCGATCGCACAAACGTATAAAACATGCATTTTGTATGCAAAAATACCCAGATGTGCACAGTGAAGGGTAGTAGGCAATAATCCAGTGCATTTTATTATCTTAACAATGTGATAAACCTCTTGTGTATCACTGTATGCAACCACTGGTGGCTGCAGGTCACGGTATACATTTAAATTGGGAAGTTCAGGCAGTAAGAGGTCCCGTGTTTTTAAAAATAATTTTTGCCTTGTTTGAAAATTTGCAGTTGGGCTGAATGTGGGAATTTGCTGGAAATTTGTGGTTAGCTGAGAGGAGACATGTTTGGTGCTTTGATTCATACCATCCTGAGCTTATCCAGTGGACAATTGTGGGCCTATGTTGAGTTGCCTTTGGCGTAGTGATTTGAGGGGCACGCTGATTTCAGCTGTGCTTGGGTGTGGGGTTGGTAAGGAACCAGTTTCATAGCCAAGAAATGAGACGGGTCATGTGCTGTTTTTTTTGGTATTTTATGCATGGCAAATGTGCAGCTGGTGGGCGGTAGTGCTTTTTAGGGAATTGAACAATTAGGGGATGACTGGGATTGACTAAGGCTAAGAGACTGGACAGTACGGAAACACCACTGTGGTCCGTGGCCTGTCAGGTGCACCACATGCCATATGTGACATAGACCGGAAACTGGTTTAGTGTAACCAGATCAATGAGTTTGGATGGTTGCAGTTGGAAAAGTAAAAAAAATCATGAAAAATTTGAAATTTTGCCAAAAAATCGCTGTGCATGCAGTTTTATAGGCGTTTTGGCATGTTTTGCATGGCAACACCCTGTTTACCTGCACTGTGAGCTAGGTTTAGTGTGTTTGCTCATTTATTTTTTGTCTTACAGGTAGTCATGAGTCTTTCCTTCGACCATGAGCTGTGACCTTTGACCTTGACCTTGAAAGGGGTGGGGTTTGGGGTGTTCAGTTTGATAAATGGGTAAAAAAAAATTCACTCTTTCAGTTTTTGAAGTTGTGTGGGGTGGGTGTAGGGTGGGGTGGGCAGGGGTTTGGGTTGGAGGCCGGGAGGGGGGGGGGGGGGGGAGGGGAGGGGGGGGGCTTAAGGTCAAAGGTTAAGATAAAAACTACAATGAAACAGTGTTAGCATGTGCATTTCATCAGACAGCTGACCTCAGAGTGAAATAAGCGGCCAAAATAATGTGACCTGCAGAAGTGTTATTTTGCATGGTACTGCTACACTGGTTGCATCTGAGGTGTCATTCTGCTGTAATTGTCATGAGGGATGTCTCTGGTGTCTATTCTAAGCCAAACACAAGCACTTGTACACTGAGTAAAGCTCATTTGAGTGCATTGTTATGGGACCAGCAGTTGCAGGCACCAGTACAGGGTTTTACAGGAGTGTTGACAAGTTTGGCACACACATGCCTACTACATCTGCAAGATGAGCTGAGGTGTTTTGAGACTCTGACAAGTGTGTTTTATATAAAAATGAACTGTACATAACCATTTTTCTATGCTACCTCCTAAATCAGCAGTCCAGACACTAATTAGTGTATGCGGCGTGTCCCGCGTAGCATAGTTTTGGTTGTTTTGTGTAGTCTTTTTCCTGTGGGATAGCTCAGTAGACTTAATGTTTAAATTGCAGAGCTGTTTCATGACCCCTTTTGCCTAGGGAAAGATTGCCAGCAGCACATAGGGCATGGCAGCTGGTTACAGGCCTCTTCCAGCTTGTTGTCACCAGACAACAGGGTCAATGAGGATGCCTGGGTGTTGTCTTTTGGGCTGCCCTAAGATACACAAGGAAATGGCCTTGGGTCTGAAAGCTCATTTTTCATCAGTGTCAGTGTCATGGTAACTGTTTTAAGTTGTCCAGCCCACCAGAAGTCAGTTTGACTGTATTGCATGCGTGTGTAAACTTGGAAAAACAGAAAAAGTAGGGGGGTAGGCAATGGAAAAATATGAAAAAAACCACTTTCATGTGCCTGTGTCTCAAATGCAACATTTCTGAAAATCAGATATATTACTTGATGTACATGCCAATTTTGGAGGCATTCTGACCATATCTAGGCTGTTTTTCATGGCATCAGATATGCATGATCCAACACGTCAGCAGCGTTGTGAACGCCACATCAAGGCACTTCACATAATGGGCCATAACTTAAAGATGCAGCAACGTTCAAGGGTGTCACTTTGGATTTGACTTAGCTATTGTCTAAGGGTTGCACTGATAGCAGATTGAATGGTGTTCAGGTGGGACAAGTGTCTCTGTCAGGTCACGGTATACATTTAAATTGGGAAGTTCAGGCAGTAAGAGGTCCCGTGTTTTTAAAAATAATTTTTGCCTTGTTTGAAAATTTGCAGTTGGGCTGAATGTGGGAATTTGCTGGAAATTTGTGGTTAGCTGAGAGGAGACATGTTTGGTGCTTTGATTCATACCATCCTGAGCTTATCCAGTGGACAATTGTGGGCCTATGTTGAGTTGCCTTTGGCGTAGTGATTTGAGGGGCACGCTGATTTCAGCTGTGCTTGGGTGTGGGGTTGGTAAGGAACCAGTTTCATAGCCAAGAAATGAGACGGGTCATGTGCTGTTTTTTTTGGTATTTTATGCATGGCAAATGTGCAGCTGGTGGGCGGTAGTGCTTTTTAGGGAATTGAACAATTAGGGGATGACTGGGATTGACTAAGGCTAAGAGACTGGACAGTACGGAAACACCACTGTGGTCCGTGGCCTGCAAGCACAAGGAGGCCAATCCATTTACTGCCATTGGTGGCAGATTTTGTTTTGTTAATTCAAAGCCAAACAGCCCAGACCATCTGAAGAACATGGATACAAAGTGGTCTCCGCAAGAGGCATAGATCCTCATGAGCCCCCGCAACTGCGGGGGCTCATGAGGATCTATGTCTCCTGCAGATGCATCTTGTCCTGTTGAAAGGGCTGAATCACACGCCTTCTACAGCCACGACCTTGACATAATACTCTGCTCTTGACCTACTTTGGGACATCGATGATAGAAGGGTGTGCGGCAGTATCGTCGTAAGCTGCGATGGATTTTGTGACCTCCTCTTGCGTGATGACTTGGAACGTGCTATCCTGCGAGGAGCTTTCCAAAAGACCGGCAGAAGCAGACGGTTTGGCAGGGGTGGAGGTGGAGGGAGGGTCAGTGAAGGTGGGGGTATCAGGGCTGTAATGGAATGGGGGGGGGGGGGTGAGGGGGGAAAAGCGGTTAGTGCAGTGTCAAGCTTAAATCCTCTTGTGCAAGCATTCAACAGTACTGTGAACTCATTCAAGGTGCCATGTATCAATAACTGTGAAAGTGTCGTATAGCACTGCAGTTGGCAACGCTATACAACACTTTCACAGCTACTGATGTGGGGCGCCTTGAGTGAGTTAATACTGGTGGCTGCATGCACAAAGAGTCGACAGACAAATTATGTAAACACAGTGCACAGCATCGAAGTGGAAGAAAAAGCACACAAGATTAATAGAGTGCAAATAGGTCGCAATTTAGCTTTGGTTTATTGTTCAAAAGCAGAATATATAACACCTGCACAATTAGACCTTTTTACCCTGCCATTTTGGTGTTGAAAGGAATGGTCAGTAAAATACTAACCATCAGAATTATCACATCCAACTCATTAACGAATGACTACTAAGTATATATAGCTTGAATGCCAAGTTTAACTGAACATTTGAGCCTTAAAATATGAACAATAACTGTCAGTCATTTTGCCACAATGTGTTATCCCAAAAAATTAAATTAAGTAAGAGAAATAGATTTTTCTTTGGAGGTCAAAAGCTTGAAATACAAAAAGCTCAGCTATTCATGAGCTGAAAAAGTGCAGACACAGTTGTTCATCTAGCCTGATTCAACTGCAAGAGGCATAGATTCTCATGAGCCCCAGTGGCTGCAGGGGCTCATGAGAATCTATGCCTCTTGCTGGCAAAACTTACCCATACATCTGCAAGATGCATAGATTCTCATGAGCCCCTGCAACTAGCAGGGGCTCATGCAAATTCTTGCCTCTTGCTGGGCGAGATCAGTCTCATTTGCATCCTTAGACTGCAGGAGAAATGATAAAAAATAGTAATCTTAATGGTACTGAAGGAAATAATCCATGTCTATTTCATCTGTTTGCAAAAGACATATTCTCATGAGCCCTTGCAATTTGCAAGGGCTCATGAGGATGTAGGCCTCTTGTTGAGCGAGATCAGTCTTGCATCCTGAGATCATAGAGAAAATAATCCAGGAATAGTAGCTAGAAATAGAATCTGACTCGGAAATTCAGAGTGAACAAACCAAACAGTACATACCGACCATTTCCATCACCTGTAGCATAGATATCATCAGAGGATGCAGGCGAGTTGTTTCCCTCCTTGTTACCTGTTGTCATGGAAAGATAATGATCGTGTTTTTTTATCTTGCTGATTATTTACCAGCTTTTTAAAGGCAATCACTGGAAAGAACAATTGCAGCCAGTAGATGATAGCAGTTAGAATCGACAAATACAGCCAAACTTGCATATGGCGACCACCCACAAGACTATCAAACAGTGGTCGCCTTAGACAGGTGGCAGGGTCATCTAAGTAGCAGAAGGAAGACTGTTGGACCAAACCTGGGTGGGTCTGCTTAGACCGGTGGTCACCCAAACAGGTTTGACTGTGCCTGTCATGCATGCCGACACATTATATAAAATCCCTGAAACCAAATGAATTTGCAATGTAGACGTCTACGTTTGTTGAAACCACCAGTTAATTTGGAGGCTGAACGTAAAATATGACTGCAAATAAAGCTTGTGTTTAAAAAATGCATTTTTCTTTAAAAGGTATTTTTTCGAAAAATACTTACCGATGACATGACAAATGGGAGTGTCTACTACGTGCTCAAATTCTAGCCTACGAACCCGTTGTGTGCACACACAACCCGGGAGGCACTCGGGGAACCCTCCAGAGGGGCCAAGAGTTGTCTCCCGGACCTGCCTATCCGGTTCCGAGTCACCTGACTCGCCAGTCAGATACTAGGCTCACCAGCGGCAAGCGGGGCAGGTGGGAGGGTCCTCCGTGTCATGTCATCGGTAAGTATTTTTCGAAAAAATACCTTTTAAAGAAAAATGCATTTATTTCATCAAAAACATTACCGATGACATGACAAATGGGAGAATCACGAATAGGAGGAGGGTGCCGCCCCGGTACTACCGGAGACCAAGACCGTCCTCCCATTGCTAATTCCCAGGTAACGAGCTAGGTGCGTACCTACGGCGCCTGCTGCGCCGGGAGGGAGTGCTGTGCCACCGTGAGGTCCCCCAACAAGGCGAGGTTGTCTCGCTGTCCCGCCAGATCCCGAAGGTAGAAACGAGCGAAGGTAGATTCTGCTCGCCAGCCCACCGCGGCCACGATGTCCTTGACAGCGCAGTTCCGATCGAATGCGACGCTCGTGGCCATGGCGCGTACTTCGTGTGCGCGGATCTTCAGTCTCTGCGCTACGCGTGGGGAGAGATCCATGTATGCCGATCGTATTACCCAGCGCAGCCAGGAGGAGATCGTCTGGGCTGTGATATCAGTCTTGCCCTGGCGTATGGGCAGGAAGAGGCGGGAGCGCCCTCTACGGGTAACTTTGGTACGGCGCAGGTAGATGCGTAGGGCACGCACGGGATCCTGTCGCCGAGTCTCCGGAGAGCAGGCAGGCCCTCCCAGGGGCCGCAAGGTGATGATCTGTGGAGCAGTTAGGGGCGACCTTGTTTTGGCAATAAAGCTGGGGTCCGTTAAGAGCTGCACGGAGCGATCTGCCCTGAACTGGAGGCAGTCTGGGCGGGTAGAAAGAGCGTGTAGCTCACTAACTCTGGACGCGGTGGCCAAGGCTAGAAGGAAGCAGGTCTTGCGTGTCACATTTGCCAGAGGGGCTAGAGCGAGTGGCTCGAACTGGGAAGAATTCAGCCACGTCAGGACCCAAGGTAGGTCCCAGCGAGGAATGAGAGAACGCTGAGTCGGACGTTGGAGGCTGAAGCTGGACATGAGGTCGGAAAGGTCCTTACAGGCGCCGGGGTCTGGAAGGCCGAGATGACGGTACGTGTCGGCGACCATGGATAAGTATCCCCTGATGGTGATGGGCGCCAAACCTTGGACCTCGAAGAGCCATAGGAGAAAGTCCGCTAGCTGTGGGTTAGTCAGGCCGGTGGGTAGGAGGCGACGGGCGTCGCACCAGGCACACAAGACGCGCCACTTCCCTTCGTAAACACGCCGGGTGGAAGGCTTGCGGGCTGCAGCGATTGCCTCCACTGCTGCACCAGAGAAGCCTCGAGCGGTGAGGGCGCGCTGCACAACCTCCAGGCGTGAAGAGACAGGCGTTCGGGACAAGGGTGGAAGAGAGCCTGCCTGGGCTGCTTGAGCATGGAACGGGGCGTGGGAAGGCGCAGGGGAGGAGAGGTGGCGAGGTTGAGTAAGTCGGTGGTCCAGGACCGGGTCCAAGCCAGCGGGGCGACCAGAAGCAGGACTGCGTTGCTCCCTCGAAGTTTGTGGAGGACCTTGGGAATGAGGACTGTTGGGGGGTACGCGTAAGCGATGAGGCCGTCCCAAGGAATCGAGAGGGCATCGACTGCCCAGGCCAGCGGGTCTGGAATCGGGGAGACGAAGAGGGGAAGCTGGCGATTCCACCTCGTAGCAAAGAGGTCGATTAAGGGAGTCTCCCAACGGGCGCAGATCATCTGGAAGATGTCCGGGCGCAACGTCCATTCTGTGTGGAGCAACTGGCCGCGGCGAGAGAGCGAGTCCGCCAACACATTCAAGTGGCCCGGAATGTGTTGTGCGAGGAGTGTAATGTCGCGTTCCTCGGCCCAGCGCATCAAACGGAAGAGGAGCATACAGAGGTCGGGAGATCGGGTGCCCCCCTGTCTCTGGATGTAGGCCACCACCGTCGAGTTGTCGGAGAGGACGAGAAGCCGTTGGTTCCTGAGCTGGTTCTCCCAAACGAAGAGGGCTTGCCAGACTGCCTGCAGCTCTAACCAATTGCTGTGCTTGTCCGCAAACTCCGGGGGCCAGAGGCCGGAAGCCGAGGAGAATTGAGGAAGCAGGTGGGCTCCCCACCCCGAGAGGCTCGCGTCGACACACAGGGAGAGGTGCGGGGGAGGGGAGGACAAAGGGACTCCCGAAGCCAACCAAGCCGTGTCGGTCCAGCGTAGAAGGTGAGGGCGAACCAGGGGGGAAACCGGGACCAGGTGGGCAAGGTCGCCAGAAGAGGGTCTCCAGAGAAGCAGGAGGTGCAGCTGAAGGGGGCGGGCGTAGAGGCGACCCAGGGGGAGAAGGTCCGCCGCTGCGTTGATCAGTCCGAGGAGTTGAAGCCAAACTCGGGCGGGAGCTGCTTCCTGCTGAGCTAGCTGGTTGGCGAAGGTGGCCAACTTCCGAATCCGGGGATCCGGGAGGCGAACAACGTTGAGATCGGTGGCAAAATCCATTCCGAGATGAATGAAGCGGCGCGAGGGCGTGAGATCTGACTTCCCGACGTTGAGGAGGAACCCCAGTCGCGACAGCAGACGCATCAGAGTATCCCTGTCCTCTTCCAAGACGGACTCGACGTGGTTTCTCAGGAAGAGATCGTCGAGGTAGTTGGACATAGGGCTGAGAGACGACTGCCGTGCCTTGGCCATAACTGCATCCAACAAGCGGGTGAAAACCCAGGGGCTGAGGTTGAGGCCGAAGGGTAGGGCTCGAAACTGGTAAACGGTTCCATCGAACGCGAAGCGCAGATACCTCTGGGCGGCCGGATGTATGGGTACGTGTAGGTAAGCATCGGAGAGATCCAGGCTGACGGCGTAATCCATGGGTCGCACCGCGGTACGCAGGGCTCGGGCCGTCTCCATGTGGAAGGAAGGAGCCACGATGAAGCGATTTAGGGCTGAGAGGTCGATCACTGGGCGCCACTTGCCGCCGGGCTTGGGGACGACGAAAAGTCTGCTGTAAAATCCCAGCGAGTCTGCGCGGCGCACAACCTCTGTGGCATCCTTCCTCAAGAGAGAGTCGACTTCCCCCCGTAGGGCGCACTCCTTGAGCGGGTCTGCGGGGATCTCGGTCCACAGCGGAGTCGTACGCAGAGGAGGAGGGGAACGAAAGGAGATCCGTAGGCCGCCGGAAACAGTGTCTAAAATCCACGGGTCTTCTGGAATCAGTAATCGCCACTCGTCGCTGAAGAGGGCGAGCCTGCCGCCGACTGGAGGACCCGAGACGGCCGGCGGAGGCGGAGGAGGGGAGGAGTCACTGAGCCCGCCCGCGCCCAGGGCGACGGGCGGGACGGGGCCAAGCGGGGGCGGGGGCGTTAGCTTGGCCGGGGCGACCGAAGGCGGGGCGACGGCGACGCAGGGACTGCAGCTGGGTTGTTGAGGTCGGGGCGACGGGTCTGGAGATCCGCAGGGGGCGACCCACGGCCTTGCGGGCTGACTGAAAGCGCCGAGGAACAGACTTGGGAGGCCACCTGTCCGCATTGGAATCCTTGACGGCTTGCCAGGTGTCACCAAAGAGAAGGGGTCCCCCGAGGGGGGCCCGACGCAGCTGGGTCTTCAGGTCGGCAGGCATTCCCCGGCAGGCCTGCAGGACAGCGTCGCGGCGGAGTAAATCACAATTGGCGGCTGCAGCCATAGCGTTGACCGAAGAGTGATACGCGGCGCGGCTGGCCGCTTCAGCGAGGACGAGGAGGTCGCCAAGAAGGGGGGTCAGGGACGGGTGCCACGAGTCTTCCACGCGCCGGAGGAAGGCTTGCGTAAGGAGCTCCATGAAGCCGGCGCAGGCCAAGGAATTCCTGACAAGCGAAGCCGTCTTGTCCAAACCCGCGGGTAGCGCGCGTCTGAGTGCAGAGGCCCCACCCGCCTGAACCACGGCGGCTGGATCCACCGGAGGGAGAGGGCAGAGGAAGGCCTGGGAATGGCCGGCGTACCACTGCTGGCGGAAGTACATATCGAGGTCCGGAGGCCATCTGTGGTCCGAGAAGAAATTACTGTCCCTTGAGTCAGACAACAGGTGGGCCGAGAACACATCCCGAAGCTCACGAAAGGAGGGGGGCTGAGGGAGAGTCTTGAACTTCTTTACCTGTCTACCCGCGTCGACGAAGGCAGAAGGCTTCCTCTTCAGGGGGGGGGATGGAGGGCAGTCCGCTGCCGGAAGCGTGGCGGAGATGAGGCGAGCGACCTCGTCGAGGGCCAGAAGAACCTCTGTGCGGGAGGAGGCCGGTAACCCGTGGGCTGTCGACGCATCCGAAGGAGAGAGCGGTGAAGGAGAGCGGCTGAGACCTCCGAGGAGAACTGAGATGGAATCATCAGGGAGAAGACTCAACGAATCGTCGTCCACGCCGCCGAGAGCCGTCGAAGAGGGACGGCGACCGTGACTCCGAGAGCGATCAGCTCGACGAGGACGAGGGGAGCCATAAGGCGCCGAAGCACGCAGGGGAGAGCGACGTCCGCGACGGCGACGCGACGCACTAGAGGAGCGGGAACGGCGGCGGCGACCAGACGAGCGACTACGAGCTGGAGACCGTGATCCTCGGGAACGAGGAGGAAGGAAAGAGGCTGGGCGAGGGGAAGGGGAACGGGCGGGACGAGGCAGACGGCGGGGAACGTGGGACGAACGCCGCGAAGAGGTAGAGCGCGAAGGTCCATGGTCCAGATGACGAGAAGAATCCCGAACTTTACGACGCTCACACGAAGGAGCGCGAGAGTGGTGGTCAGACTTTGATCGCAAGGAGGAACTGGACACAGGTAGAGGTGTGGTGAGTGTGCGCGAATGTCTCCGCGAGCTGGACTCTGTGGCGAGGCGGGCTCGCAGCGGCCGAGGGGGATCCAAGGCCTTCCTAGGAGACGAGTGGGGACCGGTTGACCATGGACGGCGCGAGGCACGTCTCTCCGAACTGACCTCTGTGTCGAGATGGGTTCTCTGCCTGTCGTAAGGCTTGGTCCAAGCGCGATCCCTCCTGGGAACCCGCGCCTCGAACTCCCGACTCCGCACACTACCTTGCTGTGTCCGCTGTGGAGATCTTTCCAGACTGGGGCCATCGGGGGCAAGAGCGGTCGGTGTGTCTGAGATGACAGCCGGCACTTCCGCAGGTCTTGCAACAGGCACAGGTGTCGGGCGTTCACGTCGGTAGAAGCTCCAAAGTTGGACCCAGCGGAGCTCCGGCCAGACGGCGCAAACGTCACAAGAACGCTCAGATGTACAGCCGACACACGGCAGGCAGACCTTGTGCGTATCCGAGGGCCACTGGAAACCTCCACACTGCGTGCAGGTCATCAGGAGGGCACTGCAACACACCAAACAAACAACGTGCCGGTACGTGGTCGAGACCAACAGGGCTCGTCCTACCAAGGGGAACCGTATCGAACGATATGGACAAACGGGCTGTGCCCCCAGGCTATACTGCTATAGCGCCCGAAGCTAAGCTTGCGTCTTTAGAACAAAGCCTACCCCAGCCAGGCTGGAGAGGAATGTGCGCCAAACGACAATAGGTTTAGTTTAGTTTAGTTATTTGGGTTCAACGTCGCGCAGGGGACTAAGGCCATCACACGGCGGGCCAAACGACAATAGGGACGAAAGGCCGTGTCCCCCGGCAATAATGCTGTAGCGCTCTAAGCTAAGAGTGCGCTCTCGAAACAAGCATACCCCAGCCAGGCCGGAGATGCAACATGAGCCACGCGCCGCAGCTGGTTTAAACAATGCTCCCCGAAGGCTACCAGGGGAAGCCAGTAATTTCACCCCAAAGGGGAAAGGCGAGGGCACCAGGGCCCCGCCGAGCTAAGAGTCCCCGCTCAACAAAACCCACACAACCCGAACAAGGTAGAGTCCAAAGGCACAGGCCGGTACCCCGCCCGGGGACCGGCTCCGGGCCCAACTAACTATCCTACCTCTCTGCCGAAGCGGTAGCGGGAGAAGAGACGTCCATGTCGCCACCGGCGAAATGGCGGGAAGCAGCAGGTCCGCCAAGCGAAGCCAACCAAGGAGGACGCCAAGCGAAGAAGCGCAAGCGAAGCTGCAGCGAAGCAAGAAGCGAAGCAGAAGCGAAGCAACAGGCGAAGCCAAAGTCACGGTGAACTCGAGCACCAAGACCGACCGGTCGAAGGGAGCGCGAGGCTAGAACACGTCCGAAGGTCGTGAGCCTACGTAGCTGACTGGCGAGTCAGGTGACTCGGAACCGGATAGGCAGGTCCGGGAGACAACTCTTGGCCCCTCTGGAGGGTTCCCCGAGTGCCTCCCGGGTTGTGTGTGCACACAACGGGTTCGTAGGCTAGAATTTGAGCACGTAGTAGACACTCCCATTTGTCATGTCATCGGTAATGTTTTTGATGAAATAAAATCTGACTGATGATTAGCCTATTACATTCCGAGGCTGATTTGTTAAAATTTGTTTATTGTCCCATGAAGGCTACATTACAGATTAGGAGTCAGATCAACCGTTCTAGTTCAAGGGTGGTGCCAGAATAGCTTGGCGCCTTAGGCGCCAAGCTATTCTGGCACCACCCTTGAACTATCATAGCAGATTGGGGTGAGGTGGGGTGGGGTGGGGTGGGGGGGGGTGCGTATCAAATGACGAGGGGGGACGCAGGCACTTCGACGCGACAAAGGGAACAGTAAGCTTTCCCTGCTTCTTCCAGCTTACAAAACCAAGCACTGAGAGGTTTATCCTCCACTTCCCGGTCCAACCGCCACCAAGACCACTTGTGCTTACAACTTTTATCGATCTCTTTCATTTTTGCAGTGTCTTGCTAACACACGATGCCGGAGCGTGACATTTGCCTCCATCTCGGGTAGATGAAATGGCGACTTACCACTCTCGTGAAGGAGAGTTTACACAAGATCTCCTGACCCAATGTCGTCTGCTAGCTTCCGGAAAATGCGAACACTGCTTCGCGGATTCCACCGACGCTTTTTAATTTTTTTCCCCTGAATATTTTTTTTTGCGTTAATAAATTTGTTCACAGATTCTCATTTTTACATTTCACAGAAATCTGCGAATTCAGGCATAGTCAAATTTATTTCAAGCAATGGGTGGTTTATCAGGAAGAAATGGGTTCAAAAGACTATTGCTTCACAGACTTACCTGGGGCATCTAGGAAGGACTCTCTCTGCAGACTTGACGTCGACCTGTTATCCACCTGGGAAGTGTTTGGTGACTGTACATCACTCTCCCCGATACTCCCGGTAGTACTGCCTGTGGTACTCCCCATGTTGCTCTCCTCTTCATCACTATACTCAGGCAGGAGAGAGGCCTTGGCAATGCTGGAGTCAAGGTTTTGCAGCTCCCCGTAGCACTGCTTGCAAGCCCGTGCCTTGCGACTGAAAAAAGAGAGTGGACAGATGTTGGCAATTCATTACCTTTGAACTGCAAGAGGCATAGATCCTCATGAGCCCCCGCGACTGCAGGGGTTCATGAGGATCTATGCCTCTTGCTAACACCACTTTGAATCCATGTCAATGGGGCTGCTGGGCCTCCTTAGCACTGAATTAACAAAGATTTCGGAAACACAGTCACAGTTAACAATAATAGGAGTTGTCAAAAAAAGTAGAGAGTGCCCTTGACGCTAAGTTCAGTGCAAGTGGTATATTAGCCAATACCTCAAAGTATGATGTAAATGGGGCCACTTTGCCAGCAGGAGGCATACATTTTCATGAGCTCCCGCTACTGCTGGGGCTTATGAGAATTTGTGCCTTGTGCAGATACAGAGGCAGGTTGAATCCACTAATGCTGGTCTGGCACCACAGATGCACTATCATGGCCTATCAAAATCAAGTATTGTGTCTGGTCTAATGGCTTGAAGCTAACCCTGCAGCTGTCAGTAGCACTTTTTGTCAAGGTGACCCCTGCTGGAATCACCTTGACCAAAAAAAGTGCCAGGCATGACCCAATGGAAAAACCGTCCTCACCTTCCTTGCAAAATGAATTTTTCTCTAAAATGTATTTTTTCGAAAAATACTTACTGATGACATTACTTTTAGGAATACTGATCTATCTATCTATATCCAGTAGTCTTGCCGACCGTTGGGGCACCACTGATGACTTGGCAACCAGCTCCCTCCATTCGTCTCTGTTCTCTGCCATTCTTAGCGTATCGTGCAGCTTCAGTCCTGTCCACTCTGAGATATTGTCCTCCCATCTTTTCCTCTGTCTTCCTCTCCTTCGTCCTCCTTGCACAGTGCCTTGCAGGATTGTTTTGGCAAGCCCTGCTAACGCGTGACATGCCCATACCACTTCAGTTTGCGTTTTTTCACAATGGCTAATAGGTCTTCATATGACCCAATGGCTTGGCTGATTCTGCTTCACACTTCCATGTTCGTGATGTGATCTCTGTATGAAATGCCAAGCAATCAATGTCATCCGCAAAGCGCAAGTTCGTGATTGTTCTGCCTCCAATACTGACAGATCCTTCATGACCTTTCAGAGCGTCTGTCATGATTCTTTCCAGGAAGATGTTGAAAAGAGTAGGTGAGAGCAAGCAGCCTTGTCTGACTCCGACTGTAGTCCTAAACCAGTTTCCTATTTTGCCGTTGAAGCAGACTGCACTAGTGGCCTTGTAAAGGTTTGCTATGACTTTGATCAGGTTGGCATTGATGCTGTATAGCTTCATGGTGGACCAAAGGGCTGCATGCCACACCCTGTCAAACGCTTTCTTAAAATCCACAAAGACATGATAGAGATCTTGCTGGTGCTGGAAGTACCTCTCACATAGAACTCTCAGGTTGAAGATCTGCTCAGTTGTGCTGCGCCCTGGTTTGAAGCCTGCCTGTTCCTCAGCTATGATTTCCTCTGCCTGTGATTTCAGCCTGTTCAGCAGGATCTTTAACATGACTTTGCTTGGGTGGCATATAAGACTGATCGTGCGATACTTCTGACATTGATGTAAGTTGCCTTTTTTGGGGAGAGTTATTATAAGTGATTGGGTCCATGGTGTGGGCCAATCCCCTGACTGCCAGATCTTATTGCAGATTGTTAGTAAAGCACTTATCATGTCTTCTCCCCCTTCTTGGACTAGCTCTGCAGGGATGTTGTCTGCTTCTGCTGCCTTCCCTTTTTTCAGCGACTTCACTGCAGCCTCACTTCTTCTCGGAGGATGGGATAGTTGTCATTGTTGGTCACGGGTGGGTTGACAAGTATGCCTGGGTCCCCTGTAGCTCATACTGATCTAGCTAGCCTAATTTGGCGAGCACAGTCGACCTCTTGGCTCCGATGTGTGTCCCTGGTACAGCCAAATGCATGAACATCAGGGCACATGAGGTCGAAGCCATGGCCACAAGCTCGCATTTGACCGCAACTGCGCAGTCAAGACTTGTGGTGGCGATGGGCTGGCGATCAGTTGACCTTCACCCGATTCTACCTGAGGGACCTCTCCAGCTAGGGCGAGAACCTATCGCTGGTGGGAGAATTTACGTCAGCACAACACTCCCTCCCGGCACCCAAGGTGCCGCAGGTATCTTAGCTAAAATTATTGGGAGGTTGTACCAGGGAGGGCGGGTCTCGATATTACCCAGGGGTTAGGGGCGTTCTAAGCAGCATCCACCTCCTCTTCGATATTCTTCCTAACAGTAATGTCATCGGTAATGTGTTTTGAGGAAACAAATGAATTTTTCTCTAAAATGTATTTTTTCGAAAATTAATATTTACTGATGACATTACTCGGATGACCCTCCCGCCTGCCCCGCTGGCTCGCTAAGAAACAGAATGGCGATTCCGGTGGGCGCGTGCCTGGATAAGGATGGAAGGGAGGCTACCCGGGGTACTGCCAAGCTTATAGCGCCCCTTGTTGCCTCCCCTGCCATGTAGGCACACAACAATTTTGGCTAAAATTAGGCTAGCTAGATCAGTATTCCTAACAGTAATGTCATCGGTAATGTGTTTTGAGGAAACAAACTGTCAAGTCATGCTATTGACATCAAACCATTTTAACCCTTTAGGTGTTGGTAGAGGTTTTAATCGTGATGATTCCTGTAGGAATCATCATGACTAAAACAGCTACCAACACCCTTAAAAGGCTTGAATCTGTTTGATTGGTTTAGTATTTCAGTGGTCACTTGCTACTAGAATCATACCTGCTGGAAGGGGAGTCAACCCAGTTGTCAGAACAATTCCAGCAGAATATACGCCCACAGAGACGACAATGATGCTGTAATACAAAAGGTCAGCTTTAGACGAAACAAAACAAGCGCCCCTCCCCCCCTTCCCGAAATAAACAAATATACAAGTTCGGGAATTTTTCAACCATGATAGAGTTCAAGTATGACTCACCCTCTGTGTGTCGGCAGCAAATTTCGTCATGATGATTTTTGTAGGAATCATCATGACAAAAAACGATACCAACACACAAAGGGTTTATACCGACAGATGAACGAAGAAAGTAAAGAGCAAGTACCTTTCTGAGAAAGAGAGAGAAATAATTCTGACATCCCATGCACTTTGTGACGGCTGTGTTTTCCATCCATTTTTCCCCTGCTTTACGCTTGTGTTCAAACGCCAACTCATCTGTCTGCTGCCATAATGCAGCTTTCTCTCTGAAAATATATATTATTACAGTAGTTATATTGCCTCGTTGTTCACTGAAATCCTTTATGCACAGTTGAGGGTGTCTCAATGTTGTTTTCACCTCCAAATGCACAGTGCAGTATTGGTAGCTACATGCACATGGGTTAATAGAAAACACGCCAATTTATGTCCATGTTCAAAAGCAAGTTTGTCTATTTGTTTCCATAGCCATGTCTTCCAGCTGGCATTGGATGTAAATGACCACGGCACATCACATTTTCTGTACACTCTATAACTCATCAAATTCAAGCCCGAACAGCAAAAGATGAAGAAGCTGTTGAGTTCAAGGGTAGTGCCAGATTAGCGCCAAATGCCAAGCTAATCAGGCACTATCCTTTAACTATGGTCTACATGCCAACTAATCTGGCACTATGCTCACATAATCACCATTCCTTCCAAATACTGCATCTTGTAGTCGTACATACCCAGAAACAGTCAAAGCTGTTTTGATCGACCACCCTTACGACAGATCACCTGTCATGAGTGACCATCATTTAGGTGGCTGCAGCCACCTAAATGATGGTCATTCATGACAGGTGACACTACTTTCGAGAGAACACCTGTCTTTTAAGATCGCTTTTTCCTTGCCCCAAAAAAGGGGTTGCGAAAACTGTCCCTGTCAACATGTGTCCATCAAATACAGGCATTTTCTTGTTAACGACAAGCAAGAGATATAGATCCTCATGAGCCCCCGTGACTGCGGGGGCTCATGAGGATCTATACCTCTTGCAGTTGGGGGTGTGTGTTCACAATTTCCCGGCACCGAACGTGTTAAATGTCGCTCAAATATACACTAACCTCAAACATACCACACACCTTCATTCCCACCCTCAATCCACCCCTTCTGACACCCTCGCACCCTCCATCCGGTTTTCCCCTAAACCTTCTTGTGCATGCCGCCGCTGATACCGTAAACAGTCCCTGTGGCTGCATGCGCCTGGGAGTGAATCTTCATCATGAAACAAGACCTCAATTTGATCCATCTACTTGACTTTGCCTAACTGGGGGCTGTGGGTTGCGGTGGCCTCTCACTAATGGGGGGGGGGCCATGAGCCGCGGTGCATGGTCTATTTGCAGTGCACAGGTTAGCGCACCTTGTTGTAGTATCTGTGATTTCACCTTAGTACAAACACAGAAATCAGACAAACAAAATATGAATTTACCTGACAACTTTGACAAGCTGTTTCTTCAGCTGTTGATTGTCAGACCTCAGGGTCCTGATTTCCACCTCTCGTTCTTCAATATCTCGATCCAAACTTTTTCGCAGGGCAGAGTTTTCTTTCTGCACATACAGATGCACCAATAAACTGAGTCTTTTGTCCATGGTTATTGCTTACTGTACAAACACCAGAAAAGCTCAAAAGAAATAACATTTCCACATCTAGCCAATTTAACGACAAGGCCGCATTTTCCAAAATTTGGAGATGCACCCAAAATTTGGAGATGTCACTTAACGACAATATACCAGTTGCAAAGATGGATTGACCTTGATTATTAGAGAGGTGTGCTAGATTAACTTGGCACCTGACCGCCAAGTTAATCTGGCACTACCCTTGGCTGATCAATCTCCTGCTGCATTGCATCGGGGCTAAGTGGGTAGCCTTACCTAGAAATGTGTGCTGGTATGTGATTTTCACTTCCAAAAAAAGAAGGAAAAAATGGATTTTTCTCTAAAATGTATTTTTTCGAAAAATACATACCGATGGTATTACTACTAGGAATGGTTCACTTAGCATACCAATTTTAGCCCCCAAAACTCGTGTACACCACAACCGGGGAGGCGACTCTATGGAGTCGTTACCAAGAGACCCTGAGTAGCCTCCCCTGCCTCCCTATCCGGTGGCGCGCTCACCGTTTCCTGCCACTCTGAGCCTTAGCTCCACTGCGGCAAGCGGGGTAGGAGGGAGGGACCTCTGAGTAATGCCATCGGTCAGTATTTTTTCGAAAAAAATACATTTTAGAGAAAAATCCATTTATTTTCTCAAAATCTTTACCGATGGCATTACTACTAGGAAGAATGGCGAGTAGGAGGAGGGTGCCGCATTTCTCGGCACACCTTTCCCATGCCCGAGCGCTCGAGGTACCCCCCTACTTTCGACAATTTTAGCTATGCGTTACCCATGGCGCCTGTGGCGCCGGGAAGGAGTGCTGAGCTGCCGAGATGTCCCCCACTAGCGCCAGGTAGTCGCGCTGGCCGGATAGGTCTCACAGGTAGAGGCGGGCGAAGGTAGACCCAGCCCGCCAACACATGGCCGCCACAAAGTCCCTCACTGCACAGTTGCAGTCAAGGCGATGCTTGCAGCCACTGTTTTGACTTCGTGTGCTCAGGTTCGCATCGTCCTGACCTGCTATGGAGAGAGCTCTTTGTACGCCGACCGGATGACCCAGCGTAGTCAGGAAGGGATCGTCTGCGCCGAGAAGTCTCGTCTGCCTGTAGCCAAGGGCAGGAATAGGCGTCAGCGCCCTTGTCTTAGTGGCTTAGTTCTGCGCAGGTACCCTTTAAGCACCCTGACAGTGTCCTGTAGACGGGACTCCTGGGACTGGCCCGGAGCCCTGTTTGGACGGACGGTCAATACTTGCGGCGTGGACGCCGGGAGGCGGTTCTTGGCCAGAGCGTAGGGTCGGTGAGGAGCTGCACCCAACCATCGGCCCTGTTTTGGAGACAGGAGGGATGCCCCCAGAAGGCATCTATCTTGCTAACCCGAGAGGCTGCAGCGAGGGCGAGCAGGAAGCAGGTCTGCCTGGTTAGGTCCCCAAGTCGAGTAAGTGGTCGGGGCTTCAACCGTTCCGAGTCGAACCAGGTGGGCACCCCGGACAAGCCCCAGCGAGGAATTAACGAGCGGGAGTCGCCCATTTGCAAATCAAAGTGAGCCATCAGATCCGAGAGGTCTTTGCAGGTGCCCGGGTCTGACCATGGCATGTGTTGATAAGTGTCTGTAACCATTGCCAGGTAACCTCGGATGGTGCTGGGGGCCCGGTTCTGCTTGGGGAATAACCACAGAAGAACTTGGCCAAGTGGGGGTTAGTCCGGTCCGTGGGGCAAGTCGCTCCGCTGCGCACCAGGCCTGGAGTACTCGCCACTTCCCCTCGTATATGTTATGGGTAGAGATCCTCCAAGCCGCTGCGATTGCTTCTGCTGCTGCACCCGCGAAGCCTCTTGGTGCGAGGGCCTGCCTGACGATCTCCAAGCGTGCAGCCGCTGTCATTCCGTGCATGGATGAAACAGTTGCTGCCGGGGCTGCTTTAGCATTGGACGCGGTGCGGGGAGTGTCAGCAGGGGGGTCTGTAGCGTGGCTCAGGAGGACTGTGGCCCAGCTCCTGGTCCAGCCGAATAGGCCATGAGGATCCGTATCGGAATGTCACCCCTGAGCTTCTGGAGCACCATGGTACCCGCACTGTGGGAGGGAACGCGTACACAAGGAGTCTGTCCCACGGGATGGAGAGCGCGTCCACAGTCCAGGCTTGTGGATCCGGTATGGGGGAGGCAAAAGAAGCAGCGTCCTGTTCCACCGAGTGGTGAACAGGTCGATTATCGGCATCTCCCAACGCGTGTAGAGTAGCTGGAAGATATCCGGGCGCAGTTATCACTCTGTGAGAAGCAGCAGGCCCCATCGCGAGAGGGAGTCCGCGCTACGTTGAGCTGGCCTGGGACGTGCCGTGCCTGCAGAGTGATGCCCCAATCCCTGCACCACCAGAGGACTTGGTACATGCTTGGCGAGGGAGTACGCATTCCCCCCTGGCCCCGAAGGTAGGCCACGACCGTCGGGTAGTCAGAGAGCACCAGTACCTCCTGTTGCGCGAGTCGTTCCTCCCACGGGCGAGAGCCCGCCACACCGCCTTCGCAAATCCTGGGGCCGCACCGCCACCCTCAGTGCTCTGGCCATTTCCATCTTGAAGCGTGGGCCGAAAGGTACTTGTTTAGTGCCGAAAGGTCGATACTGGGCGCCACTTGCCTCCGGGTCTGGGGACCAGGAAGAGCCGACTGTAGAACGCAGGGGAGTCGGGACGCTAGACCACCTCCGTGGCCTCCTTCTGGAGTAGGGCTCTCATGTCACCATGCCACGCTATCACGTCCACAGAAGGGAGTGTCGAAAGGGGCAACTGGAAGGAGATCATCAGGCCCTACATAACAGGCGATGAATCCCTGTGCCGACCTGAAATAGCTGTTCCATCCGCTCCCTGAAAGGAATCGGCGGGAGGACGGGGTTCGAGTCAGCGTGCCCGGCCGCGCCCTCGCTTCCGGGTGCCTCTGTACCAGGCAGTGGAGGGTGATGCCCCCGTGGCCTCTGGGAGGACGGGGTTCTGACCCGCAGGGCGCGACCACAGCTCTGCAGCTGACTGAAGCGGGCGGAGACGAATCCTGCAGTGGCGGGCCAGAGTTTCTGCGCTGTCTCCTTTACCGTCTGCCAAGTCGGTCCAACAGTAGAGTGCCCCCGAATGGAGCCTGGCGCAGCTATGTCTTCCCCGAAGCTGGGAGAGAGAGACATCATCCCAGCAGCACGTCCTGTCGCATCAGGTCGCCGATGGCAGCCACCGCCATGGAGGTGGTCGAGGAGTGGTACGCCGCCCTATTAACCGCCACTAGCCCCGTGTGTATCCCGCGCAGAGGGGCCGAATCCGAGAGGTCCCAGGCGTTCTCCCGATACTTGACCACGGACTGCGTTGCCCTCTCGAGGAATCCCGAGCACGCTAGGAAATAGCGAACCAAGGTAGCTGTCCTGTCCCAGCCTCGTGTCAGTGCCCGTTGGCTGCGGGGTGCCTCTCCTGCATCCCCACCCCCTTGTCCACTGCCGGACGGGCACCGGAAACGCCTGGGAGAGATCTCCATACCACTGCTGGAGGAAGGTGATATCCATCCCCTCTGGCCATCGGGAGTCTGAGAAGGAGCCCTGGTCTCCGAAGCCGTCTTGTCGCCGGTGAGCCGAGAGTGCCTCTGCTAGATCCCATAAGCCTGCCGATTGAGGGAGCCACTTGAAGCACTTGGCTGCCGCATCGCCGAGGTCTTCCTCTCAGGGGTGGAGACGGAGGGCAGTACTCTGCAGGGAGGAATGACGCGATGAGGAGCGGCGAGTCTGCGATGCCAGGGCTGCGTCGCCCGAGGAGGTGGAGAGCGACGACCGTCCGCCAGGCGTGCCCGATGTCGACACCCAACACCGGCGCCGAGTCCTCTGGGTGTAGACTGAGCGCCGGCCGTCGCGTTCTTGAGATAGATCGCTCCCTGAAGGTCCGGCCGAAAGATCGGCTGCTCCTGGAGGGTGCCTCTGAGGTCCGGTGTCGCGAAGAGATCCGCCTCTGCGACGCGCCCGAGCTTGTCCGCCGGTCCGGCAAGGAGGAACGAGAATGAAGAGTCCTCGAGTCGCGATTTATGTCTGCGGCGCGTCATCTCTGTCAGTTGTAGACGTTCGTCTCATCTGTGTAAGACTCCTTCGTGGCTGTCCTGTAGGGGAAACCCTTTTGGTCGCGGTGCTTCCATCCCCGAGCATCAAGGGGACAGAGACCGCTGGTTGTCCCTCTCCAAGCTCCTAAGACGAGGGGTTGGCGCTCTGGGGGTCCGCTCATGACGGGGAAGCATGTCCCATCAGCTGTAACGGCTGACCGAACTTCCGTCCTCACTAGGGAGGGCTTCAGTCTCAGTATCTTGCCTCGACGGCAAACCTCATCTCGCCTGCGTGTCTGTTCTCCGCCCCATGCCCCCCATGCCTGTCCGGTCGGCGGCTAACTTTCCTATCCCTTTCTGAGAGGCGCATCCTGTATGCGGCCCGGTGACAGCGCTGGTCCGGCCTAAGGCTGGCGGGCACTAACCTCTCAGAGGGGGGTCCCCCGCTTCTGCTGCCTGGGCTCTCTCTCTCCTTCTCTCACCTGGAGGGTGTTTACTTCGCCCAACGTCCTTCCTGTGGGGAGAGCGAGCTCCTGATGTTGACACACGCGGTCATGGGCGGCCCGGCATGGTGCCAAGGCTTGGCTAGGGGGCAAGTCCCGTCGGCTGCTATTAGGCTCTTTCATCGCTCGTGGCGGAGCAGCACTGTCCGAGGCACTGGCGGGGGCAGCAGGTCCCTTTCTGCGCCGACAAGCTCATGATGTCTGAGGTGGCCCTCCTCTGCGATACTTGGGCTGCGGTCGCTGTGGGATTGCGTGGCGGCCTCTCTGCCCGGTAAAACGCCCAAAGCTGTGACCATCGTTTCTCCTCCCACATCGTACATTAGATGCATGTCTGACTGGAGGCGCAGCCCGAGCAGGGTAGGCCAACATTGTGCGTATCGCTAGGCCACTACAATGCCACACCTGGTGCAGGTCCTCCCCTGAGTACTGTAACATAAGACAGACAAAGGCCGGCACGAATGCGCAGAGCCTCCTTGCGAGGGTCTGAGCTCCCAGTCGGTCGCGTACATAGTCTCTGGTCAATGCCGCCACCCGGTAAATCGCCGGCTGAGGCAGTAACCGAAGCTTTACCTTGTCATGTCCCGAGACCCAGTAATTCACAGGGACCAAACAACCAAGTAAATCCTCAGAAACTGAAGGTAATCCAAGCACCCAACACCACACAGGTAGTAACACACGTCCAAGGAATCCAACGCAAGTTGAGTTCACAAAGGTAATCCCACCATACACAGTCGGAGCACACGAGGTGAACACGACCGGTTAGGTGTAGCTAAGCGAAGAGACTGGCGGGAAACGGTAAGCGCGCCATCGGATAGAGAGGCAGGGGAGGCTACTCAGGGTCTCTTGGTAAGGACTCCCTAGATTCGCCTCCCCGGTTGTGGTGTACACAAGTTTTTGGGGCTAAAATTGATATGCTAAGTGAACCATTCCTAGTAGTAATGCCATCCATAAAGATTTTGAGAAAATAAAGTATGTTTCTAAATTTTCCATGTGTTTTGGGATTGTTAACAATGAATAATACAGAGCTCACCAAATCACTTCTTCAGCACACACACAAAGTCACCTTACAACAGCTGTTCACATATGTACAATAATCTAACATATATCATAGCTTGCACACACACAATATTCAAAAGCACTCTGTTCTTATACACAGAAGCCCTGCATAGAAAATGACAGCAAAGTTCTTTGCTTGCATCATGGAAAGCATTCCAACAGACACTGGGCAGCAGGAGATGGATTGATCATGACAATTTAAGGGTAGTGCCACATGAGCTTTGTGCCTTCTGGCACCAAGCTCATCTGGCACTACCCTTGAATTGTCATGATCAATCCATCTACTACAACTGACAGATAGTCATTAGGCAACATCTCCAAATTGTAAGAAAAAGGACCTTGGGGCTATAAGGGTTAAGAACAATAACAGTGCGTTGACAGCAGAGAGTTTGCATTAACAGCACAGGTGACATATGATGTAAGCAGGGACCGAGGAAAGGTAGTGCTTTAGAAATCACAATCAAGGTAGAGCCCTTTTAAGGTGAGGGCAGTGCAAGCAATATACAGGGACCATGTTGCCTGGTTGCAAGAATCATGGTGGCAAGCACCGTTCTCATAACATCTGAACATCTCCCTCCGATCCCCTTTTACTGTCACAACACACCATCCTCGTAAAACCAACAATCGTAAAAACAACTCTGCGCCAGAACCTCAAACTGGGGATGTAACTGTAAATGAGGCCACTGCAGGCGAGCAACAGGCATAAATTCTCATGCATCAGCAAGAGCTCATGAGAATATATGCCTCTTGCATATATGGAGGTAGTTGATGGACACCGCTGATTGTGTCAACTCCATGCATTTACCTACCTTCTAGCCTAACTTCCAAAACCTCTACCGACAAAACTGTCATGCTCACCTAGCTTTGCCTGTTAATTTACCTGTTATACCAGCAATCGTCTCACCTGATATAGCTCAGCTGCAGACAGACTCTCTTCCAGCTTATCTGATTTCTGAAAATAAACATACCCAGTACTCCTAAATTATATTTGATTTCCTGACAGCTGTACCAGAAAAAATGTGTGCTGGTTTGTGATTTTGGGCCTTGCAGTCCCAGGGCCGCAAGGTCCAGAATCACAATGAAGCAATCAGACTGCCTGGAAAGCGTTCTTGGGATGTAGCAGTCAACATAAGTCCACACAAACCCCATAAGGAAACACACAATGGATACAACCATTTAAAGTTGATACATGTCGAAGCACTGGAAAATCAAAACACATGCTACAGCTATATTACAAGGGAGATGGAAAAGCCAAGCAAGTGATCAGGCAACAAAAGAAGCTGCACTCCAACCCCCCCCCCCCCCCCTGCCACACAAAGTTGTTCTTCAAAATATAGTCAATTAATTAACCAATTTAGCCCTGATGCCCTACAGCAGGAGATGGTTAGACCATGATTATTCAAGGGTAGTGCCAGATTAGCTGCTGGCGCCAAGCTAATCCATCACTACCCTTGAATGATCATGGTCTAACCATCTCTGCAACAGGTATATAGTCATTAGGCCAAGGGGCTAAAAGGGTTAGTACACATACAGATGACTTGTTCACTCAGTTTAACAAGAAAAGGAAACACAAAAAATTGTGGGAATTTAAGGCAGGGCATTGTGGGATTTTGTAAGGAAGACTGGCACTCTCCATGCATATGTCGCTACAAAAGGAAGGGGACTGAACTGTGGTGCTCGAGGAGGGGCATTGTGGGATTGTGAAATGAAGGGAAAGAAGTCTTGCATTTTCACAATCACAGACTCGACGGGCCAGAAATAGAAAGGAATGGGATTTTGGGAGAGTGGGGGATTGTGGGAAGGCTAGGCATTGTGGGAAGGATGGGGCTTTGTGGGAAGGTGGGGCTTTGTGGGAAGACAGGGCTTTGTGGGAAGATGGGGCTTGTGGGAAGCTGGGCTTTGTGGGAAGATGGGGATTGTGGGAAGATGGGGATTGTGGGAAGATGGGGCTTTGTGGGAAGGATAGGGCTTGTGGGAAGGATAGGGCTTGTGGGAAGGCTGGATAGTGGGAAGGATGGGGTTGTGGGAAGACTGGGCAGTGGAAAGGATGGACTTGTGGGAAGGAGGAGCATTGTGGGACTGCTGAAGTGAAGGATGACTGGACAGACAAGTGATACAACAAATTCTCACCCGCTGCAGCACCTCGTGAAGGTGTTTGCTCTCAGCCTCCTTGGCCCTCAGCAGTGATTTGAGCTCATCCAGCTGGGACATAAAATCAGTTGATAAATGATGGTTAACACCTTTATCCATAACCCTTTGGCAGTGCTTTTTGTCATGATGATTCCTGCTGGAATCATTGCGACAAAAATCGCTACTGACAACCAAAGGGTTAACACCTGCAGGGGCTCACGAGGATCTATGTCTCTTGCAGTTGGATCACGTTCAGTTTTTCTCATCAGTCAAGGGGTGCAACTTACACGAGTCATTTACTTATATTAAGAAAATTTCCTGTTTTTTTTTGTTTTTTTTGTTTTGTTTGTATACATGTATTTACCTGTTGGTTCTGATTAGTCCTCTCCTTTTCCCAGTCAGCTTTTAAGGAGGATAACTCTTCCTCAAGTTGGGTAATCAAACTCTCCTGCTCCTCTAGACGGGTCGACATTTCCGACAGGTTAGATTCATGGCTTCCCATGGCCTATAAAAATAATTTTGTTTTCAGTTTAGGCAGGCTGTACCGTACTCATGGCTTAACCCATTCAGCCCTGACGCACTACAGCAGGAGATGGGTTGACCATGCTAATTCAAGGGTAGTGCCAGATTAGCTTGGTGCCAAGCTAATCTGGCACTGCCCTTGAATTATCATGGTCGATCCATCTCCTGCAACAGGTGCATAGTCGTTAGATGACGCCTCCAAAATTTGGGAAATACGTGCGCCGGCTGAATGGGTTAACACTTCACTTCCAGTAGACACAGATTGTATTTCTGAAACCTTTTAATTTAACGTTAAAGATTCCCAGCCGTCAAAGGAACATGGATACAACGTGGTATCAGCAAGAGGCATAGATCCTCATGAGCCCCTGCAACTGCGGGGGCTCATGAGGATCTATGCCTCTGGCAGTTGGATGGTTTTCCTCTGCAGTCAAGGGGTTAATATTCCCATGGCCTGTAAAAACACGCAAAGTTCAGACTAATTACAGGTAATAATAACTGATTAATAACTGAATCCCACTGCAAGTAATTAAGACATGCACACACACACACACACACACACACACACACACACACACACACACACACACACACACACACAAATACACATGCACACACACACACACACACACACACACACACACAGTCACATAAAAATGATCCCACCACCCGCACGATCAATCTTGATATTGTGTTGCTGACTGATAAAAACAGTGCCATCAATAGGCAAACGCCACCCATCTCCAAAGGGCAGAGATCTTGATTTAACACCACAGACCATAATGTGGATTAGATGTAACATGTGTGACAAAGAGATGACTTTTTGCACCAGCAAAATCCATGTTTTCTCAAAATCTAATTAGTTTTCACACAGCTGTCAAACACCCATGACCCTTGACCTTTATGATATCATAGAGTTGACTGAACTAGTATACATGATAGGAAGGTCTTATCCTCACCTGTGTGCCTGTGTGCCAAATTTGATTGAAAATTTTGTGAAAATGTGCATAATACCTACAATTTTAATCAAAAATTGGCATTTTACACAAATTTGCAAGCCTGTGACCCTCTCCATGTGAGCAGTATTAGAGAAAAAAATCATCTTTTGTCAAAATATGGCTATTTTGGACCTATTTGCTGAGCTCTTGTGACCCTTGACCTTTCCGAGGAATCAACCAAATTAGTATGAATTGAAAGGTCTTACCCTCAGGTTATCTTAGTACCAAGTTTGGGTTTGAAGTTGTGAATAATATTTTAGAAAAAAATAAATTATGTCAAAATATAGCTATTTTATACCTATTTTCTAAGCCCCTGTGACCTTCCCCTTTGTGAGAGGTCACTCAAATTGCTATGTTTGGAAAGGTCTTGACACAAAGTATCCTTGGGTCAAGTTGGAAGACTATGGCTTGAATAGTCTCCGAGAAATAGCCAACGTTAAAGTTTTTGACACAGACCATGGCAGACAGATGACGGACAGAAAATAATAGAATCACTTTCGCTTCACACGTGAGCCAACCGGAAAGTGAATACGGTCCTTTCACTATCTGTCACCTCATGTGAACACTGTAAAAATAAAAATTTACCTTAAAATCGCTCTCAGCACCAGTCTGACTGTGAATGAGCATTGTTTGGTAATCCAAATTTATAAACTTTCAAAACACAAGGCGCCAAAGCTAACGCCCACATGTTGTCACGTGACCAAATGCCACATTCAATGGTGTCTTATATCCGCAAGAAGAGCAAATTTGAGTTTTTTCCTGTAAACAAAACAGCTTGAATACCTTGTTGGTCGAAGGGGGTACAATGCATGGTTCCTTTGATTTCCCTCAGGCCTACAAGGGTCAGTGTAGCGAACTCCCATGACCCAGGCAATAACTTCACTTATCAGATACTAGCCTCATGTATGCACACCTCCCCCTCCCCCCACGGGGCACCCCCCCCCTCATCTCCCTCACCCCTTCACAACACACACACACACATACATTTAGACCCAAGGTCCCATTTCTCAAATGTTGGAGCTGTTGCATAACCTCTGTGTACTAGCTGCATAGATTGACCATGATAATTCAAGGGTAGTGTCAGAATAGCTTGTCTCCTGAAGGCGCCAAGCTAATCTGACAGTACCGTTGAATTATCATGGTCAATTCATTTCCTGCTTCAGGGTCCCAGGCGAAATGGGTTAAGACACGTTCAGAAAGACTGCCGAAATGTTCTAAGAACACATGACAGGGTCGGATCACTTTACTCCTGCGGGGGAGGAGGGGGGGGGGGGAGGAGGGGAGGGGGGTGGGGGGGGGTGGGTCCAACGTCTTGTTTGGAACCGTGAACCTGATACAAAAGGCCCCCTCGACACTACAATTTGCTTCGTACGGGGGCCGAAAAATGCATTTTTCTTTAAAAGGTATTTTTTTCGAAAAATACTTACCGATGACATGACCTTATGGGAGATGTCTACTACTTACGCAATTCTAGCCTAAGAGCTCGTTGTGTTACCACACAACCCGGGAGGCACTCGGGGAACCCCGAGGGGGCCGAGAGTTATCTCCCGATACTTCCCATCTGGGACAGAGTACCCATAGTCCTTCAGTCAGGATACTTAGCTTACCAGCGGCAAGCGGGGCAGGTGGGAGGGTCGTCCGAGTCATGTCATCGGTAAGTATTTTTCGAAAAAATACCTTTTAAAGAAAAATGCATTTGTTTCTTCAAAAACATTACCGATGACATGACCTTATGGGAGAATGGCGAAGAGGAGGAGGGTGCCGCGCTCTAGCACACCTAAGGCCCCAAGGGCCGTCCTCCCAACCGCAAACTCCCGACAACTCTAGGTAGGTATAAGCGACGGCGCTGAAGCGCCAGGAGGGAGGAGAGCCCCCCCCGGGATGTCCCCCACCAGAGCGAGTAACCTCGCTAGGCTGACAGAACTCTGCGATCGAGAGCACCTGCGCGCCAGCCCTCCAATAGCCACGAAGAGGCCAGCCCAGTTCCTGGCGGCTGTGGCGTACGTGGCCCTGCACGTAGCTAATTGGACGTAATTAGCCTCTAAGCTCCCTGAGGGAGGGATCCTGGAATTTGGATCGTATGGCAGAGCGTAGACAGGAAGGTCGACTGCCCTGTAGCTTCAGAGCTGCCGGGCACGGCCAGGAAGCGTGCGCGTCCGCCCGTACGGCTATGTCGTCGTAGGTATACGTGAGGCCTAGTCTCCTGGGGATAAGTCTACCAGCTGGGGTCAGCAGGGTCGGTGGGGGAGAGGTGACGGACGCTGTCCAAGAGCACAATGCCTCGCCAACGTCCTCGTAGAGGCGTCAAGTTGGGGAAGCGGGCCATAGCGAGGCTTCGACTGCTGCCCATGCGAAGACTCCAGCGTTGAGGGTCTGTCGCAACCGCCAAGGCTCAGTGGTAGGCGCTCCAGCAAGGCGGAACAGAGACCATCGCGGCTGCATGAGGACCTAATAGAAAGCGGGAAGCAGTAGCGGGGGGTCCGCAGCGAGAGAGAGGTTCAGGACCGGTACCAGGGAAAGGGGTGACCCACAGGACGAGAGGAGGATCCTTCCCAGGCCAGGTCAGAGCGTTGGCATCTCGTCCAGGGGGGCTATACCCCACGAAGGCGCGGGGAAAGCCAGAGATCCCACCTTGCGGCGGACAGGTCCACTAGGCCATCTCGCCAGCGCGCCGATCCTCCGAAGGTATCCTGGTGCCTTCGGAGTGAAGCAACTGGTTCCATCGGGGAAAAGGCTGGCTCAGACCTCCCACGAGCAGACCTCCTAGTCCGTGTCAGATCCAAGCCGTTCATGCTCTTGTCCGCGAGGTCCGGAGGCTAGGCTGGACCTCGAGAAGAACCACGGAAGTATGGGGCGTAGCTACAGCAGCCGGGCTGCAAGACAACCGAGGGAGAGTAGAGCCGACCTCCGAGCAGGGGCTAGGCCCTTCCACCGCGAGCATCGCCGCAGCAGTACCACCTGTCCGAACTCCGGCGTACCCCTGTGCGCCCAATGGGGATACTTACTTACACTTACGCCCATCATCCCCCCTGGGGCATAGGCCGCCGACAAGGTCCCTCCAGCCGTCTCTGTCCTGAGCGAGACTCTCCAGCTGTCCCCAGGTGTGGCCCATTTCCTTGGCATCTGTCTCCAGGTCGCGTCGCCAGGTGTTTGTGGCCGACCTCTCTTCCTTTTCCTTGTGGGTTCCATCTTAGGGCTTGCTTTGTGGTGTTGGTAGCTGGCTTGCGTAGTGTGTGACCTATCCATCTCCAGCGGCGTTGTTGAAGCTCCACTTCTGCAGGCTTCTGCTTTGTCCGCTGCCACAATTCCTCGTTGCTGATTTTGTCCGGCCAGCGTATCCCGAGGAGCCTTCCCAGACTGTTGTTGATGAACGTCTGCATTTCATGGTGGCCGACACTGTGGTCCTCCAGGTCTCTGCTCCCTAGAGGAGTACTGGTGTCCCAATGGGGATGTCGAGTAGGTTAGGCACCAGTATGAGCGACACCAAGGTCCTAGAAGCCTCCTCCGGTCTGCTCCCCCAAAGTGAAGAACCTGGGTCAGCCGAGTCGTCAGCACAGGGGGTCCTTCCGCGGCCAGACGACCTGCCAGGGGCCAGGAGCCGTCCACTGGAGAACGAAGAGCAGGGTAAGGCGCTCCCCGATCCCACGCAGTTTAGGGCGTTATGGACGAGAGAGGTCATCTAGTCCAAGAAGAGTCAAGAGCGGAGCCACCGCCGGCAGGGGCAGGCAACTCCTGAGAACCGGCCCTGCCGAGGGAAGCCAACAGCTGACCACTCCAAGGAGGGCGAAGCAAGAAGCTCCAGGAACCGAGAGAAGAAGCGCAGGGAAGTCAAAACGCCTGTCACGAAGTGCGGCAGCCGCGGCCAACTCCGAGCTGTATCCGAGAGGGCACCAGTGGAGACAGCAGCCGAAGCGCTCGCAGACCTGTTTACCCCCCCCTTGTGAAGTCAGAACCCGTCCAAATGACTAAGTGTAAATTGGATCTCACGTGTAAAGGTCACAAGCTAGTGAGTAGGCAGATCTCCAAAGGTGTATATATTGTAAAACTGTGTAGAAACGTGCACATGGAAGTGTAACCCAAGCAAATATGCGTACTTTAAGCCCCAAGAGTAGGTAAACAGGTCTGTGCTAGGCGAAGTAACGACCGCGTTCTCCCCGAGGATCCACCGGAGGGGGTCGAGCATCCAGAAGTGGAGAGGCTGCAGCCAGGCGCCCTAGGACGGAGCACGAAGAAGGGGAAAGGGCTGAGTGAGGGGGAGAGGAAAGGGACGAACGGCAGCCGGACGCGAAGGGGTCGACGAGCGAGATGGGACAGGATCCCTGGAGCGACTTGAAGAACGGCAACTCCTAAGCACGCCCGCAGTGGAGAGATAGCGGAGTGTAGACGTTGAGTGTAGGAAGAGTGACTCCAACGATGGCAAACCGTAGCGGACGAGCATCCCAATCGAGCGGAGCGGTCCCTCCTCGCGTGTATGAGTTCGAGAGAGGAGATCCGATGTTAAGCACCATGAGGATTCCAATCGTGACGTGACAGTGTACGCGAGCGTGAATGTCTCCATGGACCGAGCTCTATGGCGAGGTGGGCTCGCTGCCGGTGAGAAGACTCCGCGAAGGAGCCATCGGGCTGTCTGGGAGACGAGTGGGGATCGGCATTGGATCAAGGACGGATTGGCGCACGTCCCTCGGCACCGAGGTCCGTGCCGGTGCTGGTTTCCTGTCTGTCATCAGGTCTGTTCTTGGTGCGATCCCTCCTGGGAACGACCGCATCGATCAACCCACTCCGCGTACTGGAACGTTGCGACCGGCGTGGTGATCTCTCCACAAGACCGTCAAGGACTTGAGCGGTAAGCACGGAGACTGGAACTTCGGGTCCAGCCAGCTGGTCACCAAAGGACTCTGTAACCACTAGCAGCCGGCTCAGGGTGATCCCCGACGAGCAGCGCTGTCCTGGTGGAGCCCCCTCCAGGGAGCGAGGGCGGTGCCAGCATACCCGCTCCGAGCGCGAAACCTGCGCTACGTCGTCGGCCGCCTGGACGGCTTCCCCGCTGACCTTGAGCGGTGTGTGGGTTCCATACTGTGCGCCCAGTGGATTCCATTTGTGCCAAGACGATGCATGGTGCGAGAATGTCTCCGTGAACCGAGCTCTATGGCGAGGTGGCTCGCTGTCGGCTAGGAGACTCCGCGTAGGAGCCAGGGCTTTCTAGGAGACGAGTGGGGATCGGAATTGGAGCAAGGACGGATGGCGCACGTCCCTCGGTCACGGAGCTCCATGCCGGTGCTGGTTTTCTGTCTGTCATAAGGTCTGTTCTTGGTGCGTTCCCTCCTGGGAACGACCGCATCGATCAACCCACTCTGCACGCTAACCTGACGCGTCCGGCCTGGTGATCTCTCCGTCATCTCGTCGGGACTCGATTGATCGCAGTACCGGGAACAGCAGCCGGTCTACCAGTAGGTCTGGAACCAGTCACAGGTGCCGTGCGAACTCGCCAAGTAGCGCCCAGCGTCGTTCAGGTCATGCGGAGCAAACGTCACACCAACGCAGAAGGAGAGAGGGAACGGGCGCGAGGCCCGCCAAGTAAAAGTCAAGAATCTTGGCGCAAAGCAACAGCGCCGAAGAAGACCGCCTTCGAGCCCGCTCAACCAGTGCCCAGCGCGGGGACCGGCCGAGGGCCAACCCAACTACCTTACTTTTCCCGGAGCGGGACCGGGGAAGGGGGGAGAAAATCTCAACCAAGGCACGCGCGGCGAAGTCACAGCGAAGCAGACAGCACAGCCCAGGCCGGCAACAAGCAGCCCCCGGGCAGCTGCCAACGAAAAGGGGACACCAGAGCCACGCAATGCACAGGGAGGACGGACGAAGAAGAATTCAAGCGAAGAACCAAGGCCATCGCCGACCGGCGACCCGGTCGGAAATCCCAAGTCCGTAGGCTAGAGCAAACACGTCTGAACAGCGTAAGCCTAAGTAGACTGACTGAAGGACTATGGGTACTCTGTCCCAGATGGGAAGTATCGGGAGATAACTCTCGGCCCCCTCGGGGTTCCCCGAGTGCCTCCCGGGTTGTGTGGTAACACAACGAGCTCTTAGGCTAGAATTGCGTAAGTAGTAGACATCTCCCATAAGGTCATGTCATCGGTAATGTTTTTGAAGAAACAAATCAAACAGGGAGAGGAGGGGGTGGGAGAGGGGGTGGGGGTGGGGGTGGGGGGGGGGGGTGGTGGTGTAGTTGACAGACCTTGCTTCCAAGGGCCGAAGAATCAAACAACGGGGAGAGGAGGGGAGGGGGGAGTCGATGGACCTTGCTGCCAGGGGTCGCAAAATTCAAACAACCGAGGGTTGGGGGGGGGGGGGGGGTGTTCAGAATGACAGACCTTGCTTTCGGGGTGCCAAAAATCAAACAGCGAGGAGTGCAAGAGGGGAGAGGGGTGAGGGGGGGGGGGGGGGCGGCGATGCGATAGACCTTGCTTCCAAGGACCGAATGAACAAATGAGGGAGGGGGTGGGGGGGGGGGGAGGTCCCAAACACCCCAAAAAGGGACTTTGTTATAGCATTTTTACAAATTTGGGCTGAACCCCCCTGCCCCAACCTGGATCCAACTCTGCACCCCCTTCCCCACCCTTGACCTCTGCAATAAGTTGAGTAAATTCTAATGCACAGAAAGGTCTTATCAGCTACCTTTGTGCCAAGTTTGATTGGAAAAATTTGCAAAAATGTTGCCAATACCTCAAATTTTATCACAAATTGGCATTTTACACACATTTGCCAGCCTGTGATTCTTGACTTTTCTGAAGCGTTATCCAAAACAGTATGCATAGACAGGTCTTCCCATCAGGTATCTCTGTAGCAAGTTTGGGTTTAAAGTTGTTTTTGAAAAAATAACATCTTTTGTCAAAATGTGGCTATTTTGAACCTATTTCCTGAGCCGGCTCTTGTGACCCTTGACCTTACCGAGGGATCAACCAAATTAGTAGGCATGGAAAGGTCTTACCCTCAGCTATCTTTGTACCAAGTTTGGGTTTGAAGTTGTGAATAGTATTTCAGAAAGGAAAAAGAATGTCAAAATATAGCTTTTTTTTTTACCCATTTCCTGAGCCCCTGTGATCTTCTTGACCTTTGTGAGAGGTCACTCAAATTGGTATGTTTAGAAAGGCCTCGACACAAAGTATCCTTCGGCCAAGTTTGAAGAATGTGGCTTGAAAAGTCTCCGAGAAAATGCCAACGTTAAAAGTTTACGATGGACAGCAAACTACACCACACACACATACACACCCACACACCCACACACACACACACGTACAGTTTTTAATAATTGCAAAGTGGATACAAACAACTCTGTAAAGTTGTGTGCTGGTGTGAGATTTTGGTCTACATGCAACACAATATGTATACTGCAGAGCAAAACAAATGTGACATCATTCGTAATCACTGGGCAAACTTCACCTGCCTTATGTGACCCTAATTTCATTAGAAAACAAATATTAACCCTTTTGTGTATGCAGTCACTTGTGTAAACAGAAAAGGTGGCTGCATATATATGAACAGACTAACCCTTGTTACAGCAAGCATGCAGCATGCACATTCAACGTACCTTCACCGATTCCTCATGCTGCAACTGCTCGGCACTCAACTGGAACTGAAGGGCAGACATCTCTTGCTGGAGAGCCTCGATCTGCATTGTGTAGCTCTTCTCATTTTCCTCCAGAGTTGTCTGCACTTGCTCTAACTCCGAGCGCCGTGACTGGTCATCTGACTCGAGTACGGAGACAGAACTGGTCAGACTCTGTATGAGCTGTTTCAAATCATCTCCTTCTTTTGCTTTTGTCTCAAGTTTCTTCTCCAGGGCTGAGAGTTCTTCCTGTAAATTTTGTTTCTCCGATTCGAGACTCTCAAATTTCTCTTTCAGAGAGGACTGTTCTCCTGATGCAAGTTCAAGGTCGAAGGTCAACTGCATGCGACATTGCTCCAACTGTGATATCTGTAAATTTATAAGAAGTTATTTATTTATTTATTTGGGTTTAACGCCGAGTAGGCTTATAAGAAGTATACAAAATTAAACACCTTGCACGTGCGGTCATTGGTACTGTAAACAGTAACAATGGCAGTGCACACAACAGGGTGAAAAATTCATTTTTCTTTAAAAGGTATTTTTTCGAAAAATACTTACCGATGACATGACTACCAGGAGTGTCCACTCCTTGCTCAATTCTAGCCTAAGAACCCGTTGTGTAAACACAACCCGGGAGGCACTCAGGGAACCCCCAGAGGGACCGAGAGTTGTCTCCCGCTCCTACCCACCAGCCCTATTCACCTGTGAACTCCAGTCACGAAATTAGGCTCACCAGCGGCAAGCGGGGCAGGTGGGAGGGTCCTTCGAGTCATGTCATCGGTAAGTATTTTTCGAAAAAATACCTTTTAAAGAAAAATGAATTTGTTTCTTCAAAAACATTACCGATGACATGACTACCAGGAGAATGCCGAACAGGAGGAGGGTGCCGCACCCCCAGATGGTTTTCTCTAGGCTCATGGCCCCCTCCTCTCTTCCGACACTCTGCACTCCCTAATAGGTGCATACCTACAGCGCCTGTGGCGCCGGGAGGGAGTGTTGTGCCGCCGTGACGTCCCCCACCAAGGCGAGGTTGTCTCGCTGCCCTGCCAGATCCCGTAGATAGAAGTGGGCGAAAGTCGATTCTGATCGCCAGCCCACCGCAGCCACGATGTCCTTGACAGCGCAGTTCCTGTCGAAGGCTACGCTCGTGGCCATGGCCCGTACTTCGTGCGCCCGAATCTTTAGGCTCTTCGCTCCCTGAGGGGAGAGATCGACATATGCTGAGCGAATCACCCAGCGAAGCCAGGAAGAGACTGTCTGTGCCGTAATGTCGTTTCTTCCTGTTTTTAAAGGAAGGAAGAGGCGAGAGCGTCCCCTCCGGACGGCTTTGGTTCGTCGCAAGTACACTCTGAGGGCTCATACAGGATCTTGTTGCCTGGTCTCACTGGGGAAGTCTTTCCCGCGTAACGGTCGTAAGGTGATAACCTGTGGCGCCGTCAGTGGAGACCTAGTCTTGGCAATGAAGGCAGGGTCGGTCACCAGTTGGACCGAGTGGTCAGCTCGAAATTGCAGGCATGTAGGCCGGACTGATAGAGCGTGTATCTCACTTACTCGTGCCGCGGTGGCAAGCGCCAGCAGGAAGCAGGTCTTCCGCGTCACATCCGCAAGCCTGGCCAACGGTAGTGGTTCGAAACGTGGTGAGTTTAGCCAGGTAAGAACCCATGGTAAATCCCAGCGGGGCAGAAGAGAGCGAGAGGCAGGCCTTTGTAGTCCGAAGTGTGACATAAGATCTGCCAGGTCCTTACACGCGCCGGGGTCCGCGCGGCCGAGGTGCCGGTAGGTGTCGGCAATCATCGAGAGATATCCCCGAATGGTAATAGGGGCCAGTCCTTGGTCTTCGAAGAGCCAGAGGAAGAAGTCCGCAAGTTGGGGGTTTGTCAGTTCGGTGGGGGAGAGACGACGGTCGCTGCACCAGGTACAGAGTACCCTCCATTTCCCCTCATAGATACGTCTAGTCGAGGGCTTGCGAGCTGTAGCGATCGCTTCCACTGCAGCACCCGAGAAACCTCTAGCTGAGAGGGCTTGCCGCACAACCTCCAGGCGTGTAGCAGTAAGCGTTCCGGACAGGGGTGGAACAGTGCCTGGCGTGGCTGCTTGAGCATAGTGCGGGGCGTGGGGAGCAGTAGCGGAGGGTGCGTGGCGAGGCTGATCAGGTCGGTGGACCAGGAACGAGTCCAAGCGAACGGGGCGACCAGGAGCAGGATCGCATTGGTTCCTCGCAGCTTTCGGAGGACTTTGGGGACAAGGACTGTCGGGGGACAGGCGTACGCTATGAGTCCGTCCCAGGGAATGGATAAGGCGTCGACCGCCCAAGCCAGGGGATCCGGTACTGGGGAAACGAAGAGGGGAAGCTGGTGATTCCACCTCGTGGCGAACAGGTCCACCATCGGGGTCTCCCAGTGAGAGCAAATCATCCGGAAAATGTCCTGGCGTAGCGTCCATTCCGTGTGAATGAGCTGTCCTCGGCGAGAAAGGGAGTCCGCTAAGACGTTCAGGCGACCGGGAATATGGCGAGCGCTGAGAGTCAGATCGCGGTCCTCGCACCATCGCATCAATCGGAAGAGTAGCATGCATAGATCGGGTGAATGAGTTCCTCCCTGCTTCTGTATATACGCTACCACTGTCGAGTTGTCCGAAAGGACGAGAAGATGCTGGTGTCTGAGCTGCTCTTCCCAAACGATGATGGCCTGCCACACCGCTTGCAGTTCCAACCAGTTGCTGTGTTTGTCCGCGAACTCCGGAGGCCAGAGGCCGGACGTCGTGGTGAACTGAGGAAGCAGGTGGGCTCCCCAACCAGCCCGACTCGCGTCGACACACAGGGAGAGGTGCGGGGATGGGGAGGAAATGGGGACCCCCAGAGCCAACCAGGCTCTGTCGGTCCACCGTAAAAGGTGGGGGCGTACCAACGGGGACACGGGGACGTTCGTGGTCAAGTCGCCCGAGGAGGGACGCCAGAGCAGTAGGAGATGAAGTTGTAGCGGTCGGGAGTAGAGACGCCCGAGGGGGATAAGATCCGCCGCTGCTTTGATCAGGCCCAGAAGCTGAAGCCAGACCCTGGCGGGGGCTGCCTGTTGCTGATCTATCAAAGCGGCGAGAGCGGACAACTTCACAATCCGTTTCTCTGGCAAAAGTACCCTGTTGCGGTCCGTGACAAACTCCATGCCTAAATGGATGAAGTGGCGCGCCGGAGTGAAGTCCGACTTCCCGGTGTTGACCAGGAAACCCAACCGGTAAAGCAGCTGTAAAAGAGCGTCCCTGTCCGCCGCCAGCGCGGTCTCCTCCTGATTTCTCCAAAGAAGGTCGTCGAGATAATTCGAGGTCGGACTTGACGACGACTGCCTCGCCTTGGCCACTACAGCATCCATGATGCGGGTGAAGGCCCAGGGGCTGAGGTTGAGACCGAACGGCAGGGCGCAAAACTGGTAAATCACTCCTTCGAACGCGAAGCGCAGGTACTTCCTGGCCGCAGCGTGCATGGGGACATGTAGGTAGGCGTCGGACAGGTCTAAACTGACCGCGTAGTCCATGGGTTGCACCGCCGCACGAAGAGCCCTGGTCGTCTCCATCCGAAAGGAAGGGGCCGCGATGAAGGCGTTCAGCGCCGACAGATCTATGACTGGCCGCCACTTGCCGCCGGGTTTGGGGACCACAAACAGTCGGCTGTAAAAGGCGGGCGAGTCCGGACGCTGCACTATCTCTGTGGCCTCCTTCGAAAGGAGAGCCGCGACTTCTCCTCGCAGAGCGGCGGCCTTGAGGGCGTCGGACGGAACCTCTGTCCAAAGGGGAATGGAGCGCAAGGGCGGAGGAGAGCGGAACGAGATCCGTAATCCTCTGGTGACTACGTCCAAAACCCAGGGCTCGTCTCGAAACAGCGAGCGCCACTCCTCGCTGAATCGTGCTAGCCTCCCGCCGACTGGAGCCCCGACGACGGTCGGCGGGGGCGGAATTGGGGACAAGTCAGGTGGCCCGCCCGCGCCCAGGGCGACGGGCGGGACGGGGCCAGGCGGGGGCAGGGGCGTTAGCTGGGCCAGGGCGACGGAAGGACGGGCGACGGCGCGGCGCAGCTCGTGGTGGGGCAGACGGGTCCGCGGTGACACGTTTCCGGGCCCGCAAGGAGCGCCCCAGGGCCGTGCGGGCGGGAGGAAAGCGCTGCTTGACAGTCTTGCGAGGCCAACGGTCGGAGTTGGAGTCCTTCACCGTCTGCCAAGTATCCCCGAAGAGCAGAGTCCCTCCCAGAGGGGCCTGACGTAGCTGAGTACTCAGGTCGACCGGCATACCACTGCAAGCTTGTAGGACGGCGTCTCGTCGCATGAGGTCGCAGTTAGCCGCAGCCGCCATCGCGTTGACCGATGAGTGATAAGCAGCGCGGTTCCCAGCCTCCGCCATGAGTAGTAGGTCTCCCAGGAGGAGAGACAAAGCAGGTTGCCAAGCTTCCTCGAGACGTCGGATGAAAGCCTGAGTCAGCAAGTCCACGAAACCGGAGCAGGCGAGCGTGTTCCGGACCAGCGACGCCGTCCTATCCAGTCCCCGTGGGAAGGACCGTTTCAACATAGAAGCCCCTCCGGCTTGCATCAGAGCGGCGGGATCCACTGGAGGAAGCGGGCAGAGGAACGACTGCGAATGGCCGGCGTACCAGTCCTGCTGAAAAGCGATGTCCAGAGCGGAAGGCCATCTCCCGTCCGCGAAGAAGTCCGAGTTCCGAGTCTCCGCATGCAGGTGAGACGAGAAGGCGTCCCGCAGATCCAAAAAACTAGCCGGCTGTGGGAGGGACTTGAACCTCTTAACCGTCCTATCCGCGTCCACGAAGGCGGAAATCTTCCTCTTCACAGGAGGTGAAGCTGGGCAAACATCCTCCGGTAAGGCGGCGGCGATCAGCTTGGCTGCTCCGTCCAGTGCCAGCCGCGTGTCCATCCGGGAAGAAGAGACCTGTCTGACGGAAGCCGACACACTGGAGGCCGAAGAGGGAGAAGCTGAAGAACGGCTAAGACCTCCAAGTAACCAGTCCGAAGCATCCTCCGGTGCCAAACTGAGGGTGTCGAAGTCCCGCTGTCCGGAAACCGGCGACCGAAGAGGGCGACGAGGGCTCCGAGGCCGGGAATCCCGTCGGAGAACCGCAGCGGACGAAGACTCCCTCCGCAGTGGAGAGCGGTAGTCTGAACGATGCGGAGAGGACCTCCTGCGAGCCGAAGGCGGATCCCGACGAGGAGAACGGCTGCGACGAGATGGAACGGAGCGGTCAGTACGAGGAGGGGGGGAAGTGGCCGGTCGCTGGGAAGAGGGACGGGACGAGCGGGGGTCCAACCGAGAGGGGGGATGCGAAGAAGGTGAAAACCGTCTGCGGCGAGGTGAGTCCCGGTGCGACGAGCGATGAGGCGAGAAGTTCCTCCTACGATCGTGCGAAGGAGAGCGGAAACGTCGAGCAGAACCCCTGTACCTACGTTCTTCCCAACCAGGAGGCTCCGGACGAGTGCAATGATGTCTCTCTGAACCAGGCTCTTGGGAGAGGCGGGTTACTGGCCGGCCAGGGGACCTCCAGCGGGATCCCGGCGGCTTCCTCAGAGACGAGTGGGGAACGACGGTGGAGGAGGGACGCCACGAGCGTCCCACCAAACCAGGCTCTTGGGAGAGGCGGGTTCTTTCCACCAAAAGTGTACGGGCGCGCTCTCGAACGGAGGCGGTCTTGACGGTCGAACTCCCACTCCGTGCACTAGTCCCTTGATTACTCAGTGGCGTTATCTGCGTCGGATCCCGTTGGTCTCGCACGTCCGGTGCCGGGGGCACAGCGGAAGGCGTCTCGGAAATCTTCAAGGTACCCGCGAGGGTAGAAGGCTCTCTCCTATAAAAGTTCCAGAGATTAGACCACCGCAGTTCCGGCCATGTAGCACAGACGTCACACGTATGGTCGGACGCACACCCAGCGCAGGGGAGACAGACTGCATGTTTATCCGACGGCCACTGGAAGCCTCCGCATTTTGTGCATGTCATCAGTAAGCCACTGCAACACACAAAACATGAAGGCACTCGGCAAGCGTCCACCAATCACCCCGTTAAGCTTTAGGCCCCCAAGCTACTGTGGTGTTATGCACCCGATTAACCAACGTACGGTCACCTGCCATCAACATTTAATTAAAACCACGGCGGAGGGAAAACAAATCCTGCCGGGACAGGTGAGTATTCAAGCCTTCGTCATAACGAGGGGTGTCTAAACCGAAAGCCGAAAAACGTTAGGTATGGCCGAGATACAGTAACGTGACTCACCGCTCGCATCTGGAAATGGCGCGAAATCCCGCCAAAACCGGCGCCAACATTCTTCAGCTAATCAGGCCACCAAACAGAGGTCCAAAAGCCCCAACCGAGGGAGAAGCGACGCAAAAAGCAAGCTGCTCGTGCCTGTGCCCCACCCGGGCAACCAGCCGAGGGCCCTCTAACTACCTTACCTGTCAGTCGGAGAGGTACGAGAAGGAGAAAGCTCCATGACACCCGCAGCCCGACCGGCAAGCCAGAGAAGGAACCCTTGAACAAGACCGAAGCTGCAGTCGACCAACGTCGCACGCGCAGAATCCCAGGCCGGCGAAGACGAAGCAAGCAAAGCAGACCGACCCGGTCGAAAAACTTCTAAGTCCAGAGGCTAGAGACAACACGTCTGAACGCGTGAGCCTAAGAAGCGTGACTGGAGTTCACAGGTGAATAGGGCTGGTGGGTAGGAGCGGGAGACAACTCTCGGTCCCTCTGGGGGTTCCCCGAGTGCCTCCCGGGTTGTGTTTACACAACGGGTTCTTAGGCTAGAATTGAGCAAGGAGTGGACACTCCTGGTAGTCATGTCATCGGTAATGTTTTTGAAGAAACAAACACTTTTAGTTTCAGCATCAACTGTGGGAAGGTGTATAAAACTGAGACAGCTCAAGGTTATTGCCTGATAAGCTTGGCACCTGGAGGTGCCATGCTAATCAGGCAATAACCTTGAGCTATAAAAATCATCTTTACATCGACATCATTTAATTCTGCTCTTCCTCAAACTTAAAACGATTTGCTCCATGGTGGGCCCTTGATTCAATAGGTTATAAAAATCAATCTTGTCTTGTCTAACTAGGACTTTTCTACCCTTCTTTTCACAATCCATGTGAGAAGGTACAAGTAACTCAATTTGTCTGCTGCCCCTTGTAGTTTATGAGCAACAGAGGAACTCCCCAACATACAAAGGAAAAAGTAAAGCAAAAACGTCTTTTCATTTTACATCATTCAAACTTGATAACTTAACCCATATCATGCTGAGGCTAAAAGCTTCAAATTTGTAAACTGCCATATGCAAGCTACATTATAGTACTTACAGATAAGGATACAGACTGATGGCTTTAGTTCAAGGGTGGTGCCAGATTAGCTTGGCGCCTAGAGGCGCCAAGCTATTCTGGCACCACCCGTGAACTATTTTAGTCAAACGTATTTCACACACTGGTGTATTCCAAATGACAAGGGTTAAGTCAGCTCTGCAGTCCAACATTATTGTAAGACACAGCAAAAACATTTTCTAAAGAAGATATTGTGAGCCATCAACCCTTTGATGCCTGAGGCACATACCTTTAATTACAACGAGCCTCAGGCTGAAACTCCAAAAAGTATCTGTCCTAAGACTATGTCAACAGTTCAGGAAAGAGATCAACCATGATAGTTCAAGGGCGATGCCAGAATAGCTTGGCGCCTGTAGGCGCCAAGCTATTCTGGCATCACCCTTGAACTATCATGGTCTAACCATACCTCGTAGTGTCTCAGGAGTGACTGGGTTGAGGCATTAAACTATTCTGGCACCACCACTGAACTATCAAGATTGATCAATGATAGCTGCGCGTCAAGGCAAAAAGACAATGAGTCCATTTGTTTTGTGTGAAAAGCAAGATTTTCAATGTGTTACAATGAAAATCTTGCTTTCACAAAAATGGACACGGTCTTTTGCCTTCAGAGGGCAGATTATACATTGTAGTGCCTGAATCAGCTAACTTTCTTACCTGCAATTTCAATGACTCGATGTCTGCTTCTTTCTCGTCTTGAACTTTCTGGCTGCTCTGAAGCAAAAACTTGTATCCATCGGCCGAGGCTGCCAAGTCTGCTTTGAGTTCCACAATTTCCTCATGCACGGTAATCTGTGATGCAGAAAGATCTTCTTTCTCTTTGATTACAGCATCTAGAGATGTCTGCAGTTCACTGAACCGTGACTGGAGTTTTTCCAGACTGTCCTCCAGTTCTGACTTTTCTGTGGCCGAGTTGCTGCGCAATCGCTCGCTTTCTGTGCGCAAGTTGTCTGTCTGTGATTTGGCCTCCTCTAAATCTTGAGTCTTGTTCTGAAGGTGAACTTTCAAATTTTGTAGCTCAGCACTCATACTTTCGTTTTCTTCTTTCAGTTTCTGAACAGAGTCTTCCAACTGTTTTTTAACTTGTTGAAACTGTTGAGATTCAGTTTGCTTGTCCTTCTCAGCAGATGTTCTCAAATCTGCAAGCTCTTTCTGAACCCCAGCAATCTCTTTTTCCAAAGCTGAATTTGTGTCAGACAGACTTCTCACCTCTATATCTAATGCTGACTTTTCTTTCTGCAGAGTTTCTATTGCTGTTTGTTTTTCAACCAGAACACGACTCTTCTCTTCTTCTGATGAACTGGCTGATCTCTGAATCTCTTCCTTTTGTGCTTTGAATGTGTCAAGCTGTGAACGAAGGGTCTGAATTTTTTCTGAAAATGTAACTTCCTTTTCCTGCAGCAAAGATGTTGTTTCTTCAAACTTGGATGTGATGGTATCTTTTTCTGATGACAGTTTTTGCAGAGAGTCTTTAACTTCCTTCAGCTGGGTGGTGGCCTCTTCGTACTTTTGATGCAGGTCAGAAACTTCTGCCTGTGTACTATCAAGTTTCTGTTTTAGTCCATCTCTCTCTGCTTCTAAACTCTTCACCCTTTCTTCACTCAGTGAATTCTGGGTGGAAATTTCTGATTCCTTCTCTCTCAACACTCCTTGAAGTCTGTCAACCTCTTCCTTCAATCCCTCACACTCATTTGCTAATTCTGTTTTACTTGTTCTCTCCCCTTCCAACTCTTCAGTTAATAAGCGGACCTGATCGAAACTCTCTGAAAGCTGCCGTTTCACATTCTCAAGGTCAAGGTTTGTGGCTGACTTTTGCTGTTCAAGGTCGTTAATGGTTGACCTCAGGGACTCTGCTTCCTTCTCTGATACTTGCAGTTTCTGCTGGACACCCTCCAGCTGTAAAAAAACAAACATACAGATAGGGAACACGCATAATAAAGCAGCCATGCAGATTTAACTCATTGGATACGTGCTGCGTATCCATATGCGGCACGTCTCCTATGAGTTAACACTACTGTCCAATTTCCTGTAGTGACCACCTTTATATAATGATCACCTGTCTATAGCAGCCACCTAAGAAGTGTACCTCCTTTCATTTTTACTACATGATGACACTGTATAAAATGGACACCTTTCTAAAAAGGCCACACCTGTCCCGACCCTTATTTGGCCGTTATACACAGATTTGACTGTATTGAAAAGTTGATGATACAGGGCAGTGTTGTCGATACATGGTCGGGAAAGATGACTAAAAGGGAGGGGGAGTTCCAACGTTGCTGTGAGTTTGAGGAAGGCCCTAGAGTGGTCTACACACCAGACACAGACTGCAGGAAGCTCTCTGCGAGCGTTCTCCCAGTAAGCAAAGACTACCGGGCTGACATCATCCGCATTTGGCCTGAGCACAGCAGTGCGCAGGCTGACTGCGGCTGATGCCGGCATGATGACCTCTTACATAACCTCTTACATACTTACTTAGAGTCCAACAACCCCCTGCAAATGCCCACCGCTTGTGGCAATCTGCTCCACTGTCTGTGAAGCCTCCGGCTATCGGTAGCGTGTTTCAACAAGGCGATTCCTATAGGAATTACCTTAACCCATTTAGCGCCAACACCCTACAGCAGGAGACGGACTGACCATGATAATTCAAGGGTAGTGCCAGATGAGCTTGGCGCCTGCAGGTGCCAAGCTCATCTGGCCCTACCCTTTAATTATCATGGTCGATCCATCTCCTTCAACAGATACATAGACCTCAAGTAGCACCTCCAAAATTTGGAAATGTGGTCTTGGGGTTAAATGGGTTAACCAAACACACTACCAACAGCCAAATGGTTAACTTTTCATCAAATGGGGTGTCATCACAGGTACCAGTCCCTTAACCCTTTTAGCCCCAAGGTCCCATTCTCAAATTTTGGAGGTGTTACCCAACGACTATGTACCAGTTGCAGGGGATGGCTTGACCATGATAATTCAAGTGTAGTGCCAGATTAGCTTGGCGCCTTGCAGGCACCCAGCTAATCTGGCATTACCCTTGAATTATTTTGGTCAAGCCATCTCCTGCTCATATCTGTGACTGTAAATGTATGAGCTTCACCTGCTGGTCTCTTCCTGTCAGTTCTTCCATCTTGGCTGCTGCACTCTTTTCCAGGTATTCTAGCTTCTTCTTCAAGTTGCTGGCATTTTCTGCTGACATTTCCAACTCCTTAGTAACGCCTTCTAATGATTTCTGCAGCTCCTCCCTCTGCCTCTCTGTGTCCTTCACCTTGGTCTCAAGGTCACTCTTCTCTGCCTCCAGCCTGGAGATGGCAGTGACCTTGACCTCAACATCTTTCAAGGCTGTCTGAAGCTGGGTGTCAAGGTCGTGACCTCTGCTCTCTTCGTTCTTTCGCACCACCTCCAAGCTAGCCACCTGCAGTTGAAAAACAAAAATCAGAACAAGTTATTTGTGAGCTGAACGTGTCCCGAAATCAGGAGAATTACAAGTTAACCCTTTGGGTGTCAGTAACAGTTTTTGTCCCAAAGATTTCTGCAGGAACTATCTGCACCACTTTCAGTTGCTGGCTGGCCAAGAGTGGCCTTGCCCTTGGTAGTGCAAGCCAAGTGTCATGCTTGTGCCAGGTTAGCTTGGCATCATGCAAGGCACCAAGCTAATTTGGCATTTGTAAGCATCACGCAGCCAGCCAGCTCAAGTGTTTGCCCAACAGATGACAGTTGGTGCGGAGTGCAACAGGTCACATTTAGAAAAAAATGGAGTCATCATCACTATGACCATTAGCAAACCTGTCCTTGCAATGAACTCTCAGATGCCCGCGATTCCTTCAATGATTTCTCCAATTCCACCAGTCGTCCCTCCAGATGGCTGAGTTCCTTCCCCTTGTCTGAATGCTCTCCCTTGGCAAGCTGCAGTTGCTCACGAAGAAAGTCACAGTTGGTCATCAGGTCAGACAACTCTGTACAAAGGGCCTGAACCCTGATCTGCACTTCCTGCGTCTGCTTCTGAAGATCCATGTTGGAATAATCCGGCTGCATGGCAAAAAATGTCGAGGAAACAGTTAATGTAACCCTTTCAAAGCTGGGAAATAGTTAAACAAAACACAACTGCAAGTTGCACAGATCCTCATGGGCCCCCACTGAGGCGGGGGCTCATGAAGATCTATGCCCCTTGCTGATCTTACTCATATCTGTATCCTCAGATTGAGGGAGTTTAACTTACCACAAGTGAGCAAAGATGACAGTCGCAGTCAGTGTCCTTGCAATAATCACTTGATCTCATCCTGATCACATGCAATTTTCCCTTGTCAAGTGATTCTAGAAACATCTGCCCCAAAAGATGCAAATAGACAGCAGAAAAATTATCATATTAAATTTAATTTTAACACATTCTACCCTAGGACCGAAATCCCCAAATTTTGAAGTTGTCCTCTGAAGGACTGTATTACATTTCTAAATACAGAATCGAACATGATAGTGCCAGAATAGCTTGGTGCCTATGGGCGCCAAGCTATTCTGGCACCAACCTTGAACTAGCATGCTCGATCCATGTCTTGTTGAGGTGTGTCAGGGCTGAATCATGTGAATGAGTTAAATAAAGTACACTTCACTCACACCCCTCTCCCTGCTCCCGTTATTTGATTTATTGGTCAGTGGGAAAACATTTCCTTTCTACCCCCCCCCCCCCCCCCCCCCCCCCCCCCGCCCCTGACCCCCGTCAGTTTGGAAACCCTACTCTCTTCTCTGGGCATTTCATGTCAGATAAACTGTCCCACAAAAAGTTGGACACTCCCCATGAGAGGTAATAGGACTTCCTGTGAGGCATTTTATGCCAGACTGACTCACCTTGTCAGGAAAGGAGCCCAGTATAGCAGTCAATGTTTCCTGCAGTCTATGTTTCTCACTTACAATTGCTTCTTTCTCTTTTTCTGCTTTCTGCAACCTTGTCTCCATCAAAGATTGTTTTTCTGCTGCAGACTTTTTGCACACTTTGACAAAATGAGAAATTTCTGCACTAGAACAAGCATCTACTTGTGGCAGGGAGTCACTGGCACCAGAGGTTTCCGAAAGAGTCATCAAAGATTGCGAAATGAGTGACGAAAGATCGGAATGCCTGCTAAGACCTTTTTCCAAGTCTTTCTTTTTACTTTCCAATTCAGATTTAATTTTTTCACTCTCTTTCTGTGCATATTCTAAATCTGATGCAAGTGCGGCGATTGAATTGTTCAAAGTTTTTCTTTCTTTTTCAAACACTTCAGACTGTTTATGTAAATCGTCTGAGAGAGATTTTGATTTTTCAATTTCTGCGTCAAGTTTGACATGAAATGCACCCTGTTTTGATTTCTCATCTTGAATATTTTTCTCAGACACATCACATCTGTGTTTCAAATCAGCCACTGATGCTTGCAACTGAACATTTTCAGCTTCCACATCCTTCAGCTGTGCCAAAATCTCATGATATTTCTTGGCAGAGTCCAACTGACTTGCTGCATCATGTTCTCGAGATGACAGACTTCTTGCAAGGTCATCTGTCAGTTCATTATTGCGCTGCTCGAGAGTGGAAACTTGTTGCTCAAGTCGCGTGACCTGTTGTTCTTTTTTAGCGTCCCACTCTTTTGAACGTTCCAGATTTTCCTCTAAAGATGCCACTTTGCTAGCCAGTCTGTTTCGCTCTTCTTTCATCTCAGAAAGCTTCTGCTGCAGATTCTGAATTTCACTGGAAAGACGTGATTTTTCTTCCTCAATTTGCTGTTTAAGCTGCAATTCTTGCTGGGTGAGACATTCACGTTCCTGGGTAAGCTGATGCTGCTGGGAGTCAAGCTGCTTAGAACGTTCCTGAAGGTCAGTTGCCTGTTGGTCTTTCTCTGCTTGAAGTTTCTCATGACTGTTGACAAACACACAGAAAACAATTGCTTTAAGAAAATTTCAGACTGCCAAGCAACTGTCAATGTGAAAAAAAGCAAAACAATAATCTAAAAAGAAAAACAACACAAGTGAGATCCCTGACTTGTCCTGATTTTTGTGAAGCACATGTAGTTTTTGTTGGTTAACCCTTTCAGCCCCAAGGTCCCATTTCTCAAATTTTGGAAGTGTTGCTAATGACTATGTACTAGTTGTAGGAGATGGATTGACCATGATCAAGCTAATAATAATAATAAATAATAATTACGGTATTTATAATGCGCTTACCTTATAATTATAACTCTAAGCGCGCACTCACAACTCGCGCACGCATGCACACTCTTTTGACAATGACTCACGTACCACAAATACATTACGAGAGACAGCTTAGGGTGGGAAGCGTGATGGCGTTATAGTGCTAGAACTGTTGAAAGAGGTGAGTTTTGAGGGCGGACTGGAAGGAGAAGAGAGAGGGTACTAGCACTACCCTTGAATTATCATGGTCAATCCATCTCCTGCTGTATCGACTCAGGGCTAAATGGGTTAATCTACAGCTGAACCTGTTCTGATGGATCACCCTTATGAGAGATCATCTGTCATTAAAAGCCATCATTTAGGTATGCATACAAAAGCCATCATTTAGGTATGCATACAATTCTGTCACCGCTAGCCTCACCTCTCTGGTTTGTGAGCATCATTTAGGTGTCTTTATTATTCAGGTGGCTGGAGCCGCCCTGAGGGTCATTAATGACGATGGCAACTTTTGTCCTTCAAGACTTCTCTTGAGGGGGCACCTGTCTATTAAGACCACTAATTTGTTGCAATAAAAGTGGCTCCTCAAAACAAGTTTTACTGTACTGCTGTTACAGATCTGGCCAAAATAATAAAGAACACCGACAAGACATTTAAAAAAAAAATTGAAAGAGAACATGAAAGGCAAAGCCATTATGGCTCACGTGGATGACCAACATACATATGTGTGACCTTTGTGACAATAAGTAAAGGGCTGGCTTCCACACCAGCAAAATCCATGTTTTTCTCAAAATGTAAGCATTTTTCACACATCTGTCAAACCCCCGACCCTTGACCTCTGTGATGAGTCAACTAAATTAGCATGCACTGGAAGGTCTTAATCAGCTATCTTTGTGCCAAATTTGATTGAAAAATTTGAGAAAATGTTGATAACACCTACATTTTTATCAAAAATTGGCATTTTACACACATTTGCCAGCCTGGGACCCGTGACCTTTCCAAGGGGTCATCCAAATTAGTAAGCATAGATAAGTCTTACCGTCAGGTATCTCTGTACCAAATTTGGGTTTGAAGTTGTGAATAGTATTTGAAAAAAAAAGTTTTTTTTTTGGTCAAAATATGGCTATTTTGGACCTATTTCCTGAGCTCTTGTGACCCTTGACATTTCCAAGGAATCAACCAAATTAGTATGCATAGAAGGGTCTTCCCATCAGGTATCTCCATAGCAAGTTTGGGTCTGAAGTTGTGAATAGTATTTGAGAAAAAACATCTTTCATCAAAATATGGCTATTTTGAACCTATTTCCTGAACTCTTGTGACCCTTGACCTTTCCGAGGGGTCATCCAAATTAGCAGGCATAGATAGGTCTTACCATCAGGTATCTCTGTAGCAAGTTTGGGTTTGAAGTTGTGAATAGTATTTGAGAAAAAACATCTTTTGTCAAAATATGGCTATTTTGGAATTATTTCCTGAGCTCTTGTGACCCTTGACCTTTCCGAGGGATCAACCAAATTAGTATGCATAGAAAGGTCTTACCATCAGGTATAAGTCTGGGTTTGAAGTTGTGAATAGTTGTTACGTGTTGAGTCGTAGTCATAGTATGATATCACACAGACGCACGCACGTAAGGTTCTTTTTAAAGAAACTTCATTCAGCTGCAACCCGTCACATGTGGCTTAAGGTTGTAGACAATACTGGAGTAACAGTCCCAACAATATTTTATTTCAGCGATGCGATCTCCACACAATGCATTCCCAAATGCACCACCACTGATACAATGTCTCCTCTTCGAAATGTCAACACTGGCGACACACTGCACTTCTCATACAACGTACACCAATGTTATGCTGCGTCTCTCACAATGTACACCCTATACGGGCCACGTACCTACGATAAACTGTGTGTCGCTACAACTGACAATGTACCCACGTGCTTCCTAGCACCATCTTTTATAGTAAAACAACTTTCCAGAAAAATCCAACAAATTCACACAACGCAACCAATCAGAACAGAACACGTAACTGAAACTCATAAATATTAATAAAAAAAAAGAACTTTCTAGAATAAACTATAATGTCAATAGTCTACAAAAATTTGACTGCTAATTTCAGCCCCAAATCCCAGTGCGTTATGACGTCTCACAAAAGTATGGCAGACAATTCACGATCTTGCCTACACTTTCTGGAAGCTTCATGATCTTTCGTAACATACCAACCTGCTGCTAACTTCACGCGTATGGAAAACAACTATGAGTATTTGAGCGGCAATAATACTGAGTTGCAAAATGTTGCTTACTCTTTGACGTCACACATACGAGGTCACTAGACAGCGCGACCTTGTTTGAACGTTCTGGTTTATTCTCAGCGAATCTACGCATAACAAAAATCGACCGCTCTTCTCCTTGCGACTTTGCTAAAAACTTCCGGACTAATCTTAGCGTATCATAACAAAGCCAAATTTGCTCTCTGCGCGAACGATTGAGAATCTTACTGAAAAGGTACGTGATTCGTAACCAAGCTAGGTCAAATAAATACCGGATCGTTTCCTACGATTAATATATGCATGCTCTCACGGAACAACACAACCATAATCGTAACTATAGTATTTGAGAAAAAATTAATTATGTAAAAATATAGCTATTTTTTACCTATTTCCTGAACCCCCGTGACCTTGACCTTTGTGAGAGGTCACTCAAATTGGTATGTTTAGAACGATCTGGCCACAAAGTGTCCTTGGGCCAAGTTTGAAGACTGTGGCTTGAATAGTCTCTGAGAAAATGCCAATGTTAAAGTTTACCACGGACAACGGCGGACTGATGATGGACGGACGACCACTGGCCCAAAACATAGACTTACTTTTGCTTCGCATGTGAGCCAATAAAATGGACAGGCGGTGTCAAGCAATCTTTTATAATAGGCATGGTGTTTGACTGAAAGGTCCGAAGTCAAAATCTAAAATCAATGTTTAGTACATTATAATGACAAAACCACTCGCATCTTCTCTGCAATGCCAAAACTGCTCCCTTAGCTCTATTTATTTGAGTGCAATTTTTGTTTGATGATATTAACCCCACTGCGCATGCAGGTGCCAGTACAGTTTACAGACCTGCATTGCACATGGGGTTAACCTGTTTAGCCGTGATGTCCTACAGCAGGAGATGGACTGACCATAATTCAAGGGTAGTGCCAGATTAGCTTGGTGCCATCAGGCAGAAAGTTAATCTGGCACTGCTCTTAAATAATCATGGTCGATTCATCTCCTGCAACTGGTACATAGTTATAAGGCGACACCTCTGGAATTTGGAAATGTGCCTGTGGGGTTAAATGGGTTAACAGACTTTTGCATACCTGTTCTGGAGTGCAGACAGCTGTCCCTGCAGCTCTGTATTCCTGGTGGTGGTCAATTTCAGCTGCTCCTGCATGGCACTCAGCTCCCCCTGGGTCATCCAGACTGACTGCTCCGCCTTTTGCCGCTCCTGCTCCAGAGTGCCGACAGTCTCCGCCAACACCGAGCGGGCAGTCTCTGCTGAGGCTAACTCCTGCTGCAAGCGATTGATCTCCTCAGGGTCTGCATTAGAAGCCATAGAAAGACTTACAGTGTCCTGCAAAAGAAAACATTACAAAGTATCAGACATGAGATTCTGAAAACCAGAAAAAGCATGAACTGAAAATAAACAGGACTCAATCTATTACCACGTCTCCATCTACAAGAGGCACATACAGTCTACTTCGCTTATAACAAAAGTTGGATATAACAATTTTCTAAATTAGGTTGCTTATCCCGTATCATTCAAAATACACCAGTGTGTGAAATAAGTTTGACTAAAATAGTTTAAGGGTAGTGCCAGAATAGCTTGGCACCTAGAGGCGCCAAGCTATTCTGGCACCACCCTTGAACTAAAGCCATTGGTCTTTATCCTTATCTGTAAGTACTATAATGTAGCTTGCATATGGCAGTGTACAAATCTAAAGCTTTTAGCCTCAGTATGATATGGGTTATAAGAAACTTCAGATATAAGAACAAGAAAAGCTGGATCCCTTGGTGATTTGTTATATCCGACGTTTACAGCATACAGATGAAGGTGCCAGCACTACAACTGGCACTACTTCACCACTGCCGTTGAATTTGCATCCATCTCACACTTTGTGTTCAGTCCTTACAAGTTATTACCAGGCCTTACAAGTTATTATCAAGTTAACCCATATCATACTGAGGCTAAAAGTTTCAAATTTGTACACTGCCATATGCAGGCTACCTTATAGTACTTACAGATAAGGATATAGACCAATGGCTTTAGTTCAAGGGTGGTGCCAGAACAGCTTGGCACCTAGAGGTGCCAAAATATTCTGGCACTACCCTTGAACTATTTTAGTCAAACTTATTTCACACACTGGTGTATTCCGAATGATGAGTATCAGGTTTTCATGACACATACATGCCAGCCTGAACACGCAAGTTCTCAGCTGTAGAGTTGAGCATGGACACAACTGTGGCTGATCTAGGGGCTCATGAGAATCTATGCCTCTTGCAAATGAAACGGGCTGAATAAATAACTAGTCTGAAATTCAGCTCGCATGGATTTGGAACAAAGCTGAATCAGTCTCCAGGACTAGAGACTGTCCACCCATGCTTTGGATATGAAAACAACAAACACAGATTGTCATCCGTGGAGTAATTTTGTAATATCTAACTTGTGTCACACCCGATCTTCTTATAAGCAAATCTGGCTGTATTAGGCGTTTATGTGCTAGCCAAAGTCCTGATTTAATTCACTGAAAAACATACCATGCTTGTGATGCTGGATCGTCGACTAATGGGAATGTTCCAGTTCTGACTGCCAGACGACTTTCTGTCAATATAACACAATCAATAACCGTTATTCCCTGACAAAAATCAGGACAAAGAAAGTAGGCAGTATCCCTTGAAAGTGAATACACTGCAAGAGCATACAGGGACCACATCACTCAATCACTGCGATGAATGCAGCATGCAACCTTACTTCTAACAGTTGTACAGTTAAACTTGGTCATGTATACGAGACCATGGCTTGACAGCAATTTTCTCACATAGTTCTGATTTAGTTGTGCTTCATTTACACATTATGGTTTCATCCGTTCAGTCCCAGTTGATGCAGACTGTGTTTCTTCAAAAATTAAACTCCAAATAAACCCTAGTCGTCCCAGGAACATGGATTCAAAGTGATGACAGCAAGAGGCATAGATCCTCCTGAGCCCCCTGCCTCTTGCAGTTGGGTGGTGCACAAAACACTTAATGAGTCAAAGCAGGAAATAATCAAAGATCCGAGAAACTGTAGAGACTCCATGTGATTTCAAAAGCTGTTCATCTGTCACTGTGTTTGTTAATATAGTGAAGATGAAAACAAACTGCGCAACCAGTAAGAATGCATGCATGCATACGCAAATGAATGCAAGTGCATGTGTATGTGTGGAATTAAAAAATAAATAAATCACCCACCTCGCAAACGAAGGCCAAGCATTGTCAAGGTCGTAACCTCGAGGTGAAAGGTCAAAGTGGAGGTCGTTGAGGTCATACAGTGTCCCTACGATAGAGGACGCGACCTTGGGCTGCATCCACACACTGCCTGGGAGGTACCAATCGCTGGTGATGGGAAGACATAATCAGAATGAGGAAAAGTCACTCCCAAGCTCATGACATTGTTGCCAGTCTGTGATTTTGAACCTTACAGCTCAGAAGCCATAAGGTGCAAAATCGCCAAACAGCACGAAAAAGAAGAAGAGGCAAAAAATATATGCTGTATTTTAAAGCAAAGAGGAAATAAAATACAGCTGTGAATAATTACTGTAGCTTTTGGATTGGCTGTGTTTACTGCAAAAAAAAATTAGTACGTTTTATGTTAACTATTTGGCTGGCTCTAGCACTTTTTTGTCCTGAAGGAATCACCTTGACAAAATGTATTTTTCTCAAAAATATATTTTTTCGAAAAATACTTACCGATGGCATTACTGTATAGAATATACCCCTTAACTTACCCAATTTCAGCCTAAGACCCTTTGTGTGTACCTACACGACAAGTGCCGTAACTCAGAGTTGTATCCAAGTGACCACGTAGTCTCCCCTCCCTCCATCCGGTCTCGTGAGCCGTGCATTCCCGCCAGTCTTAAACTTAGTGTAGAGGCATCAAGCTCCGAGTAATGCCATCGGTAAGTATTTTTCGAAAAAATACATTTTAGAGAAAAATACATTTGTTTCCTAAAAATACATTACCGATGGCATTACTTTATGGAAGAATAGCGAAAAGGAGGAGGGTGCCGCTCAAAACCTGCCACGGCTAAAAGCTTAGCTTCGAGGGGCAATCTCCTGACGATTTCAGCTAAGAGTTACCTATGGCGCCAGCGTTGCTCGGAGGGAGTGTTGCGCTGCTGAGAGGTCTCTGACAAGGGCCAGGTTGTCTCGTTGGCCGGAGAGGTCTCGGAGATAGAAGCGGGCAAAGGTGGACTCTGCTTACCCACCCGACCACTGCAACAATGTCTCTGACTGCGCAGTTGCAGTTGAACGCGATGCTGGCAGCGACCGCTCTGACTTCATGAGCCACATCCGCATTCTCTTGGCACCCTGTGGGGAGAGATCTTTGTAAGCAGAGCGGATGGTCCATCGCAACCAGGACGAGATCGTCTGGGCGGAAATGTCAGCTCGGCCTGGGGCCAAGGGCAGGAAGAGGTGGGAGCGGCCTATCCTGATGGGCTTCACTCTGTGCAGGTAGACTTTAATGCTTGGACCGGGACATCTGGGACCGGTCGAATCCCGTAATAGGGTGAAGACTCAACACCTGGGGCGCAGCCGAGAGGAGTCTATTCTTGGCCAAGAAGGAAGGATTGGTCAGAAGTTGAACTGAACCGTCGGTCCTGAACTGCATGCAGGCTTGGTCTACTGAAAGTGCATGCAGCTCGCTTGCTCTGGCAGCTGTGGCGAGGGTCACGAGGAAGCAGGTCTTCTAGTCACGTCCGCGAGGCGGGCGAAGGGAAGCTGCTCGAACCGACTCAAGTTCAACCAGGTCAACACCCACGGGAGATCCCAGCGTGGAACGAGAGAACGAGCGACTGGGTGCTGGAGGTCGAAGTGGGACATCAGGTCTGAGAGGTCCTTGCATGCTCCCAGGTCTGGCAGACCTAAGTGCTGATACGTGTCAGCCACTATCGAGAGGAAAGCACGGATGGTGATCGGGGCCAAGTTCTGCTCACTAAACAGCCACAAGAAGAACTCAGCCAGCTGAGGCATGGGGAAGAGGCGTTGGGACTTGCACCAGGACTGTAGGACCCTCCACTTTCCTTCGTACACCTGCCGGAGGGTTGATGGTCTGTGGGCTGCCGCGATCGCCTCCACTGCTGCATCTGAGAAACCTCGCACTGTGAGGGCTTGCCGTACAACCTCCAGGCGTGAAGCAAAGTCTCCCTGGGCAAGGGTGGAAGAGATTCTGCCTGGGCTGCTTCAGCATCGTACAAGGCGTGGGGAGCCGGAGAGGAGGGTTGGTGGCGAGGCTCAAAAGATCTGTCGTCCAAGTCCTGTTCCAAATGAATGGTGCGACGAGCAGTAGGATCGTGTTGCAACCCTGGAGCTTGAGGAGCACCTTGGGCACCAACACCGAGGGAGGATAAGCGTAGGCCAAGAGGCCCTCCCAGGAAACAGACAGAGCGTCCACCGCCCACGCGAGGGGATCCGGGATGGGCAAGACAAATAGCGGGAGCTGCTTGTTCCACCTGGTCGCAAACAGGTCAATCATGGGCGTCTCCCAGTGTGCACAGATCATCCGGAAGATGTCCGGCCGGAGGGACCACTCGGTGTGGAGGGGCTGTCCTCGTCGCGAGAGGGAGTCCATGAGAACATTCAGGTGTCCTGGGATGTGCCATGCTCGGAGTACAATCCCCCAATCCCTGCCCCACAGGAAGATCTGGTAAAGCAGCATGCAGAGGGCTAGGGACAGAGTGCCGCCCTGCTTCTGAATATAGGCAACCACTGTCGCATTGTCGGATAGGATCAGGACTTCCTGGCCGCAGAGCCACGATTCCCAGTGAGCGCCAACCACACCGCCTTCAACTCCAGCCAGTTGATATGCTTGTCTCAAAGGTCCGCTGCCCACTGGCCCGAGACGGTGCTGAATTTCGGCAGTAAGTGGGCACCCCAGCCAACGAGGCTTGCATCCACACAAATGGAGAAAGGAGGATGAGGAGTGAAGAGTGGGACTACCCTGTCGCCAGCCAAGAGTTGTCTGTCCATCTGAGCAGATGCAGCTGGATCAACAGCGGGACTGGGATAGAAGCTGAAAGCTCTGCCAAGGACGGACGCCAGTGGAGCAGCACATGGAGCTGTAGCGGTCGTGAGTAGAGCCTGCCGAGGGGTAACAGGTCTGCTGCCGCGCTGATTAGACCCAAGAGCTGGAGCCAGGTCCTGGCCGGGACCGCGTCCGCTAGAGAGACCTGAAGCGCTAAGGCCGCCACCTGGATCCGAGCCTCCGGTAGACGTACCCTGTTGAGGTCGGTCAGGAATTCCATGCCCAGGTGAACAAACCTGCGAGACGGCACCAAGTGCGACTTTCCCTCATTGACGATGAACCCGAGCCGGCAAAGAAGCGCTAGAAGAGCGTCCCTGTCCGCCTCTAGCAAGGCCGCGTCCTGATTCTTGAGGAGCAGGTTGTCGAGATAGTTGGAGGTAGGGCTCGAGGAATCCTGTCTGCCTCTGGTGATCACGGCATCCATAATCCTCGTAAAGACCCAAGGGCTGAGGTTGAGACTGAAGGGTAGGGCCCGAAACTGATAAACAACCCTGCAAAAGGCGAATCGCAGGTAACGCCGAGAGGCCGGGTGCATGAGAATGTGCAGGCATGCGTCGGACAGGTCGAGACTGACCGCATAGTCCATAGGCTGTACCGAGGCTCGTAAGGCTCTTGCCGTCTCCATGCGAAAGGAGGGGGCGACAATAAACTTGTTCCGGGCCGAGAGGTTGATGACCGGTCGCCAGTTGCCGCCGGGCTTCAGAACCACGAAGAGCCGACTGTAGAACGCCGGGGAGTCCTGTAGAGCTACTACTTTTGTGGCGGCTTTCTGGAGCATGCGGCAATCTCCCCCTGAAGAGTGTTTGCCTTGCACTGGTCGACCGGTACGCGCATCCAGAGCGGTGAGCGTCTCAGCGGGGGTGGGGTCTGAAAGAAGATCTGAATTCCTGCCGAGATCGTGTCGAGAATCCACAGGTCTTCCGGCAGCAGCGACCGCCACTCGTCGCTGTGCCTCGCTAGCCTACCGCCGAGCCTGCAGGGATCGGCGGGGGCGAAGTCGGGAGAAAGTCACTGGGTTCTCCCCCGCTTGGGCCTCCGGGCGTTCCTGGGCCAGGAGAGGGCGGGCAAGACTGGCGGGGGCCTGACATCTGGGTCTGGGAGGTAGTCTGGTAACCAGCCGGGAGGTGGGTCTGAAGCTCCACAGGACGCGACCCTTGTCCATGCGGGAAGCTGGTAACCGGGAGGAATCCGCACTGGGAGCACTCGGCCACAGGTCCTTAGCCGTGCCCTGAACCTCTTGCCAGGTAGAGCCAAAGAGGAGAGGCCCCCCCCCCGAGGAGCACTGCAAAATTGAGCGACGAAGGTCGAGGGGATGCCAGGGTAAATCTTCAGCACTGCATCTCGTCTCATCAGGTCGCAATTAGCAGCCGCCGCCATGGAATTGGTCGCGATATGATGCATGGCGCGATTTGCTGTCACAGCGAGAGAGTGGACGTCCCGCAAACGCGCCTCATTCGGTCGCTCCCAAAACTCCTCCACACTCCGCACCACCGCCGGCGTGGCCAGGTCCAGAAATCCTGCACAAGCCAGTGAGTTCCGAATTAGACTTGCCGTGTGGTCCAGACCGGGTGGGGAAGAACTGACGGGCGAGTACCTTGCCTCCAGCTTGTAACTCCGCCTCAGGGTCCACCACTGGGCAGGGCAGGCGACGGCTTGAGAGTATCCTGCGTACCAGGCTTGCTGAAACTTAATATCGACGCCAGTCGGCCAACGGGTGTCCACTAAGAAACCCCTATCCTGCAGCTTGCCCTGGGATAGGTGCTTATTTAAGGTGTCTGAAAGATCTCTAAATCCTGGGGGCTGAAGCAATCTTGAAACGCTTCGCCTGAAACGGGGCGTCGACTGAGGCGGCCGCCTTCCTTTTGAGCGGTGGAGAGGGCGGGCATCCCTCCAAGGGAAGAATAGCTGAGATCATACGTGCTGTCTCGCCTAGGGCTCGCGAAGTCAGAAGAACCCGGTGTCTCTCCTGCCGTGTCGGACGTGGAAGCGCTGCGGGGGCCAGGGGGAACAGGGCTGACGCAGAGTCCTCCAGGTGCAGACTGAGGACGTCTTCACCCAAATCCGAAGCCGTGGGCGACACAGAAACCACGTCACGACGAGGAACAAAACTGTCCGGCGGAGACCACTAGGGTCTGTCAGGCGAGCGCTTAGGGAGTCCATGCACTGGGCGAGGGTCAGGGGAAAGCTGAGTGGCGCGTGACAGCTGGCGGGGTCTGGGCACTACCGCAGTGCTGACCGGCAGTTTTGCTCAGAAGACGAGAGCGGGAAGACGCTCCTTACGCAAGGCCCAAGAAGCCGGCGGGTAGCCTTGACAAGAAGTCCCAAAGGCACGCCGAGGGGAGTCCATGGAGCGGTGTGCGCGAAAACGTCCCCGAGGGCTGGGGAACGGCTGTGAAGAGTGGGACGCCAAGTAGCGCACTGGGTGAAAGAGACCAATGCCGAGGTGAAGGGCTCCTCCTGTAGCTGCGACTGTCCGAGCGCACCTCCGTACAAGGAGGCCTCCGCGCACTGGGGGTGGCTGACGGACGGCATCTAGTGGAAGCTAGCGCAAGAGTATGTGTCTTCAGAGTGCTCTGTCTCTCTTGCAGAGGACCATGCGAGACTGGCAAATGTCTCGCGGTCGCCCTTGCGAAGTGCCATGCGAGACGGGGTTGACTCTCCCAGCCATCGCTATGAGAGGGCTAAATGGGACTCATTCCAGTGTCCCATGGGAAGTGGGCCCCACAATCTCCAAGGTTGCTCGACGGCGCGGAGATGTGGGGGGGGGGGGAGGGGGCACAGGGGCTACAGGTGCTTTAATGTTACGTACTGACCTGCCACTGTCCAACGGTGTGATAAGAGTCTTTAGCCCCTGGGCGGCCGCGCGGATAAAACTCCCACAGTTGGGACCACTTCCACTCCTTCCACGTAGCGCACAGAGCGCAGGTACGGGCCGAGGAGCAGCTGGAACAGGGAAGACACAGAGTATGCGAGTCCGTAGACCACTAGAACCCTTTACATCTCCTGCATGTGCGTAGCTGTGTACTGCAACACAAAGCAGAAGCCATGAAAGCAACGGCGCGGGGCCAGTAACGAAAGGCCCCGAGAACAGCCCTCACCACACAGTCTGAGGGCCAAGCCCAGTCTGAACAAAAATTTCGACAAAATTCCACGGGATATGCCGACGCTCCATAAACAATGGCTTCGTTTACTCATAGGCATAACCCGAGGCCTTACCTCACCATCTTCTTAGTCAGAAGTGAACTTGATAGGCGAAGTGTAGCCGTAGAACGAAACCAAACCACGTGAAGGCTGAAGCTGGAGAACCGTTCTCGGTGAAGCTAAGGGTAAGACTGGCGGGAATGCACAGCTCACGTGACCAGATGGAGGGAGGGGAGACTACCCGGTCACTTGGATACAACTCTGAGTTACGGCCCTTGTTGTGTAGGTACACACAAAGGGTCTTAGGCTGAAATTGGGTAAGGGGTATATTCCATATAGTAATGCCATCGGTAATGTATTTTGAGGAAACAAAAGAGCTATAGACAACCAAAGGGTTAATAAATCATCATTAGATCACTATGGACAGCCAAGGGGTTAAAAGCACATCTGATACTGATAGTCCAATGTCAGGTAAATGCAGCCTGTCGGCATCATGATACTTACATGCCAGCAGCCTGGCACCAAATTCTGCTCTCGGACTGCACGTGCTTGTATACCCCTGCTGCATGTCTAAAAATGTAACTCGTGAATGTGCTTGCACACTGCAAAATGGGGTCTCACATGTCTTCAAGCTGACGCCAGCCTAAGTTGGCCCATGCACAGCTGTTCATGGACTGCCTAAAGATAACGTCAGCCCAAGGGGCCCTTCGTACAATACTCTGACATCAACCTCACTAACTGGATAATTTTGCCTTTTATTTACACGGGTGATTACTAACTACAGATATATCAGTGTTCCCCATTTGTTTCTAAACTAAGGGTCCCTGGAACCCTCTGCCAGAAAATTAAAGAGTCCTTTTGTCAAAACTGAGGGTCTCTTCATTGAAAGTCTTCACATAATTTGCTTGCATATAAAATTGTCTTTAACTTTCACCTCATTCTCAGTCAGCTACTTTCTCCGGTTTGCAGCCCTGCAAAATCGCTGTTTGGCCTCTTGAACCAGCATGACTTTGTCAAATTGAGGGTTTCAGCCAATCACTGAAAAAAATATGGCAGCTCACTGCTAATGGCCAATCAGATTTCAGAACTCCGAACCGGTTCGCCGAAACGAGTTCATCTGAAAAGCGTTTGAGCAGCAAGCCTAGCTTCACAGGCATGCGAGCACTTTTGATAGCAGCTTGTGTGCTATGATTTGCGTGTGTCCTTCGGACGTACAGACTGAAAATCTATGCGTCCTTTTCAGATTTATGTGCATAATAGACACAGAGCTGTGTGTTTGGGGGAACACTGTATATATTGATAATTTTTTTATTATGAAGGCCAGCACAGATCAATCTTTTCATCACAATGATGTAATCACACCTGGTTTTGGGGTGAATGATGCACTGCTGTATGCTGTCCGCCAGGCGCTGATGAACAAGGGCAAATCGGAGGAACGCTCTTCCTTTCCCCAATGACGTCTTGTTCTATGAAAAAAATCAAGTTCAAATAAAAATATTTCAACAATTGACACAAATACTTTGCATCTAATTATTGTTTACAACCAACATTTCAACAACTGACACAAATACTGAATCTATTTACTGTTAACAATCATCATTTCAGCAACTGACACAAATACTGAATCTAATTACTGTTGACAATCATCAGTAAATTATCTGATACAGCAAAACCTGTTTTGAGTGACCATCCACATAGGAGATCACCTGCATTAACCCATATCACACTGAGGCTAAAAGCTTCAAATTTGTACACTATCATATGCAAGCTACATTATAGTATTTACAGATAAGGATACAGACCAATGGCTTTAGTTCAAGGGTGGTGCCAGAATAGCTTGGCGCCTAGAGGCGCCAAGTTATTCTGGCACTGCCCTTGAACTGTTTTAGTCAAACTTATTTCACACACTGGTGTATTCCAAAGGATAAAGGGTAAGCAAAAGACCATCATTCAGGTGGCTACTGCCATCTAAATGGTGGTCTACAGCTCTTTACCTACAGATAGCCACTTCAGCCGCCACCAGATTCATTCCCCTAGAACACTATCCGTGGAGACATCTGTTCAGCCAAGGTTTGCTTGCAGCGCATTTACTTGGTTATTTCCTAGTGCTAAATGTTTTATTACAAGCTGTTGCTTGGCATACAACCAGATCCCGAAATGAACTCTTAGCCATTTTAGCCCCAAGGTCCCATTTCTCAAATGTTGGAGGTGTTGCCCAATGACTATGTACCAGTTGCAGGAGATGGACTGACCATGATAATCCAAGGGTAGTGCCAGATTAGCTTGGCGCCTTCAGGCGCCGAGCTAATCTGGCACCACCCTTGAATTATCATGGTCAAGCCATCTCCTGCTGTTGGGATCTGGGGCTAAAAGGGTTAACAAAATAACTTAGTGGTACAGTACACAACACAGAAAAGTTACTTAGCAGGCAAATGACAGGCGACACTTTTTTTTTTCCCCTTCAAAACAATGTGGTTGTTCAAAACAGGTTGTACAATCATGTATACTAAATAATATTGATTCTTCAAAGCAACTGAAGATAAATTCATTTTTCTTTAAAAGGTATTTTTTTGAAAAATACTTACCAATGACATGACTGAATGGAAGTGTCTACTACTTGCTCATTCTAGCCTAAGAGCCAGTTGTGTTAAAACACAACCCGGGAGGCACTCGGGGAACCCCGAGGGGACCAAGAGTTGTCTCCCTATACCCACCACCGGAAGCCGGGTACCCATAATCCCTCAGTCAGGATACTTAGCACACCAGCGGCAAGCGGGGCAGGTGGGAGGGTCGTTTGAGTCATGTCATCGGTAAGTATTTTTCGAAAAAATACCTTTTAAAGAAAAATGAATTTTTTTCTTCAAAAACATTACCGATGACATGACTGAATGGAAGAATTGCGAATAGGAGGTGGGTGCTGCGCTCCAGCACACCTTAGGGCCCAAGGGCCGTCCTCCCCAACGCAAACTCCCGACGACCCTAGGTAGGTGAAAACCTACGGCGCTGAGGCGCCAGGAGGGAGTTGTGCCCCCCACAAAAGGCCCCCACCAGAGCGAGGAGTCTCGCTGGCCTGGCAGAACTCTGCGATCAAGGCGGGCGAAGTCATCCTGCCCGCCAGCCTCCAGTAGCCACGAAGTGTAAGACAGTACAGTCCCTGACGAATGTGACGTTCGTGGCCATGCAAGTGCCTTGATAACGTACCGTAGCCTCTAACCTCCCTGAGGGAGGGGTCCTGTAATTCAGAACGTATGACTGAGCGTAGCCAGGAAGAACGTCCGGCCTGTAGCATCAGTGCTGCCGGAACCGGCAAAGAGGCGAGCGCGTCCGTAGCGAACGGCTATGTCGTAGGCACACGTGAGGCTTGTACAGGGATTTGCTACGTGGTCTCCTGGTGGAATAGCGCCCTGTAAGCGGGCGCAAGGTGAACCTGTGGACCAAAGGCGCGGCGGTCCAGGTAAGGTATGGTCCGAGAGGAGCTGTACGTAATTGTTCCTTCGAACTGTAGGCAGACCGGGCGAGTCGTAGCTCCTGAAGCTCGTTAACCAATCCACCATGGCAACATCCCTCAGGCGCCGTATGGCTGCAAGGGCAAGACGTAGCATGCGATGACTCCTCACGAGGGGAGTCGACAGGAGGCTCCGGACGAGCGTGTGTAAGTCTCTCCGAACCGGGCTCTGAGGAGAGGCGGGTTATCTACCGGCAAGTGGACCCCCAGCAGGATCCCGGCAGCTTACTTGGAGACGAGTGGGTACCGAGATTAGACGTGGGACGTCGTCAAGCGCGACTCTCTGAACTGGGCTCTGTGAGGCGAGTTCTCTGCTTCTCAAAAGCTGTGTACGGGCTCGCTCCGTCCGGGTAGCGGCCTCGTCGGTCAAAACCCCATCCTGTGCCATAGTCCACTGAAATCGTTGTGGAGACCCTCCACAGGATCATCCTGGTCTCATGCGCCGATCCTCCGAAGGTGTCCTGGTGCATTCCGTGTGTAGCCACTGGTCCCACCGGGGAAGACTGGCCCAGATCTACCGTCGGTCCAGGTAGCGTCACGCACGGAGGGAGTTGAAGTTCTTTCCCCAAGCACCAGGGTAGGGGGTACGCACTGGTCGGAGGATCGCCAGCTGCCCTGATCCTGGAAGTACACCTCCGCTGTCGCGTTGCCGGAGAGGAGAAGCTCCTGTGACCTATCCTTCCTCCCACGAGCATAAGAAGAAGGCCTAGTAGTCCGTGTCGGATCCAAGCTAAGCACGCTCTTGTCCGCGAAGTCCGAAGGTCGGAGGGTTGGACCTCGAGAAGAATCACGGAAGTAGGAAGCGTAGCTTGAGCAGCCGGGCTTAGAGACGATTAAGGTGAGTAGATCCGACTCCGTGTAGTGGCTAGGTCCTCCACCACGAGCACAGCCAAGCGGTACCACCTGTCCGAAGTCCGGCACCCCCCGGGTACCCAACGAGAGTTGTCGAGATGGTTAGACGTCAGGGAGAAGGGTCTGCACCTTGGTTCCCCAGTGTCCACGATGGATGAGAACCCCCGGTGAGTCAGGTGGCGATGCCGGGCAAACTTCCGCAGCAGGGCGGTGGCGATGAGCTTGGATGTCCCGTCCAGCGCCGGCCGAGTGTCCATCCGCGCAGAAGAACAGGTCTGACGGAACCGCAGCACTGGAAGCCGAAGAAGAGGGAGAGGACAACGGCTGAGACGTCCGAGCAACCAGTCCGAGGGGTCGTCAGCCGTCAAACTCAGGGTGTCGAAGTCCCGCTGTCTGGAACCGGCGACCGAGGAGGGCGACGAGGGCTCCGAGGGAGGGAATCCCGCTGACGGCGAACCGCATAGGTCGAAGACTCCCTCCGAAGGGGAGAGCGAAAGACGGAGCGACGCGGCGAGGGTCTCCTGAGAGCCGAAGGCGGGTCCCGACGAGGAGAACGGCTGCGACGAGGAGGAACGGAACGGAGAGGACGAGGGAAGGGGAAGTGGCCGGTCGATGGGAAGAGGAACGGGACGAACGGGAGTCCGAACGAGATGGGGAACGCGAAGAAGGCGAAACCCGTCTGAGTCGAGGGAGTCCTGATCCGTCGAATGATGAGTGGAGAAGGTCCTCCTACGATCTTGCGAAGCAGAGCGATAACGGTGAGTAGAATCCCGGCGCCTACGATCTTCGCCAACAGGAGGCTCCGGACGAGTGCGTGTAAGTCTCTGTGAACTAGGCTCTTGGGAGAGGCGGGTTGCTTGCCGGCAAGGGGACCCCTGCGGCCAGAGACGAGTGGGGAACGAACCAGGCTCTTGGGAGAGGCGGGTTTCTGTGCACTAATCTGTTGAATACTCAGTGGCATCTTCTGTGTCGGATCAAGTTGGTCTCGCGCGTCCGGTGCCGGGGGCACAGCGGAAGGCGTCTCGGTAATCTTCAAGCACCCGAGCGGGTAGGAGGCTCCCTCCTATAAGTTCCAGAGATTAGACCATCGCAGCTCCGGCCAGGTAGCACAGACGTCACAAGTGTGGTCGGAAGCACACCCAGCGCACAGGAGACAGACTGTATGGTTATCCGACGGCCACTGGAAGCCTCCGCATTGTGTGCAGGTCACCAGTAGGCCAATGCAACACACAAAACATGAGGGCACTCGGCTAGTGTCTACAGGATCTGTGGAGGGACGTGAAGAACGGCAACTCCTAAGCACGCCAGCAGAGGAGAGTGAGTGGAGTGTAGACCTGGAGCGGCGTAAGGGTCACTCCAATGAGGCGATCCGTAGAGGAAGAGCATCCAACGGTGCCGATAGTGGTCCCTACTCTGGCGCCGCGCAGAGCGAGCGGGACGAGTACCCTCGAGAGGTGGCCTGGAACTGTGTCGATAGTAGTCTCCGCTTCCTTGGAGACGAGCATCCTTACTAGAGTCTCTGGACGTGCACGTGAATGTCTCTGAGCCGGGCTCCGAGGGAGGCGGGCTTTCTTGCCGGTAAGGGGGATCCCCAGCGGGATCCCGCGGGCTTTCTTGGAGACAAGTGGGACCGATAGTGGACATGGCTTCTTGGAAGGCTTAGTCCGGGCGCGCTCCCTCCTGGAAGCGGCCTCATCGATCCAGGCCCACTTCGTGCACTAGTCCACTGAATCCGGTGTGGGACTTCCCACAGGGACGTCCTGGTCTCAAGCGACCAGTGCCAAGGTTACGTTGGATGGCGTATCCACATCCTGCGCATAGGAGACCTGACCTAGTGGTTGTCCGACGGCCATCGGAACATCTGCCTTGCGTGAAGGACATCAGCATGCCCCTCTTCAACGGGGCGGAACGGGATCCTTCAAGCACCAACAGCATAGGTTGCTCCCGCCTGCAGACGCTCCAATGCTGCCATCAGCGCTGCTGAAGCCAGGTGACACAATCATCCCAATGTGGTAGGAGGCACCTCCCGTGTCGGAAGACAGGCCTAGTCCCAAATGGGCGCTGCCTGGATATGAAGAACACACCTACCAGTAGCAGCCGGGCTGGTGCTTACAGCCGAGAAGCTGCTTGTCCTCTCAAGGTGGTAGTGTACTGCAACGTCCTAAGAAGTCGGACGCGTGCGTAATTGTCTTACCGAGCGGGCCTTGCCAGAGGCTGTTCACGTGCGCTCCCCCTGGCAGCGGCCTCCACGATCCACGCTCGCGCACTAGTCGTGACATCCGGTGTGGCTTCTCTCCCAGGTCAGTCCGTTGTCGTGCGGAAAGCCCGCAGTGTCCGGAAGGCGCCTAAACCGGTGCCGATCGCTTGCAACGCAAGCATGGTCGGCGGGGTATCCGGTGCAGTGGCGAAAGACCCCTGGGGGCTGAACTAGCCACTGTCATCTGTGTGAATGGGCGGGTAGCACATCCCTGCAACAGATAACACACCCGAAGGCCTGCGGGCGAGTCCTGTGGGACTAAACCACGAAAGGTAGCCTTCGTAACAACAAAACACACAAGCACCAAAGCGAGGTAACAGACCGTCAAGCCTGCACGCCAGCAGTGCAGTAAGAAGGTCGACTCACTGCCATCAAGCACTAAGGTGAGCAACCAACATATGTAGCAAAAGTCAAACATGTCATGACAGAAGCGAGGTACCAAACTGCACGCCTACAACTAGCCGTGCCGTAAGCAAGTAGGCCCACTGCCGCCAAGCGCTAAGGCGAGGGAACAACATATGTACACAAAAGTCAAATATGGCATGACAGACGCGAGGTACCAAAACTGCACGCCTGCAATCTAGCAGTGCAGTAAGGAGGTAGGCTCACAGAAACCAAGCGCTAAGGCGAGGGGATAACACATGTACACAAAAATCGAATACGTCATGATGGAAGCGAGGTACCAAACTGCACGTCTGCAATCTAGCAGTGCAGTAACGAGGTAGATTCACAGCCGTCAAGCGCTAAGGTGAGCAACAACATATGTACCAACCCCTGTCATAAAAGGAGTCAGGCCCCAAACATTATTACTAAGGGTGACCGTGTGTGGAAAAAACAACACCGGCCGCATGCTGTACAACTCAATACGCAATGACAACCAAGACAAGAAAAACATCTGGGGCAGTATATCACCACTTTATGTGGACATGTCACGAGGGGCCCGCCCAGCCAAGGAGCGTAAACCCCCAAGCTGCCCGCCGGAATGTATATCCACTCTCTAAGGTACGTGAGCACTTGTCCACAGCGTATGCCTGCGTATGCGAGTGTGCGCTTAAATTCATCACCCCTATCTATACAACCATCCTGCAAGCGAAAACAGAAAAGGGGCCAGAACAGGCGCTGGTACCGAACAAACTACGCGATGACAAGGCGTGACCCAAGCTGTGCCACTCAGCTAATCAGGCCATGGAGTAAAAGAATTCTCCACACCCAAGGTACAAATGCGTAGGAAACTTCGCTACGATTCACCGAAGGTGAGTGGGTGCGCAATTACAGTGAGAAGAAGACGAAAAACTTCGTACCTGCACAAACCAGTGCCCAGCCTGGGAACCGGCCGAGGGTCAACCCCGCTACCTTACCTCTCCGCCGAAGGGGAACGGGGGGAGACGTCCAAAACCCGCCTGGCACGACCGGCGAAGCTCACCGGACAGCTCACCAGAGGTCGAAGCGTAGGCACTAAGCAGTGGGGACGAGAAAGCCACGCAGCAGCACAGGCAGGGCCGATGAAACGATCCTATCTCCCGCTCTTCATTCCAACAGCAAGTCCGAAACCAGAGAACCGGTCGAAAAACCAAAGTCCGTAGGCTAGAGCCGAGCGCAAGACGACCGAATCGTGCGCCTAAGTAGACTTGACTGAGGGATTATGGGTACCCGGCTTCCGGGTGGTGGGTATAGGGAGACAACTCTTGGTCCCCTCGGGGTTCCCCGAGTGCCTCCCGGGTTGTGTTTTAACACAACTGGCTCTTAGGCTAGAATGAGTAAGTAGTAGACACTTCCATTCAGTCATGTCATCGGTAATGTTTTTGAAGAAACAAACCCCAATGCGATTAGCCACTGGTATTGTTAACAGTACCCATGGATGCATGCACAATATAACCCTCTTGTGGACGCATCAGTGCAGTTGGTGTTAACAGTACAGGTGGTAGCATGCACAAAGGAGATAAGACTGAAAGGGTCAACTTATTTGAGATGTGCCGCTTACGGATACGTGGCGAACCGCCGCGTATCTGTAGGCGGCACATCTCGAATGAGTTTTAACCCTTCTACTGTTGGTGGCACTCTTTGTCGAGGTGATTCCTGAAGGAATCACCTCGACAAAGAGTGCCACCCACAGTCAAAGGGTTAAATTGATGTACATGTAGTATCAAAGATGGTACCTCGCCAAGGGACTTGACATATTTGATGCCATCGTTTGACCCTCGTGTTGAGCCTAGACACTCACAGAAATAGTCCCAGTAATCCTTGCGCTTGCCCAGCAAGCTAAAGCGCTCTGTAACAAAACAACAAATCTGATGTTAATACAACTCAAAAGATGCAATGCCTGTCACCATTTTGGGTCTGTGCGTAAATTCCATCAACAAAAGCATACATGAAAGGGACAGGAATGTATGTAAATGTGCAATTACTGATATTTACGCATGCATATGTTTTTATTTGTGGATCTGCAAAACAATTTCCCATTCTTGCAGACAATAAAGTATTGATGTTCTTAAATATCATTCCACAGCAGCAGGCACTGACTATTTCAAAATATGTTTCCAGGCGTGCCAGTACATCACACAGTGGCTGCTTCTGTCAAGAAGCATCATTAACTCATTCAGCCTGACTGCCGTATTTCCCAAATTTTGGAGGCGTCATCTAATGACTATGCACCACTTGCAGGAGTTGGATCGACCATGATAATTCAAGGGCAGTGCCAGATTAGCTTGGCGCCAACAGGCGCCAAGCTAATCTGGCACTACCCTTGAATTATCATGGTCGACCCATCTCCTGCTGTAGTGCGTCAGGGCTGAATAGGTAATGCAAAAAATGAATTTTTCTTGTAAACCATGCAACTGACTCCACTAGTAATAAGGTCGGACAAAACAAAACTAGATAATTCATTACAGTAATGTTTCAGAGGTTCAGAACACACAAACGAAGACATAACAACAATGTGTGTTCCATACTGAATATACTGACGGTAATTTGATCTGACAAACTGGGGCACGTTTTAGCAGCATGTACAACACATATTTAGAATCATATTACCAATCACTTCTTTCACCCTTTGGCTGTCAATTGTGCATTTTGTCCACCTGGACAAAAGTTGTGACAGGCAAAGGGGTCACATCCTTCAAAAGAATGAGTCAGGAGCTGTTGTACATCAAAGGCGTGGTGATACAAAAATAAACACCTTCTGCCCAACTCGTTCACACTGACAAAGACAAAAATAATCATAGAAATTCATAGACAATTAACCCTTTTAACCCAACGGGTGCTTTTCCCAAATTTTGGAAGTGTTGAACAATTATGTAACAGTTGCAGGAGGTGGACTGACCATGATAATTCAAGGGGAGCGCCAGATTAGCTTGGCACCTGAAGGCGCCAAGCTAATCTGGCACTATCCTTGAATTATCATGGTCAATCATTCTCCTGTTGTAGGGACTCGGGGCTAAATGGGTTAAACCTTTGGTTGTCACTAGTGCTTTTTGTTCAACAAAGAGTGCCACCGACAGCCAAAAGGTGTCAGTTCAGCAGTGCTTTTTTGTCGAAGGGATTCCTGCAGGAATCCCTTTGGCAAGAAGCGTTAACGACAACTAAAGGGCTTACAGACTCATACCCTTCATTTCAAACTGCAGCAGGTGTTCCAGCTTAGCGCAGAATCTCTGCAAGACCTGGCTGTCATCATTGATTGGCACCCGCGTCTCCACAAAGTCCTCCTTGAGCTGATGGATACAGTCTGATAGGAGAAGAATTCTTGGGAAATTATTGCAGTCATTGTAAATACACAAGGAGGCAACTGTACTGACGAACAGAAGAGATGCAAAATTTTTGGTATCATCGAAAAGATGAGAAAAAGAAATGCAACATTTTTGGAATCATAGGAAACAAAAGAAATGCAACACTAGTGTTTCCGATGATTCTAGAAATGTCATTTCTTTTGCTCGTCGGTATAGAAATTTTCACAGATAGGTCCAATGTCCTCGGCCAACATGACTGAGACATTTGTCAGCCACACAAAAATGTCAATAGGTTATTGTCGCATACTTTTTAAAATTCAACTTACCTCATGGCCTTGGAACACGGGCAAGTCAGTGATAGTGATACACATATTGAAGCGTTTCACAAACTATCACTGGATGCAATGAGGGAGTCACGAACATTTATGATGCAGAGTATGAAGTAGGTAGCGCTTTTCATCAATGTGACTCCTACAGGAATCAACCTGACAAAAAGTGCTACCCGCTGCCAGAACGGTTCAGTAGTTCATTGCAACACTGGTGACACCAGAAGCAAATGGGGCATAAACCATAAGTGTTTTTAATGCCAGGAGTGTTACAGTGTACGTCTGTTACAGTTCATTTCTTTAACTCCTTACGCCCTGAGGACGAAACTATCAAATTTTTGTAGATATCCTCCGGGGTCTGTATCACAGTTCTGGAGACAGATTAACCATGATATTTCAAGGTTGGTGTCAGAATAGCTTGGCGCCTAGAGGTACCAAGCTATTCTGACACCAACTTTGAAATATCATGGTCGATCCACATCCTGTTGTAGTCTTTCAGGGCTTTATGGGTCAACTGAGAGTTACAGTTTATTTAATTGATTGAATGATGAAAATTGTACACACATGCTTTCAAAAATGTTTTTTGAAAGAAATGTCGTGTCATCAGTAACCTCCAACATTTCGCCTCTGATTTCTTTATGTCACATTATCAAAATCACCTCAGTAATAAAAAAGCAGAATGTGTGCTTAGTAATATTGTCATTTGTTGCAGATGCACAAACAAAAAGAAAATAAATCATGAAATTTTATACTTTTCACCTTAAAAACAGATTTTCATGTGCAACATAATACTCACTGTATGAAAGCTATCAATAGATACACAGACACCAATATCTAGATCAACAGAGAAGTTGACAAGCTCATAAATGTGTGTCCCACTGCTCTCAGATTTCCAATAAACCCGCAGAAAGAATTTGGACATTATTCTGTCATAAGGAGCGTTTTCTGTCATTTGCAACTTTCTCTTTCGATTCCACACAACACCACGCTCAGAACTGGTTCCTTGCTAAGCAAACATGACCGTCACACTGTACAATGCCTTAGAAAGATTTTACATCAATCTCTTCATGGAGGTCAGCAGGAATTGTTTTTAAATATCAGCGAGAATGTGTGTGGATGTTATGAAAAATGGTCTTGACAAGTAAAATGATGATGACCGAAATAGCAAAGTCGCTTGCCATGCCTCGTCTTTGCCATTTGCATTGAAAAGTAAAGGTTATCCCCGTACAAAATTAGAATTGGAACTTCCTGATCAGTTGCATTTTGTGGTGTTAATTCACGCGTGTTCCTGGATGCAAAAAATGAACGGACATTTTCTCCAACAAAATAAAAGCCTATAAAACTAAACTGGTGCCCTGAAGACGTAAAATGTTCACCTCCACTGATGTAATTTTAAAATATCAGTACAGATGTAGGCTTGAAACTCCACTAGGTTCACTTGTTAAAAAAGTTGTTTATCAATGGGAATTTTTTCCCCAATCTTGTAGTTGTACTTGATGACCGGACATGTAACGTCCAGTTGTTAACATTCGCAGGTGTTTTAACCCTTTAGCATTCAGATTCTTTCTATAGAAACTGCTCCTTGTGTTCGGATTCTTTCGTGTTACAAGAAGAAACGTATAGTTGATTTCGTTCGATTGCCTGACATCCTAGTGCGCTGAGATTTGGCAGAAGTATTGGAAAATGGCTAGTACACTATACATGCATGGTCATGTCATGAAGCTAGAGTGGACGGGTCATGTCGCTGTCACCTAATGTCACCAAATCTTGGTGTCAATGCTTTATTAGCAAACAAATCATGCACTTATATACTTGACACGCAGCTGTGAGTTCAAAAAGTGAATGCTGCGTCCTACCTTATCCATCTCCAAGCCCTACAAATGGGTTGTATGCTGCCGTCTCGGTCACAAATTGTCACAGAAAGTGTCACATGTCCACAGTGCTACGGGTAGTGTCACATGGTCAAGATGTTTGTTTTCCGTTTTGGATGTTTTGTTTCTCAAAAAATATATCCAAGAATTGAGATGGAGGGAGAAAGAAATAAAAGGAAACATTCTATTTCTAGTGATCTGCTACCACTGCAGATTGTGTGTGGGACCTGTTTGTTCCACTGGTATCGCTCGCGTGGCTGACCACCATTTTTACAAAGAGGTCATGAGAGGAAAGTCATCTTTTGGGCCATTTAGCGATTAAATCTGCATCAAAGTGATCTTCAAAGTTAGTATCTGGTTTGAGTAATTCTTGTCTTTCCTATTTCACAGCATCTCTCAACTGCATAGTCAGGAATATCGCCCCCATCGCTGGTAGCCGCCATTGTCCCACAGTTCAATTTGTGAATGAAAGTAATGTGGTCAGTTCCAGACTCTGTACTACATGAATTGGAGGGTGTGTGCATGTAAAAATGGCCCTAAGATTTGATTGGATCCCCTGGGTTTTCCCCAGCAGTGGCTGGTTCTGTTTGGAAAGCCAGGTGAAGGCCACAGAGTGATGGAAAAATTAATTTTTCTCTAAAATGTATTTTTTCGAAAAATACTTACCGATGACATGACTGTCAGGAAATAGTCTATTTGCTTACCAATTTTAGCCCAAGACCCAAAGGGTCCCCCCAGGAGGCTCTCGGGGATCCCTAACAGGGACGAGAGTAGCCTCCCCTGCCCATCCGGTCACGTGCCCAGTGGTGTCTCCTTTAGCCAGTTGTCTACGGAGTTACCAGCGGCAAGTGGGGAGGAGGGAGGGACCTCCGAGTCATGTCATCGGTAAGTATTTTTCGAAAAAATACATTTTAGAGAAAAATTAATTTGTTTCCTCAAGACACATTACCGATGACATGACTGTCAGGAAGAATGACAAAAAGGAGGAGGGTGCCTCACAATCCCTTTAAGAAAACTCTTCAGGGACGAAGACGGCCCGTCACTCCTGATCACACACTCCCGACAATTTTAGCGAAGTGCCACTTAAAGCGCCGAGGGCGCCTGGAGGGAGTGTTGCGCCGCAGAAGTTGCCCACCAGCGTAAGGTTGTCGCGCTGGACTGTCAGGGCGCGGAAGTAGAAGCGGGCGATGGTAGATTCGTCCCGCCACCCCACCGCAGCCACAATGTCTTTAACCACACAGGCGCGGCGAAGGCGAGACGTGCGGCCCTAGCGCGCACTCCATGGGCGCGGTTCCTCAGTGCCTCGGCTCCCTGTGGGGAGAGGTCGCAATAGGCGGACCGTAATACCCAGCGGAGCGAGGAGGAGAACGTTTGGGCTGAGAAGCCAGTTCTGCCGGCGGTGGGCGGCAAAGAGATGAGTCCGTCCCCTCCGCACGGATTTGGAGCGACGCAGGTAGATACGAAGAGCCTGCACCGGATCTTGATGTGGAGTCCCCCTAGGAAGCCGGGTCGTGTAAGCGGCCGAGTGGCGATGACTGGAGGCGCTGTCAAGGGAGACCTAGGCTGAGCGAGAAGGAAGGATCCGGGAGTAGCTAAACGGAGCCATCTACTCGGAACTGCCGGCCGGCGGAGCGAGACGAGAGCGTGTGGAGCTCGCTGACGCGGGGCGCTGTGGCGAGGGCCATCAGGAAGCAGGTCTCCGAGTCACGTCAGCGAAGCGGGCCAGATGGAGCGGTTCAACGGTCCGAAGTCAGCCAGGGGAGGACCAGGGAGGTCCCAGCGCGGGACAAGGGAGCGGGAGACCGGATGCTGCACGCCGAAACGCGCCATAAGGTCGGGCAGGTCCTTGCAGGCGCTGGGTCGGGACGGCCGAGGTGACGGTAGGCGTCGGCGATCAAGAGGGGTAGCTGCTGCACCAGAGGGGAGTCAACCTTGGTCTTGGACGAGCCAGCGAAGAAGTCCGCGAGCTGAGGAGTCGTCAGGCCGACGGTGGAGAGGCGGCGGTCAGAGCCCCAGGCACGAAGCACGCCACTTTCCCTTGTAGACACGTCTGGTAGAAGGTCTGCGGGCTGAAGCGATAGCGTCCGCAGTCGCACTCGAGAAGCCTCCAGCAGAGAGAGCTTGCCGCACAATCGCCAGCCGTGTAGGAGAAGTCGCTCGGGGCAGGGGTGGAAGAGCGGCTGTCGGCGCTGCTCGAGCATCGTGCGGGGGGTGGGAAGAGGGAGGGTGAGCCTGTGGCAAGACTGAGAAGGTCGGAAGTCCACGATCCGGTCCAGGAGAACGGCCACCAGGAGAAGGACTGCGTTACATCCCTGGAGGCTGAGCAGGACTTGAGGACCAGGACCGCCAGAGGGTAGGAGTAAGCGACCAGTCTGTCCCAAGGGATCGAAGCGCATTGACTGCCCAGGCCAGGGGTCGGGAAACGGGGAGATGAAGAGGGGAAGCCGGAGGCTCCACTTCGTGGCGAAGAGAACAAGGGGGGGGGGGGGGGGGGGTCTCCCAACGAGCGCAGAACCAGCGAAGGATGTCCCAGCGTAGGGCGCAATCCGTGTGAAGAAGCTGCCTCCATCGCAAGAGGTAGGCTGCCAGGACGAACAGGTGACCTGGAGTGTGACGGGCTGGGAGGGAGAAGTCGCTGTCCTCGCACCAGCGAAGGGGGCGATAGAGGAGGAAGCAGAGGTCGGGAGAGCAGGTTCCTCCTGCGTCTGAAGGCAAGCCACGAATGAGGGGTTGTCGGAAGGACGAGGAGGTCCTGAGTCCGAAGATCGTATCGCCAAGCGCCGAGGGCCTGCCGACTGCAACCAGTCCCAGCGGGTTGACGTGCCGCGAAGTCAGGTTCGCGGGCCAGCAGCCGGCCGACGAGCGAAAATCGGAAGAAGGAGAGCGCCCCAACCATCGAGACCGGCAACGACGCAGCGAGAGACGGGCAGTGGCGGGGTCAGGGGGAATCCGGGAGCCGAGCCAAGAATGTCCGTCCAGCGAAGCCGATGGGCCGCAGCACAGGAGAGATCGGCACCAAGGTAGAGAGATCGCCGGAGGACGGCCTCCAGAGGCGGAGTACAGAAGACCGAGGGAAGGAGATCAGCCGCCGCACTCATGAGGAGGAGGAGCTGGAGCCGCAGTCTGGTGGGGACCGCCGCGTCCGCAGCTACCCGCGGGCTAGAAGGCACGAACTGGATCCGAGGCTCGGGAAGACGCACCAAGTGCGGTCGGTCACCCAGTGTTTCCCAAAACGCACATGTGTGCGTCAGAGACGCACAAAAACTGAAAAAGGACGCATAAAAAAAAAAATGATGCGTCACAAGGGACGCAACGTTTTTTTTTTTTTTTACTGCCGTTATGTATCCTGGCACCTCTGAGCTATCGTGCGCCCGACGAGCCGAGTAAGCGCGGTGATCTCCCCTACCCACTGACCGCACTGACCGGCATGCATTGCGCAGCCTTTTTGTTTACTTCCGAAAAGCTGAAACATGTCGCTCGACACATGGCTACGGAAAACGATAACCCGCAGAAATGCGGAAGACGATGCAATCGTTGAACTTGAAAGCCAAACTCTGACATCATCGGCCCCGAAGGCGGATGGGAAGAAAGACAAACAAACCCGACCGAGAGACAAAGAGGACTCAACCGGCACTGGTGAATCAGCTGCGAAGAAACGTCGCATTAACGACTCGTGGCTGTATGACTTCCCGTGGTTAAACTTTGAAGATGGAAAAATGTTCTGCAAGGTTTGCACCGAGGCGGCAGAGGGCCGCAAGCAGTCCAAGTCGGGAAACAAATTTGTTGAAGGCGCTTCGAATTTTCAAAGGTGAGTTTTTCAATTTTCGAAGAAGAAGAAGAGTGCAGTCCAAGTGTCACTGGTTGTGATTTTGTACTGTCTTGATGTTTAGTCCTTTTAGTTTTAGTTACACATTGACAAACAAGTTCATTTGAGTGGAAGCTTTTTAGTATCTACCCCCCCCCCCCACCCCCCTCCCGTCTCTCTCTCTCAACTCTCTCTCTCCCTCCCTCCCTCTGTCTCTCTGTCTAATGTAAAGTGTTGGGGTTTTATTCTTCAGAACTGCTCTCACTCGCCACTTGGGTAGTGATTGCCACAAAGCATCAATTTATTCATGTACCGTGATCCAGCAGCGGAAGGCAATGGCATGCTATCAAGAGAAGCAACTTCAACAAGAAATGTCTACGATGTGGCCACTACAGAAAGTGTGCATGATGTTGAATCATCATTTTCAGTTCTCCCTAGACTAGGCAATGATGATCTTGTCTGTAATACGCAGTTGAACAGATTTTTTTGTCTCTTTTTTTTCTTCTGGTCATCGACTTAGTCCCCTCTAACACTAACTGCTTTTACAGAGACAATTTCTCAGTACATGCAGGTGATGTGTGTAAATTGTCGTATGACCATTTCATGTTTGTTCTATGGTCATTTTATGTGATTTTAAGGTTCCTCTAGTCAATGATGGATTCCTTTGTAACATTTATCAGAACAGTATTCCTTTTGTTGTGTTGCTTGTTTTATGGCTATTCATAATTTTCAATAAAGTTGCATTGAAAACTAAGCTTTGTTTGGCTTTTGAGGCGTATTTGTGTGTCCGTGATGTTGGTAATCAAAATCAAGGTAAATGTAGGAATTGTACGGGTACTCTCAAATTTTGTAAGGGGACTCTTGAAATTTTGCACCAGAGAGTCCCAAGGACTCTCTGAAAAAAAAGCTGTGGGAAACACTGGTCACCAAATCCATCCCCAGGTGAACAAGAGGCAAGAGGGCGAGAGGTCGGACTGTTGGCGCTGACCAGGGCGACCAGGCGAGCAAACCGGAGGAGGAGAGCATCCCTGCCCTACGAAGAGGGACCACTGACTGATACCGCAGAAGCAGGTCGACCAAGGAGGAGAACGGCTGGCGGAAGATCGAAGGTCTCGGGCAACCAAGGCATCCACGATCCACGCAAGGACCCAGGGCTGAGGGGGAGATCACACCGGAGAGGCCGAGCTGGAAACGGTCCCGTCGACGGCAAGCGAAGACAACGGCGGGGGCGGGAGGCATGGGGACGCATAGAAGCAACAGGTAGGTCCAGGCTGGCGGCGACGACCAAGGGCTGAAGGCGACGCGAAGGGTCCGAGGTGGGGGAGCCGTGCCGAGCGACGAGCAGCATCGCAACTTCCCAAGGAAGAGCGGAGACCTGGGCGCGAAGGGCGAGGGCCTTGGTCCGAAGGGGCGGGAACTCAATCCACAAGGGTGGCGCTGGGCCCACAGGCCTAGAAGGGTTCCTACAGAGACTGCCAGGCAGGGCCGAAAGACGCGGGTACCCACAGGAGCACGGTAGAGCTGCGACGTCGCATCAGGGGAGATGGTCAGGAAGGAGCCAGGCCACCACGAACGAAGGAAGGCAAGGGGCGGAGGGTTCGAAGCCACGCGAAAGATCCGCTAGAGCTGGGAAGGGTTGCCGCAAGCACGAGCGCCAGCGGAACCACCGGAGGCAGCGAGCATGAAGGGGAGCGAGTGGCCAGCGAACTGGGGAGCCGAAGGCTAGGACGCCAGCAGGCCAGCGGCGAACGCAGGACGCCGAGTCATCCACCGGAGAGGGTCGGGGAGACGCTGGAGGCGAAGGGTGCAGGGAGCGGGGAAGAGGATGTCCCGAGGAGAACGACAGCGCCGAGCACAAGGCGAAGGTCGACAGGGACACCGGAGGGAGTCGAGCGGGTGGGCGACGAACGTCGGGCGCCGCAACTATCCAGGCGACGAGGGCGAAGACGTTGATCCCCACTGCACTGGGTGTACCCCAAGGGGCACCCATCCAAGTGCTAACAGAGCGCGACGTAGCTTCACTTCGGTGAACAGACGAGAACCGGTGAAAACGTGGAAAGGCCGTAGGCGCCAGGGGAAACGGCCCTAAGTCCCGAGGTACGTGAAGGACGAACCAGACGCAGAGCGCGAGGCTCAAGGAGGAGGCACGTAGCTGGCTGGGGGACTCGACGGAAGAGTCAGCAGGTTGAAAGGAGGGCCATAAGGCCGACTAGGGTACCAACAGGCGATAAGGGTCGCGGTGCCCGGGGCTCAAGGAGGGGCACAAGCGGCTTGGCGACTCGCCGTAGGAGTCAGCGGGCCCAGAGACTGAGGCCGAAGTGCCGAAGTGAGAACGAAGGCGACAAGGTCGCGGTGCCCGGCTCAAGGAGGGGGGCACATAGTCGGCTAGACGACTCGCCGTAGGAGTCAGCGGACTTAAGGCTGGGGCCGAAGGCCGACGCGTGAACTAATTGGCGACAAGGTCGCGGTGGCCAGGGCTCAAGGCGGGGGCACATAGCGGCTCGGCGACTCGCCGGAGGAGTCCGCAGGCTTAGGAGGGGCCGCGAGGCCAACGCGTCTACAATAGGCGACAAGGTCGCAGTGCCCGGGGCTCAAGGAGGGGGGCACGTAGCCGGCTTGGCGACTCGCCGGAGGAGTCAGCGGGCTTGCCGACGCATAAGCTAATTAGCGACAAAGGTCGCGGTGCCCGGGGCTCAAGGAGGGGGGCACGTAGCTGGCTTGGCGACTCGCCGGAGGAGTCAGCGGGCTCAGGAGGGCCGCGAGGCCAAGCGTCAACTTCTTCTTTTTTTTTCTTTTTTTTTGTATGTAACAGGCGACAAGGTCGCGGTGCCCGGGGCTCAAGGAGGGGGGCACGTAGCCGGCTAGGCGACTCGCCGGAGGAGTCAGCGGGCTTAGAAGAAGGGCCGAAGGCCGACGCTTAAACTAATTAGCGACAAGGGTCGCGGTGCCCGGGGCTCAAGGAGGGGGGCACGTAGCCGGCTTGGCGACTCGCCGGAGGAGTCAGCGGGCTTGAGGTTTGGCCGAAGGCCGACGCGTGAACTAAAGGTGACAAGGTCGCGGTGCCCGGGGCTCCTTTTTTTAAGGAGGGGGGCACGTAGCCGGCTTGGCGACTCGCCGGAGGAGTCAGCGGGCTTAACGCGTCTACGAATAAGCTACAAACTTACCAGGGACGTGAGGTGTGGGGTATCCCAAGTCCGAGGGGAGCTTGAACAATCCCACCGTGCCGCGGGAGGTCCCCAGGAAGGCGGAAAGTCGCGGGTCGCTCGGCGGTGGAACCAGAGTAGAGACCGAGAACTTCCAGTCAAGAGGGGCAGCCAGCGCAGCCGATGACAGAGGAGCTGGCGGCACCCGGTCGACAGACTGTGTGGCGGACACCAGGCCATGAAGTCGCCGTCCTGGGCAGATGCGCACTTGGTACTGCAACATATACCCATACATGAAAGGTGACGGGCGGCGGGCAACTAACGCCGCCAGTTAAAGCTCCGAAGTAAGTAACGAGCGAAACTCACCGTGAAACGCGGAGAGAAAACAAACAGAAGTCCGAGCCAAGCACGACGTCCGGCCCCGCAGGGCGAGACGTAGGAAGCGGCCGAGACTTTACCTTTTCATGGTGGAACGGCAGAGTGACGAAGCACAAGCACCGGACACTAGGTCACTGGAAGTCGCCGTACTGGGGAGAGGCGCACTTGGTAACTGCAACCCAAACCCAAACATGAAAGGTGACCGGCGGCGGGTAACAACGCCGCCATTTAAAGCTTCGAAATTTAAGAAACACGCGAAACTGACAGTGAAATGCAATGAGAAAACAACAGTAGCTCGAGCGAAGCCCGACGTCCGGCCCAGCCAGGCGAGACGTAGGAAGCGGCAGAGACTTTACCTTTCCATGGCGGAACGGCCGAGTGACGAAGCACAAAGTACCGGACAGTAGGTCACTGGAAGTCGCCGTACTGGGGAGAGGCACACTTGGTAACTGCAACCCATACCCAAACATGAAAGGCGACCGGCGGCGGGTAACGAACCCCGCCATTTAAAGCTTCGAAATCAAGAAACACTCGAAACTCACCATGAAATGCGGAGAGAAAACAACCGTAGCTCGAGCGAAGCCCGACGTCCGGCCCAGCCAGGCGAGACATAGGAAACGGCTGAGACTTTACCTGTCCATGGCGGAATGGCAGGGTGACGAAGCACAACCACTGCGCGACGGAAGCCTAGAAGGTTCCAGGGCCATCCAAGTGCACGAGGCACAGATGAGGGCTAATAGAGAAGACGGAGGCCACGCCAGAAGCAGTAGACGAGAGGCTAGGCGAAGGCAGGCTGGTAAGGGACGGTCGAACCGTACACAGTCTTTCCAAGGGTCAGAGACTCAGGTAAAAGCGTCCGAACGCTAACAGCGAAGTAGACAACTGGCTAAAGGAGACACCACCGGGCACGTGACCGGAGGGGCAGGGGAGGCTACTCTCGTCCCTGTTAGGGATCCCCGAGAGCCTCCTGGGGGGACCCTTTGGGTCTTAGGCTAAAATTGGTAAGCAAGTAGACTATTTCCTGACAGTCATGTCATCGGTAATGTGTTTTGAGGAAACAAAACCCTAGTCACATACTCCTGGAACGAACAGTAGTGGCCGCTTGTGCAGCTCCCGGTTATTCCCCGAGCGAATGCTATATGGTTAACACACGTGTTTTTTTCTGGAACTAACTAAAACTTTCTGAATAAAGTACTACACTTAATCTATCCATGGAAATGATTGGTTTGCAGAAATAATCACAGTGAAAGGCTTGTTTTTACATGTTTTCACAGTAGGGGTACTCGCGTCACGTTTTCAAGCTGCCAAAAATTAAGTTTTTGACTAATTATTCCTCAACAAAGTACAATTTGAGAAGAGTAATCAAGACATACTTGTTATATGTATTTCTTTATTCAATATACAACACATTGGTGTAAAATGGAATGTGTCAGTGCAATGTAATGTTAATGCTTGAGTGACAAATGTGGTCACTGTTTGGTGCTTTTGATAATGGCTCATAAAATACAGGTCTGTGATTCTGTACCTTGCAACCTGCAGTCACAAGGTCCAAAATCACAGACCAGCACACGGTCACACATCCCTGTACAAAATATAGGCCACAAGGTCTAATATCACAGACCACCACATAGACAGAGTCCCATATACCTGTAACATCCTGTACAATCTTTTGCACTTGTGGAAGGGACACAACTCTTGGTTGTGAAGCAACAGGGTTGACAGGCAGCGACATTGTTGATCACATCCAAAACCTGGTATGAACAGAGAACTTATGTGTATAACTGTTCACAATTCATTTGTACACCAATAAGGCTAATAAAACTGTTTAACCCCTTGCGTGTCAGTAGCAGTTTTCGTCACAATGATTCCTGTAAGAATCATTGCGACTTAAACCGCTACCAATACACACCCAAATGGTTGTAACACTGATCACTGGAAAGAACTGTACATTCAAACCAACTCTTAACAGTCACCTGTAAGTAGTGGTCACCCATCTATTACATTGTTTTTGTGTTGCCACCCAAACAAAAGCTACACATTGTTACTAAATGAAGACCTTTTGTGTAGTATTAAAACGGTCACCTGTGTGCAATGGCCACTTTTGTCCTGACAGTTTGGTGACAGTTACAGTCGTGTTTGACAGTCAATAATAAAATGGCATTAAATTATATTAAACATTGCTTGTTGCATCAAAGAATGTAGAAATATGACTTATTCAGACAGACTCAGATACTTTGGATTACACTCCTTACGTGGACGTAGAATACGTGGAGACTTGGTCCAAGTTTTTAAAATTTATAATGGCATCGACGACCTAAAGTGGAATGACTTTTTTGCAACACCATTCTGTGACAGAACCCGAAATTCTGAAGGGAAAATCTTTGTACAGCACTGTAACACTAACCTGCGGAAGTTTTGTTTTACTAACAGATTTGCCATTGTTTGGAATGACCTACCAGTTTCATTAAAAAAAAGCATCTAATATAAATTCTTTTAAAAACCAGCTGGACGAATTACCAAAATTTAAAGAGATTTTTTATTCCTATGATGAATGATTTTATAGGAAAATTGCATGCATAGCAGACCCATAAAGGAACTAAAGAAAGAAAAGACATTTATAAAGGCCTCACGGCCTATTTTGTCCTCACAATACTACTACTACTACTGCATTAAGTTTCCCACGCTTGATCTATTAATTTTCACACACACACACACACACACACACACACACACACACACACACACACACACACAGTGACACACACACACTATTTCTGAAAGGGGCAACAATAGCTAAAGACCTTCACATAAACTGCGAGACCAAAATAAATTCCAACCAGAACGGCAGAAGGTTACAGAGAAGAGGTGGGGCGTACAGAACGTAACAACGCTTCCCTATTTTCAAGCGATATATTTTACTAGTTCAGATAAATAAAACCCTGTAGACAAACTTTACCTGCTAACAATAAGCAGTTAGGAACGCACTGAAAAATGCAGCTGTCAATACATGTTTTGGAACAGTCAGCTGATGGATGTAAACAAACTTGTGATTCTTCGTCTGGTACTATTATTGCTTTCTTTCCGCAAAGAATTTTGCTAGGGGAGGGAACAAGGCGTCCCAATGGCTCATATGGATTCACAGACCAAATGGTGAATGCCAAGTTCATACTTTGCAAAGAAACCCCTAAGAAAGAAACACGGTTAGAGAGGACAATTACAACACAAACTAGAGACACGCTTAGAAAGAGAATTATAACGCAATTTTCTAAGCGTGTTCTTTCTTTGCTGGAATTTTCTCTCATTGGGATTAGTCTAAGATGGAAAGAGCAAGAAGGATCAGCGCGGATAGAGGCGGATACTTGATAATCTTGCCCTAATGTCAACTCGCCCATTTAACTCGTCCAAACCAACAGCCAACTCATCCATGCAAGGAGAACACGGAAAAAAATCATTGTATAGTCCGCAAAGTTCACCAAGTGTTTTTTTTTCCCCCCTCCAATTATAAGTCGTTTGACATCGAAGCGCACAACGTTTTTCGTATATATGTCCACAAAGAACCAATTTTCTATACCAAATCTCAAAACAAATATCACTGAGTGACAGTTGACCTAACACGATTTACTTTTAAGAAACTTGAGCAATGTGTCAGTTTTGCTGTACAGTCGTAAATATTTGGGATGTTTTCATGAAATTACTGATTTTACATCCCTAAATGTGCCCCAGATATATTAAGCCTAGCATAAGAAAGATCTATTTTCACGGGAATTAGCCAAGTTTTCAAGTCAAACCTGAAACAACGCAGGCATACATGAAGTCTGCATGCTTGACCTCGATATTGAAATCTGCCGGGGCTCTATTTAGAGTATCGAAAATGGCTTGTTCTTGTCTTTTCACCAACTTTTTACAACTGTACGGCAAAATCGACAACTCATAGGAGTTCAGTAAAAATATGCCATATTAGGCCACTTGACACTAAATAATATTTGTTTTTAAAGTGGTACAGAAAAGTATTTCTTTGTGGAAATATTTGGAAAAAATATTGTGCGCTCCAATGTCAAACGGCCTATAACATTTGAACAAGACATTTCAGGACAATGATAAAGAACAAAAAGTGATCAACAAACTTGGTCCTAATTTATTTTGAATCTATGCACGGGTCAAACGTCCTGCAAGACCAATTTAAGCTATTGAACACTCAACATGGGGAGTGCAAAGTTTACAGGAATAAACAGTGTTGCTCAGTGGGGCTTGATCTTTTTGAAGTTCAAATAGGCCATGTTCAAAGTTCCCCATTGGTGTCAGGACTAAAGAAAAAATGGTCCAAGGTTGCTGATCATCTTTTCTTCTTAGAATTGTCTTGAAATCATCTGCATTCAAGTTATTTGCAAAAAACATGAGGCAATCATTTCTCAGACCATTCTTGAACTCAGATGATTTCACTATATCATTCTATGCGACTGTCATATCCGTAGCATAAATGTTTTGTTGTGTACCTTGGATGTTTATATCAGCAATACAGATAGCCGTAGACAACAAACATGCATATGATTATTGTTCGGTTAACCCGTTCAGCCCTGACACACTACAGCAGGAGATGGGTCGATCATGATAATTCAAGGGTAGTGCCAGATTAGTTTGGCGATCCATCTCCTGCAACAGGTGCATAGTTGTTAGATGATGCCTTCAAAATTTGGGAAATACGTGCGTCGGGCTGAATGAGTTAAATCTTACTTCCCATTGGGGTTTTGGGCATTGCACAGTTTTCTCCCTTACAACAGAGCTTTGTCTTTCACTTTGTGTTTTGCTAAGGACAGGCATTTTCTTACAAATCTCTCTTTTCACAATATTACACGGTTCAGACTAATAAGATCAGCAGAAAATACCACGTAGAAAAAGCTAGAAAGTGTGCATGTTTGATTTATGGATTTTCTTACAATTTGTAAAATTATTCAGTCTCAGAGAAGACAAGATAGTAACTTAATTTATTGTCCCCCTTGATCACTAGGAAATAAAATAATTACTGGTAGTAATTCAATGCATTCACAGCCAAGCGATACCTCAGGGCATGTAAGGAACATGGCAAAGCAGGGGCGGATCCAGAGGTTGCCTCGACTAGAGGAGGGGGGCCCAAGAGCCCCCCGCCCCAGTTTTCAAAACTGTGTCAAACAAAAGAAAACTCCAGACCAAAACAGCCCCCCCCCCCCACCCCCTGTTTCTGTTTTCAAAACTGTGTCATACAAAAGAAAACTCCAGACCAAAACAGTGACTATCAGGCGAGCATAAAATCAAAAGAAAGAAAGAAACACGCTTGAAAAGAACTCTTGCAAATAAGTTGTGTAGAAATTATTCTTTTTTGCTACTTTTCTTTTTGGATTTTTCTTTAAAATTGTACTATAGTGTTGTAACTGTTCCCTCTACGTGTGTTTCTTTTCTTTTCTTTTGGTTGGGGTTTTCTCAGACATACTCAGAGTCTTCAGAGGTTACGATTTCTATTCAGTTGTTAACTTTTCTTCTTTTAATCCCGGGACACAGCACGGCTCTTGCCAATTTTTTTAAAAGGAAGGGCTGATCATATCCACATCCACATGTCCTCCTCCCCGCCTCCACCCCACCTCCCTAACAAAACAAGATTAATCGGGCACTTCTGATTCATGTTAATTTTCTTACTGAAAAGAATGTTCTACCTGGAGTTTCTGCAGGAGCAATCACCTTGTGTTTGACAACAACACTACACTACCAATTACTCCTCCGTATGAGGAACAACACAGCCATTTGTGAAAATTGTGATACTGCTCCATACACCCACAAACCTCCTCTATACGAGGAACACAGGATCAGATCACAAATAAAGTCATGATCACGCATGATGTATACCTCTTACACTGGCTGACGATTACTTAAGAGTTAGTGATCAAAATCAAGACATTTCACACCTCCGCTCTGGTGACACGCATCAATGACTACATTCTATTCTGATGGACACTGGTGCATGTCCACGGACACTACCTCAAAAGACAAAGCTACGCAATCTGAGTGAGACTGGAGACCCACTGTGCTCGGAGAGTAATGTGGGATTACGGGATATTAGCAAGCACCTGTGACACCCGGGCCAGCTGGCTGCTCACCCTGGGGGAGACACTCACTTACTTTACTTACTTACGCCTGTCACCCCTCCCCGGGTATAGGCCGTCGACGAGAGACCTCCAGCGACTCCTGTCCTGTGCTTCTCCTTCGATTTTACTACAGGTGGTTCCCAGTCTCTTGGTGTCTGCTTGGAGGTCTCGACGCCAGGTGTTTCTCGGCCTGCCTTTTTTCCTCTTTCCCTGGGGGTTCCATGACAATGCCTGCCTAGTGATACTGGCTTTCTCAGACTGTGACCAATCCATCCCCATCTTCTTCGCCCAATTTCATTCTCTGCTGTTATGTGCTCTGTTCTCTCCCAGAGTCTGACGTTGCTGATCTTCTCTGGCCAGTGGATTTTCAAAATTCTTCTAAGGCAACTGTTTATGAAGATCTGTACTCTGTTGACTGTGGTTTTTGTCAATCTCCAAGTCTCTGCTCCATATAAGAGAACTGCTTTTACGTTGGAGTTGAAAATCCGGACTTTGGTGTGTTGTGACAGCTCTCTGAAACTCCACACTTTTTTTCAACTGGAGAAAGGCTGCTCTGGCTTTACTGATTCGTTCTCTGACATCTGCATCAGTGCCGCCTTTTTTTTTGTCTATGATGCTCCCGAGATAGGTGAAGGACTCCACCTCCTCCAACGGGGTGCCAGCAAGCAAGACTGGTTCTTCCCTGGTTGCGTTCAACCTCATTATCTTTGTTTTCTGTTTGTGGATGGTGAGGCCCACTTGGGACGAGATGTCAGCAAGCCTCGTAGTCTTGTCCTGTATTTGTTGATGAGTGTGGGACATTAAAGCCAAGTCGTCTGCAAAATCGAGGTCGTCAAGCTGTGTCCACAGTGTCCACTGTATTCCACTTCGTCTGTGCTCTGTGGTCCTCTTCATGACCCAGTCTATGGCCAGTAGGAAGAGGAACGGAGACAGCAAACGCCCCTGCCTGACACCGGTTCTGACCTGGTGCTCCCTGGTGAACTGCCCTTCGTGGATCACGCGACATGTCATGCCATCATAGCTGCTCTTGATCAGGCGGACGAGCTTTGTGGGGACACCGTAGTGTCGTAGGAGTTTCCACAGTCTCTCGGTCCACGCTGTCAAATGCTTTCTCGTAATCCACAAAGTTGACGTACAGCGGGGAGCTCCACTCCAGAGACTGTTCCACGATGATGCGGAGAGTGGCGATCTGGTCTGTACATGATCGTTTTTTTCCGGAATCCTGCTTGCTGGTCTCTCAGCTGGGGGTCAACGGAGCTCTTCATTCTCTCCAGGATGATCATGTTGAAGATCTTTCCTGTTACTGACAGCAAGGTGATTCCTCTGTAGTTGGAACACTTGCTAAGGTCACCTTTCTTGGGAAGCTGATTAGGTACCCCTCCTTCCAGTCAGCCGGCATCACCTCCTCTTCCCAGATCTTTCCAAACAGTGGGTACAGCATCTCTACTGTTGTCTCTAGGTCTGCTTTCAGAGACTACGCTGGGATGCCATCTGGCCCTGCTGCTTTGCCGTTCTTCAAAAATACCACTGCTCTTCTGATCTCTTCCCGGCTGGGTCTGTCACAGCTGATGGGTAGGTCGGTCTCTGCTGGCTGGATGTCTGGGGGGTCGGGTGGGCTAGATCTGTTCAGTAACTCTTCAAAATACTCGGCCCATCTGTCGAGTTGGTCTGCTCTGTCTGCAATAGGCTTGCCTTCTTTGTCTTTTACTGGTCTTTCTGTATGGCCATACTTGCCCGACAATCTTCTGGTAATGTCGTAGCGCTGTTTCATGTTGCTGCTGCCTGCTACCTTTTCTGCCTCTGCTGCCAGGCTGTCTGTGTAGGCCCTCTTGTCTGCCCTGATACAGTTCTTCACCTCGCGGTTGGCTTCCGAGTATTCCTCCTGTACCCTTGCTTTGGCTACTCTCGTGCGACTGTTGTTGACAACTGCTTTCTTCTGCTTCCTCACTTCTATCTTATTCAAGGTCTGTGCCGACAGCCAGTCCTTGTGATGGTGTTTCCTGAACCCTACAGTGTCTTTGCAGGTTGAGTTCAGCGCCTCTCTAACTGCCTTTCACTGCTGCTCTGTGGTGACCGCCCCCTCTTCATTTACTAGCTCATGTAGCGCTTGAAACCGGTTGGACAGCACCAGTTTGAACTCTTCTCTCACTCCAGTCTCTCTCAGAAGGCCTACATTATAGCGCAGTCTTCTTGTTGTCTCTGTGCAGCTTTTCTTTAACTTGAGCTTTATTCTTAAGGTAAGTGTCACGACACGCCTGACAGTCAGGGTACCGTGGACAATGCAAGCGCTAACACTCGAGAAACCCACCCACTCTAAATAAATCACACAACACCAGTGATAAACAACAATCGACTCTTTTATTACTTACACTTACTCTAACACCACCCCAACCCACTAATGCCTCACACCCTCACACATACACACACATGCACTCACATAACACATTAACACATGAAAATGATTAATTGACAGATGAAAATTGACCATGGCTATGCAAGGCGGGTACTTTGTTCCTGTACAGTGTGTCCTCTCTGTCCCCCACTAGACAGGGTGGCTCATAATGTAATATTACTACCAATACCCCGAAGAGCACTGTTGCCGCGCTTGCCCTCTCTGCACCGGTACAGGAACGGTGGAGCTTGACTCAGGATTCCAGAGTACTTGCTGCCGTCGCCCATCGAACGTCTGCGACCGACGCGCAGAACGTTAAATCAGCCTGCTGTAGCCCAATGTCAGAGCACTTGCCAACCCGGACTGGTTAGCGAGGGCATTCCAGCTCCTGACCAAGGCCACCGCGCAGACGATGGTACAGCTCCTGATGATGCGTCACCGTTGATGATCATGGAAGATGAAGAAATCGAAGAAGCCGAAGAACTCGACGAAATCTAAGAAGTCGAAGAAGTCGAAGAAATCTGAGAAGTGCACTGAAAAAGGCGCACTGTCAGTCAAAGTGCCAATACACAGTTAATTCTAGAATAGCACGCATTTCCTGCATTTATTCACAAACCATGTGAGTTGTGTCTCTCATCTCACCCTGTAGAGGTTATCTTCCTGCTGGTACACTAATACCCGCCTTGGCCATATTACATAACATAAAATCATGATAAAAATGATTTCTATGTACATTTAATATTCACCATGTTTACATTATTTTATTATACTATGTTTACTTTTAAATTTTGAAATTTAACTTTACTAATAAAAACTTTTATCTTCATTTATTACCACTGCCCCAAAACCAACATCATCAAAATATTCACATGTACATATAAATATATGAAATAATCACCAATAAACACCCCACATGACAATCTTATTAAATTACATCTAAGACCCAATATAAATATATATATTTCGAAAAATATCCACTTTAATTAATTTTGACAACACGGCGCCTCACTTCCTTTAAATTAGTTCTATTAATAGAACCCCGGCCCCAAAAAACCGCACTTGGTTCTTTAAATAAACCCACTCGGCGACAACCGAATATAAATAAATAAATCCGAAACTCACTGCATTACAACCTAACCTAAAAACATGGTCAAAAACTTGATTAAAGCATTACTAAAAGAAATAATAAATGAACACACTCTTCCAAACTTATGTACACATTTACACACCCGAGAGTACAGCAGCTCACTGAGTAAATATCATGAATAATTACCTTTCACTTGTGAGTCCTCCGGCAGGACGAGACAAACAAGACGAACGCGAACCGGAGGAGTCAGTCTTCTGTCGAGCAGCAGCCGTCGTCACTTAGTCTCTCGGACACCCAGAACCAGGAACACTGGCAGTGGTATTGCAGGGAAGGTAACACAACCCTCACACAGCTTGTCAAGGGCTCCAAACAAGGCCGCACCCTGACCCAGACCCCTCACTGAGCTAGCTAACTCGACTGACTGACACGTAATATCCTTCTGCTACTTCGCAGTTAGACTGTACTTCCGAACACTATTCGGTTAAAGGTACTTGCCGAAAGAGTGCAACCGCTGTAATCGCTCACCGTTAAGCTAGCTGCACGGGCTTTAGGCTTACGTTTACAATACATTTATCAACTTTTCTAACCTAAGGCTATTTACAGAGGTCGGCGACCTCGATTTATTACAACAAAACGACTTGAGAAAAATTTTAAAAAAACATGTCACATCCGTTACGTGACAGTAAGCAGATGGTGGTCTGAGGCAACATCTGCTCCCCTCCTCACACGAACATCTTGAAGGGATCTTCTAAATTTCGTGCTAATGCAGATATGGTCTATTTGGTTCTCTGTAGTATGGTCAGGTGAGACCCAAGTTGCTTTGTGTATTCTTCTGTGTGGAAAGATGCTGCCTCCAATGACAAGTCTGTTTAGAGCACAAAAGTCTACAAACCTCTCCCCGTTCTCATTCATCTCCCCTAGTCCCTGTCTCCCCATCACCTCTTCGTATCCGGTGTTGTCCTCCCCTATTTTGGCATTAAAATCGCCCATGACGATGGTGATGTCTCGCTCCGCACATTTGTCCACAGCACTCTGGAGTCGGTCATAGAACTCTTGTTTCTCTTCCTCGTCACTGTCATTAGTGGGCGCATAACACTGGATGACGTTCAGCTTGATCTTTTTCTTGGTTCTAAAGGCTGCTGTAATAATTCTTGGCCCAAGAGGTTCCCAGCCCATCAGCGCTCTCTGTGCCACTGTCCAGGGGACCATTCCTCTACAGAAAAACCCATTTTGGAGGCGAAACTCGAGAAAACGTTTCTTGGTCCCGGAGCACCCGTAACCTGCTAATGGGCCCTTATGGCCAACATGACGTCAATGGTGACGAAACGCAAAGTCGTCCGTGCGCTTTGAAATCAACACAGGCTGTCCAGGGGACCATTCCTCTACAGAAAAACCCATTTTGGAGGCGAAACTCGAGAAAAAGTTTCTTGGTCCCGGAGCACCCGTAACCTGCTTATGGGCCCTTATAGCCAACATGACGTCAATGGTGACGGAACGCAAAGTCGTCCGTTCACTTTGAAATCAACACAGGCTGTCCAGGGGATCATTCCTCTACAGAAAAACCCATTTTGGAGGCGAAACTCGAGAAAAAGTTTCTTGGTCTCGGAGCAGCCGTAACCTGCTTATGGCCGAAATGACGTCAATGGTGACGGAACGCAAAGTCGTCAGTTCGCATTGAAATCAACACAGGCTGTCCAGGGGACCATTCCTCTACAGAAAAACCCATTTTGGAGGCGAAACTCGAGAAAAAGTTTCTTGGTCTCGGAGCACCCGTAACCTGCTAATGGGCCCTTATGGCCGAAATGACGTCAATGGTGACGGAACGCAAAGTCGTCCGTTCGCATTGAAATCAACACAGGCTGTCCACGGGACCATTCCTCTACAGAAAAACCCATTTTGGAGGCGAAACTCGAGAAAAAGTTTCTTGGTCCCGGAGCACCTGTAACCTGCTAATGGGCCTTTATGGCCAACATGACGTCAATGGTGACGGAACGCAAAGTCGTCCGTTCGCTTTGAAATCAACACAGGCTGTCCAGGGGACCATTCCTCTACAGAAAAACCCATTTTGGAGGCGAAACTCGAGAAAACGTTTCTTAGTCCCGGAGCACCCGTAACCTGCTTATGGACCCTTATGGCCGAAATGACGTCAATGGTGACGGAACGCAAAGTCATCCGTTCGCATTGAAATCAACACAGGCTGTCCAGGGGACCATTCCTCTACAGAAAAACGCATTTTGGAGGCGAAACTCGAGAAAAAGTTTCTTGGTCTCGGAGCACCAGTAACCTGCTTATGGGCCCTTATGGCCGAAATGACGTCAATGGTGACAGAACGCAAAGTCGTCCGTTCGCTTTGAAATCAACACAGGCTGTCCAGGGGACCATTCCTCTACAGAAAAACCCATTTTGGAGGCGAAACTCGCGAAAACGTTTCTTGGTCTCGGAGCACCTGCTAATGGGCCCTTATGGCCAACATGACGTCAATGGTGACTAAACGCAAAGTCGTCCGTTTGCATTGAAATCAACACAGGCTGTCCAGGGGACCATTCCTCTACAGAAAAACCCATTTTGGAGGCGAAACTCGAGAAAAAGTTTCTTGGTCCCGCAGCACCCGTATCCTGCTAATGGGCCCTTATGGCCAACATGACGTCAATGGTGACGGAACGCAAAGTCGTCCGTTCGCTTTGAAATCAACACAGGCTGTCCAGGGGACCATTCCTCTACAGAAAACCCCATTTTGGAGGCAAAACTCGAGAAAACGTTTCTTGGTCCCGGCGCACCCGTAACCTGCTAATGGGCCCTTATGGCCAACATGACGTCAATGGTGACGGAACGCAAAGTCGTCCGTTCGCTTTGAAATCAACACAGGCTGTCCAGGGGACCATTCCTCTACAGAAAAAAAACCCATTTTGGAGGCGAAACTCGAGAAAAAGTTTCTTGGTCCCGGAGCACCCGTAACCTGCTAATGGGCCCTTATGGCCAACATGACGTCAATGGTGACAGAACGCAAAATCGTCCGTTCACTTTGAAATCAACACAGGCTGTCCAGGGGACCATTCCTCTACAGAAAAACCCATTTTGGAGGCGAAACTCGAGAAAAAGTTTCTTGGTCCCGGAGCACCCGTAACCTGCTTATGGGCCCTTATGGCCAACATGACGTCAATGGTGACGGAACCCAAAGTCGTCCGTTCGCTTTGAAATCAACACAGGCTGTCCAGGGGACCATTCCTCTACAGAAAAACCCATTTTGGAGGCGAAACTCGAGAAAACGTTTCTTGGTCTCTGTGATGAAGCTCTATGCTAGTGCATAGTGCTCACACAGTAGGATTAGTACGGTACGGTTTCTGTTAACGGTTTGTGTGTGCCGATAGTCCGTGTGGCACTAGACGCACGGGAAATCTGTAAGACATGGTTAGCACGGGAATTTTAGTGAGTTCTATTTAGTGAGTTCTAGGCGGAAGCTGTGTCTGTCAGAGGTCTAGATCGGTAGTGCGGGCTGTCTTGTCGTATGGAACGGTTGTGTTTGAGTTACCTAGCCCGCATTCCAAGACTCTGAAGCCTAGATTTCAGGTATGTTTCTATAAACGTAGTATTGATAGTTGTTTAGTTAAAGACAGTATGCGTGGTAAGATTAATGTGGTTGTATAGCGGTGTTCCGGTTTGGTTTAGTTATAGTATGTTTAGAATTCGGTGAAGTAACCGGTGTTTTTGTATACAGTTGTTTACCGAGTTAGATGACTAAAGGAATATGAAGTGTGTATGTCTAAGCCGCTATGAAGATAGTACGTGGTTGGGTAAGCATAGTCTTTTCCAGGGTATAGAATAATGTATAGCAAGAGTGTCAGTTAGGCTATAGTCTGTTTCAAGATAGTGACAGAGATATGGGGGTGATACGAAAATAGTTATGAAGCACGTGTGTGTGTGTGAATGAACGTGTGAGTTATTTGTATCAGCCAGGTTACGTGACGTTTCTCATTGATCCAATATGTTGTGTGTTTAGCAAGTGTTACGTTGGGACTTTTGTTGTCTATTCAGAGTTCTTGTAAAGAGTGGAAAGACGGACGCCGAGACATCGAGTCACAGGTGGGACCTACGTGAGGTCATCCCTCCAGCTCTTCTGAGAGTGAGTCTGACTGGGACCAAGACACCCAAGTCAAAACGAGAACTGAGTACCGTACGAGAACGAGGATGTCCGTGCCAAAGAGACAGGACGGCAATAAGCGTACGACGAAGGACTTTCACGCCTAGACGTGAGAAGGACCAACGTAACCAGGCAACATCATCAAACAGGTTGGAGGCAATGTGAGACTAAGACCTAGCCTGGCAAAGATATTGTGATACGTGTGTGTGTGATAATAGAACAGTGTACATAGTTGATAATCATTTAAGTCGTTCTTTTTCATTTATAGTGTATAAAGGTTACTTTAGAAAGGGAGCCCGTGTGTTGTGTTTTACCGCATGAATGCGCCCGTCTGAGTCAGTGGCGGTGTATGCGTCTGTTGCGTGAGAGTCTGTGCGTACGACTGTGGGCAAGTCTGCGTGCGTTACAGTCTCGTAGCACCCGTAACCTGCTAATGGGCCCTTATGGCCAACATGACGTCAATGGTGAGGGAACGCAAAGTCGTCCGTTCGCATTGAAATCAACACAGGCTGTCCAAGGGACCATTCCTCTACAAAAAAAAAAAAAACCATTTTGGAGGCGAAACTCGAGGAAAAGTTTCTTGGTCCTGGAGCACCCGTAACCTGCTAATGGGCCCTTATGGCCAACATCACGTCAATGGTGACGGAACGCAAAGTCGTCCGTTCGCTTTGAAATCAACACAGGCTGTCCAGGGGACCATTCCTCTACAGAAAAACCCATTTTGGAGGCGAAACTCGAGAAAACGTTTCTTGGTCCCGGAGCACCCGTAACCTGCTTATGGGCCCTTATGGCCAACATGACGTCACTGGTGACGGAACGCAAAGTCGTCCGTTCACTTTGAAATCAACACAGGCTGTCCAGGGGACCATTCTTCTACAGAAAAACCCATTTTGGAGGCGAAACTCGAGAAAATGTTTCTTGGTCACGGAGCACCCGTAACCTGCTTATGGGCCCTTACGGCCAACATGACGTCAATGGTGACAAAACGCAAAGCCGTCCGTTCGCTTTGAAATCAACAGACTGTCCAGGGCACCATTCCTCTACAGAAAAACCCATTTTGGAGGCGAAACTCGAGAAAACGTTTCTTGGTCTCGGAGCACCCGTAACCTGCTAATGGGCCCTTATGGCCAACATGACGTCAATGGTGACTAAACGCAAAGTCGTCCGTTCGCATTGAAATCAACACAGGCTGTCCAGGGGACCATTCCTCTACAAAAAAAAAAAACAACCCATTTTGGAGGCGAAACTCGAGAAAAAGTTTCTTGGTCCCGGAGCACCCGTAACCTGCTAATGGGCCCTTATGGCCAACATGACATCAATGGTGACGGAACACAAAGTCGTCCGTTCGCTTTGAAATCAACACAGGCTGTCCAGGGGACCATTCCTCTACAGAAAACCCCATTTTGGAGGCGAAACTCGAGAAAACGTTTCTTGGTCTCGGAGCATCTGTAACCTGCTTATGGGCCCTTATCGCCGAAATGACGTCAATGGTGACGGAACGCAAAGTCGTCCGTTCGCATTGAAATCAACACAGGCTGTCCAGGGGACCATTCCTCTACAGAAAACCCCATTTTGGAGGCGAAACTCGAGAAAACGTTTCTTGGTCTCGGAGCACCCGTAACCTGCTTATGGGCCCTTATGGCCGAAATGACGTCAATGGTGACGGAACGCAAAGTCGTCCGTTCGCATTGAAATCAACACAGGCTGTCCAGGGGACCATTCCTCTACAAAAAAACCCATTTTGGAGGCGAAACTCGAGAAAAAGTGTCTTGGTCTCGGAGCACCCGTAACCTGCTTATGGGCCCTTATGGCCGAAATGACGTCAATGGTGACGGAACGCAAAGTCGTCCGTTCGCTTTGAAATCAACACAGGCTGCTCAGGGGACCATTCCTCTACAGAAAAACCCATTTTGGAGGCGAAACTCGAGAAAACGTTTCTTGGTCTCGGAGCACCCGTAACCTGCTTATGGGCCCTTATGGCCGAAATGACGTCAATGGTGACGGAACGCAAAGTCGTCCGTTCGCTTTGAAATCAACACAGGCTGTCCAGGGGACCATTCCTCTACAGAAAACCCCATTTTGGAGGCGAAACTCCTGGAAAAGTTTCTTGGTCCCGGAGCACCCGTAACCTGCTAATGGGCCCTTATGGCCAACATGACGTCAATGGTGACGGAACGTAAAGTCGTCCGTTCGCTTTGAAATCAACACAGGCTGTCCAGGGGACCATTCCTCTACAGAAAAACCCATTTTGGAGGCGAAATTCGAGAAAAAGTTTCTTGGTCCCGGAGCATCCGTAACCTGCTTATGGGCCCTTATGGCCAACATGACGTCAATGGTGACGGAACGCAAAGTCGTCCGTTCGCATGAATGCTACTCCTTCTGTATGGGGGGCATTCTCCTCTTCATGATCTGAATACAGAATCATCTCCCCACTTAACAGCCTTTTCTGGCCAGACTGCGTCCATCTGGCTTCACTGATACCTAGCAGGGAAAGGTTGTACTTTTGCCTTTCCGCTGCTATTTGGGCGGCCCTGCGGCTCTGGTACATGGTCTTGAATTTCCATGTGCCCATGGTTGTGTCCCTGGATAGAGAGAGACAGCTCGGTCCTGTGGCTTCCGAAGATTTCCGGCTTTCACCACAGGACGTCATAAATCTTCTGGTAGAAGAACCTTCCTCCTCCAGGAAAGGAATTGCTGTTTGTCTTTTCGTCTGCGTTTTTGTAGCGATTTCCTTATTTGCAGGGTGGGGAAGCTACCCCCCACGCCCAACTCCCTTACTAGGAGGACCAGGGGTTTTCTGTCGGGGTCACCTTCCCTTAGACCATGTTGGTTCACGGCACCTTATTTCATTCGGTGCACCCCTCTCGCGAGGGACCCCCTATCCACCACCCAGGGGACGCGCCTCAACGCCATTTGGTCCCAGCGCGAAGGGAGACACTCACAGCGCAGTTGATTTCTCGCTTTCTGGTCACATTTGGCGTGTCCACAGTCGTAGACTTAAACCTAGATGACTGCCACGTATGAGGATGCAATATAAATGATACCTCAGAAAGAGGTAATGCTTTTCATGAGCCCCTGTGACTGAAGGGGCACATGAAACTCTATGCCTGGTTGAGGGTCTCAGTTGGGCCCAAGTTCAGCAATGACTGGACACTTTCCCACCGCTGGGGTTGATCAGCTGTCAGCGGCTTATTGGCAGAAGGCTGTCCCAGTCTGAGGATGCAATGATGATTGCATCGCACAGCAAGAGGCACTGATTTACATGAGCCCCTGTGAGTCCAGGGCACATGGCACTCTATGTCTGGGTGAAGTACTGTGACAGGTGCAAGTCAGCAGTGCCAAGTGAGGATATTTCACTATAGGCCCATGAATACACTAGGCTCACACACCGATCCCGTGAGATAATTGTGAAATACACCGTACAAGAAAAAGAACCATCGAATAGTACAGCACAACCAAATTCCACAAATAACAATCCCACAATTTTTTTGGGAGGTCAGGGCTGACGGGGAGGGGGGAGGGAGGACCCTCTAGTCACCCCCTCCCGGATCCGCCACTGCAAAGGCACAGACCTGGGTCAATGATGCTGCCATGTCAAGCACCAAGTTAACCCTTTTAGCCGCAAGGTCTCATTTCTCAAATTTTGGAGGTGTTGCCTAACGACTATGTAATAATAATAAGGAAGATTTATAAGGCGCCTATACATGGTAAGATGCTCTAGGCGCCGTACATATGAACAAGGAAAATATTACACAAAAGGGTGACAAAGCCACATGTACAATTACACAGAAAACAGAAAATGACTAATTACATGAACACTGATAATCAAGAAGCCACGTGTACAATTATTTACACAGAAGAACAGAAAATGACTAATTACATGAACACTGATAATCAAGGTGGGAAAAGATGGGTTTTAAGGTTGTGTTTAAAACTGGCACTAGAATCACTGTGTCTCAATGATTTAGGAAGATCATTCCAGGCTGATGGACCCTGGTAAGAAAAAGATCTCTGCCCAAATCCTTTAGTCCTTACTGTAGGAATACGAAGCATTTTATTGTCAGACGAACTGCGCAATTGCCTCGAAGGGATATAACAGTGAAGGAGCTCTGAGAGATAAGTGGGTCCAGTGCCAGAAAGAGAAACATGACAAATGGACAAGACTTTGTGCTTGACTCTCTCCTTCACTGGCAACCAGTGGAGAGCGTGCAGGATGGGGGACACATGGTCTGACTTTTTCGCTTTCATGACCAGACGTGCGGCTGAATTTTGGACTCTCTGGAGCCGATCAAATAGATACTGCGGGCATCCAGATAAGAGTGAGTTGGCATAGTCAATGCGAGACAGAACAAATGAACAAATCAGTATTTTTGTAGACTCTGAGGTAAGGAACTGTCTAACAGAGCTAATACGACGCATCTCCAAATAGGCTGCCCTGCAAATGTTTATGACCTGTTTATCCATGAACAAGTCATGCTCAATTGCAACACCCAGGTTCTTCACTGACTGAGAGAAGCTGTACCACTTGCAGGAGATGGCGTGACCATGATAATTCAAGGGTAGTGCCAGATTACCTTGGCGCCAAGCTAATCTGGCACTACCCTTGAATTATCATGGTCAAGGCATCTCCTGCTGTAGAAATCCGGGGCTAAAAGGGCTAAGGGTTAAGGACACCAGCCCAGTGGTAGTGCACACTACTGTGGATGGCCAGCACTGAAAAAGCAGGTACCACTGCCACGCGCCATCATGGCAAGAGCACACAGCGCCAACCATACCTACTACATATGGTCAGCACCTTCCTGCTCCAGCGTCCCATGCCAAGGAGAGTCAACACATAGCCAAGGACCACCACTAGAGAAGAAACTGCCTCTCTGCTTCATTACTGTGTTCATGAGAAATGGCATTTCTGATTGACGGGCTATCGAGGGCCACACTGGTTTCATCTTCACAAGCACTTGGAAATTCCCATATAAAGACAAAAATTGTCCACTTGGAATGGATTGTGCATTTTCTCGATACAAAATCATTTTCATAAGGCAGCCAGCCTGGGAAGCTAGCGCTATAAACAATTGGTAATAATCAGTATTTTTTTGACAGGCCCAGTTGCCACGGCCTCATACTCTAAATATTTCATGGATGTCCACTTAATGCTGTGAAATTTTTCACTTCAAAAATAAATTTTACAGACTTGGTCTGCCTTGGACACTTGCGGAGCTCACCCCAAGCGCTTAAAAAAAAATCTTTCTGCACTCTAAAATTTTTTTTTACAGACGAGCTCATTCTTGGCCACATACACACCATGCAGTTTCAGGACATCCTAGACTTTCTTGAACAGCCTCGGCCACTTGCCGCCCCAAAAATCAATTTTCTAGACATTGTCGCTCTAAAACATTTTTTTTCCGGATAGGTTCAGCGTGTCTCGAACGCTGCGGACAGCATCGAGCCACTGTTGCTCTAAAAGATCAATTTTTCGGACAGGCTCGGCCTGCATCAGTTGCGTATCTGAAAATGAATTTCTCGGACACACTCAGACACTTGTACTCGACCTGCCTTGGACGCTTGCAATTTGCACACCTTCAAATCAATTTCTTGCACAGGTTCGGCCACCTGCGCTCTGAAGAACATTTTTTCAGACAGCCTCGGCCACTCATGCTATTAGAAAATCAATTTTTCACACAGGCTCAGCATGCCTCATACACTTGCGTACATTAAAATCACCTTCTCGCCACTGGCGCTCTCAAAGTAATTTTTTTGGGAGAGGCTCGGACACCAGCACTCTGACAATTATTTTCGGACAGCCTCAGGCACTATTGCTCTAAAATATTAATTGTTTTGACAGGCTTGGCCTGCCTCGGAGACATGCACACCTTAAAACCAATTTCTTGCATAACCTCGGCCACTTGCGGTCTGAAAATCAAATTTCTGGACATGCGCGACCTGCCTCAGAAATTTGCATCCTGAAAACAATTTCTTGCACAACCTAGGCCACTTGCGATCTGACAAATCTATTTTTTTCACAGCCTCGGTCACCGTCGCTCTAAAACATCAATTTTTCGGGCAGGCTTGGCATGCCTCAGACACTTGAGGACCATAAAAATCAATTTTTCGCACAACCTTGACCACTGGTGCTCTGAAAAATCTATCTTCCCAACAGCCTTGGCCACTTGCGCAGCGAAAAATCAATTGTTCAAATTGCCTCTGCCATTGTTGCTCTAAAACATCAACTTTCAGACAGGCTTGCACTGCCTCAGACACTTGCGTACTTTAAAGTCAATTTCTTACACAGCTGGCATTCTGAAAAATCAAATTTTTCAAACAGCCTCGGACAATTGCACTGTCAAAAAACGAACTTTTTTACAACCTCGGTCACTGTACTGTACCTCTAAAATATAATTTTCAGACAACAGCGGCCTACCTCAGACAATTGCGTAACTTAAAAGCAATTTCTCGCACAGCCTCAGCCACTAGTGCTCTGAGAAATCAAATTTTCAAACAGCTTTGGACATTTGCGCTGAGGTGAAGCACTTTTGTTTGGAGAGCCTTGGCAACTGTCACTCTTATACATCAATTTTTAGGACATACTCGGCAAGCCTTGGACACTTGCGTACCTTAAAAACAATTTTTTCGCACTTGCGCTCATAAAAAAAAAATCATTTTTTAAACAGCCTCGGCCAATTGCGCTCTAAAAGATAAATGTTTCGGACACTCTGCCTATGTCGACACTTGCGTACCTTAAAATTAATTTCTCACTCAGCCTCGGCCACTTACGCTCTGAAAAATAAATTTTTGGGACAGCCTCAGACATTGTTGTTCTAAAACATCAATATTTCGAAAACATCAATATATCTCGGCCTGTTTAAAATCAATTTCTCTCACTTGTGCTCTAAAAAATGTAGTTTTGAAACAGTCTCAGAGAATTTTCTGTGAATTTATTTTTCGGACAGCCTGGGCCACTACTGCGCTAAAACATCAACTTTTTCGGGCAGGCTCAGCCTGCCTCGAACACTTGCATACCTCACAATCCATTTCTGGCACAGCCTCAGCCACTTGTGCTCTGAAAAATATTTTTTTTTGAACAGCCTCATACACTAACATCAATACGCTCTAACATCAATATTTAGGACAGACGCGGCCTGCCTCAGACACTTACACACCTTAAAGTTATACTCCCCAGGATCAAGCATCTCAACAGTCAGAAAACTGTCTGCAACAGATACTGCTGAGAGTATGTGTATGGGTCCTTTGTGTACTATCTTAGATCTTTATGATGTAAGTACAATGCCAAATGTCGAAATTCATCATTTTGGAGGGTGTATTGTTTATGTACCCGAGTTGGCCTTGTTTTGAATTAATATACATGATAAATATTTATGAGCCTACGTCACAAGGCAGAATCCAGCCGACTATCTGTGTATCACAATACTGCAGGTCACGAGGTCATCGGTGTGGTGTACACACGTGTCAGTGTACACATGTACTGATGTTCTCCGGCATCTCTTTGACGTATTTTTTCCACGAAAAAGTAGAATAAACCTTCCATAGTCGCTACGCTGTCAAAATCACAATGCGGGTTCCGCTCGACCTGCTAGTATTTACTAGCAACGATCGTGCTGTGTCGTGCACTGAAGCCGTGGCTTGTTTGACTAGCAAAGCGTGCATGCGTCCACAGTGCCTAGTTTGATCTTTGATCCTTTACCCCTCGGAAACACGCACAGTCTTCCATAATTGAAACAGAACATTGGTATTTATACCACTTTCTGCACTGCAGTCAATTTCACATCTCACACATCGAAGTCTACGTAACTGAAGAATCACTGAAAATGACAAATGCACCATCGCAGCAGAAACGAGTTAATCGAGTGAATGAAAGTCTGCACAGACAAAAACATGTTACAACGAGGGATGTGCAACTTTGACACACACCATAGTTTTCAGATTTTTGCAGCAGAAAATGTGATAACTAGCTTGTAACAATATGATAAAACAGGTTTAAAATCTTGTGAAATCAGTAAGAGATAAATTCTACTGAAGATCACTAAGAATTCTGAAAATCACTAGCGCTCGCAAAACAATAGGAAGATCGACAAAGACTGTAGTTTACTTACTCAGTGATTCAGCAGGAAAGTGACAAATTTTGGGTGGGCGGTCAAGTCAAGCTCTTGCTTTACGTGTTGCCACATGTCCATATTCCCTTGTCCGATTTCAATTCTACTTAGGGGTATCTTGTCTCTTTTCCTCTTTCTTCTCTTCAATTCTGAGTCTGTCATTGTCGGAACGAGTCGATGATACTTTATTTTTTTTCTTCGCTGGTTCATCCGCCATCTTGTCTCTCATTGGTTATAATTATGCAGATGACCTAGGTCGTATACAATAGTTATGACGTCAGCTACCATAGCCTATCAGAAGCAATTTTGTTACGTGTCCCATCAGAAAATTCCGGTGGACCTCTTTTCACTTTGAACGGACGAAAGAAAGCATTTGGTGGGACAATAGGGTGGTCACTGTCTAAGTGGGTATGTATACTGAAGCCCAGTAAAAGCTTTTTGCGAACTGAAGCCTTAAAAAAAGGTCGGGCATGCCCCTTTAATTGACAGTGTTCCAAATGAGCTGAACCATCTGGAAAATCTAGCGTTACTTCCTTCAACTGTTAAACAAGTTACCGTTCCCGAAACCACGCGCATTGATTTCCGCGAGGATAGTCTCGCCTGCTTTGAGGTATGCGCAGATGTAAATGGGACTGGGCGAGGCATAAATCCTCATGAGCCCCCACAACTGCGGGGGGGCATGAAGATTTGTGCCTCTTGCAGTTGTGTGGCGCTCGCAACACCCAACAGCAAAGCGGTTAAACAAGACGAGTGGGTATGTATACTGAAGCCCAGTAAAAGCTTTTTGCGAACTGAAGCCTTAAAAAAAGGTCGGGTGTGCCCCTTTAAAATCAATTTCTCGTTCATCCTCGCCCTCTCTGAAAAAAATCAAATTTTCTAACAGCCTCGGACACTTGCGTTGCTGTTTTCGAAAAGGCTGGAGTCCCTCGGCTACTTATAATAATAATAATAATAATAATAATACCGTTATTATATAGGCGCTTTTTCTCAATTTTTGGGCAAATCGACTCAAAGCGCCGCGAACTGAAACCAACACGCACACTCACGTAACAGACACGGATTTACGCCATTTAAGACAAACACAGTACAAGACAGACGAAGAGCTCAGCTACTGAAGTTACAGAGATTTTTGATCGCTTGTATTATTTTTGTAAAGTGGCCTGAAACCGGTACCAAAGTGTGTGTGGGGGGGGGGGGGGGGATGGGTGGGGGGTGGAACAACCGGAGTACCCGGAGAAAGAACCCCCGACGGTCCGCCCGAATTAACGGCGACACTTACCAGAGGAGAAAAGTCCGACGCCGTAACCCGTTTTCGAACCTCGCACCTTTGGCATTGGTGGCGGACGCCTTAACCACTGCGCCACGGACCTCGAGTACCTTTAAAATCAATTTCTCAATTCTGCAGTCTGAAAAATAAAATTTTCAAGTAGCCTTTGTATACTTGTGCTGTGAAACATCAATTTTCAAAAAGGCTCGGCCTGCGTCGGACACTTGTGCTCCTTAAACTCATTCTACCCCAGACACACCGCAGCAAGATAAGGATCGACCATGGTAGTTCAAGGGTGATGCCAGAATAGCTTGGCGCCTACGGGCGCCAAGCTATTCTGGCATCACCCTTGAACTATCATGGTCGATCGGTGTCCTGCACTGCAATGCAGTCTTCAGAGGACAACGGCAAAATTTGGCGATTTCGGTGTTGGGGTAGAATGAGTTAAAATCAAATTTCTCGCTCAGCCTTGGCCACTGGCTCGGCATGGCTCGGATACTTGCATACCTCAAAAGCAAATTTCTCAGACAGCCTCGTACACTTGCGCTTAAAAAAAAAAATCAATTTTTGCGGACAGCCTCGCCAACTGTCACTCTAAAACATCAAACTATCGGACAGGCTTGGACTGCCTCGGCCACTTGCGTATCTTAAAATCAATTTATTGCACAGCCTCAGCCACTTGCGCTCTAAAAAATTTTTCCGAACAACCTCGTACACTTACGCTCTGAAAAAAACATTTTCGGACAGCCTCAGCCACTGTCGCTCTAAAACATCAATTTTTCAGGCAGGCTCAGCCTAACTCAGCCACTTGTGAATGTTAAAATCAATTTCTCACCACTTGCACTTTAAAAAAAATCTATTTTTTTCGACAACCTCACCCAAGGTCACTCTAAAACAGCAATATTTCGGACATGCTCGGCCTACCTTGGACACTTGCGTACTTTAAAATCAATTTCTCGCACAGCCTCGGCCACTTGAGCTCCCAAAAAATGTATTTTTTGAACAATCTCGGAGAATTTGCTATGAAAAAAAAAAAAAACACATTTTCGGACATCTTTGGTCATTGTCACTCTAAAACATCAATTGTTCGGGTGGTCTCGGCCTGCCTCAGAAACTTGCATACTGTAAAATAAATTTCTCACACAGCCTCGGCCACTTGCACTCTGCAAAATAAATTTTTTGAACAGCCTTGTACACTTGAGCTCTGAAAAATAACTTTTCAGACAGTCACAGACATTGTCAATGTAAAACTGTGTAAAACATCAATATTTTGGCCTGCGTCCAACACTGTCGCTCTAAAACATCAATATTTCGGAGAGGCTTGGCCTGCCTCGGCCAATTACAGACCTTAAAATCAATTTCTCGCACAGGATCGGGCACTTGCGCTCTGAAAAATTAATTGTTCAGACAGCCTAGGACATTGTCGCTCTAAAACATCACTATTTTGGACAGGCTTGGCCACTGCGGACCTTAAAATCAGTTTCTCCCAAAGCCTCGGCCACTTGCACTCTGAAAAATCAATTTTTCGGACAGCCTAAAAAATCATCGCTCTAAAACATCAATATTTCGGACTGACTCGGCCACTGTTGCTCTAAAACATCCATGTTTGGGACAGGCTCAGCCTGACTCGGCCACTTTCGTACCTTAAAATCAAATTCTCGCAGTGCCACTTGAGCTCTGAAAAGTAAATATTTTGAACAGCCTCGTACACTTGCGACGGCCACTCGCATCGAGCTCTGAAAGTCAATTTTTCGAGCAGCCTCGTACACTTGCGCTCTGAAAAATCAATTTTTCAAACAGCCTCAGACATTGTCGCTCTAAAACATCAATATTTTGGACTGCCTCGGCATGTCTCGGACAATCTTGGAGAATTTGCTGTGAAAAAAGCATTTTTGGGTCTCCTTGGTCCCAAGAAAGGCGACCTCAGCAAGTGTTCCAACTACAGAGGAATCACCTTGCTGTCAGTACCAGGAAAGGTCTTCAACAGGATCATCCTGGAGAGAATGAAGAGCTCCGTTGACCCCCAGCTGAGAGACCAGCAAGCAGGATTCAGGAAGAACCGATCATGTACAGACCAGATCGCCACTCTCCGCATCATCGTGGAACAGTCTCTAGAGTGGAGCTCCCCGCTGTACGTCAACTTTGTGGATTATGAGAAAGCATTTGACAGTGTGGACCGAGAGACTCTGTGGAAACTCCTACGACACTACGGTGTACCCACAAAGCTCGTCCGCCTGATCAAGAGCAGCTATGATGGCATGACATGTCGCGTGATCCACGAAGGGCAGTTCACCAGGGAGCTCCAGGTCAGAACTGGTGTCAGCAGGGGTGTCTGCTGTCTCCGTTTCTCTTCCTACTGGCCATAGACTGGGTCATGAAGATGACCACAGAGCACAGACGAAGTGGAATACAGTGGACACTGTGGACACAGCTTGACGACCTCGATTTTGCAGACGACTTGGCATTACTGTCCCACACTCATCAACAAAATATATTGTTATTATTAATGCAGGACAAGACCACGAGGCTTGCTGACATCTCGTCCCAAGTGGGCATCACCATTCACAAACAGAAAACAAAGACAATGAGGCTGAACGCAATCAGGGAAGAACCAGTCTTGCTTGCTGGCACCCCGTTGGAGGAGGTGGAGTCCTTCACCTATCTCGGGAGCATCATAGACAAAAAAGGCGGCACTGATGCAGATGTCAGAGCACGAATCGGTAAAGCCAGAGCAGCCTTTCTCCAGTTGAAAAAAGTGTGGAGTTCCAGAGAGCTGTCACAACACACCAAAGTCCGGATTTTCAACTCCAATGTAAAAGCAGTTCTCCTATATGGAGCAGAGACTTTGAGATTGACAAAAACCACAGTCAACAGAGTACAGACCTTCATGAACAGTTGCCTTAGAAGAATTTTGAAAATCCACTGGCCAGAGAAGATCAGCAACGTCAGACTCTGGGAGAGAACAGAGCAGATAACAGCAGAGAATGAAATTGGGCGAAGAAGATGGAGATGGATCGGTCACAGTCTGAGAAAGCCAGCTTCCAGTATCACTAGGCAGGCATTGTCATGGAACCCCCAGGGAAAGAGGAAAAGAGGTAGGCCGAGAAACTCCTGGCGTCGAGACCTCCAAGCAGACATCAAGAGACTGGGCGGAACCACCTGGAGTAGAATCGAAGGAGAAGCACATGACAGGAGTTGCTGGAGGTCTCTCGTCGACGGCCTATACCCGGGTAGGGGTGACAGGCGTAAGTAAGTAAGTAAGTTGGTCACTGTCGCTGTAACACATCAGTTTGTCGGGCGGCTTGGCCTGCCTCGGCCACTTGCGGACCTTAACATCAATTTCTCACACAGCCTAGTCCACTTGTGTTCTGAATTTTGTTTTCGAACAGCCTCGTACACTTGCCTACTGAAAAATATTTTTTTTTCGGAGAGACTCGGACACTATCACTCTATCGGAATATATATATATATATATATATATATATATATATATATATATATATATATATATATATATATATATATATATATATATATATATATATATATTCCGAAAAAAAAGTAATAATTAGAGTGATAGTGATATATATATAAAATATCAATATTTCGAAGAAAAGGCTCGGCCTGTCTCACTCAGCCACTTGCGGACCTTAAAATTAATTTCTCACAAAGCCTCGGAAATCGCCGCTCTAAAGCATCAATATATTGGACAGACTTGGCCACTATTGCTCTAAAACATAATTTTTTTTCCTTGCGGACATTAAAATCAATTTCTCGCACAGCCTCGGCCAATTGCGCTCTCATTCAAAAATCCATTTTTTCGGACAGCCTCAGATCACCGATTTAAAACATCAATATTTCGGACAGGCGCGGCCGTCTGCCTCAGCCATTTGCGGACCTTTAAAATGAATTACTCGCACAGCCTCGGCCACTTGCGCTCTGAAAAATCAATGTTTCGGACAGCCTCGGACATCGCCGCTCTAAAACATCAATATTGCGGACAGACTCGGCCACTGTTGCTCTAAACATAAATTTTCCTGCCTCGGCCTCAATTTATCGCGCAGCCTAGGTCACTTGCGCTGCGTAAAAATCAATTTTCCGGACAGCCTCGGACATATCCGCTCTAAAATATCAATATTTTGGACAGCCTTGTGGACCTTATAAACAATTTCTAGCACAGCCTCGGCCACATGCGCTCTGAAAATCATTATTTTTCAAAGAGCCTCATATACTTGCGTAATAAAAAGTCAAATTTTCGAACAGCCTCGGACATTGTCGCTCTAAAACATCATTATTTCGGACACCATCGGCCACTTGCACTCTGAAAAATCAATATTTCGGACAGGCTCGGGTTGCTGCGGCCACTTGCCGCGGACCTTAAAATCAATTTCTTGCACAGCCTCGGTCACTTGCACTCTGAAAAGTCAATTTTACGAACAGTTGCGTACATCTGAATTCTGAAAAATCAATTTTCGGACAGTCGCAGACATTGTCACTCTAAAACATCAATATTTCCGATGGCCTCAGTCACTTGCATTCTGAAAAAAATATTTTTCGGACAGCCTCGGACATCAGTGCTCTAAAACATCAATATTTCCGACAGACTTGGCCACGATCGCTCTAAAACATCAATTTTTCAGCAGGCTCGGCCTGCCTTTGCCATTTACATACATTTTGCAACAATTTCTCGCACAGCCTTGTCCACTTGTGCTCTGTAAAATCAATTTTTCCAGCAGCCTCGTAAACTTGCGCTCTAAAAAAATTGATTTTTTTGGACAGCCTCGGACATTGTCACTCTGAAAAGTCTTTTTTTTTCAAACAGTCTCATACACCTGCGTACTGAAAAATTAATTTTTGGGGCAGCCTCGGACAGTGTCACTCTAAAATATCAGTAATTCGGACAGCCTCAGCCTGTCTCAGACAATCTCTGAGAAATTGCTGTGATTTTTTTTTTTGGGACAGCGTCGGTCACCGTCGCTTAAAAAAACAATTTTGGGGACTTGCAGACCTTATAATGAATTTCTCGAACAGCCTCGTCCACTTGCGCTCCCAAAAATCAATTTTTTAGACAGCCTCGGTCATTGTTGCTCTAAAACATCAATTTTTCGGACAGCCTCGGCCTGCCTCTGACAATTTCGGAGAATTTTCTGTGACATTTTTTTTTCGGACAGCCTCAGTCACTCCAAAACATCAATTTTTCGGCAGGCTCGGCCACTTGCGGACCATAAAATAAAATTTCTTGCACAGCCTCGGGCCACTTGCGCTATGAAAAATCAATTTTGCGGACAGCCTCGGACATTGTCGTGCTAAAACATGAATATTTCGGACACTCCGAACATGTTTGGACAATCTCGACCATTTTTGAGACAGGTTCGGTCTGCCTCTGTTACCCTCTTGCACTGTCTGAATAACAGCGAGTTTTTCTTGGACTACAAACCATTTTGGGTGAATTCTCTTGTTCTGGGGCGAGATGTGGTCACGTGCGAGCCTGTTGAGGCCGAGTTCACTCGCCTCACATACGGCTTTTGCTCCCTTCACCCTTGGTGCGTGAGTTTCCTGCGGAACAGCGAGGATTACAGCAGAATTGACTATGGTAAAGTACATTTGGGAATTTTCGCATCGCAGTGTTTGTGTTTTCAATTAAATCATTGTATTATTGTCCTCACTTAAGAAACGGATGATAAGATTTTATATTGACTCGACATGTCTGTCGCACTGCACCACTAGAACCGACTACCCCAGCCAAGTTCTGGCGTACAGTCTACGGCTTAGATTTACGGCATTTCTGAATTTGCACATTAGAACACACACATTACGTCAGTGTGTTATTATGTCTAGCAGTATGAAACGTAATAAGAAAGAAGACAGACAGATAATAGTTGCTGGTTGGAAGACGAGAAATCTTCCCGCCACTTCTCACGTGATTGGTCAGCTGCACGACGCCAACTATTATGACGTCATCCACGAATCAAAACATTGCAGGCAAGGGCCATCAGCTGTAAAAGCGAATGGTAAGTGACGAGAGCTGTGATTGGTTGTTTGCAATGTTAGTGACTCCTGTCTGAGATGTATTATTGTATCGTGTCATCAAATGTAGCAGATCAAAACAACAGTAAACTCGTCGTCTAAAAAGATAGTAAACGCGAAATAAAAGTCATCCTGCACTGACCACTTTTATTACTTCCGAAGCCTTCGCACGTTGCTCATCTTACATACTGCGTCACACACACTTGAGCCAATCGTAAGACTGTTTACTAACAGCGATGGTGGAGGCATTCATGTTATTATTTTCTTTTGTTTTCCCTGACAAGTCAGTGGTGATAATACCCGCATCAGTTGGTTGATGGCCTGAAGAGATGAACCACCACAACCACAACAACCATAATAACCATTTCAACCACCACGTCAAAAGCAGGTCTGAGGTAAGCTTGAAAGAGGCTCCGTTTTTCGCCACGAAATGTCTTCTCTAGTGCAATTCAGTCGTTTTCTTCAAAACCACTTCCCATCCGCAAAAACTAATAAAGCAAACCAGACAGAATATTTGTGTGTAGGGTCTGTAGCTGTTACGTGCTATGATTACCAGAGACCACTGTACGTTCTCGATCGTTATCGTATACGCTGCTGGACAGCAGGAAGTGTCTGTACAAAATTGTAAACATTGCTACCGTTTTTGTCGAGCTGGTAGCAGACATCTTTCCTCTTTGTGTTGTTCACGCACGTGCGTTGGAATGATATCGAGAAATACAGTTCTCTCTCTGTATCAGTAGTTTGTTTCGAGCTGCTTTCGTTATTAAGCAGACCTTTCTGTTCACAAATCATTTCATTTCCTTAAAATAATCCCTTGCGCAGTTCAATGACCATGTGTTCATGATGTATTACAAGTACGCACAACAATCACATAGTGCCCAGTGCAGCTAGTAGTGACTGACAAGGTATTTTATGTCATGAGTGTACTTAAAAAGAGGATTAAGTTTCAGTGTGTACAGCATACGGGTTTCAAGTTTGGCAGCTGTTGATGTATGACGGATTTGTGTTGCGTAAGATTTAGTTAGCTTGGGAGACATGCAGATGCTGAACAAAACAAAGCACTTAGGAATCATATGTACCAATTTGGCCATGTACATGCCAAATAATGTACTATAAAGACATTTTTGTTGGTAGAGAATACTTTTTAGAAAGATGCACACACACACACAGAGCAATCAGTATTTAGCATCAGCGTTGTTTAATTGACGCTGACATCCGAAATGTAAAAAGGCACCCAGAAACTGTGTCATCCAATTTAACCAAGTGGGTCACTGTGTCAATGTTAGGAGATCTCTTCTTTGTCGGCCAGGACCTGCTTGGTCCATCTGTTTCACTACTAGAGCCAAATAATCTTGAAATCTGATATGGATGAATAATATACAGGCTCGTAATCCAGACTCAGATGAACATACACCCGTTGTACACTATTGAAAGGCTAGTGGACATGAGGACAGTTTGCTCACTGAATAAAAGATAACACAGATAAGTATTTATTTGACTACCAACTTACCAAGTTGATGTTCAGTTTACATCCACTGGGTAGACAGATACTTAAACTAAATTGTCTGTGTTATCGTTTGTCGTAGTATACTGGAGTGCATAATAAGTTAGACTGTCCTATGTTTTGATCTGTTAGGAGTAGGACTAGTGAGCGCTTTTGTTAGTTTAATTTAGGTTATTCCTGCTGGATTCACCTCAAGAGGAAGCGCTACCAACAGCCAAAGGGTTAAAAATCCTACAGAAAGACTTCGTAGGATGGGATAGGATTAAGTCTTTGCAGCTGTGTGTTGTTCACGTACTGTTTTAATATCAACCACAACTTTAGTCTTTACGATGGTTGACCTGATGGATCTGTTATGCACATTTTGAGACAGCCAATGCCAGGAGTTTCCTGTCCTGTATGCACTTTTGCCGATGGCATGCAAAATGGTGACGAAAAATGTGATAAGTAGTGTGACGTGTGTCACTAGCACCCTTTCTGCTGTAGTTACCCATTGTAGATCTCGCACACACACATGCACCCACACTTGTGCGTCACTTTGTCGATGCTGTTCATTCATTAACCATTCGGCTGTTGGTGGTGCTTTTTGTTGCGATGGTTCCAGCAGGAATTACTGCCACAAAAGCTCTGCCAACAGCCAAAAGGTTAACCCTTTGAGTGCCTGTGGTGGTTTTAGTCACAATGATTCCTGCTGGTATTGCACTGACACCCAAAGGGTTAAATGTTTAATCAAAATGAAATGACCTTGAACTCATTCATTTGATTCAAGATATGCTGCTTTCAGAAACATGTATACAACTTCACATCTGGATGCTGCTCGTCTCAGAAGAATTAACTCATTCAGCTCTGCCCAGTTAGAACACAAAATTGATTGACCATGTTCATTGATGATGTCATAATACTAATAGCTTGGCGTCTGTAGGCGCCAAGCGATTCTAGCACCACCAGTACTCTAGAAGTAGAACTGTCATGGTCACCCCTTTCCTTTGATAATGAATGGCAGCTTACAGATTTGTGAATTTCATCTGTATTGCTCAGTGAGCTGTTTTATCTAACATCTAAATGATGTCATCATTACACAGACTTTTTCTGTCCTAATGGTTGCTTTACAGGGAGGGCTTGATTGCTGGTGTATAGAACTTGATAATTGATATCCTGTGCAGGTGCAATATCATTGTGTAGGACTAGGAGCAATTTTTTGTTTTTATTATTTTTTTAATTTGTTTTTGTGCGTGTCAGTGTTTGTTGTTTGGCGAACTGGTTGGGTGTCAGGGGGAAACTGGGGGTGGGGTGGGGGGGGGGGGGGTGTTCACATAACGCTTTGCCAGATCATTATTTTTGTGACAAGTTCAGGTGGAACAATTTGCTATGTTGACATCTGGGATGTAATTGTCTAATTCTTATTATTAAAATGCAGAGTGTCAGCTAAGTTATGTGTGTTGTTAGTAATGTTTGTCAGTTTGCTTACAGGATCTATACTATGGTGACTCAGTCATGTTCACTGTTAATGTAATTTTACACACACACACACACAGAAACATGCACATGCACACAGAAATGCCACATGCACACACATACAGTCACACATACACACACACACACACACACACATGTTGAGACTCAACTGTTGTTTTTTATTTCAGTTTTTCATCCAGCTCTAGTTATCAGTATGAGATGCAGAGTCTCATGTGCCCCAGCAAATGCTGGTGTACATGAAAATCTGTGCCTCTTGGTGACCAAAAGTTTATTCCACTGACTCAAATTGATTGCAATTTATAATTTTTCTTGTACAGGGTTCTAGTGTATCTTGCCGGAGTAGCATAGTTTCTGTGCAGGACTTGAGGAAAAACTGAACGAGATGTAACTCATTGATCCTCACGAGCTCCTGCAGTTGCTGGGGCTCATGAGGATCTACACCTCTAGCTTGCTGACTACAATTTGTGACAATGTTCTTTTAACCCTTATCATTCAGAATACACCAGTGTGTGAAATAAGTTTGACTAAAATAGTTCAAGGGTAGTGCCAGAATAGCTTGGCACCACCCTTGAACTAAGGCCTTTGGTTTTAAATCCTCATCTGTAAAAAGTGTAAGTACTATATTGTAGCTTGCATATGGCAGTGTACAAATTTGAAGCTTTTAGCCTCAGTATGATATGGGTTAACCCCTAAAGCTGTTTGCCATTGATTAACAAAGTTTGCAGGAACACATTCTGTGACCACTGGCACGCAAATGGTTAAAATTGATGTCATTTGTGGCTGACAAAGGGCTGGGGCTCATGAGAAGCTGCGCTTCTGATTGGTGCTGATTGGCCTTATTCATATCCTCAGACTGAGCCAGTCTGTGTTTTTGATTCCACTGGTTTTTTGTTTGTTTGTTTGTAGATCATCATCATCAATTTACACCAGTATTGAATTATCCCCCAGCTTGGTGCAAAAGTGTGAAGACACCACAGTGACCACTGTTGTGTTTCTGTTGTTTCCATGGCAGGGGGTTCTGCTATGCTTACAACTAGCAATAGCATGCAAATGCGTTTTTAACCTCCTTGTGCATGCAGCCACAGGCTCTGTAAACAGTACCGGTGGATGCACACACAAGGGGGTTAATGACAAAAAAACGATTACATGTAATACAATCGATTGTTTGCTGCTCATGATTTTGCATTCACCCAGGAGAAATAATACCTGAACAAGATGCAGAACGTAGTACAAGTACATGTGTGTGTTGACGCATGAGTGAAATCATTGGTTTACAAGTGTGTGTGTGTGTGTGTGCATTGGCCTGTGTGTGTGTTGTGACTTTGGAAGATGTGGCAGTGGGTTGGACAGGAGATAAAGTTTGCATGCCTCTTCAGATTATATGAAAGCAACTTGTCTGTTTGGATGGGGGATGTAATAATGTTAGTTGTTACGTGGGTGGGGATGTACAATGTAATAATGTTACCTGACAAAAATGTGTGTTGGGGGGAGTGGGGGGGGGGGGGTTAAACTGTAAGTCCTGTCATTTTGTTTGGGCTTACTCTTTAGGCTGCAGGGCTGTATGTTTCGGGCAAGAGCTGCATTCTTTGCTTGGTTGATATAGCCTGAATAAAGGGTAGACTCCATTGTCTCAGGGTAGGTATTTTGGTGGAAACGGGGTTGGCCCTTTGGCGTCACTAGTGTCTTGTTGAGGCGATTCCTGCAGGAATCACCTCCACAAAAAGCGCTACTGACAGCCAAAGGGTTAACCCATTCAGTGCAGATAAAATTCGAGCACCACCCAACTGCAAGAGGTATAGATCCTCATGAGCCCCCGCAGTTGCGGGGGCTCTTGAGGATCTATGCCTCTTGGTAACACCACTTTGAATCCATGTTCCTGGGACAGCTTTTTTTTCTGCGTTGAATGAACGAAGATTGCAGAAACACAGTCAGGTCAGCTGGCACTGAATAGGTTAACAGGGGGTACTTAACGTTTATTACATATATGGTTAACTTGCGGGTGGGTTATTTTCGATCTTAAGGTCAAGATCAATTGTTGTGCTGCATATCGCACTGAGCTTGGCGCAAGAGGCACCCACAGCCAATTCCTCTGTCTGACTTGCAGCCGACTCTGCAGCTAAAAGCCGTGTGTAAATTATGGATCAATGCTCGGCTGTTACTGTCTTGGGCCGCGACTCAGACTGGAATGAGCAGCAAGTGAAGCAGAGAGAAATGTGTGGGTGGGGGTGGATGGGCGTTCGGTAGACGTGTGTGTGTATTGGTGTAGGAAGAGGGAGGTGGGGGGGGGGGGGGTGGTGGTCCTGTTTCTTGTGTACTACACCCATGTGGGGGGGGGGGGGGGTGTTATATAGACTTGATTAACCTGTTACTGTCCTGAGGCTGATTTGCTTATGTGTGAAGGCTACATTACGGATTGGGAGATAGATCAACTGTTTGAGGGTGGTGCCAGAATACCTTGGCGCCTCGGGTGCCAAGCCATTCTGGCACCACCCTTGAACTATCAGTCAAATTTATTTCAATCAATGGGCATATCATGATGAAAAGGGTTAATAGGGTTGTGTGTGATATTTTGTGTTTGTTTATGTGCCTGTGACTTGTGAGTGTTTTTAAAATTTTCATTTGGTTACATTCACCTTTTACGACAAGACATTTATTACCACTGAGGTTTTTTTTTTTTTTTTTTTTTTTGGGGGGGGGGGGGGGGGGGGGGTTTCACCGTTTATGAAAAGAAATAATCACCACTGGGATTGATTTTTTTTTTTTTTTTGTATGGCCGGGTCACCAGTTGAGTTATGACCAGAAATAATCACCATCCAACAGAAGCATCATCTATTAACTTTAAGATGCTTGCTTGTTGCTTTATTTTGCATTTATGGTTTCGGTATTCACACCAGGAAATAATCACCAAACAAGAGATCTAAGCAATATCAGATGCTGGGAATAGGGAGCTATGGATGGATGCAGGCTTTGTCCTGTTTTGTAAACTCACTATCACTGTATCAGTATCATGATGAAAAACAATCACCACTAGGGATTTCTATTATTGATTGCTCTGTATACATGCGCACATTATTTAACCCTTTGGCTGTCAGTAGTGGTTTATGTCACCTGACATAAACCACTACCAAAAGGCCAAAGGGTTAACACATGGGTGATTGAACTCTAAGGTCAGACTTCTCAAATTTGGGAGTTGTCCTCAGTTGACTGCATATTAATAGCTCCAGTGACAGGTCAGCTATGATAGTTTAAGGACGGTGCCAGAATAGCTTGGTGCAATGGTCACTCTGCTGTTTTCTGATTAATTTGTGTGTATGCACAAGGTCAGTACAAATGTGTATAACATGAAAAGAAAAAAAAAGGGGGGTGGGGGGGGGGGGGATTAGCAGTTGACAGGGTGTGTGAGCCTTTTTGGACCGTTGGACCACTGGCTGCAAAAGAAGGAGGGTGGGGGGGGGGGGGGTGCTGTTGTATGCAACACCACTAGTACACAAATTGAAAGTGATATTGCGAGTCGTTTTGGAGACACGAGCATGTATGCATGCAACTCCCAGAGATGCATGAGGCCTCCCAAAATTGCACGTTTTATGTTTTAAAAAAAAGTAATAATCACGACCCTTGATGACAGTTCAAGGATGGTGCCAGAATAGCTTGCTTTTCTGACACAACCCTTAAAGCGATTCTCCCCAGGTTTAATCATCTCAACACAGTCGGAAAACTGTCTGCAACAGATACTGCTGACAGTATTATGTATGGGTCCTTTGTGTACTAACTTAGAGCTTTATGATGTAAATACAATGCCAAATGTCGAAATTCATCGTTTGATGGGCGTGTTGTTTTTGTACCAGAGAGTGCAAATTATCGTCTGCATCGGCCTCGTTTTGAATTTGTGCATATTAACTAGCCTACGTCACAAGGCAGCCGGAACTCGATCAATCGATACTGCAGATGACGGAGGTGGTCATTGTTGTCGACATGTACAGTGTAGACATGTACTGATGTTCTCCGGCATCCCTTTGACATAATTTTCCACGAGAATGTAAAATAAATTTTCCACTCATTCGCTATGCTGTCAAAATCAATGCGGGTTCCGCTTGACCTGCTACCCTGAGTAACGGGGCAATCGTGCTGTGGGCGTGGCTTCAAGTTCTTCGACTCGGGTCTCCGCGCCAAGCCGGCGACTGAGCCAGCGTCACGAAACAGAACAGTGCATGGTATTTCACCCACTTATACCAATTTCTGCATTGCAGTTTCACATCACACACATCGAAGTCTATGTAACTGAAAGCATCTCTGGAAACGACATATGCACCATCGCAGCAGAAACACTACCTCTGTGAATCGAGTGAATGAGAGCCCGCACCGGCAGACAAAAACGTGTCACGACCATCGATGTCGGCAGCCGGTGCCGCAATTTTGACACACAGGCCGTAGTTGTCTGATCCTTGCAGCATAAAATCTGATGAACTAGCTCGTAACTTCATGATAAAACAGGTTTAAAATCTTGCAAAATCAATAAGACATAAATTCTACTGAAGATCATGAATTCTCAGTCTCTAGCGCTCGTGAAACTACTATGATAGGAAGATCGACAAAGATCGTAACCGGATTATTTACTGTTTCACATAGCAAGAAAGCGACAAATTCCGGATGGGCGGCCAAGCCAAGCTCTATATTCCCTTGTCCGATGTCAATGCTACTTAGGGCTATCTTGTCTCTTTCTTCTCTTCAATTACGAGTCTGTCATTGTCGGCTGGCGCGAGTCGACTGATACTTTCTTCTTTTCTCCGCTGGTTCATCCGACATCTTGTCTCTGATTGGTTATAATTATGCAGCTGACCTAAGGTCGTATAGAATAGTTATGACGTCAGCTGCCTGATCGTCTATCGGAAGCAATCTTTTGACCGGGTCCAGCCGCACGATTCCGGTGGCCTCTTTCGCTTTGAACGGACGAAAGAAAGCATTTGGTGGGACAATAGGGTGGTCACTGTCTAAGTGGGTATGTATACTGAAGCCCAGTAAAAGCTTTTTACGAACTGAAGCATTAAAAAAGGTCGGTCGTGCCCCTTTAAACTGTCGTTGATCCATTGTTGGGACTTAATGGGTTTTTAAAAACTCACCTCGCTGTTTTGGCACCACCCTGTTTTGGCACCACCCTTTGAGCTGTGATGGCAGATCTTGTTATAGTGTGTCAGGGCTGAATGGGTTATTAACCCTGTAACTGTGGGTGCAAGGCTAATGCTAAATGTAAGAGACATAAACACCATGAGCCCCCACTGTTGTTGGGCTCATGAGAATTCATGTCTCTTGCTTGTCTTGTGTTCTCTACGCCTATTTTGGGTCCCATTAAATTATTCGCGGCCAGCTGCATCCGAATGCACGGCATAAGCCGCGCATCTGGATGCAGCTGGCCGCAAATGAGTTGATACATGTGTGTTTTTCACGTGAATGTTGGTCAGTGTGTAGTGCTTTCAGATGCGCAGTTCCCGATCGCTGGCAGCAAAGGGTCAAGAGGCACCAAGCTATACTGGCACCACCTTTGAACTGTCATGGTCAATCCAGAACTTAATAGGCCACTACAGTATCGTTCAACTGTATAATTTATTTGTGCGCTTAAGTTAATTGTTATTACAAGTTGAATTGTGTAGTCTGCATGTCAGCCGTTTCATCAATCCAGACCAAAAAGTTGACTGCCAAGCGTGTAGAATGCAGAGAAGAACCCAAGGGAGAAAGAAACATATATGTTTCTTTCTCCATTGGGTTCTTCTCTGCCGTTTCATCATCACGCATTTTTGAGAATGAGGCCAGTGTCTCTGCCTTCCACCTTGGTTATGAATAACAGAACGTTGTTTGCATCCACTTAGTATTGTTAGTCAGACTGACTCACTGTTTCAGTTTGGTTTGTGAATGGACTGGAGTGTGTCAGGAAGGAAAGGAAGAGGTCTTCAGTGCACGCCAATATGGTGGAAGTATTTTCCCCCAAAGTTCCTCAGCATGATTGTCCAGCTACACAAGGACCAACAAGGCCAGGTCAGACTCAACAATGATCTGTCAGAACCATTCCCTATTCTCAACGGCGTAAAGCAGGGCTGCGTGCTGGCACCGACCCTCTTCACCATCTTTTTTAGCATGATGTTGAAGCAGGCCACAGTGGACCTCGATGATGACGATGCAGTGTACATCAGGTATCGTCTCGATGGCAGCCTGTTCAACCTAAGACGACTGCAGGCCCACACGGAAACCCTAGACCAACTGATTCGCGAGCTGCTTTTTGCTGATGACGCTGCCCTCGTTGCACACACAGAGAGAGCCCTGCAGCGCATCACGTCCTGCTTCGCAGACGCTGCCCAGCTCTTTGGACTTGAGGTCAGTCTGAAAAAGACAGAGGTCCTCCATCAGCCGGCACCCAAGACAGTGTATCGCCCCCCTCACATAACCATCGGCGAGTCTGAACTAAAGTCAGTGCACCAGTTTACTTACCTTGGCTGCATTATCACGTCGGATGCCAAGCTGGACAAGGAGCTTGACAGCAGGCTGGCAAAAGCGAACAGTGCTTTCGGGCGACTTTTCAAGCGGGTGTGGCACAATCAACAGCTGAAAACAGGCACCAAGATCAGCGTGTACAGAGCTGTGGTCCTCACCACCCTGCTGTATGGTTCCGAGTCCTGGGCCCTCTACCGCAGCCAACTACGACTCCTCGAACGCTTCCACCAGCGCTGCCTGCGTACCATCCTGGGCATTCACTGGAGTGACTATGTCACCAACGTCGAGGTCCTTGAACAGGCTGAAACTGTGAGCATCGACGCGTTGCTGCTGCGGACACAGCTCCGCTGGGCGGGGCATGTCTCCAGGATGGAGGATCATCGCCTACCAAAGATCACCCTGTTTGGCGAGCTTGCTACTGGACACCGAGACAGAGGGGCACCAAAGAAGAGATACAAAGACTGTCTGAAGAAGTCACTTAGTGCCTGCCAAATCGACCACCACCAGTGGTCTTCGCTTGCTGTGGACCGTGACACCTGGCGCTCCACCATTTACAAGGCAGCCATCTCCTTTGAGGACTCTCGCAGAGCTAGCCTTAAGGACAAGCGGCTCAGAAGAAAAAACCGAGATGCCGCAACTCAGTACCCTGGCCATACCTCCCCCTGCAGCCACTGCGGTCGAACCTGCCTGTCCCGGATTGGCCTCCGCAGCCACGAACAAGCCTGCAGACGTCGTGGGAAACTCCTATAAAATCTTCGTTCGCGAAGTCAAGCCAAGAGAGATTTTCAGGGCAAAGAAAGCCGTTTCGATTATTAGTATTAGCTGGAATGTAGTCAGGAAGGTGCAGAAACTTGGGTCTTAAACAGAATCAGGTCAAAGAAGGAAGGCAGTGCCCCTTGAAACTGAGGACAGTGCAACTGCAAACAGTGCCTGTAGTGTACAGCAACAGTCTCTATAGCTGTGATCACTGTTTTAGTTTAATCCATTGGATTCTGAGGCTGATTTTTAAAAATTGCTTATTGAAAGCTGTGAGTATGAAGGCTACATTACAAATTAGAAGATAGATAAGCATTTTTAGTTCGAAATGTAGTAAAACAGTTGCCGCAAGGGTTTCATGTGAAAGGAAAACAGAAAATAGAGGTTGAAACCCCTTTAAGGTAGATACATGAAACATGACGTTTCAGATCAAAGATCCTTCTTCTGGGTGATATGGAAACAACGTAGAACAGAAAAGAACACACGATAGAGAGAAAAGATGTCATCCTGTATAGAGAAAATTTAGAATGACGTAAAAAAAAAAAAAAAAAAAAAACCCCCAAAAAAAAAAAAAAAAAAAAAACCCAAACAAACAAACACATGTAATGACGCAAATACACATGCACAAAACAAGTAGCACAAAACTCACGTCTACGTACATTATCATCACTGCATACATTCGCATTTACTCGTGCCTGCTGCTGCTCACGTACATGCATACACATAGACACACACATATACACACACACATGGGTGGGATTTTTACGCCTACTGCCGGATTTCCGGATTTAAATTATATTTTTTTTTTTCACTTAAGAAGTGCCCCCAGACTTTCACTGCATACATTCGCATTTACTCGTGCCTGCTGCTGCTCACGTACATGCATACACATAGATACACACACACACATGGGTGGGATTTTTCCGGCTACAGCAAGATTTCCGGATTTAAATTAATTTTTTTTTTTTTTTTTTTTTCACTCAAAAAGTGCCCCAGGACCCCGCTTCAGGATTGAATTTTTTTTTTCAAGGATTCAACTTTTTTTTTCTGTCCCACCCATGCACATTAATCAGTTACGTCATTCTAAATTTTCTCTATACAGGATGTCGTCTTTTGTTTCTATCGTGTGTTCTTTTCTGTTCTATGTTGTTTCCATATCACCCAGAAGAGGGTTGTTTGATCCGAAACATCGTGTTTCACTTATCTACCTTAAAGCGTTTTCAACCTCTATTTTCTGTTTTCCATTTTAAAATCTCTTTTATTTATAGAAGGGACTTTTTAGGACGGGTTGCACTAGGGCGAATTTAATAGCATGTCCGTGATGTCAAAGGCGGGCAGGCTAAACCTCTAACAATTGAAGATTGGAGTCTGTAATTTTTGTCATTATTTACTTGAACTTTTGCATATAGCTAGTTTGTAGAAAGACATTGGATGAGTTCGTTAGCCAGCTTTGTATCTTTTTAACTTCTTTAGTAAAAATTAATTCTTTTCAGAAAAGAATTGAAACTCTAAAAAACCTTGACTTCTAGAGAAAGTCTGACAGATGTAAAAGAAGCTACTCCATCGCCACACAGACATTGACATAATACTCTACATATGACGTCATTCTCTGTCATGCTCACGCAGGCGGCTCTCTCTCTCTCTCACACAAACATGCATGCATCTCCAGGAGGAATAGATCCTCATGCGCCCTCCAGGCGCATGAGGATCTATGCCTCTTGGAGATATTTGGAGCGTGCGCATATGCACGCACACACACATTGAGATGGGCATGCAGATGACCCGTGTACTTAGTATATCATGTAGCTTGGTAAAGTCAACCTGCTTTCACACAAATTATAGTAAGACTGAAATATGTCTGTGAAGTTCTAGTTTTGTCACCATTTTCTCAAGCCTATGAGTATGAAGTGAAAGTAAAACTCATCAGTAAAATATAAAATTATGTAAAATCTAAAACTTACGTCATGACAAATCACGTATGACAAATAAATGACATAAATAAATGATAAATAAAAGTCTAACTCGAGGCAAATTTGTATCGTTACATTGTTGTGTAATGTTCTGTGCATCTACTGTGGGAATTCAGGGTATTTACCCGACCACATATAGTAATGCACCTTCGTGTTTGTGTATGTATGTTTCTCCTGCCTACTTCCTAAGTTCCGGAGAAAGACATGGGTTATATAAGAGACCTGATGCATCCTTTTTAGGGATGTAGATGATCGTCTTGTTGTATACCTGCGTATTTCTCTGTGGGCTGGCGAATGGGTGCCTGATAGGCGGGGGCAGGGGATCTAACTGTTCGTCTGTCCAGCGCTGTGATTCCCCTTGGTTTGTTGTACAAATAAATGACATGTATGTCCTGCGCCCCTAATATAACTCACTGACGCATTGGCAGATCTGTGAGACTTTTTCAATAGGACTATAGGAGATAATTCAATCTCAGAATCAAAGACAAAAGATAGAGACCATTGACAGTGAGGACAGCTCTCATATAGAAGGGACTTTGAAGGTTATGGTTCATCCCACCATGTTAGTTCAAGGGTGATGCGAGTAGGCTAGCTTAATCCACTGAATCTGAATGTCAAATTCATGCATTTACTCATAATTACTGACTTCCGTCTGATAATATATCAATAGCTTCTAACTCTATTGTGCATGCGACCTTCAGCACTCTGTAAGGATGAACCAGCAGCCAGATCAGAGCAAGGAGGGTTAATTAACCCTTATCATTCGGAATACACCAGTGTGTGAAATAGGTTTGACTAAAATAGTTCAAGGGTAGTGCCAGAATAGCTTGGTGCCTCTAGGTGCCAAGCTATTCTGGCACCACCCTGGAACTAAAGCCGTTGGTCTATATCCTTATCTGTATGTACAATAATGTAGCTTGATGGCAGCGTACAAATTTGAAGCTTTTAGCCTCGGTATGATATGTGTTTTGAACAGTGTGTGGTGAATGTATTGCAAGCTGTACATTGTAACCCCTTCACCGCCAGTGGATGCAGCTTGTGCTCTTGAAATGGTAAGTTCAGCATCAAAGATTCCCGGCCGTCAAAGCTGGTGTGGATACAAAGGGATTTCAGCAAGAGGCATAGATCCTCATGAGCCCCCGCAGTTGTGGGGGCTCATGAGAATCTATACCTTTTGCAGTTGTGTGGTGTTATTTTTTTCTCAGCAGCGGAGGGCTTAGTAGCACTAAGAGCAAATTTTAGAAGAGGCACACCGCTACAGTATAATAAATAATGCACATGCGTTCTTTGTTAATGTTATTATTCTTTTAGTGTGGGTATTTTGGAATGCTGGTCAAGTTTGTGTATTGACTGCCCACAGGAAGGAAACAGCGCTCATAGAACTTTGTAATGGAGCGGTTTGTCTCTGTCTGTATGTGCAGGGGCCATGTGGCGCACAAAGGGAGCGTGTGTTTGCGTTGCATTGGAAATCTTTACAACCATCATGGATGTGCACACTTGCACTATTAATTCTATACTTGTACCGATAATCGAAAAACAGTATTTAGACTTTCCTAACCAGCACCTGTAGATCTATGTGCTTAGTTACATTGAACATTGTAATTGTACTGAAAAATCACTGAACAGTTTGACTACTGTAACCAGAAAATCACTAGATAGTTGGACTTTTGTGACCAGCATGGAATTGGAAGTGCATACTAGCACAGTTTTCATTATGCTGATTAGGAACGTACTGGCCAGACTTTTATAAGCAGTATAGACGTGTATTTACACTGAATATATAGCTGATCCTAGAATCTCTAAAACCAATATAAATGTGCATGCTTGAACTGTTGTATTTTAAGGTGTAACGCTTATCAGGAGGAGAGACCTAAGTGATAGCAAATGGACTCTTGTGTGATAGTCTTTTCCACTTGTCTGCCATCAAGTGGAATACAGGTAATTTTGTCCATTAACCCATTAAACCCCTAAATTTTAGAGGTGTCACATAACAACTGTACAGGAGATGGCTCGACCATGATAATTCAAGATAGTACTTACTTACTTACGCCTGTCACCCCTACCCGGGTATAGGCCGTCGACGAGAGACCTCCAGCAACTCCTGTCCTGTGCTTTTCCTTCGATTCTACTCCAGGTGGTTCCCAGTCTCTTGATGTCTGCTTGGAGGTCTCGACGCCAGGGCCTACCTCTTTTCCTCTTTCCCTGGGGGTTCCATGACAGTGCCTGCCTAGTGATACTGGAAGCTGGCTTTCTCAGACTGTGACCGATCCATCCCCATCTTCTTCGCCCAATTTCATTCTCTGCTGTTATCTGCTCTGTTCTCTCCCAGAGTCTGACGTTGCTGATCTTCTCTGGCCAGTGGATTTTCAAAATTCTTCTAAGGCAACTGTTCATGAAGGTCTGTACTCTGTTGACTGTGGTTTTTGTCAATCTCCATGTCTCTGCTCCATATAGGAGAACTGCTTTTACATTGGAGTTGAAAATCCGGACTTTAGTGTGTTGTGACAGCTCTCTGGAACTCCACACTTTTTTCAACTGGAGAAAGGCTGCTCTGGCTTTACCGATTCGTGCTCTGACATCTGCATCAGTGCCGCCTTTTTTGTCTATGATGCTCCCGAGATAGGTGAAGGACTCCACCTCCTCCAACTGGTTCTTCCCTGGTTGCGTTCAGCCTCATTGTCTTTGTTTTCTGTTTGTGAATGGTGAGGCCCACTTGGGACGAGATGTCAGCAAGCCTCGTGGTCTTGTCCTGAATTCAAGATAGTGCCAGGGTTTAATTTGGCGCCGTCAGCATCAAGATAATCTGGCACTGTCTTGAATTATCATGGTCGATCCACCTCCTGCTGTAGTGCAGGCATAAAGGGTTAATGCAGTTCTTTTTGGATTGACTGTATTTTTTAACCTCTTCTCTGTCACTAGTACCCCACCTGGGTCTGCCCTGGGGGACTTGGGTGGGGTTAGGTATTTTTTAGTTCCCAGGGTCACCCTGGTCAGCCCCACAGGGTGGGGTTTTCTCTCTATTCTGGGGCATGTGTTTCTGTCTACCCGAGGTCCATTCACCTGTATTTGCCTTTTTTAAACTCTCCCTACTGTCTGCACTGCCTGTAGCTCTTGATATTGGATGTGTGTTGCTAAATGGTCTTAGCTTTATTTAGGCCCCATGTGTTAGGTTTATTTAATGTGTTTGACCGGCTGGCGACATACATTCAATGTTCTGTTTAGTTGGTTGTTTTTTTTCACAAGCAGTGCAGGCACGTCCTGAGAAAGCCTTGTTGCTGTCGGGACGTTAAGCAATGTACAATCAATCAATCTGTCACTAGTGTCAGCAATTAGAATTTGTAGGCATAATCATGATGTTAACCATGTCTGTCACAGGCAGATTGAATGAGGCCAGCAAGTGGCACAGATCCTCGTGAGGCCCCACATATGGGGGGAGGGCCATGTCATGAGCATCTGTGTCTCCTGCATAGAGGTGTTGTTTGCGGTGTCACGGCCGTGACGGGCTAACAGGTTTTGCATTATTGGCTAGTCAACAATTTTAAGTGTACTGGCTATTTAATTCAGTGACCCGGAATGGTTGGACTAAGCAGTTTTGCATGCCTGACTACACTTGACTACCCTAACTGCTGGGCTATGCAGCTATTCTGTAGATATTTTACTGTTAATGGTTGAACATTATGACAGCTTGAAATGACATGGTGAAATTGATACGAGGAATCCAGTTAATTTTGCACCACCCTTGAGCTGTCCTGGTTGATCCGCTTGTTCTAGTTCTTGTAGTTTGTTTTGGCTCAGTGATAGTGGATAAAGATGGTGGCTTGTGACATGTATTGTGAGACATTGCTGATGGTGTTTTGTGTTGTTTTGTGTGTTTCAGGGATCACAGCTGTCATTTGAGGATGACAGCTTCATCAACAAGAAGCTCCCTAAGGAGCTGCTGCTCAGGTCAGTGGCACTTAACCCATTACATCCTGAGGCTGATTTTTTAAAAGATTATTGTCTTATGAAAGTCACATAACAGATTAGGAGATGGATCAACCATTTTAGTTCAAGGGTCGTGCCAGAATAGCTTGGCGCCTTTGACGCCAAGCTATTCTGGCACCACCCTTGCACTATCGTAGTCAAGTTAATTTCATGCAGTAGTACATCAAGATGAAAAGGGTTAATTTAACGCCTCGTCTCACACACCACCTTCCACTCATCCTAACATCTAATATCTACACACACACATTTCTGCACTCATCCACACATGCACACAGACACACACGCACACAAACACACAATCAATGCAGAACTAAATTCAAATGGAACCCAATTAAAGTGACCTACTCCAGACAGTAAGGGGTTAATAGTGTGCAGTATCTCCTTTATAAACGTATGTCTGACAACAATGCTAGATGAAAGGGGTAACTTAAATTACGTTCTGAAAGTTCTATGAAGTTTGAATGTTGTAAAATGAAAGATTTTTCTGGTCATCTTCTCCTTTGTACGCTGGAGAACTCCATCTGTTAGTGTTAATCTCAAAAGGCAGCAGACAACTTCTGCTACATGTACAGTGGAGTCCGCTTAACACGAATTTCTGGGGACACGGAAAATCACTTCGTGTTAAACGTATTTCGTGTTAACCAATATGGCCTCAAAATTGATCACGGCCCTCTCGGCAAGGAAAACGTGTGTAAGAGATGCGTGCATAAATGAGTACGAGGTTAAAAGTGCATATTATCATACTAAATATGCTTACCTTACCTTCAGCTCGCTAGGAAAACACAAGGAGACGTGTACAGCTCACGTATTTAATGTAAAATCCATCAGGTAAAATCCATAGTAAAGTAAAAGCAACACGGGCTGAAGTACAATCTCGCATCGGTAAAAGCAACACGATCAAAATAATTTAAAAGAACGCCATGATCGAAGTCTGTCTTGCGTTATTGACAGCCCGTGTAGACAGACAATCATGGATCTCATTAATCTTGTTTTTTCACTTCAAGCGTAATCGACATCTCTTTTACCTAGGGGGTAGCCACGATCGGTGGTTAACTGAAGTGAGGGAGTGTTGGGTTGTGTTGGTACACGAATGATGCATAAATACAGTTCAGAAACTCTAGCCAATGAAAAGATGGATTACAACAACTGAAGGCTATTCAGTCAATCACAGGCTCGAGTTCGTTCTGATCTGTGTCATGTTTACTACAGCACAAGAGTGACACGTGCAGTGCCCCTTTCATGGATTGGTTTTCGGTGTTTGAGACTGGAATCTGTGTTCGTGTTAAACAGGTGAATAATATTGAAATTACTCTGGTTGGGAACCGAAAAGAGCTTCGTGTTAAGCGAAATTTCGTGTTAAGCATTTCGTGTTATCAGTGAAATTTTAATACAGAATAAGAAGGCCGTCGGCCGGGAATGCAAAAACGGTTCGTGTTAAGCGAGTTCGTGTTAACTGGACTCCACTGTACCTACTCATGTGGATTGTGGAAAGGAGGGTAGAAAAGTCTTAGTTGCGGTTAGACAGCCATGATAACCTTTTGTGTACAGATCGCTTTAAATTTTTAACGTCAAACAGTGACTGGCAGTTGTGATTCTTGACCTATTTTTGTATCCATTCTCGCAGCTGGTAAAGAGTCTTTAACTTATTCAGCTCTGACACGCCACAGCAAGACATGGGTTGAACATGATAGTTCAAGGGTGGTGCCAGAATAGCTTGGCTCGCTTAGGCGCCAAGCTACTCTGGCACCACCCTTGAACTATCATGCACGATCTGTCTCTAGAATTGCAATATAGTCCTTCAGAGGGCAACTTCAAAATTTGGGGATTTGGGTCCTGGGGCAGACTGCTAATCAGTGTTCCTTGTGGGGTTTTTGTCAGAGTTGGCTTGGTGCTCTGGTGAAATATTTGAGGGTCACAAAGTGAAACAAAGTTCGTTCGTGAAAGTGTGGCGACTCTACTCGCAACGTTAAAGCCAGTTGCAGAACAACTATTATTAATTTTGCTCTTCAGACTGGCTTGTCAGATATGATGGTTAAGCCTTGATACCCAGCTAGTCAGAAACCTGCTCATCAGTGAAACTCTGAAAAAAATTTCCGTGCATCAGATTACAGAGTTAATTCATTCGAGACCGCCTCCGGATACACAGCATATCAGGAGGCAGCGGCGGCGTATCAGGAGTGCTGAATGAGTTAACCCTTTGAACCCCGGAACTAAATGACTTCCATTCTGTGGAATGGAAGTCATTTAGTTCTGGGAGTCAGAGGGTTAATAAAGATTGTGCACCAGCTGTGCGCAAAGGTCCTGGGGCTGACATTACAACAGCTGCAGTTGGCTCATGCATGACTTTGTGTGGGCCAAATGCAGCCGTTGTCGCCTCGAAGACCTTTTGCTATTGGGCCTTGATAGTTCAGGTGTAGTGTCAGACTGATTTCCAGGTGCAAAGGTAGTTGTACACTACTCTGTGTCTGTTGTAGCTAATCAGTTTAGATGCTATTTCCTTTGCTGTTGTTTTTTTTAGGATGATTTCTAATGATTGGGGTATCACGGATTATTATCAGTGTCATGCTGTCAGAATACATTCATTTTTAAGCTTTTACACAGAACAAACTTCAAAATTGTTCTTGTACTCATGATGTTCATACTGTATTGTTTCTGTTTTTCTTTTGACTGTTTGGTCACCTATAGGTACACAATGTAATATTTTCTGTTTTCTTTTCATTTCAGAATATTCTCCTTCCTGGACGTCGTCACACTATGCCGATGCGCACAAGTGTGCAAGGTAAGCCTGTCTGTTTAACACAAGGTCAAAATCACTCAATTTTGGTGTGGTCTTTTGATGACTGCATCACATTTCAAGATATAGCTCAACCACGAAAGTTCAAGAGTGATGCCAGAACAGCTTGGCGCCTAGAGGCACCAAGCTGTTCTGGCACCCCCCTTGAACTGTCTTGGTTGATCCTCATGCTGATTTAGTTTGTCAGGGCTAGATGGTTTAACCTGTGTACATTAGTGACTTTATTCCAAACAGCAAACACTATTTAGTTAAGCAGAATGTCGCAAAACTGTTGCCGCAAGGGTTTCATGTGATAGAAAAACAGAAAATAGAGGTTGAAACCACTTTGTTAGAAAGTTAGAAACATCAAACACAACGTTTCGGATCAAGGATCTTTTTCTGGGTCATATGGAAACAATATTTCTAACTAAAGGGGTTTTCAACCTCTATTTTCTGTTTTCCTTTAGCAAATGGTATTGAGCGTGGATTTGTTACTGTTACTGTTTCGGTTATGTATGTCAGTAATCAGTAAATCAGCCACAACGTTTTAAGTTGAAGCAGTGTGCATCAGTACATGATTATCTGGTACACCATGAGAAAAGAATTGATCAAGTCAGTTGAACTGGAATGCGGAATGAATCGGGGAAGCAACCAGCATGACTAACCAAGAGGCATTCCTATTTAACCGTTTTCATCATGATACACCCATTGCTTGAAATAAATTTGACTATGATAGTTCAAGGGCGGTGTCAGAATAGCTTGGCGCCTGAGGCGCCAAGCTATTCTGGCACCATCCTTGAACTAAAACGGTTGGTCTGTCTCCTAATCTATAATTTAGCCTTCATAGCACAATAAGCAAATTAAAAAAAAATCAGCATCAGGATGTAATGGGTTAAACGTTCACCATTTCCAGCCCCAAGCGAAGGGGTAAGTTGGTTGAGTGAGTCAATGTCGGGAGATTGTCTGACTTGCTCATGTGTGTAGATGTGGAACGTCCTGGCGTTGGATGGGAGCAACTGGCAGAGAGTTGACCTCTTCGAGTTCCAAAAAGATGTAGAGGTATGCTTGTCTGCTCAGGCACCTAGAAGCTTTAGTACTTGTATCCTTAACTCATTCCAGACATGTTGCATTCTGATGCGCAGCTCAGTGCTGCATGTTCACGTGCAGCACGTCCCGAATGAGTTAAAATGTTGAGCCTCTGTATAATCTAAGGAATTTCCAGTGTCAGCGCAGCATTTTTAATGCTAGCTGTTGGTGTGGAACTGCCTCTGCTGTGTCTGTGCTACTGCTAGAGGTTGATCATCTATTGTTGGGGCTTTAAAACACACCAGCGCGAGATCAATTAACCATGATAGTTCAAAGCTAGTGCCAGATAAGCTTTGTGCCTCCAATGGCGCTGGTTTAACCCATTTAGCCCTGAGTCCCTACAGCAGGAGATGGATTGAGCGTGATAATTCAAGGGTAGTGCCAGATTAGCTTGGCGCCTGAAGGCGCCAAGCTAATCTGGCACTAGCTTTGAATTATCATGGTCAATCCATCTCAGGCAACTGGTACATATTCATTAGGCAACACCTACAAAATTTGAGAAATGGGAGCTTGGGGCAGAAAGGGTTAATCTGGCACAGCCCTTGAGCTATTAATGGTGGATTCCGTCTCCTGCAGCTGGGACATGGTTTTTATAAATGCCCTTAAATTGTGAGTTGCTAGGTGATGAAAGGTGTGAATGATGCAATCTTAGCATTATTTTGATGCAGCACACGTTCTAGACCAGCGCACATTTATTCTACATGCTGTTTCCCTGTGCAGGGCCCAGTGGTAGAGAATCTGTCCAAGCGATGTGGGGGATTCCTCAAGTCTCTCAGTCTACGTGGGTGTCAGGTCATTACGGACCAAGCGCTACAGTACGTTGATCCTTGTGTTTGTGTGTGCGTGTGTGTGTGTGTACTAAAGACCAAAGTAAAATTGAGACCCAACAAACTCTAAGTATAAATCAACCATTTGCATGTCGGTAGTGGTTTTAGTCACGATGATTCCTGTCGAAATCATCGCGACTAAAACCGTTACCGATACGCAAACGTTTAATACTAAATCCTCTTGTGTGATATCACTTTAACTCACTTGAGATGTGCCCAGCTGCCGCATATCTCTGAGTTAACTTATGTAGCCCTACCATACTACACAGTGAAGAATTGATGACCATAATAGTTCAAGAGTGGTACCAGAATAGCTTGGCTTGTCTTAGGCTTCAGGGTATTCTCACACCATCCTTAACCCTTTGGCTGTTGGTCACACTTTTTGTTGAGGTGATTTCTTCAGGGAACACCTCAACAATAAGCGCAACCCACAGCCAAAGGGTTAACCCTTAACTCATTCTACCCCAGACACACGACAGCAAGATAAGGATCCACCATGATAGTTCAAGGGTGATGCCAGAATAGCTTGGCGCCTGTGGGCGTCAAGCTATTCTGGCATCACCCTTGAACTATCATGGTCGATCTGTGTCCTGCACTAGAGTGCAGTCTTCAGAGGACAATGACAAAATTTGGGGATTTCGGTGTTGATGTAGAATGACTTAAGTTAATGGCCTTATCATTCGGAATACACCAATGTGTGAAATAAGTTTGACTAAAATAGTTCAAGGGTAGTGCCAGTAGCGTGGCGCCTCTAGGTGCCAAGCTATTCTGGCACCACCCTTGAACTGAAGCCATTGGTTTATATCCTTATCTGTAAGTACTATAACTATAATGTAGCTTGCATATAATGGCATTATACAAATTTGAAGCTTAAACTGTGATGGCAACTATGTCACTTGAACTGTAAAGTAGTCTCCTCAAATTAGGACTTTTATCCATAGGGCTCTGTCTGTATCTTAATCTTGAGGTCCATTTTATCTTCTTTGTTGTTTTTTGTTTTCTTATGTGTTTGTATATTTTCTTGCAGTTTTGGTTGAAATCACATAATTTGCACTGCTCCAGTCAAGAAACTGTTGCGTGTGAACTAGAGATTTCACTAGAATATTTTAAACGTTAATGATTTTTTTCTGTCTCAGGATATTTGCTGAGCAGTGCCGAAATATAGAGGCGTTGAATCTAAACAACTGTAAAAAGATTACAGACTTGTAAGTATCGTAAATATATGTAGTTTGTTTGATTGAATTGTGTCTTGCAGAGTGTCGTCTGGTCATTTATGGTTTACACTGTATGTACTTGAGACATTTTTTTCTTTTTGTTGATGCACACTTTTTTGTGAAGACATGTTTTCATTATGCTGTAAAATAGCTCATGCTTAAGTCAGATTTTGGTGTTGATTGTTATGAGGTTTTTAACCCCTTTGTCCATGCTGCCATCACTACTGTAAACACTACAGGAGGCGGCATCCACAAAGAGGGTTATCCCGTTAGCAGTACTTTTCTTCAGAAATCACCTCGGCAGAAAGCGCTGCCCACAACTAAGGGACCTAACCTTCATAAATTATTCTTTGTGTGACAGGACATGTGAGAGTTTAGGTCGACACAGTCATCGGCTGATGAACCTTGACATTAGCTCCTGTCCTGACCTCAATGACAGCTCTCTCAAGGCAATCAGGTATGGAGATCACACGCACGCATGCACACATGCGAAATAAAAAGTCTGTATAGACACTTCACAATGTTGCGTAAGTCACACTGTAAGAGATATAGATCCTCATGAGCCCCTGCAATTGCGGGGGCTCATGAGGATCTATATCTCTCACAGACATCATTTTGTATCCAATTTGCTTTGACAGTTGTGGCTTTTGGTCATTGAATTGACGATTTCAGAAACACTGTCGGCATCCACTGGCAGCAAAGGGGTTAAGCGTAGCAGGTGCTGGTGCTGTAATCAGTAGCAAGGCCGGCATGCACAAAGGGGGTTAATAAGAAATTGGATATGGCAAAAGCTGCATATTTAACAAAATCTTTCTGGGGTGCTGATCACACTTTTGCAGCGGAAATTACTCCGCTTCTATCACTGGTCAGGTATGACAGCAACGAAGTTTGGGTTCCCTTGGTATTTAGTCACAGCAAAAGTTCCCTGCAGGAGTTGGGTTTGGCTGTAGGTAGCGATTTTTATCAAGGTGATTCGTTCAGGAATCGCCTCGACAAAAAGCGATACTGACCTGTTTGTTTTGAGTAAACCTTTACCCTTGTCATGTTGTTCCAGCGCTGGGTGTAAGTACCTGCATACAATCGACATATCGTGGTGTGTCAACATGACGGACGATGGTGTCGACATCTTGTCCAAATCCTGCCCGCGAATTGCTGTTTTTATCTGTCGAGGCTTACAACATGTGAGTACTTGACATACCACTACCAGTTTCTTGCTTGGTGGTTTCTTTAATATTGTTTTTAATCTGTTGAGAATGAACTGTACATTTCAAGGTGTATACACAATGCTGGGCACATATCATAGGCTGTGGCTCTTGACACAGTAGTGTATTGTTATCCCTTGTCATTCGGAACACACCGGTGTGTGAAATATGTTTGACTAAAATAGTTAAAGGGTAGTGCCAGAATAGCTTGGCGCCTCTAGGCGCCAAGCTATTCTGGCACTACCCTTGAACTAAAGCCATTGGTCTGTATCCTTATCTGAAAGTACTATAATGTAGCTTGCATATGGCAGTGTACAAATTTGAAGCTTTTAGCCTCAGTATGATATGGGTTAAGGTAGAAATTTATCTGCATAACTTAAAGGTTTGCATCAACAACTTGGCACCCAAACCTGTACGTGTAGTGTTCATTGCACACACAGTGAATCTTGCACATTGTTGTTTGTTTTTTCAAAATACATTACCGATGGCATTACTATATGGAATACACTCAATTGCCTGTAGATTTCAGCCCAAAGTTGTGTCCCCTACACAACTGGGAGGAGACACCTGGGATCCAAGTATAGGCGCCCGGGTGTCCTCCCCTACCAACCTATCCCGCCATGCGTGTGAAGAACTCACCTCAGTTTCACTTTTAGCTCGACCGTGTACGGTCGGGCTTTTGCCTTGCTACGGTTTTTGACCGTTTCTTCTGTGGTTTACTACTACTTGGCTTTTTTTTTTACTGTGTGTGGACTTAGCGCCGACCGGTTCTGACCGGTTTGACTTTCAGTGAACTTCGTCCTTGGCTGCAGCCTTGGGGTTTCAGCTTGTGACTTTACTCACGTGGCTTTTGCCTGGCGGTGTGAGTTCGGCGCTTGAGTGTGTTCCTTCCTGTGAACAGTGTACAACGAACGCTATGGCGGCTTCTGTTGAAGTGTTGCCCCCATTTGTGAGGATTTCTGTGGCCCTCGGATGCCCTCGTCGCCTGCCGGCCGTGCTCTACTGCTCTTCCGACGGGATGTGTGACGGGTGTGCTGACGGGAGTGAGGACCGGCGGTCTCAGGTGTGGGATCCTACAGACGTGTCCTTTCTTCCTGGTCTCAACGTTCTCCCCGGACTTCTCCGCAGGATGGCTTCGCTACGTCGGCTTCTCGGGCCCCACTTCACTACGGCTTCTGGGCCTTCCAGCCCGCAGGTAAGGCCCTTCTTTTACCTTAGCCGCGCAGAAACTCCCTCCCCTCTCCGAGTCTTCTGAGCAGGGCAGGCGAGTACCACATTAAATGATGGAAGCTCCATTATTTTGTACTAAAGAGGTTAACCGCCCGCTTTGGTTCGTCCGAGCGGACCCAGTTTTCTACGTTTACGTCACCCCCCCCCCCCCCCTCCCCAGGTGGGCCAGGTGTGACCATGGTCACGCGCACCCCACGCTCCGAGGCTTCGGAGCGGGGGTCGCGGGCCACAATATTGTCCCCTCCCTGCTCCGCTTCCTGAGAGGGCTTGGCGTGACAATTTTCTGTCCCCCCCCCCCCCCCCCCCCCCCCCCGCCCCGAACTTTCCAGGTGGGCCCGGTGTGACTCAAGACGTTTACTCACAGGTGCGGATTCGTGCGCACCTTTTGTCCCCTCCCCGCTCCGCTTTTCCTGAGCGGGCTTGGCGTGACACCTTCTGTCTCCCCCCCCTCCCCCCGCCCCGAACTTTCCAGGCGGGCTCGGTGTGACTCAGACATTATTCACAGGTGCGGATTCGTTCGCCCCAACTGTCCCCTCCCCACTTCGCTTTCTGCTGAGCGGGCTTGGCGTGACTTCAGACTGCCCCCTCCCCGCTTCGCTTTGCGCTGAGCGGGCTTGGCGTGACTTTAAGACTGTCCCCTCCCTGCTTCGCTTTTGCTGAGCAGGCTTGGCGTGATTATAGACTGTCCCCTCCCCGCTTCGCTTTTCGCTGAGCGGGCTTGGCGTGACTACAGACTGTCCCCTCCCCGCGTCGCTCAGCGGGCTTGGCGTGACTTTTAGACTGTCCCCTCCCTGCTTCGCTTTTGCTGAGCAGGCTTGGCGTGATTTTAGACTGTCCCCTCCCCGCTTCGCTTTTTGCTGAGCGGGCTTGGCGTGACTACAGAATGTCCCATCCCCGCTTCGCTCTTCGCTGAGCGGGCTTGGCGTGACTTTAAGACTGTCCCCTCCCTGCTTCGCTTTTGCTGAGCAGGCTTGGCGTGATTATAGACTGTCCCCTCCCCGCTTCGCTTTTTGCTGAGCGGGCTTGGCGTGACTACAGACTGTCCCCTCCCCGCTTCGCTGTTCGCTGAGCGGGCTTGGCGTGACTTTGACTGTCCCCTCCCCGCTTCGCTTTCGCTGAGCGGGCTTGGCGTGACTATAGACTATACCCTCCCCGCTTCGCCTTTCGCTGAGCGGACTAGGCGTGACTATAGACTGTCCCCTCCCCGTTTTGCTGAGCGGGATTGGCGTGACTTTAGTCTGTCCCCTCACCGCTTCGCTTTCGCTGAGCAGTCTTGGCGTGACTTTGGACTGTTCCCTCCCTGCCTTGCTTTGCTGAGCGGTCGTGGGCGACTACGGTGGGTCCCCCCCCCCCCCCCCCCCCCCCCCCCCCCAGCGGGCCCGGCAGGACCCGGACTCTTGTCCCTAGACCGGTTCCGCTCGGGGGAAGCGGTCTCCAGCACCCGCGTTCGGATCTCAGTTCGCTGCTGACCGTCCGTCTTTCGCGGTCCCTCCGCCCGTATGACGAGCCGCCTGCGGGCTTCGCGGGCGGCTTGCGTCTTCCTCTCACGCGGCGTTTCGGTGCTCTGGGAGCCTCTCACCCATCCTTGCGCCTCGAGGGATGGATGGCCTCGCTTCTTCGAACCGGATATTCTCAGCCGTCATACTTCGGATTCGGCTGTCGCCTTCTTCTTCGAGACTCTACGACTGGTTCTTTACCCCGCTGTTAGCGGTCACGTTGGTCTCCTCTTCGGACGACGTCGGCTCTTCGCTCAGCTCGCCGACTTCTCGCTTGGGTGTTGGCGAAGTTCCTCCCCCTCTTCTTCGGTCCTCCTTCACTCTATGGAGAGACAGGCTTCCGCGGGGATCTACGTGCAGAGGCAGGCCTAGCGTCGCTAGTCCCTCCTTCAGCCAGCCGGCTTCTGGGACTTCACCAGTGCGTTCTTCGCCCTGGTACGACACGCCTTCTTCGGCTTGTGCACTCTGGCTTCGCCTTGGCTAGTTGTGGATTTGCGTAGGCCCTGGTTGCTACCTTTGCCTCGCGGTGCTGTTCCATCTTCGCCAGCCAGTTGTGACGGGCGTCTCTGCTTCCTGCGCCGTTCGCAGCCCTTGACCGGACGGGTTTCAGTTTTCGTCGCCATCTTGGTGGGATGGCGCCTGGCTACTCTTTTTGTTACGTTTTTTCTTGCCTCTTCCTTGCATTCTGGCAAGGTAATCTCGGTCTCGGCTTCTGTCCGGCGCTCATGGGACGGGGTAGGGCGCCGTGGGTCAGCATACGCCGTGATCTTCTTGCGGTTCCACTGTTCTTGTGTACCTGCGGGGGCGCTTGCGCTTGGTTCCTTGGTACGCTATGTTGCAGCTGGCAAGTCCAGCACGGATATAGGTCCGACTCCGGTAAGACCCTCAGACCCGACTAGTGGTTTTTCACCTGCTGAGACTACAGTCAACGCCGCAGCTTAGGCCGCGAGCCTGTCCTCCTGCTCCGGCAGCTAACACAGACCCGTCTAGTGCACCCTTTCCGGCCGCTGCTACTAGAGCCAAGCTTCAGATACAGACTCTCCTCTCAAGTACAAGTCTAACACGCTGGTAATCCCCACAGTCCCGGTTTGGGGCTCTACCAGGCGTTGGAACAGTCGACGCTGCGACTTCGGTTGCGCGTCCGTTCTTACTCCGGCAGCTAACACAGACCCGGCTAGCGCGCGGGCTGGCTTCCGTTGACTTGTCGACACATGTTAATCTACAGTTACGCTGACGGTTAGTGTTTCTTGCAGGCGACAGAACAGTCAACGCCGCGACTTCGGTCACGGGCTCGTTCTCCTGCTCCGGCAGCTACCACAGTCCTCCTTGGGATGCTGTTCGGTTCCGCCGACGTCGGCGACTCGGATTCTTACAGGAAACAGTTGGCAGCTCCCACATGACTAGTGGACTCTGCCTGGTTCCGCCGACTGCTTTGGCTCGAGTTTGGACGCGGGAACAGGTTTCAGCACTTTAGCTGGTTTGCCCTACGTTGCTGCTTCCAAGAAGGTGGGGCCTTGTCCTCTTGGCCCTACGCAGGAGGTCAGCGCTCCATTTAGGACCTTCCCGAGTGGTTCCTGCCCTGTGGCAATGGTTCGGTGAGAGTTAGCTGCGAGAGCGAGCTTCCTCACCGGTAGCAGGTACAGACCCGAGAGGACGGCTCTGACCACGCTCCTAGGGCAAGAACGCAGCACTTCAGTCAGGATTTTCTCTCAGTTGAGCGCGCTGGCCGGACGCTGTAGTCGTCGCGCAGCTTGTCTTCGGTACTATGAGTCCTGTCTTCTTTCAGGGCGGATCTTCGCTACCGCCTCCAAACAAGTCCGTGGCAGCATGCTTGTGGGACTTCCTTGACCAGGCTGGAGACAGTTACCCTCGTAAGGACGACACTTCTATACCTGTCGGCTGCCTCTCACCTTTCGGGGAGTCAGGCGAACCCGACTTTGAGCGAGCTCGACCCGCCTTCTTCTGTGGACTTAGGCGCGGCTAGGTCTACGCCAGACTCTACCGGCCCTCCCAGGCGTACGGTTACAGCCTAGAGTCCTGCCCGTTACCCTGGGCCGGTTGGGTTATGGGGCCTTTGGCCTCCGGCTAGGCACTGAGCGAACCACGGGCTCAGCCTCTCGCCCAGGCTGCAGACGCGCTGTTCTTCTTGGGATGGACTGTTCCCTGTGGCCTACCCCCTTTCGGTGTGGTGCCGAAGATTCTGCAGTATCTTCTTCCTGCTCCACGGTTCTCTTCCTGGTGGCCCCCCTGCTTTGGATTCTCGGAGGGGGTGGGACGGCTATGGCAGCAGCCCGCGGACTGTTACCAGTGTTGTGTGTGACGGCTAGGGGAGATTCTACCAGTCGGGGCGCGCCTCTCGGCGGTTCCGCCCCCACGATCTCTCTATCCCCACGGGCGGAGTTCCCCTTAGGGCTCTTCGACGACCAAGGTTAAGCTCCTTTTTCCGTCAAGAGTTACCGCTCCGTAATCGTACTCGCTTCTCTCAGCCGGGGCCTTTAGGATCCGGCCCTGGCGAGTTTTTGGGTCCTTGGGACCTTGAATTCAAATGTCCTCTCTCCGGTTCTCTCTTACCTCGGTGGGACCTCGTCTGGACCCGGACGTGGCTATTTACAGACTGCTTCGAACCTATGCCTTGGCACGGTTCTCCGTCCTGGCCCGGAAACGTGTTCCTCCTGGCGCTCGCCACGGCTTCCGCGGGTGCGAGCCGCATGCTCTCTCGGTCCGCCCCGCAGGTTGGCAGTCCGAGCCTTCACTCGTCGCAACTTCTCATCGACCCGGCCTTCAGGTCATGAGCCGGCCTCTCTCGGCTGCTCTCCAGTGGCTGACCTTACCCCCGGTCAGGGGACGACCGACCCACGGGGCGCGTCATCAGGACCTAGTCCTGGCACTGCAGTTCCTGCACTGCTAACGGCCACACCGTCTTGCCTGCCCGCCTCTTCCTACCCCTTCGTCAGGCAGGCCGAGTAGCTCGACCCAGACAGTTCGCCTTGGCTTCGGTGGGTGACTCGTTGGCCTACCCAACCTCTCCCTTTACGGGATAGAAGGTTACAGTTCCGGGCGTATGAAGTACGAGCAGTAGCCCCTGAGCGGCCTTGACCGCTTTCTGCTCGGTTATGACTTTGGGACGGGCGGTAGGCAGGTGTGCTGTTCCACTTGCTCCCGCTTCTACCTCCGCGACCTATCTGGCCAGCGTGACTCCCTGGTCTTGATGGGCGACCTCTCCGCGGCCCAGCACTCCCTCCGCGCGCCACAGCGCCATAGCCACTTCTTAGCTGAAATCGTCGGGAGTGCTCCTTGCGGGCTAGCGGAGGGCTTTACGTTAGGGGTGGGGTGTCGGCACCCTCCTCCTCTTTGATATTCTTCCATATAGTAATGCCATCGGTAATGTATTTTGAAAAAAAAAATGAATTTTTTTTCTAAAATGTATTTTTTTGAAAAATACTTACCGATGGCATTACTCGGATGGCCCTCCCACCTGCCCTGCTTGCCTCCTTGGCTAAGCGTGAAACTGAGGTGAGTTCTCCACACGCATGGCGGGATAGGTTGGTAGGGGAGGACACCCGGGCGCCTATACTTGGATCCCTGGTGTCTCCTCCCCAGTTGTGTAGGGGACACAACTTTGGGCTGAAATCTACAGGCAATTGAGTGTATTCCATATAGTAATGCCATAGGTAAGTATTTTTCAAAAAAATACATTTTAGAAAAAAAAATTCATTTTCATTTGTACCCATATTTTCTGCTGTTATTTCATCTGCAGCATTGTCACCAAAACATACCTAGTTTCAGTAATTTTCCATCTGCAGGTTTTCTTCTTTTTTCCTTAACCCATTTAGCCCCAGGACCCTGCAGCAGGAGATGGGTCGATCATGATATTTCAAGGGTAGTGCCAGATGAGCTTGGCTCATCACGCACTACCCTTGAATTATGATAAATCCACCTCCTGCAACTGGTACATAGTCATTCAGTAACGTGTACACAATTTGGGAAAAGCACCCGTGGGGCTAAAACGGTTAATCCAGACCAAAAAGGTGACTGGCTACTGTGTAAAATGCAAAGAAGAACCAAACAGAGAAAGAACCATGCTTCGAAAAGACAGTTGCAACACGGTGTGTTGTAAATGTCTTTTCTAAGCGTGTTTTTTTCTCCGCTGGGTTCTTCTCTTTTTTTTCTTCTTGACACTGTATGGACGCTTCACAGTATGGAGACTGTCCCACTGTGTATGCATGTGCAGTTTTAAAGTTATATGAAAGATACGAAATATTCTGCCAGTCATGGCTGCATGCACAAAGGGGTCACCCCCTTCACTTAAGAGAAATTGAACACCATGTATAGATCCTCAGGAGCCCTCACAGTTAAGGGGGCTCATCAGAATCTGCTGCCTCTTGCACAGACCACTTTGCATCTGTGTTCTTTTGATGGCTTTGGATCTTCTACGTTGACTTGAAGTTTCAGTGAGTTCAAATATACAGTCTGCATGGGCTACAGTCTTCAGTCCAGGAGACTGATTCAGCTTTTTCAAAATCTCAGGAAGCTGAATTTCAGCTTTTGGGTTGAGACAAAACAGCCTCCTAGTCAGCATGTTCCATCTGCAAGAGACATAAATTCTCATGAGCCCCTGCGTCTGCAGGGGCTCATGAGAATTTATGTCTCTTGCGGGCCATCAGTCATGGGGCATAGTTACTAGTCGGTGGACTGTTTTCAGTCATTTCAGTTTTTTTGCACTGTAACCTCTTGACTCTGCCTCCACCGGTTAGAGTGATTATATTTAGTTTTATTTGGGTTATTTTCTGGCTTGCACTTGCAGGGTTTTGAAGGGTTTGCTTTCTCCTTTTTTGTCTACCAGATTACCGACTATGGTATCGAACAGCTGGCCATTCACTGTCCAAACCTGAAGAAGCTCAATGTTCAAGGCTGTCTGGTAAGGATCTTGAAACGCTGGTCTGTCATTTGGGACTTTACGTCTGAAGCTGTAAGGTCCAGGAATCCAGTTTGACTAGCACACATCTTTGTTGGCATTTGTGGTCATCTAGAAGAGAGGTGTCCTAGGTGCTTTTTTAAAAAAAAAATCTATTTAATCCCAAGGCTGCATTTGCTTCTTCAAAAACATTACCGATGACATGACTTTATGACATGACTTTATGGAAGTGTCTACTACTTACTCAATTCTAGCCTAAGAACCCGTTGTGTTAACACACAACCCGGGAGGCACTCGGGGAACACCGAGGGGTGCCGAGAGTTGTCTCCCGTTACTGCCCATCCGGTTCCGAGTCACGAGGTGACTAACCAGTCATGCTACTTAGGCTCACACCGTTGAGACGTGTTTGCTTTAGGCTGCGGACTTTGAAACTTTTTTGACCGGTTCGCCGGTCTTCCGGACTCTTAGCTTCTTCTTGGCTTCTGCTTCGCCTGCCCTACCTGGGCCCTGTGTGGGTCTGTGGTCCCCTCATCGTTAGTTGCTGCCCTCTTCTGCATCTTGGGTTGATGGGGCTGGGACTTCGCCCTCGTTCGTGCCGTGGGTGTTATGGACGTTTCGTCCCTCCCTCCCGCTCCGGCGGAAAGGTAAGGTAGTTGAGTTGGCCCTCGGCTGGCTTCCGGGCTGGGCGCCAGTTCGAGCAGGAACGAAAACAGTCTTCATCTTCGCTGTAACTTGAGTGCCAAAATCTCACCTTAGCTTGGCGGGGCCCCACGTGCCCACGCTCCCTCGCCTTTCGGCTGATTGGTGGCAACATTGGCGCTTACCTGCTGGCTTTACCTTGTGTGATTTGCGGGATATGTTATGCGTCCATGGCTCGCTTGCTTCATGCCTGTACCTGTCGTGACATGCTTGAGTTTTGTTGTACATGATGCGTCATATGCTCTCCTTAGCTTGGCGGGGGCCCACGTGCCCGCGCCCTGTCACCATTACGTTGGTAATGTTACTGTGCCAGGCGCTTGCTTCATGCCTGTACATGTCGTCACATGCTTGAGTTTTGTTGTACATGATGCGTCGTATGCTCACCTTAGCGCCCACTATGCTCTCCAGACCAAAGGGTGGCTGCCATGTGTGTGGAATGCAGGGAGGTCCCCAACGGGGAAGAAACATGTTTGGAAAAACGGGTACAACACATTGTCATATTCGGGTAAAATACCCTTTGGCAAAATGGACAGAGAGATTAGCCGCGACTTGTCTTCACTCGCAGATGGTATGTCGCAAGGATAGTATGCTTGCCTTAGCTTGGCGGGGCCCCCGTGCCCGCGCCCACTAGCTTACGGGGATGGATTTTGCAGGCCCAGATGCTTACTGACAGGTTTGCACCTCGCTGTTTTGTGCCTTTTTATGTGTGAAGGCTCGCCTTACCAGGGCGGGGTCCCACAGGCCCTCACTGCGTGCCTTCAGGTTGTTGTGTGTTGCAGTGGCCTGTTGATGACCTGCACGCAATGCGGAGGGTTCCAGTGGCCGTCACATAACCACAAGGTCTGTCTCCCCTGCACTGGATGCGCCTCGGACCACGCTTGCAACACCTGCTCCAGCTGGCCTGAGCTGCGTACAGACGCGAGCGACCGGCACCTGTGTGTGATCCGAATCCAGTCGAGGCGCCATCCCCCGTGCCTTGCGGATTGGCCGCACGAGACCGCACCGACCTTATGGAAAAGACGCCACACCGGACGCAGGAGCCTAGCGCTCGGAGTGGAACTGTGTTCAACGCGATCGCTTCCAGGAGGGAGCGCGCCCGGACAATGCCTTCTGACAGGCAGAGAGCCTGCCTCACTGAGCCCGGTTCGGAGAGACGCGCCTCGCGCCGTCCCATGTCCCCGCTCGTCTCCTGGAAAGCCCGCTGACTCTTTGAGCCCGGCTCGGAGAGACCTTTACCCACGCGTCCGACGACTTCGGGCAGGAGCCTCGCGCTTGGAGCAGGACTGCTATCAACGCGATCGCTTCCTAGAGGGAGCCCGCCAGGACAAAGCTGCTTGTCGGCAGAGAGCCCGCCTCACTGAGCTAGGCTCGGAGAGACGCGCCAGGCGCCGTCCCATGTCCTCTGTCAGTCCTCGCTCGTCTCCAAAAAGCTCGCCGACTCTTACGGGGAGTCATTTCACTGGCTGAGAGCCCGCCTCTTTGAGCCCTGCTCGGAGAGACCTTTACCCACGCGTCTGAGGACTTCGGACAGTTCAGCGCCCTCGCGCCACTCCAACTTTACCAGACGCTCGCTCTTCCGACTCCGTGGTTCCCACTAGCCGACCTCTTCATCGTATATGGACACCGGGCTTGCCCAGGACAAAGTGCTCATCTCATCGCCACCACGCTTCCGCGGTTGACTGCCCGCTGTCTCCCCCCCGCTCAAGAGGAGGATCTCCACCGGTGTAGGCTGGAAGACGAAGTGAGGAGTTCTTGTCCCTGCCGCAGCCTCCCGGCCTTCGTGACCTGCGCCAGAACTGCTCAGCGCTCCTCCTATCGGGTTCCAGGACTCCCGATTTCTTCGCCGTCCTTTGGTGTCCAGCCGGACTCGACATTGCCTTTCGTCTGGACTGGTACTCGGGACCCTCCCAGGCGCTCGTGTGCCCTCTGCCTGCTGTGGATCCGTGCCCGGCCCTGCAGTTGGACTAGATTGCCTCACTCGTCCGTAACTCCCTAGCCTGCGTGGGATCTCGGGAGCTCCTGACCCAAGCCTTCGTCCGCCGCTTTGTAGACACCTGGCATCCCTACTTGGAATCCTACTAGCTCGCGGAAGCGGCCGTCCGGGCAGCGTATCTCGCGTCAGTCAACGCCGTGGCTGCCGCCTCCAGCTGCGACCTGTGAGGTCGGGATGCCGTGTTGCTGGCCTGCCGCGGAATGCCTCCCGTGCTGAGGACTCAGCTGCGCCGTGCTCCCCTGGGTGGCCTCCCCTCTTCGGTGCGACCGGGCAGACCGAAGGATACATCTCGGACCATTGGCCTCGCAAGACACCTCCACTTTGCTTCAGGCCGACCGCTAGGCCGTGGTTCTCGCCTGCGGACTCCGGCCCACCGTACAGCTCGGGGACTACGCGATCAGTCTGGACCTTCTGACGTTATCTCCAGTCCCATATGCTCGGCCTCCAGGAAGTATCTCCGGTGCACCTGCGACGGAGTGGTTACCAGTTCGGGTGCTGCGTTCGGTCTCAAGCTCAGCCATGGGTCTTCAACTGCATCGTGGACGCATTGGTGACCAAGGCACGGCAGCCGTCTTCCAGCCTGACGTCGAACTACCTCAACGACCTCCTCCTGCACTACCATTTGGAGTCCACCAGACATCGGACAGGGATGCACCGATACAGCTGTTGTCGCGGTTGGGGTTCCTAGTCAACACAGGTAAGTTGGACCTCGCTCCCTCTCGTCGCTTCGTCCCTCTTGGCATGGAGTTCGCCACTGACCTCAACAGGATGCGTTTTCCGGAGCCACGGATCCTAAGTTGGCCGCCCAGCCGGTCAGGTAACCCAGCAGGATGCAGCCTCCGCCAGAGTCCAGCTTCGGCTCCTTGGTTTGTTCAATGCGGCGGCGGATCTACTCCCCCTCGGTCATCTCTAAGCCCGGCCGCTACAGCTGCACCTCCTGCTTCTCTGGCGTCCCTCCTCAGGCGATCTGACTGCCATGGTACCCGTGTCCCCGTTGATTCGCCCCCACCTCCTGCATTGGACGGACACGTCATGGCATGCTTCGGGAGTCCCCCGGACCACTCCGCCTCCTCAACTCTCCCTGTGTGTCAATGCAAGTCTTGCTGGTTGGGGAGCCCACCTGCTACCGCGGTTCCTCACGACGTCCGGCCACCGACCTCCGGAGTTCGCGGACAAGCACATCATCTGGTGGGAGCTGCAAGCAGTCTGGCAAGGCCTCATCGCGTGGGAGGAACGACTTAATAACCAGGAACTGCTTGTCCTCTCCGACAACGCGACAGTGGTGGCCTACATCCAGAAATAGGGCGGGACGTGCTCACCCGGCTTATGCATGCTGCTCTACCGTCTGATGCGCTGTGCGAGGACCGCTACATTTCCCTCCATGCTCGACACATCCCCGGCCGGCTGTATGTCTTGGCTGACTCTCTCTCCCGACGCGGCCAGTTGTTACACACGGAGTGGACCCTACTCCAGGACATCTTTCGGATGATCTGCACGCAATGGGAGATGCCATTGGTCGACCTGCTCGCCATGAGGTGGAACCACCAGCTTCCCCTTTTGTCTCCCCGATCCCAGACTCTCTGGCCTGGGCAGTCGACGCACTGTCCATTCCATGGGACAGACTTATCGCTTACGCGTATCCCCCGACAGTCCTCGTCCCCAAAGTCCTGCTCAAGCTTCGGGGATACAATGCGGTCGTCCTACTGGTCGCCCCGTTCTCTTGGAACCGGTCCTGGACCACCAACCTTCTCAGCCTCGCCACGGACCCCCACTGCTGCTTCCCGCACCCCGCACGATGCTCAAGCAACTGCGACAATTCGCTGTTCCACCCATGGCCGGAGCGCCTACTCATTCATGCTTGGGAGGTTGTACGGCAGGCCCTCGCCGCTAGAGGCTTCTCGAGTGCAGCAGTGGCAGCTATCGCTACAACCCATAAACCCTTGACACAACGCGTCTACGAGGGAAGATGGCGAGTACTGTGCTCCTGGTGCGACAACCATCGCCTCGCCCCCACCGACCTAACCCCCAGCTCGCGGATTTCTTCCTCTGGCTCTTCGGTGACCGAGGATTGGCCCCGTTAACCTCAGGGGGTACTTGTCCATGATTGCCGGCACCTCGGCCGCCCAGACCCCGGCGTCTGTAAAGACATCACTGACCTTATGACTCACTTCGGCTGGCAGCGTCCAGTGCCCCGTTCACTCATTCCTCGCTGGGACCTACCCTGGGTACTGACTTGGCTGAACACTGCCAAATTCGAACCGCTGCCTTGGCCCGCTTGCGGATGTGACTCGTAAGACATGCTTCTTGTTGGCACTTGCCTCGGCGGCCCGAGTTAGCAAGCTACACGCGCTGTCAGCGCGCCTTGCCTGCCTGCAGTTCGAACGGATGGTTCCGTACAGCTCTTACGGACCCTGCCTTCATTGCCAAGAGCAGATGTCCTATGACCGCGCCACAGGTGATCACCTTACGGCCGCTGAGAGGGACGAACTTCCCCTGGAGACCAGGCAACAAGATCCTGCGCGAGCCCTACGCGTGTACCTACGCCGAACCAAAGCCGTCCGGAGAGGACGCTCACGCCTCTTCTGCCGTAAGCCTGGCAGCACTGACATAACAGCCCAGACGATCTCTTCCTGGCTATGCTGTGTCTTTCGGTCCGCCTACCTGGACCTCTCCCCGCAAGGAGTGGAGGCTAAAGATACGTGCACACGAGGTACGCGCCATGGCCACGAGCGTCGCGTTCGACCGGAACTGCGTTGTCAAAGACATCGTGGCTGCAGTGGGCTGGCGGGCAGAATCAACCTTCGCCCGCTTCAACCTCCAGGATCTGGCAGGCCAGCGAGACAACTTCGCACTGGTGGGGGACATCACTGAGGCGCACCACTCCCTTCCGGCGCCACAGGCGCCGTAGGTATACACCTACCTAGGGTTGTCGGGAGTTTGCGGCAGGGAGGATGGCTCTATTGGCCCTTGGGGTGCTGAAGCGCGGCACCCTCCTCCTTATCGCAATTCTTCCATAAAGTCATGTCATCGGTAATGTTTTTGAAGAAACAAATTCATTTTTCTCTAAAAGGTATTTTTTCGAAAAATACTTACCGATGACATGACTCAGACGACCCTCCCACCTGCCCGCTTTCCGCTGGTGAGCTAACTATCCTGACTGGTTAGTCACCTCGTGACTCGGAACTGGATGGGCAGTAACGGGAGACAACTCTTGGCCCCCCTCGGGGTTCCCCGAGTGCCTCCCGGGTTGTGTGTTAACACAATGGGTTCTTAGGCTAGAATTGAGTTAAGTAGTAGACACTTCCATAAAGTCATGTCATAAAGTCATGTCATCGGTAAGTATTTAAAAAAAAAAAAAAACCTTTTAGAGAAAACTACGGAAAAGCAAAAATCAACAATAGTAAAAACAACAAAAGTTTAAGGTTCGTTGAGCGCCTGTGGCGAGTCAAGGTCACGGTCACCCAACTACGTGTTGCTGATCACAGCTTCCGGCGCGTGTTAGGCTTTGAACCAATCATTGTGAAGCCTGAGTCTGAGAGCAGATGACGGAAGTTAGCGGAACGCGGCCAGAAGTTACGATGCACGCGTACCTCACGGCTACCGCCATTTCGATCACATCGCAAACATATTGCGTGCAGACATCATTGAGAAAAAGTCTAGCAGAGCAAAGGATATAATATAGACAAAGAGTGTGATAATAAATTAAACTGGAACTGTCCGCTTGGGTGTGTGCGGTGCACCATTTTTAACAGCAGCTGGTGCTGAAGTGTCACACTGTTGGCCAGGCTGTCGTAAGTCTAGTAGTAGTAGTGTGAGGACAAAATAGGCCGCAAGACCTTTGCAAATGTCTTTTCTTTCTTTAATTACTTTATGGGTCTGTTATGCATGCATTTTCCCCTACAAATCATTCATCATAGCAATAGAAAATCTCTTTAAATTTTGGTAATTCATCTAGCTGCCCCAAAAAGTTGTTTCAATTTAGGTCGTCGATGCCATTATAAATTTTAAAAGCTTGGATTAAGTCTCCATGTATTCTACGTCCACGTAAGGAGTGTAGTCCAAAATATTTGAATCTAAGTCATATTTTACATTCTTTAACCAGCTTTGTTGCTTGTCTCTGTACCCTTTCGAGTGCAACTGACTGTCTCTTTGACCCTCGGTACCGTACAGTGTTTGCATATTCTAAATGTGGTCTGACTAGTGCTTTATACAGTTTACTGAAAGAGTCCTTATCCAAATAATTAAAGGCTCTCTTAACTACTCCAACCGTTTTGTTGGCCTTATTGATACAGTTCTGAATATGGGGATCAAAAGATAGAACTTTATCAAAAACCACACCTAAGTCCCTTTCCTCCTCACAAGATACCACCTTTTTAATGTCACTGTTAACTTTCTTCAAGTAATCATGTTCAGGATTGTTCCTTCCAGCATGCAAGACCTTGCATTTCTCTACATTAAAATGCAAATCCCATGTGTCGGACCACTCTTGCAAGTGATCCAAATCATACTGCAGCACGTCTTTATTGATTGATTCATTATAGATTTTAGTATCCTCTTATTAACACAGCCAATACTATAAAAGTAACACTATACTCTGAAAGTAACACTCGCGTGTACAAATCCGGCAACTGGATTTTTTCAGGGATTTTTAAGAATTTGTATTGGGAGCCCTGAATGTGGTCAGAGATTTTAACGACATTATCAGCTAGGCTTGTGTTTGTGTATAGTTACATTAGTAATGCATCGCAGCGACGCGCATTGACTACTGAAATTGTCATGAAACTACTGAAATGTTAAATTTTGACTACTGAAAAAAAAATTGGGGGTTGGCAACTCTGGGTTTCAGCCACATTATCACAATGGAAAAAATTAAATTACTCACACACTGTTCAGTATCTCATCCATCCCCCCCCCCACCCCCACCCCCACCCCCAACCTCACCCCACCCCCACCCCAACACCACCACCCCCCACCCACCCCCACCCCACCCTCCACCCCACCCCCCCCCCCCACCCCCACGTGCGGCAAAAAAACCCAAAATGCACACATACACACACACACACACACAAAATCCACCACATGACCACAGTGTCAGTGGTAAGGGGTAAGTCTGCCACTTGCAAGATGTCACTGCGACATCTGAGGTGCAAGTTCCTCGATGGCGTCAACAGGGAGAGAGAGATATGCTAGTTAACGCACTCCTCATTTAGGAGACTGTGTACCCTAATAAACTGTGTACCCATTGCAGGAGATGGATTGACCATGAAAGTTAAAGGTTAGTGCAGATTAGCTTGGCGCCATCAGGCACCAAGCTAATTTGTCACTACCCTTGAATTATCATGGTCGATCCATCTCCTGCTGTAGTGCGTCGGGGCTAAATAGGTTAATGCCCTTTCTCTCCTCAGCTTGCTTTTGAAAGAGTAGGGTGGGTGGGTGTAATGTAATATTCACTTTGTTTTTTCTCTGTCCCGATGTTTGCGCAGGCTCTTAACCATTATCATTTGGAATACACCAGTGTGTGAAATAAGTTGGACTAAAATAGTTCAAGGGTGGTGCCAGAATAGCTTGGCACCTCCCTTATCTGTAAGTACTATAATGTAGCTTGAATATGGCCAGGGCTAGAAATTAACTTTTTTCTTTGGGGGCCACCGGGCCCCTTGATTGAAAAATTTGAGGGCCCACAAGCAACTTTCGGGGCCCAACTTTGAAAAATAATGCAAACAAAAAAAACAAAAGAATTATTGACAATATAATAAGTAGAAAGTACAATTTGTCTGATAATCTAAAATAAAAACAATTGAATTTCCAATTTTGCTGAGTGATGTCATTTTTATTTGCCTTTTCTTTCACTTTCAAACATTACCAACAAAAAAGGGGAAAACACACACACACACACATTCAGTGACACACATAATTATTCCAGTGACTAGGAGCCTGAAATGGCCATTAAACAAAATAGAAAAAAAAATCAAGTGAGTCTCTTGTATAATACTTTTCAGTTTTGTGACTGAGTATTGCACAATACACATCATTAAAATTTTAATATGAGTAACCTAACAAAAAATCTGACCTCAATGCACAAAAGTTCAAAACAAAACCATGAAAGGGAACTAAACTTAACAGTACTCTTCCTGATAAACTAAAGTGAAACAAACAGATTTTGCCTTTTCTTTTTTTTTTTCAATCATCTATTCATATTACACTTATGTGCACTTGAGTTAACAGAAGTAAACTAAAAATACAATAACAAAAAAAAGAAAAGAAAAAAGAACACAATACTATACTATTACTGTGAGTGAGGGCACCGGTGTGGGTTGCTTCCCTTGGCCCAAATACGAAACTGCCGAGTAGAGCTAGCTGTAGCAGACGAATTATTTTGCGGGCCAAGCGGGCCCTTCGTTTTTCAACTTTCCGAGCCCGAAATCAACTTTGCGGGTTTTTGGCCCCGGGCCCCCGCTAATTTTGAGCCCTGATGGCAGTGTATAAATTTGAAGCTTTTAGCCTTAGTACCCTTGAGCTATCACTGCTGATCAATCTCCCACAGTCCTCATAGATGCCTGCCAAAGCTGCGAGCCATTAACCCTTATCATTCGGAATACACCAGTGTGTGAAATAAGTTTGACTAAAATAGTTCAAGGGTGGTGCCAGAATAGCTTGGCGCCTAGCTATTCTGGCACCACCCTTGAACTAAAGCCATTGGTCTATATCCTTATCTGTAAGTACTATAATGTAGCTTGCATATGGCAGTGTACAAGTTTGAAGCTTTTAGCCTCAGTAGGATATGAGCCAATTTGATTCAAATAAAATTTAGGATGAGAGAGCTCCAGTCAGGAGTTCAGTAACCTTTTAATTTTTTTAATTATATTTTGTTTTGTTGTTATTTTTTGCCAATGACCTCTCAGTAAAAGAAAAATTTACTGACCTTGCCCCATTTCTTACACAAAACAACAAAACAATTTTTTTTGGGGGGAGGGGGTGGTGTACTTTAATGTCTTTTGATGTCATTTGCTGTTTTCTTTTCAGACAATAGGTGATGAGGCGATTGCAGCAGTCAGTAACCACTGTCGGGGCCTGGTTTCGCTATGTTTATCCAACTGTACGCGTATCACAGACACATCGTTACAGGCCCTCGGTATCGGCTGTCACAACCTCAGGTAGCTGTGAGTAATCCCATCACGCATGCAGCCACCACTACTGTTCACAGTATGGGTGGCTATGTGCACAAGGGGGTTAACATTCATTATTATTATCCCATATCATACTGAAGCTAAAAGCTTCAAATTTGTACACTGCCATGTGCAAGCTACATTATAGTACTTACAGATAAGGATATAGACCAAAGGCTTTAGTTCAAGGGTGGTGCCAGAATAGCTTGGTGCCTAGAGGCGGCAAGCTATTCTGGCACTACCCTTGAACTATTTTAGTCAAGTTTATTTCACACACTGGTGTATTTCGAATGTTAAGGGTTAATGGCTCGCAGCTTTGGCAGGCATCTATGAGGACTGTGGGAGATGGATCAGCAGTGATTACTCAAGGGTGGGATGTAAATGAGACCATTCTGTGCCAGTGCCAGAATAAAAATAATAATTAATAATTACGGTATTTATAATGCGCTTATCTTATAATAATTATAACTGACAACTCGCGCATGCATGCGCACGCTTTAGACAATGACTCACGTACCACAAATAGTGAAATACATTACGACGGTCAGCTTGGGGTGGGGAGGGTGGTGATATAGTGCTTATACTTTTGAAAGAGGTGAGTTTTGAGGGCGGACTGGAAGGAGGAGAGAGAGTTTTTCTGACAGAAAGAGAGTGGGAGAGTGTTCCAGGTGGATGGACCGTAGACGGAGAAGGAGCGGGGGCCGAAAGTGTTGAGTTTGGTGCGAGGAATGTGGAGGCGGAGAGGGTCGGAGGCAGAGCGGAGGGAGCGGGAAGGTGTGTAGGGGTGAAGTAAGTTGGAGAGATAGGCAGGAGCGCAGTTGTTCAGGGATTTGTAACAGAGAGACAGAATTTTGTATTGGATGCGTTGGGGGATGGGGAGCCAGTGAAGGAGTTTGAGCAGGGGAGTGATGTGGTCGGATTTGTTCTTTCTGAGGACGAGGTGGGCAGCGTTGTTCTGGACGCGTTGGAGAGTGAAAGTGGTGGAGTGAGGGAGGCCAGAAAGGAGAGAGTTGCAGTAGTCGATGCGAGATAAGATGAGAGAGACAGCAAGTTTGGTGGCAGCTTCGGTAGTGAGGTATTTTCTGATCTGACTGATGCGGCGGAGGTGGAAATAGCATGCCTGGGCCGTGGCAGAGACGAAGCTGGTCATGGACAGAGAGGAATCGATGATGACGCCGAGGTTCTTGGCCGAGTCAGAGAGGGAGATGGGGGTGCTATCGAGTTGAAGGTGGAGAGTGGGAGGGAGCTGGGAGAGTTTCTGGCGAGTGCCTACCAGCATGGCTTCCATTTTGTCGTCGTTTAGTTTAAGCGTGTTTGCTGTCATCCAGTTTGTTTTCTCAAAACACATTACCGATGGTATTACACTTAGGGAATGGTTCTTAGCTAGCCTAATTTTAGCCAAATTTGGTTGTGTCCGTATACGGTATCGTTGGCAGGAGTGGGGCGCCTTAGAATAGGCCCTCGCCAGAATAGCCTCCCCTTCTTCCCATCCGGTGCGAAAATACCCGTCATACCTCAGTTTAGTTCTTAGCTGGCGCCGAGTTCGGTTGTGTCCACTTCGTGCTCCGTGCTGACTTGAACCGGTCTTCAACCTTGGTTGGTTTGCGCCTTCACTCGGCGGCTACTTGGCTTCGCCTGGGTCTGTTCGACACTGTGCCTGGCGGTTTCTGGTGACGGGAAGCTTAGCAGTGGGGACTGGGCCTTGCGGTTTCTGAGCACTGCTTCGACTTGCTGCCCGGTCGGACTTCGCGGCGAGCGATCCCTTGCGTCGGGGTCTTCACTTCGCTGGACAGACGTGGGTTGACACCGGTCTCGACATGGACAGGTAACATCTCGGTACATGCCCTCGACCGGCGCTCTGGGGGGGAAAAGAGCGCCGAGCGTCGGCACGTTTGGTGCACTCGCTTCGTTTTTCGAGTAGGCTCGATACATTTTGCGCGCAGTCACTTCTTGCGTGTCCTTAGAGGCCACGCTCGCTCGTCCTTCATTCTGCTATCTTGTTTCAGATACCAGGTTCGTACCTGCACGATGTGTCGGGATTTTCAGTGGCCCTCAGATGAACACGAGTTTTGCCTTCCCTGCTCCGGCTGCGATTCCAACCATACTTGTGATGTCTGCGCCTCATGGCCGGAAGAAGCGTGGTCAGACCTGTGGCGTTTCTACTGCAGGGAGCGTCCGACGCCTATGCAAGACCGACCGACGCGGACGGCCAGCCCTAAGGAGAGAACCCAGTCAGTCACAGGGACTTCGTTGTCCCGCAGAGACTATTCCAGGCCTAGCAGAAATAACCCGGCTGAGACGGCCGGAGGCCCACAGGTGGAACCTAAGTCAGTAACAGGGACTTCGTTGTCCCGCAGTGACTACCCCAGGCCTAGCAGACGTAGACTGGCTGAGACGACCGGAGGCCCACAGGTGGAACCAAAGTCAGTAACAGGGACTTCGTTGTCCCGCAGAGACTATTCCAGGCCTCGCAAAAGTGACCGGTCTCAGACGACCAGTGGCCCAAAGGTGGGACCTAAGCCAATGACAGGGACTTCGTTGTCCCGCAGAGATCATTCCAGTCCTGGCAGTAGTCACGGGGCAGAGACGGCCAAATGTACGAAGGTGGGCCCCAAGTCGGTGACAGAGACTGTGTTGGCCCGCGGAGAGTGTACAAAGCCTACCAGAGAGCGCCGGTCAGAGGCCTCTAGAGGTTACATAGGGACTTCGTTGTCCCGCAGAGACCATAGGTCTCCTCCGAGAGATCGATCCTTAGAGGCGACCACGGACACCTTTGGGGGGCCCAAGGCAGGGCCTTTACCTGTGGCGGAGAAGGCACCGGAACCTGGAAATGCGTCAGCGGGTGAGTTAGCTGACACGTCGTTAGTGCTAGTAACGGCTACCATTGATAAGACCGCAGAGATGGCGGCTCTTGGCAACACCACGACGCTACCAGACTTCGCTCGCTCAGACGATCGCAGGCTCGACAAGTATAAGCGCCTGCGGGAGGGACGGCTGTCCGGGACTCTGGTCCATTATGAGCAGAGATACTCGCCCTCGAGTGCGACCTTGGTAGCCACCTCGCCACACGATAGAGCGGACAAACGACAGACAGAGAGATTTCCGCCTTTGCGAGACGCAGGCCCCCGCAGGGTGGACAGGCCGGGTTTGGACACACGCACTACCTCCAGATCCCAGGTTAGGGGTGATGCTTCTGTTTCGCCTTTCCGAGCGCGGGGCCACAGCACACGCGGCAGATATAGTTTGGAAAGACGAACCTCGACGTCACGTCGGGATCCGGATCGCCGCTTTCGTTCGAGAGAGCTTAGCTCTTCGGACTCGAGTTGCTACCCCTTACCACGCAGAGACACTCAAAGGAGATCGAGTCCGAGACGGCACGCCAGTACAGTGGACTCTTACCGTCATGTTAGCCCTCGTTCCTTTCGTCATCACGCCTCACGGGAGCCCCGTGATAGGCGCCGCTCAGCGACTCGGACAAAACAGGACTCACGTCGGTCCCGGCGGACTTCGCACAGTTCCCGCTCTTCGCGTCACAGCCGCTCGCCGCGAGGGCACCGTGCTCCCAGGAGTTCGCCTTCTGCACCCGGTGGAAGACCTCCTCTTCCCAAAATGGCTTCGTCGCCGCGGCGCCACACGACACCTCTGGCACCCGCGGATCCCGGGAGGGCTTCAGACAAGCTTGGAAGCTCCGCTCGTGTTCTGGACTCCGTCAGCCTGACTCCTGGAGACTCGGTGTCCGCCTGGTTGGACGCCGCACCGAGCCTGCACTCGGATTCTCCGGGGGAAACGGATGTTCCCCCAGCGTCGTTCGGACACAGAACGGAGACCATACGTGCGTTAGACGAAGCGGCGAGACTTATTGCCGCTACCTTACCGGCGGAAGACTGCCCTCCTTCTCCACCGGCGAAGAAGAGAGCCTCGGCCTTTGTGGACGCGGAGCGTCACGCCAAGCGCTTCAAGTCTCTACCGCAACCGCCTGGATTTCGCGACATCCGGGATGCCCTGTCGACTCATCTACTGCAGGGTTCGCTTGGAGATACGGGATTCTTCTCGGACCACAAGTGGCCGGCGGACCTCATGATAGCCTTCCAGCAGAAGTGGTACGCAGGACACTCTCAGGCCTTTGCTTGCCCTCTGCCGGAGGTGGATCCCGCAGCGACTTCCTGTGCGGGCCTTACTCGACAAAAAGAAAGAGCGGTACTCCCTCCTGGACTGACTAAGACGGCGGTACTCATCCGCAATGCGCTAGCTTCGGCAGGATTCTTGGACTTGGCGACTCAGGCGATAGTTCGACGGGTGGAGGAAGCTTGGAGCCCTACCATCGCACCGCTCTTGACCGACATCTTGGCCTTGACCGTGTCTTGCAACCGCGCAGCCTACCACACCTCGGTCAACGCGATGACGGCGGCGGCAAACTGCGACCTCATGCGGCGAGATGCTGTTTTACAAGCCTGCTCACTGCCTTCGGAGATCAAGAACCAGCTGCGGCGGGCCCCGCTGGGCAACGAGCTCCTCTTCGGCCCTCATTGGCAGGCGGTTAAGGAATCCAGCAAGGAATTGTGGCCCACCAGGTTCGCCCCGCCCCGCTTTCCTACAACCCGCAGGCCCGCGGGTCGAGGCTTGCGGACCACCAGACCCAGCGGTCGCCCCTTTACCAGTCGTGGACGTCTTCCCCCCCGCCAACCGGCCTTTGGTCGCCCCCGACGACCTAGACCTGGCCCCGCAGACGCCCCCGTCCCCGCCCCCGCTTGGCCTAGACCTGCCCGCCGTCCTTTCGGGCGTGGTAGGGCCCGATGACTACACTCCGATCACGTCTCCCCCGACCGCTTCCGGGTCCCCTGTCGGCGGGAGACTAGCACTTCACAGCGACGCTTGGACCTCGCTGTTTTCCGACGACCCGTGGATCCTCTCGACAGTTTGCCAAGGACTACAGCTGTCATTCCGCTCACCCCCTCCACTACGCCGTTCTCCACTTTGGACGTCGATGCCTGCCGACTCGCTCAGAGCAGAGGCGCTACGCAACGAGGTGGCTGCACTTCTCCAGAAGAACGCCACAGAGGTAGTCAGACGCCACGACTCTCCGGCCTTCTACAGTCGCCTGTTCGTGGTTCCCAAGCCGGGGGGCAAGTGGCGGCCGGTCATCGACCTCTCCGCACTAAACAAGTTCCTCGTCGCCCCGCCGTTCCGGATGGAAACCGCTCGAGCTCTGCGTTCCGCGGTGCAGCCGTTCGATTTCGCCATCAGCCTCGACCTCGCAGACGCCTATCTACATGTTCCAATGCACCCGGCGTCCAGACGCTTCCTTCGTTTCGCCTTTGCCGGAATCGTCTACCAGTTCCGCGCTCTACCCTTTGGTCTCAACCTCAGCCCGTGGGTGTTCACCAGGATCATGGATGCGGTCGTCGCCAGGGCCAGAAGGACGAGTTCAAGCCCTACGTCCAACTACCTCGACGATCTTCTCCTACGAAACCAGGTGGACTCCGCCTTGGAGAGAGACCGAGACGCACTCCTGGACCTCCTCGACTTCCTCGGGTTCATCGTCAACAGGGGAAAGTCCGACCTCTCCCCGTCCCGCTGTTTCGTCCACCTGGGAATGGAGTTCCACACCGATCTCAACTTAGTGCGACTCCCGGAGACACGTATACAGAAGATCAGCGATCTGGCGCGACAGGTGGCTCAGCAGGACAGGGTCTCTGCACGGGTGTGGCTACAGTTGCTGGGCCTGATGAGTGCGGCTGCAGACCTGATTCCCCTGGGACGTCTCTATTCCCGACCGCTCCAGTTGCACCTACTACTTCATTGGCGACCCTCGACGGACGACATCGACGCTCTGATTCCGGTTCCCCCGATGTTACTCCCACACCTGAGGCGCTGGGCGGACCACAACTGGCTGGCTTCGGGAGTCTCCCTTTACACACCGCCTCCCAGCTTGTCCCTTTGCGTCGACGCAAGTCTCACCGGTTGGGGAGCCCATCTGCTACCGGCATTCACGACAGCTTCGGGGGTATGGCCCACGGATCTTCTGACCCGACACATCAACTGGTTGGAGTTGCAGGCGGTGTGGCAGGCGTTGTTGACGTGGGACTCTCAGCTCCAGGGTCAGGAACTGCTCGTGCTGTCCGACAACTCCACAGTCGTCGCTTACCTACAGAAGCAGGGCGGTACGCGCTCCCCTTCTCTGTGCATCCTCCTGTACCAGCTGCTTCGTTGGTGCGAAGATCGGGGCATCACTCTGCGCGCCAGACACATCCCAGGTCATCTCAACGTGCTGGCCGACTCCTTATCACGCCGCGGACAGCTCCTACACACAGAATGGACACTGCGGCCGGACATCTTCCAGTTGATCGCGGCCAGATGGGAAGCTCCTATGATCGACCTGTTCGCCACCCGTTGGAACCACCAGTTGCCGCTGTTCGTCTCGCCGGTTCCAGATCCTCTAGCTTGGGCGGTCGACGCACTGTCCATTCCCTGGGACGGGCTCATCGCCTACGCCTATCCGCCGACGGTGCTGGTTCCCAAAGTCCTCCACAAGCTTCGCGGCTGCAACACGATTCTGTTCCTGGTGGCGCCCTTCTGCTGGAGCAAGTCGTGGACAACGGACCTGCTCAACCTAGCCACCAGTCCACCTCTTCAGCTTCCTACGCCTCGCACGATGCTCAAGCAACCTCGACAGCCGCTGTTTCACCCTTGCCCGGAGCGCCTCCTTCTACACGCTTGGAGGTTGTGCGGCAGGCCCTCACCAGAAGAGGCTTCTCAGGTGACGCAGTGGAAGCTATCGCTGCTGCACGCAGACCCTCTACCAGACGAGTCTACGAGGGGAAGTGGAAGGTGCTGTGCGACTGGTGTGGTGACAACAACCTTAACCCCACCGAGTTGACGATGCCCCAGCTGGCGGAGTTCTTCCTCTGGCTGTTCAACTTCCAGAGTTTGGCGCCTATTACCATCCGGGGTTACCTGGCAATGATTGCTGACACCTACCGCCACCTGGGCCGGACAGACCCTGGTGCCTGCAAAGACCTGGCTGATCTCATGACGCACTTCGGTTTACAACGCCCGGCGCTACGGTCACTGTTGCCTAGATGGGACCTGCCTTGGGTGCTGACCTGGCTCAACTCTGCCCGTTTTGAACCCCTACAGTTGGCAAGCTTACCGGATGTAACTAGAAAGACGTGCTTCCTGTTGGCCCTTGCTACCGCTTCCAGGGTCAGTGAGCTTCACGCGCTGTCCACACGATCAGATTGTCTGCAGTTCCGGACTGACGGCTCGGTGCAACTGCTACCTGAACCATCCTTTCTCGCCAAGACGCGGTCGCCTCTGACGACCCCACAGATGATGACCATCCGACCTTTACGTGTGACAGAATCCACCCGGGAGTCCAGACAACAGGACCCGGTGAGAGCCTTGCGTGTGTACCTGCGACGGACCAGACCGCTGCGCAGAAGACGGACCCGCCTTTTTCTCCCTCTGTCCCCAGGTAGACAGGACATATCCGCCCAGACCATCTCCTCATGGATTCGTTGGGTGATCCGCTCGGCCTATCAAGACCTCGCGCCAGAAGTAGCCCAACGTATGCACATCAGGGCGCACGAGGTCCGAGCCATGGCCACAAGTCTCGCCTTCGACCGCAATTGTGCAGTGAAAGACATTGTGGCGGCCGTGGGATGGCGAGCGGAGTCCACATTTGCCCGATTCTACCTGAGGGACCTCTCCACCCAGCGGCAGAACCTCACGCTGGTGGGAGACATCGCAGCAGCGCAACACTCCCTCCCGGCGCCCTAGGCGCCGTAAGTACCTTAGCTAAAATTATCGGGAGTTTGCTGTACGAGGGCGGGTCTGTGGGCTGTGTCGTTGGCAGTGGGGGCGATAGGGCGGCACCCACCTCCTCTTTGTGATTCTCCCTAAGTGTAATACCATCGGTAATGTGTTTTGAGAAAACAAATAAATTTTTCAATTAAAATATATTTTTTTGAAAAATACTTACCGATGGTATTACTCGAAGGTCCCTCCCACCGGCCCCGCTTGCCGCGGTTGGCTAAGAAGCTAAACTGAGGTATGACGGGTATTTTCGCACCGGATGGGAAGAAGGGGAGGCTATTCTGGCGAGGGCCTATTCTATGGCGCCCCACTCCTGCCAACGATACCGTATACGGACACAACCAAATTTGGCTAAAATTAGGCTAGCTAAGAACCATTCCCTAAGTGTAATACCATCGGTAAGTATTTTTCAAAAAAATATATTTTAATTGAAAAATTTATTTTTCACGTCTTCGTAGCAGTCAGCCGTGCGAGTCAGTAGTGACAGAGTGTTGTCGAGTTTGTCTTTGTCTAGCAGTTGTGAGTCGCCAGCGTAGAGGTGGTGGTGTATGCGGTGAGACTGGATGATGTTGGACAGAGGAGAGGTGTAGAGTGTGAAAAGGACCGGGCCCAGGACGGACCCCTGTGGAACTCCGCAGGAGAGTGTGACTGGGTTGGAAGAGATGCCGTTGATAGTGACGGACTGCTGTCTGTTGGAGAGGTAGGAGAGAAACCAGGAGTGAGCAGAGTCAGTGATGCCGAAGGAGTGGTGGAGTCGGTGGAGGAGGATAGAGTGGTCTATAGTGTCAAAGGCGGCAGAGAGATCGAGTAGTGTAAGAAGGGAGATGTTGCCCGAGTCGGTGGAGAGAAGCAGATCGTTTAAGATATGTAGAAGGGCTGTTTCAGTGCTGTGATGTTTGCGATAGGCAGACTGGAATGGACTGAGGAGGTTGTTGTCGGTGAGGTGGAGGTTGAGAACAACCTTCTCAAGAAGCTTGGACAGGAAAGAGAGATTGGAGACTGGGCGATAGTTCTTGAGTTCGTTTGGGTCGAGGTTGTGTTTTTTTGAGGAGAGGACGGACGATGGCGGACTTGAAGATATCGGGGACGGAGCCGTTTTCTAGAGATGCGTTGATGATGTCGGTAATGAAAGGCAGAAGTTTTGGAAGGCCATCACGGTAGAGAGAAGCTGGGAGAGGGTCTAGTTCGCAGGTTTTGAAGGGCATGGACTTTATGGTCTTGAGGACTTCATCCTGAGAGACGGGGCGGAAGGATGAGAGGGGAGTGCCGGAAAAGGTGGGGTCGGGAGGGCAAGGCGGAGAAGGCAGGGTGTCGAGTGCGTTGCGCAGAGTTTGGATTTTGTCCGAAAAATAGGTAGAAAAAGTGGACAGGAGTTCTTCTTTGCTGTGTGTGTTGGGGAGAGGAGAGTCTTTAGAAGTGCCTAGGAGTGTGTTCATGGTGGCGTAAAGGGTTTTGGAAGATGTGGATTCCAGGATTTGGTTTTGAAGGTGTTTGCGTTGAGTCGGAGATCATTTTGCAGACTTTGGATCTAGTTGTTTGGAAGATCTGTCTGTGAACGGTGAGGTCAGAAGAGCGCCAGCGGCGTTCCGCTTGTCGGCGCTCGCGCTTGGCCTCGGTTATGTCGTCAGTGAGCCAGGGGGAGGGGAGTCAGTTGGGTATGGAGCAGGTGGTGACAGGGGCATGGGTGTCTAGAAGTTTTCGAAGGGAGGAATCGAAATGGGAAGCAAGATCGGGAGAGGGGGCGGGGTCCAAGAGAAGGTCGACAGCTTCGTCCAAGAAGCTCTCGCGGTTGACAGATTTTATTTTGCGACGAGAGACAATGAGCTTGGTATTTTTCGGGGGAGGTAGGTTGAGGGAGACGAGAATAGCGAGGTGGTCAGAGGGAAGCACAAAGGAGGTGTCAGAGTCGAGAAAGAGTTGATCGGAGGTGCGGGTGATGATCCAGTCGAGGGTGTGGCCGAGTCGGTGGGTGGGTTTAGTGATGTGTGAGATTGTGGTTTGAAAGTGACGTGCAAAGGCGTTTTGTGTCCGGGTGGTCGGGTTTGTCAAAGTGGAAGTTAAAGTCGCCTAGAAGGATGTGTTTTCCGGGTCGTGTGCTGTAGTGGTCGAGGAGGAGGTCAAACTCGGTGAGGAACATGGAGTTTGTGAGTTTGTTTTAAGAGCTTGGAGGGGGGCGATAGATACATGAGAAGATGAGGGACTGGCCAGGGAGTGTTGCTACGGTCTCGACAGATTCAAAGAAGGGATGGGCAGAAGGGAGAGACTGAGAGAAGGAGAGGTGAGCTGAAAGACAGTCCCTGTAGATGATGGCAATGCCACCCCCTCTGGAAGCACGCGGGAAGGAGGCCAGGCGGTAGCCACTCGGAGTGACGCTGGCGATGATGGGTTCATTGCCAGCTGAGCGGAGCCACGTTTCGGTGATCACGACAACATCTAGGTCATTGTCTAGAATGAAATCTAAAATCACGTCAGCTTTGCCAGAAAGAGGAGTAATCCTAATGACCCCCACATGTAAATTTATACAAGCCTTTTGTTTACTGTATCCACTGACTGTGTGAACATTGTGCATTTTCTGACTTCTGATTTTATTTGTCGATGACAGTTTTTAGTCATGGAGACTGATTCGGCTGTTTCAGAATCCCAGAAAGCTGAATTTCAGCGTTTTGGTTTAGACAGAACAGTCCTTTAGCCATCCTGTGCCATCAGCAAGAGGCATAAATTCTCATGGGCCGCTGCGAATGCAGGGGCTCATGAGAATTTATGCCTCTTGCTTGCCATGGATCATATGACATAAATCGAGGGTCCGTTTTGAGTCATGTCAGTTTTTCACACCGTCACCCATGTACTGTAATCCTGTGGTCAGACCTGTGTAAGGCTACCATACAAGGGTCTAGCAAAAAGTGGCCGCCATAGACAGGTGGTCTCCATTCCCAGGGTCATGTAAATAACAGGAAGAAAGGCCTACCTTGAGACCCAAAATGAGTGATCTGCTTAGACAGAGGGTCATCTTGCACGGATGGTCACCCTGACGGGTTTGACTGTAATGCTTTCATTTCCACAGAACTCTGGAGGTTTCTGGCTGTAACCATCTCACGGACAGTGGCTTCCAGTCCCTTACTAGGGTAAAGATTTGTCTTTTTTTTTTTACCCTTTAACTGATGGAAAATTTGAACACCATGCTATGGTGAGAGGCAAAGAATCTCCTGAGCCCCCGCAGATGTGGGGGCTCAGGAGGTTCTTTGCCTCTTCCTGGCCAAATTTAGATCAGTGTTCTTTTGATGGATGGGTTTACTTATTGTTAAATTTGCCTTGGTTTAATGATGTGCTGGTAGTGAAGGGATAAATTTGCATATTGATTGAATTGCATAAATTTGCTTATTGATTGATTTGCATGTACAGCTCTGACTCGATATATATCGCGAATCGTTACATCACGATCCCGGATATATCGCAGAGGAGGGGTGGGGGGGGGTACCTTGGATCCCCCAAAAATCGGACTGACTGCGGAGGGCTGTGAACCGTGACCAGCCTTGGCTATATCGCGCTCCACGGGATGCTGCACAAATGCCTGACACCACAGCTGGGAGGGCGTTCACACACTGAACACCCACAAACCTTCTCCACATGAAGAACACATACATACATGTATGCACATAAAGAGAGTAGGAGACAGAGCCAGTGTATGGTGAGGGTCTAGGCTTCTGGTACATGGCAGATGTCTCCCCACTTGACTGGCTGCTGGGCACGTGGGAACAGCTTCACACAGACCACAACATGACCTCCTAGATATGACCACATACGTAACTGCGGTAATAGGAAACACTGATTCGATGCGCATGAAGGTCTATGCTTTTCACAGGTGTCAAGTTTCACCACACTCAGCAGCCTGGGAGTATGTCCCCCAACCTAGAGGGGGCGAAAACTAATGCTGAACCCTCGTTCACCTCCTCTAAGTCTAACAAAGAACACAGGCAATGATAGCCTCACCTAGCAGGCAATGATAGGAAGACCTTATGCACAGATGCAAGGGATAATGAATGTCTATGCTTCCTGCAGAGTTAGGCAGTCTGCTGTTGAAGTTAAAAAGAGGTATGCTACCCTACTGCTAGTGTTCACCTGTGATTGTAATCAGATTTTCTCAGGGTGCATGAGGACTTAAAACACTCTAGCGAGGTGATCAACCTATTCATTGAAGAATAAAGGCTACCAAACTTGTCATAGAAATCGTCTAAATGCGTAAATGTATATATGTCTGAATAGAGAAGGAAATGTTCAGCAAAAATGGACCATTTCAGATTCTTTACAAGATGAAAAACATTTTTTTTTCCGTGATGTTAACAGTGCAAGTGTTTCTGAGTGTACTCGGCTTTGAAAGAAAGAACTCACAGGCGATAGGTAATGCTTATGCACACGCTGTGATTTTCCTCGACACCCCCCTGCGCGCCTCCCCCCCCCCCCCCCCCCCCCCCCCCCCCCCCCCCCCCATTGGCCGGATATATCACGGTCCCATTTTGTGGACCCCGATGACCGCGATGTATCGAGTCAGAGCTGTATCATGGAAGGGGCTACCAAACTTCCCAAATTTTCATATGCCAGTAAACTAGACCAACAGATTAACTGTGATGGTTAAGTGTGGCAAATGCAATAAAAGAAACAGGAAAGAAAGAAATGCAATTTGGAATGACATAAGCAAAACAGGAAACTGTCCTAGCGCTCGTGATCAGAATCATAGGGGTTACGACCCCCTTTGAAAAAGGGAAATGAGTGCGCACAAGTTGCATCCCTTAGTTCCGTAATAGCTTTTTAAAGTCCAATCATGTCTGCTCAGAGCTTCTTCTTCTTATTTTTATGGTCATTTTTTCCACAGACACATGACTGGCCTAAGGTTTGTTCACTTTTCATTTAAGATTCGGATATGGAGGGAATCGTTTACATCTTTGTTATATTTTTTCAGGCTTTCTAAGTAGCGATGATGTGACGTTTGTTTTTCAGAATTGTCATGAGCTAGAGAAAATGGATCTGGAGGAGTGTATACAGGCAAGTCTGGCTCTTTAAATTTGATAGTGGTAATATATAGTTACACTGTAATACAGTGCAGGGCTCAAATCAGCTTTCAGTTTGTAGGGGTTGGGATGTGGGAAGCGAGCCTCTAACAGTGGTGTTGTTACGTAATACTTCCTATGAGCGAAAGGGCTTTTGGACGATTTCAACCTTAACCCATATCATACTGAGGCTAAAAGCTTCAAATTTGTATGCTGCCATATGCAAGCTATATTATAGTACTTACAGATAAGCATATATACCAATGGCTTTAGTTCAAGGGTGGTGCCAGAATAGCTTGGTGCCTATTCAGGCACTACCATTGAACTATATAAGTCAAACTTATTTCACACACTGGTGTATTCCAAGTGATAAGGGTTACAAGACATTGCTCAGAAATTAGAAGTAGGTTAAAACTGCACTTGTTTTGACAGATACAGTGGATTAAAAGCCCAGACGCGTGTGCGATTTATCATGTTTGACTGGGCTTTTAATCTATTGTTTCCTTCAATAGGACTCACTTCTGATTTCCAGAAATTGTCTGTTAGCACAGGAACATCTGTGGGATTGTTAGCTAAGGCTGACATTGGCTTGAAGACCTTTAGCCCATTTGGCTGGTACAGCTGTTTGGAAAATAATGTATAATAGAACTGCATAGTAGAAGTATTGTGGTGCAGGCTAGACGAAAGTGCTCTGTGTGTTTTCAGATTACAGACACTACACTGGCGCACCTGGCTTCACATTGTCATAGACTTTCCGCCCTGGTGAGTCCTGTCACTTTTTGTTTTACCCCCTTTGCTGTTAAAAAGTCAACATACCCTAAATGCAAGAGGCATAGATCCTTATGAGATACTGCGGGGGCTCATGAGGATCTATGCCTCTTGCTGAGACAAGGTTGTATCTATGTTCATTGGATCGCTGTGACTGTTGGTTATTGGATGAATGAGGATGTCTGAAACAAAATTTTGGCTCTAGTGGGACGAAAGGGTTTACTTATTTACCCTTCAGTAATGTACACAAACCAAGGGGAATCACTCAGCGCTGGACAGACAAACAGTTAGATCCCCTGCCGCCGCCTATCAGGTACCCAATCGCCAGCCCACAGAGAAATACGCAGGTATAGAACAAGACGATCATCTGCATCCTATACAGATTCTATACCTGCGTATTTCTCTGTGGGCTGGCGATTGGGTGCCTGATAGGCGGGGGCAGGGGATCTAACTGTTTGAATGTCCAGCGCTGAGTGATTCCCCTTGGTTTGTGTACAATTCTGCCAGCGCAAGCCTCACACCTATCTGGTTTGTGAGTGACCCTTCAGTAAGCACAGCAGGAAGTGCCCAATTTGGCACTACTCTTGAACTATCATTGTGAAAGAAAAAAATTTAGAAACAGTAGTTTGTGCTGTGATGCAGTTTTGTTTTAAGTGGTCGCCAACATTTTCGCAGGGTGCAGTAAGTTGTCCCAGTATCTTTGACGTTGTCAACTTTCATCCATTTAGCACATGTGATCACTGTTTTGTGATTAAGGACTGTATGACCAAAATGACAGACCAGCACATTTTATTATCATGTTAACTCATTGCATACTGAGGATGAAAATGTCAATATTTTTTTACCTATCCTTTGAGGTCTACGTCACAGTTCTGGAGACAGATTGACCATGATAGTTCAAGGGTTGTGTCAGAATAGCTTGGTGCCTGCAAGCACCAAGCTATTCTGACATCACCCTTGAACTATCATGGTCGATCCGCATCCTGTCTTATTTAATCATTTTGGACATTCTGATTATGACCCTTTCTGTCTCTGTAGACGTTGTCCCACTGTGAGCTGATTACAGATGAGGGTATTCGCCACATTGGTTTGAGCCCTTCCTCTGCTGAATCGTTGACATACCTTGGCCTCGACAACTGTCCCCTAGTGACTGACGTTAGTCTCGAACACCTGGTAAACTGCACGTCACTACAAAGGATTGAGCTTTATGACTGTCAGCTGATCACACGGTCCGGCATCAGCCGACTAAGGGTATGCGATCCGTTTTTTGAATTTCAAGCATTTTGTTGTTGATAGTTTCGTTGTTGCTAGAATATCACAAGGGTTGTGATTATTGCATTTTTTCTTTGTAATTCATGATTTTTACGGAGGTCTTACAATTTTTGTGTCTACATACACACACATCTTTGAGATGACTCCCTTTTGTGTGATTGGTTGTTAAAGGTAGTGGGTCACAGGTAAGGTGACTGTGATTGTTCTGGAAGTGATTGAAAGCGGTGGTGACAAACATAATTTTTATGCCGATCTTGTTTGAATGAGTGTGTTTTTTTAACTTTTCATCTTAGTCATTCTGTTATGGTGTGCACTTAACTGTTTTTTGACTAAATTTGTGTGTGTGTGTGTGTGTGTGTGTGTGTGTGTGTGTGTGTGTGTGTGTGTGTGTGTGTGTTGTCATACACATTTTTGTTGACTTTGTGCATACAAACACCAGACCTGTTTACCATACACATTTGGCGTATTAAAGTACACAATTTTGCTTTGGGGTACACATACATGTACACGTTTATACACAAAAATACACATTTTGGAGAAACTGACAACTCACTGGCTTGTGAATAAATACACATGTGAGGTCCAAAGTACACATTTAGTCAGTTGAAAGTACACTGACTGCACCCAGGTGGTAAACAGGTCTGAAACACACAAAGCTGAAAACAACAGAGCTACACCTGTTAGATAGTATGTTAACTTAATCTATTTAACACCAATGCCAAATATTTGTTCTTTTTTTTTTTTGGAAAGTCATGAACATTCAAGTGTAGTGCCAGATTAGCTTGGCGCCTAATGCGCCAAGCTAATCTGTCGCTACATTTGAATTTTCATGGTCGATCCATCTCCTGCTGCAATGCGTCAGGGCTAAATTAGTTAAGAAAAGAAATTCTTATAGTTGCTCTGAACCATCATAATCTGCATTTCCTATTGTACTTTGACGGACTTGGCGACCTGATAAACATGCTTTTCTTGTCTCCAGAATCGACTGCCCAATCTTCGTGTGCACGCCTACTTTGCTCCTGTGACTCCACCCCCCTCTGTTGGAGGAGGCCGACAGCGCTACTGCAAATGTTGCGTCATTCTCTGACCTCTGACATGGGCACAGAACTGGACTGATCTTTGTGACCAGGGGTGGGCAACTAGGCCTGCTTTTTCATGAGTGGGTGTAGACAACCCAAGCCTGCCTCTTTCATGAGTGGATTTTGACTATTGTGTGAGTTTCACAGACAATGTTGTGTAAGAGCCAGGTGATACGCAGGGCTGGCACAGAGATATGGCTATAAGTGGTGTGTTATGGATGCTCTACATCATGGTCATTGACTCATTAACATCTGATAATGACTCTCACAACTTTGGGAGGCATCTGTGAAAACTGTGCACTGACTGTGGGAGATGGATCAGCCATGACAGTTTAAGGGAAATGCCAGATTAGCTTGGTGCCGGAGGCACCAAGCTAATCTGTCATTACCCTTGAACTTTCATGACTGATCCATCTTCTGCTGTGGTGTTTTAAGGGTGAATGCGTAAAACTAGATGATCTGCATATTATGAAGCTACAGTCAGTCCTGTTTAAAGCGACTGCCAAAAGGACTATCAAAAAGTGGTTGCTGTGGACAGGTGGTTTCCTTATATACTGACGAGCAATAGAAAGGTGACATTTTTGGAATCATCAGAATCACTAAATGTTTCCGATGATTCCAAAAATTCACATTTTTTTTTGCTCAGCAGTATACATGGTCATCCGAAAGACCATGGTGCCAAAAATGGGGTGTCTGCTTTTAAGACAAGTGGACTCCTTACACATGGTCATTGGGGTGTCTGCTGATAAAGGTGGACTCTGTACTCATGGGCCAACTAAGTAACAGAAAGAAGACAAAGGGGCAAACAAATGGGTGGTCTGCTTAGACAGGTGGTCGCTTTAAACTGGTGGTTGTGTTGACAGGTTTGACTGTAGGACTTTGTCTTAGTCCTCATTCACACAACCCTCAAAAATTTGTATGACCGAACATGAATTGATAGGTCATCTCTAAAACTAAGTGTGTGTTATATCGTTTGTTATTTTTCTGCTGTGAGATGGCCTTAGTTGCCTGCTCTGCGTTAAACCCTAAAAACTAACTCAGTTATTGTATAGCGCTTCATGCATGCGGCCAGCAATACTAACAATACAATACTAACAGCTGTATGCACATAGGGGTTATCTGGCATCTGATGTGTCGATTACATAGGCCATTTTCAAGGCTGATCTATCTCCCTTCACATTGGTGGAGTACAGTTCAGTTGGCCTCTGTGTCGTTTGCACAGCGCCATTTTCAAACTAACACCCCCCCCCCCCCCCCTCATGGGTGGGGTCACAGTTGGAATTCAGCATTAGCAAAATTTATTAATTCACACCTAAATTGAGGCGAAACTTTTGTGGACATACAATAAGACTGTGTACCAGCTATGGCAAGGAATCGGCCATTATAGTTCAAGGGTAGTGCCAGATTAGCTTGGTGCCATTCTCGGTGCCAGGCTGATCCACTACTACACTCCACTTCAGTTTTTAAGGCTGATCCATCTCCCGCTGTGTTGTCTTAAAGTTTAATGCTTAACCCCTTCCCTGCTGAGAAAAAACTGAAGTCATTCTAACGACAAGAGACATAGATCCTCATGAGCCCCCGCAACGGCAGGGGCTCATGAAGATCTATGCCTCTTGCTGACGCCAGTTTGCATCTATGGTCTTTGGATGGCTTGGGTTCTTTGGCATTGAACAGTGGCGGTGAAGCGGTTATGAGAGCAGTTTGCTGGCGCTGGCCATTGGGGTGATGTGTGATATTGTTTGTAGTTTTGTGATACATCGTCATCTGCTAACAGTCCCTGTGGACTCGATCTATGTGATATTGAACAAGAAGTGTGGCAGGCAAATGTCACAGTATGTGAAAAGTGTTACTTTTCCATCGTTTTTACAAACCAAAAACATGAAAGTTGGTGACCAGCTGGGAAATTGTGGGTAACTTCATTACAGTTGAACATGTTTTGAGCAACCATCATTTTTGCAAAAGAACATTGTGGTCTTGGAAGACTGCTCTTTCAAGAGAAATTTGAAATGTCGTTAAAGATTTTTAGGTGGCTATAGTAACGTAAATTGTCGTCTTAACCCATTACATCCTGAGGCTGATTTTGTAAAAATTTGCATACTGTCCTATGAAGGCTACATTACAGGTTAGGAGATAGATCAACTGTTTTAGTTCAAGGGTGGTGCCAGAACAGCTTGGCGCCTCAGGTGCCAAGCTATTCTGGCAATACTCTTGAACTATCAGTCAAATTTATTTCAAGCAATGGGTGTATCAGGATGAAAAGGGTTAAATGACAGGTGATCTCTCATAAGTGTGGTCACTCAGAACAGGTTCTGCTGTTTTGTGTAAGTCTGCATGAGTGAAAGTTGGCATACAAACAGATGAAAATTAAACCCCCCCAAAACAATTGTATAAAAAATTTCTATATTTTCACAATAGAAATTTTACACTTACAGCAATAGTCAAATGAATTAAGTCAAATGAAATTTCATGTTAAACTTGCATGAAACACCACAAAAATGATTTGAAATGGTAAATAGATTATTTTCTGCACCAATAGGCAGCTTCTGGACCCTGGTTTGCCTTTCTGTATTTTCACTTTGCCAACTTTCACCAGTGTGTCAGTAACTTTGACCAGTGTGTCAGTTCTGGGTCCAGCTGCCCTTTGTAGTTTGAAGATTTGTGGATTCTTGCTCTGTAGATTTAATGCCAAAATAGGAGAAGGTCGCCAAACTTTGTCATTGCGTACAATTCTACAAACTCTCTTCTGTGTGTTTGAAATCAGGTTGTCTCAATTTCACTCTACAGCTGATTTTTTTCTTTCTGAACATGCCCTTTTATGACAACAGTACATTTCAGATAAGGGAGTTGTCTTGGTGATAACTGTTCAAGGACAGTGCCAGATTTGCTTTGCACCAGGCGCCAAGCAAATTTTATCCCTATCTTTGAACTTTCATGGTTGATGGTTCAGTGGTCATGCAGGATGTGACTGACACCTATACAGGTGCCAGTCATATATGGCACTACCCTCGAACCTCTGTGATGGATACTTATCCTTTTTCCGTGTGTGAAATCTGTTTATACTGTTACCGTTCCAGTGCGTTGTTTGCTGAATGTCCTCGTCTCTTGTCATTCGTTCACCCAGAGGCCTTTATCTTTATTTGCTCCCCTCTATCGCAAAGAGGTGTGAAAAGAAAACCCCAGTACTTGTTCTTGGAGCCCTGGGGCCAGTTGCATGAGCGAGCTTAGTCCTGCACCAGCCTCTAAGCAAGGTGCGCCGCTATAGCGGCGCACCTTGCTTAGTGGCTGGTGCAGGACTAAGCCTGCCCATGCAACTGGCCCCTGGCCCGAGTGCAGGTAACTGAATGTCCAAACGGAGTGCAGGAAACTTGTCCGAGCCAGTAACCGCCAGCGGCTTCATTTAGGAAGATGATGTTTAACCCCTTAACTGCCAAGAAAATGTGAACATGATCCAACTCCAAGAGACATAGATCCTCATGAGCCCCCCACGACTGCAGGGGCTCATGAGGATCTATGCCTCTTGCTGACACCAATTTGTATCTATGTTTTTGGGGATGACTGTGGCTTTTGGTCTTTGGATGATCAAAGATTTCAGACATAAAAATGAACGTACATTGGCAGGGATTTACACTTACAGTTGAACTACAAATCATGCGAGAAGTTGTGCAGGCTGTCCCAGTTTGTCATAATGGGACAGAAAATTTGTAAGAAAAAACCAAAAAAAACCACCAAACGAAAACAAAACTAGGTCTGTTGAAGGTTGATTCTGGCTAGGAAAAAACCTGCGCTCAGGCCCCAGCATGTGGACAGTGCAAGTGAAAGGCTTCAGAACAGAGTAAACCTTGAGAAGAGAATAAAATTACTCTGTCAAGAGGTTAGACTAATGTGTGTGCTGATTTGTGATTGTGGACTTAGTAGCTTAGAGCTGTAAGTTCAAAATCACAGACCAGAACACATTTGTCAGACAACCCTACGCCTACTGACATGGTGGTGATTGTTTGGGGGGAGTATATATATTACGTTTGAGTCCAGCTTGACTGTAAACTCATTGGGTGCTTTGCTTGACATCCAGATCAGTCATGAGTGTGTAAATGTGGTTCGGTCTGTGATTTTGGTCCTTATGGCCCAAGGGGCTATAAGGTCCAAAATCACAGACCAGTGCACATTGGAATCCAATTGAAACGCAACATTAGTGTCCTGTTTTCTGTTTGCTTCTGTTTTGGAGATTTTAAATTAGTAGTTTTGTTGTCCAGATTTTGTTGGCGTTGGTTATGTTTGGAAAGGGGTTATAGGGAACAACCTGCCTTCGGTGTGGTGAATGCTTGTCACTCAGTGTCACTTTTCATTTACTTGCACAGCGTGATGAATGCTGATGATTTGATGTACACATGCCTATATTCATGGTGAATTCTGGATAGAGGTTGTCCGTAAATCAGAACATTGTCAGACAAGGAAGGGCTGAATAAGACTGAGGCCCAACGAGAGAGGACTCGATCACAATCAGGTTTGACAGAGGGGGACTCAAAACAGAATTGGTCAGATGAGGGAGGGCTCGATCAGACTTAGATCAAACTGCACAGGCTCATAAGAATCCATGTCTTGCCGAAGAAGCAGAATTGATGTGCAAGGTGGCATAGATTCTCATGAGTCCCTGCGGCAGCAGGGGCTCATGAGAATCTAAGCCTCTTGCAGTATCATGTTGTTTCATTGACCCTGAGTCCAATTTAGGAATAACTTCTATTGCTACGAGGATGACTACTTCTTTGTTGGCATTGTGTCATTGTGAAAACATTGCTTTAAGGTGAGAGCGTGTGTGATGAAAATGCATGTAATTTTCAGTGAATTTGACCCACATTTACATGTCATTGTGAAAGAATGCACGGCTACGACTTACGGACATCCACTGATGGGGCTTGAGGTGTAGAATATATATGAAAGCTGGATGAAACTGTCAGCCTGGTTTAAGCCTAAGTCAAAGCCTGCTGTTGTAACAGTGGGCTAAAACTTCTGGTGTAGGTCTGGCGAATGATTTCAGTGCCAGTAGGCTGAGACTTCCATTGTAGGCCTGGCCGATTGTTTCACTGACATTAGGCTAAGAATTCTAGTGTAGGCAAGGCTGGCGGTTTTAGAGACTGTAGGCTAATACACCTGGTGTAGCTCTGGCCGACAGTATCCTTGATAGTAGGCTAATACTGTTGGTGTTGACATAGCTGACATTTTCAGTGACAGAACACTAATACTTCTGACGTAGGTCTGGCCGATGGTTTCATTCATAGTAAATTAAGACTTCTGGTGTAGGTGTAGCCGCCGGTTTCATTGACAACAAACAGTAGGCTAAGACTTCTGGGGTGGACCTGGCCAACTTTTTCAGTGACAGAAGGCTAGTACTTCTTGTGTAGACCTGGCTGACAGTTTCTTTGACAGTAGGCTAATTTTTCTGGTGTAGGCCAGTATGAAAGTTTCAGGTCACTTTCATGCAAACTACTCCAAAGGCTCCCGAGACCCCCAAGCTGTTTGCATCAGTGCATGTCGTGATACTTATTTGCATGTACATGTATTTATTAACTTGAACACACCAGTTTGTGAGAGAGAATTTGAAGCAATGGATCTGCTCGTCTGAAAAAAAAAAAAAGGTTAAGTCCTGAGACACACTAACATGAAATAAATTTGACCCTAATAGTTCAAGGGTGGTGCCAGGACAGCTTGGCGCCCAGAGGCGCTAAGCTGTCCTGGCACCACCCTTGAACTGTCATGGTCAGTATATCGCCTGAACTGTGATGTAGCCTTCATAGCACAACTCACTAATCTGCAAGAAAATGGACCTCAGGATGAAAGGGGTTAATACACTTGTGTATGAAGCCCGTGGTAATGTTCATAATACTGGTGCGTGTGCCTGAAAACTCAATGCTGGACAAACAAATAGGTCCCCTTACCCCTTCCTCAACTCTTTCGAGACGTTCCACATCCGCTTTATGCCATGAATCCAGATGCGGCACGTCTCAAAAGAGTTAACTCCTTGACTGCTGAAGAAAAGTGAATACAGTGGAGTCCACTTAACACAAATTTCTGGGGACATGGAAAATCACTTCGGGTTAAACGTATTTCGTGTTAACCAATATGGCCTCAAAATTGATCAGGGCCCTCAAGGAGAATGTGTGTGTAAGAGATGTGTGCGTGAATGAGTACGAGGTTAAAAGTACACATTACCGTACGGGTCGTACTTTATATGCATACCTTCAGCTCGCTAGGAAAACACAAGGAAACGTGTTCAGCTCGCATATTTAATGTAAAATCCATCAGGTAAAATCCATAGTAAGTTACAATCCATCAGGTAAAAGCAACACAGGCTGAAGTACAATCCCGCATCGGTAAAAGGGTTGTGTTGGTGCACAAATGATGCAAACAACATGAATACAGTTCAGAAACGCTAGCCAATGAGAAGACGGATTACAACAACTGAAGGCTATTCAGCCAATCACAGACTAGAGTTCGCTCTGATCTGTCATGTACTACAGCACGAGAGCGACACTTGAATTGGTTTTCGGTGAATGGAATCTGTGTTCGTGTTAAACAGGTGAATAATAGTGAAATTGCCATGGTTGGGAACCAAAACCAGCTTCATGTAAAGCGAAATTTCATGTTAAGCATTTCGTGTTATCAGTGAAATTTTAATACAGAATAAGAAGGCCGTTGGCCGGGAATGCAAAAACGGTTCGTGTTAACTGGAAATTCGTGTAAAGCGAGTTCGTGTTAACTGGACTGGACTGTACGCAGTCCAGCTACAAAAAGACATAGATCCCCATGAGTCCCCACAGTTGCGGGGGTGCATGAGGATCTATGCTTCTTGCTTTTCTCACTTTGCATTCAAGTCCCTTGGCAGGCCGAGACTCGGACTTGGCGTTGGATTAGCACACATTTTAGAAACAGTCTGCGATCAGTGGCAGCGAAGGGGTGAAAGGAAGGGAGCAAGGGATGTAACTCTTTGTTTGTCTGGCACTGAGTGATTTCCCTTAGTATGTGGACCATATCCACCAGTGCTTGCCTCAGCTTCGGTTTGAGATTGAGACAGTACTGATGGCTGCTTGCACAAAGGTGTTAACTCTTTGGCTCTCTGTGGCGTGTTGGGTCAAGATGATTCCTGCAGAAATCACCTCGACCCAATGCGCCACCCAGAGCCAAAGGTGTAAAGCGACTTTTCCGAACTCGACACTTTCCTGGTATTGTGCACTTGCTAGTTTTGCTGGTGCATGATGCTTGCATTGTGAACATTATTCGTGTGCTACTGCTGGTCTGCATTTTCGGACCTTCCTCTCAAGAGTCGCTAAGGTCGAAATCACAGACTGGCATATTTTTTTTAAAGGAATCATTTGCCTCTGGATTTGAAATGGTTAAAAAGTGACAATTTTGTTTTGTATTTTTTTTTTAGCCCCCTTGTGGTCAAGGAGGTTAATTATTCATTTTAAATAATTGTATCTTCATGTGTATAAAAAAAAACGCATGTACAGTAAGCACTGTGCTGTGTGCATGTATGTATGTATCATAACTTCTATTTTTATCGCCTGTGTAGATATGTTTTCTGATATGAAGCTGTTTTTTTTTTTCACATAACCTTTCAGCTGTGCGATATTTTCTTATGCGGTTTGATAGTCAACATGAGTTTTACATACATGTATGTACAGTGCTTTTGTTAACCCTCTGGGTGTCTGTAGCGGTTTTAGTCGTGATGATTCCTGCAGGAATTACCATGACTAAAACCGCTACGGACACCCAAGGGTTAACCCTCTTGTGCAGGCAGCTTACCTGTACTGTAAACAGCACTGGTGGCTGCATGCACACTGGGGTTAAAGGGCAAAGAGGGTGAATGAATGTGTGTGTTTTATTTGAAGTAAATTTGTATCATGTTTGTGTACACTTTGGTTTTGTATGACGCAACAGAACGAATGGGCATTTTGGTGCGCCTGTGCATCTGGGTGAATGTTAAGATAAATGATAACACCTTAAAAGGGTGTTTTATTTTGTGATTTGGTCTGTGTGTGTGTGTGTTTGTGTGTGTGTGTTTGTGTGTGAGACAGAAATAGAGAGAAGAGAAAGAGAGAGGCGTTAATTTTTTAATTATTATTTTTTAATTATTATTATTTTTAGAGTAAAAGCATGTATTTTCATTATTTGTTGTGACAACATAGCCAGTATGTTTCATTTACTCAATATGAAGCACACGTTTGTGACGTCAGTGACAGAATTCAGCTTGAACTATGTACTTCTTGTACCTTTGGACTGTGTCGTCTGAACCTGCGTGCTGGTTTGTGATATTGGACCTTTCGGCTTGGTGTGGTAAGGTCTGAAATTACAGACTTCTGCTCCGGGGGTCTTAACCCATTTAACCCCAAGGCCACATTTCCAGAATTGTAGAGCTGTCACTGACAGCAATATACCAGTTGCAGGAGATGGATCGACCATGATAATTCAAGGGTAGTGCCAGATTAGCTTGGCGCCTCTCGGCGTCAAGCTAATCTGGCACTACCCTTGAGTTGTCGTGGTCGATTCATTTCCTGCTGTAGTGCGTCAGGGCTGAATGGGTTGATCACCCAACATAGTGCATTCTGTATGTGCTGCCGGTATTGTCAACATACATGCTTTTTTTGTGGGACTATATCTCTGCTTGATCATGATGTAATAATACATTTTTAAAAAAAAACTTGTGATGTCAATGGTGTGCTTTGTCTGTGATTTTGGGCCTCACACAGTACGCAAATGCTAGTGGGCCTCAGTGGGCCTGTGCACGCTTGTGTGCAGGCCCACTGAGGCTGACTTCGGCCTGATGAGCTTTGCGTACTGGGTTTGGCTTCCAGCCGTAAGGTCCTAAATCAGACCAGCACATGCACGAACGCTGACTCCTGTACTTATGCTTCCCTGTCCCTCCCCTCCCCCCCCCCCCCCCCTCCAAACCCCCCCGCCCCCCCTGACACCCCTCTCCCCTTCCTTTTATAGGGAAGGTAATGCTGTTTATTTCTGCCTCTCTGATTTTCTGTCTGTCTCTGTGCATATTCAGATGGTATGTGATTCTGATGACCATATTTCATGTGTTGGATGCAAAAATGTGAAAATAATTGCTAAGATGTGCGTGTGTTTTTTTGTCAGGGGAGTTGCTCGTGTGACGCTTTTAGAATCTAAGTATTTAACCCCTTCACTGTCGAGGAAAACTGAACAGGATCCAGCTGCAAGAGACATAGATCCTCATGAACCCCCGCAGTTGCGGGGGGTCATGAGGATCTATGCCTCTCGCTGACACCAATTTGTATTTATGTTTCTTGGATGACTGGTAGCTCTTCGCCTACGGATGTGGACTTCACCTGCTGCGAGATTACTTCCCCTAGAACAATGCTGGCGACGAGATCCACCCAACCAAGGTTCGCTTGCAGTGTGTGCGCTGGGCTGTTGTTAGCACTGAATGTGTCATTACAAACTATTACTTGGCATGCACTTGAAATGAACTCCTAACACAATTACTTGGTACATAATACTGAAAAGATTCTTATTAGGTGAAGAGTTGATAAAGATTTCGGACGGAAAATTTGCGACAACTGGCAGTGAAGGGGTTAGCGTTATCACTTTAAACACCTTCAAGCGGTAATCAAAAACCAGAGATCCGTAACATGTAACATCCTGTTTCCTTTTTTTTCTGTTTTGAAATAATTCTTTTTATTTATTATTTTTATTATTATTATTATTTTACGCCTGTGACATTTTATACCTGTGCTGGTTTGTGGTTCAGAGTGTTCAAGTTGAAGTTCTTTATCTCCTTCTCATTCTTTTTCTTCTGTTTTTTGTTTTTGTTTTTATTTTTTTGCAAGCAGTTTACCCTGTTTTCCACCGTAGTGGTTCTGAGGGTGGCTGATATGACTGTCTACGATTACAAAATTGGTACGGGCACCAGTGAGCCGACAGACAGCGACAAAAAACAATTGATGAAGCGCTCAGGTGGTGTAAAGTTATTGATGATGAACGAGTCTTTTTTTGTCTGAAGACTGCTTGAAGAAAAAGAACACACACAGTTACACCATTGTTGTACCATCACCCACAGCGTAATTGATTCAAACTTCAGCGATAACCCATGAAGTTTATTTCCCCCCTTTCAGTAATATACTGACGAGCAAAAGAAATGCGACGTCGCTGGAATCATCGGAAACACTCTAGTGTCTCCGACGATACCATTGCCGTCGCATTTCTTACGCTCGTCTAAAGACTGCTCCCTGTGTGAACCAAGGGAGGTAATTAGCTTACTGTACGAGATTTAGAGTAGTATGCTCCCTTTGCTCCTGTACGCAAGTAGTGTGCTGAGAGTGTCTTATGTCATCGTTTGTGGAAGTGTGTGCAGATACAAGTGTATGTGTCCGATTGGTTTTAAATTCATTCGAGCGTTTTACATAGATGCGAGTGTGTTTTTTTACGTTGGCACGACAGCTTGTCTATGTTGATGTGAGAGCATTTTTTTTTTTTATGTTGGTGCGAGTGTTTTTATGTTCATACAAGAGTGTTTTATGCTTGAGTACTTTTATGTACAAATGTGATGCTGTGATGACTCTTATAGCGACTCGTCAATAATAATAAAAAATCCTTGGAATATAACACAAACAATTAGGTGTTGAATTTGGGTTTTGACTCTGTGTATGCGTACAGGTCTGTGATTGTGGACCTTACAGCCTAGGCTGTGAGGTCCAAAATCACATAATAGCACATGTAATCGCACCGCTGGTGCCAGGTTTTTGTCCACAATGAATTGGTTTTGAGCTGTTAAGTAATATACATTCTGTTTGGCAAGGTTGAGTAATTATTATTATTTCTTTACTGCAAATTTCACATTACAATCTGCAAACATAAGCACAGTCTAAAGGTGGCATATGACGTGATGTCAGTTAACCCATTATATCCGGAGGCAGATTAAAAAAAAACTTGCTTATTGTCCTGTGTAGGCTACATCGCAGATTAGGAGATACATCAACCATTCAAGTTAAAGGGTGGTGCCAGAATAGCACCCTTGAACTGCTGTGATCATATTCATTTCACGCAGTAGTGTGTCAGGATAAAAAGGGCTAAGGCGGGCCTGTTGAACTGATCCGCGTGCACATACACACACATGCACGCACACACACAGACACACAAACACAACACAAAACACGCGGGCACACACACCTACTACACACGCAGGTACATGTAATAATACGGAAAACAAACGCTATTGCACACACACACACATACACACACACGCTATTGCACACACACACACACACACACACACATGAACGCAAATGAAAAAAAAAACAACAGTTTTTGGCTTTGATCTTTTTTAACTGTTGCAATCAGTGCAGGCAACGCCAACAGATCACCGACAGGTCATTGCTGACAGTGCGGTAAATACGAATCCTACATACGTGCCCGTACCATTTTTTTAAAACTTGAAATGTCCGTTTGGACATGCTGGCAAGTTTCAGTGTGGCTTTTTATTTTCCAAGCATGATACCACTGAAAGATTCGTGTAAGATTCAGTGCTTTTTGTGGTGTACACCAAGAGGGGTACAAGGGAAAGTCAGGAAGAGAAAACCTCAGAACGTTCTCATTGTTTGTGAATCGCGCGTCACGAGTCAGGTGCTGCGCTGTCTCAACGTCTGTTTTTAACCCCTTCCCTGCCACTGGACGCATATTTTATTTTTGAACTCTTTGCCCACTCAACGACCACACGCTACACCCGTCCAAGGAACATGGAAGCACATTGGTCTCGACAAGAGGCATAGAACCCCAGTAGCCCCTGCAACTGCGGGGGCTCATGAGGTTCTATGCCTCTTGCAGTTGGATTGTGTTTACTTTTTCTCGGCCTTGAAGGGGTTAATTTCGGAAGCAAATGGCGGAGGAAAACGTAGATCTCAAAGGAATGGTCCGGGACATGTATAACGGTGCAACGGGTAGGCCTATTTTGCTCGCGGTGCCACACTGACGCTAACAGTGATGTTCTACATGGAACAGACAACACAGGTGATCACCTCGCCGTTCACATACGGCGGACACGACAGGCTGCCACACTGTCCTGTCACATAATAGAGGAGCTTGCCATTTTCGTTCCGAAACGATGCCTGATTGGTTTCCAATGCAGGATCCACACACAGGTATCCAGTGGCCGCCGTGTGGACATGATGGCCGGCCATAAGGTAGCCTTGATATTCCCCAGTCCAGCCGGACGGGCAGACGTTGGTTCCAGGGATCATGATGTTGATTGCTCGGGCTGACCGGCACACAGCACACACCGCGTCAAAGTCGTCTTTTGGATCGGGGGTGACCTCGTACTCAGCCCCGTAGAGGTAAGCGCTTGTTGTAAATTTCGGTTTACCGTTGTACACTGGGCTGGCCGTCACTGAAACACAGGGCGTTCGCAGCGGCGCCGGTGTGGGTGAAATGTCCACCGCCGACAACACCTGCCACATCAAATTACTTTAAAAATGGCATCGCAAGTCAGGTGACGTAAAGCTTATAGTGACGTCATTTTGCTGCTCGTGATATTCTTTTTCTTCGGAATTCCTGTCGGCTCTTCGACCCCACAGGGCGTACCAAAGCCGGGAAGCGCCGTGTGTCAGTCTTTATTTGTGTTCGCCGGCGTGTGTGTTGATCAGAGGTTGGCTTATAGAGGAGGGAAATGGATCAGAACACTGCTTTTAAATATGTACAATGTTCCTAAACTGAGAAAAACGCATGTGAGCCCCAAACAATACGGTAGACTTTGGGATGAAATTCTATTCTTGTTGTTGTTCCTATTAAAAAAATAGGAACAAGTTTGAAATGGGGCTCGTCGGAGCGCGTTCCGGAGCATGCACTTGACGTTTTTTGCGTGCGGGCCCGAAATTCTGGCAAAGAAGTAACACAAGATGTAAACCTCGCTGACTGTACTTTTGGCGCCAAGCGCCGTGTGTGTGTAGTGTGTGTGTGTGTGTGTGTGTGTGTGTGTGTGTGTGTGTGTGTGTGTGTGTGTGTGTGTGTGTGTGTGTGTGTGTGTGTAACAGCGACTAGAGCCCGCATTTGAGGACGGACAAGCTTGACATTTTACGATATTGTCCCTAAAAGAATAATCTAGAGGCATTTAAAAAAAAAAAAATTTTCGATGAAGATTTCCATGGGCAAGAAAATGGCTGTCCTCAAAAACCGGTTGATCCACACTCAAAATAGTTTCACGTTTTGAAAAGATGAAAACCTTGCTGGAGAACGTACTTTTGGCGCCAACCTCCGTGAGTGAGTGTGTGTGTGTGTGTGTGCGTGTGTGTATGTGTGTGTGTGCGTGTGTGTGTGTGTGTGTTTGTGTGTGTGTGTGTGTGTGTGTGTGTGTGTGTGTGTGTGTGTGTGTGTGTGTGTGTGTGTGTGTGTGTGTGACACAACGACTAGAGCCCGCATTTGAGGACGGACAAGCTTGAAATTTTACGATAGTGTCCCTAAAAGAATAATCTCGAGGCACTTTCTTGGATTTTTTCAAAATTAACCATCATCGTCCGTCCTGGGTCCTGGATGACCCAGAAGGGTGCTTAATTGCAAATATTTCATTAACTGCTGGGAATATTTCAGTGATTTTTTTTTTAAAATGCCCCAAGCTCATTCGATACTTTTACCAAAATATGTTAATAATTGATGGAGAAATAAACAAATAAGCAATGTCTGAATTTTTACTACACACAAACGATGGTTTAGGTAGTGCATGACAAATACGTTTTAAAGAGCGAGTATGGTGAAAAAGGTGAATATTCCTGCCCGGATGCTGTTGGTCCTCAGTTTGTAAAGAGTCAAAGATGAGAAAATTGCATCTCACCCAAATTTGTCCTTTGTTTGTTCGTTTGTTTGTTTGTTTGTTTGTTTGCTTTTTGTTTTAATTATGAAGGGTGCCAAAGTCCATGCAAAATCGACCAGTTTCAGTTAAGTTTCTTTGAACTGGTGAACTTTCATCTGTCGTTTCTTGGGGAAACAGAGAAGTTTCAGACCGTTGTCTCTCCGCCATGATGACTAAAAGTACAAGGATGCTTCCGGTGATGTGTACTATAGTGTAAAAATTATGGGTCCTGTAGGACCCACATCATCGGGACAGGGATAACCAGTTAAATCTCTCTTTGAAAAATATGGGCCTTGTAGAACCCACGCCATCGGGACAGGAAAACCAGTTAAATCGCTCTTTAAAAAATATGTGTCCTGTAGGACCCACATCATCGTTTGTTCGTAGTCCAAAGCATGATCTGGTGAAGGTTAAGATGTACATGGGCAAGAAAATGGTCGTTTCACAAAAACCGCTTGATCCACACTGGAGTCCGTAATTTTTCTTATTTTAACTAGATATTCTGCATACCGCAAGATTAAAGGAAGACATTGACCGAGTTCGTTAGCCTGCATTGTTAGCCTGAGTTCGTTAGCCTGCCTAATCAACTTTTTGAGTGATAATTAAATATTTTTTGGGAAAAAAAATAGTTTCACGTTTTGGGGATTATTTTCACGAATTATTTGGCACTGGTCTTAAAACAATTTAATATCTTTTACTAAAAAAGCAATCTCCTCATTAATAATAGCATGCTTGTTTCATACACGGTATTTGTGTAGTGCCGTCGACTACGTAAACGTGCTTTGTGGTGCTTGTCGGATATCTCGTTTCGAATATCTGAGTGAGATGTCTATGCCGTTTGGAAATTTTGTCAGAATGGCCAAGAGGTTCACAAACGCTCACAACCAACACTCACAACTTGAACAGCCACAGTCACACGCATGAACAAGCGCACCATCTTACAGCCTCAACCAACCAACACACGTTCACGCCCTTACAGTCTCAAACACACAGCTGAGGTTAAAAGACGATGACGCAAAACATAGTTCTGAATTGTATTGAAAGTTCAAAAGTGGCAAGTTTATGACACGGCAAAGAGGACATAGGTCAGTTTGGAGAAAATATATCTCTAGGCCTAATTTCAACTAGAGCTACTAAGGTTACATATCATTCAAAGGATAAAGCTACACTGAATAATCTACTACAAAGTGCCTACGTTAGAACACCGACTCTTACTAAAACATCCGTTATACCGCCGAATCCCAAACACGCGTAAAAGTGGCCCCCGCGAGCTAACGGTACAGGGATGCTGAGGCTTAATGCTAGCTAGCCCCTAACTGTCACACTACAGAACCTAAACTCTGGGTGTCCGGAAAGCTTATCCGCAATGTCACGACTAAGTCAGAATCTCAGTATGTCCGAAAACAGACGCTTGAACTCTCGAGACCCTAAACCAGTGATTGCGGTCAGAAAAGTCCGAGAATAAAGACTTAAACTCTCGATACCCTGAACGATTGCTGCCAGAAACTGTCCGAAAATCAGAACATAGCCTACGGCGTGGAAGAACGACGAATGCTGTCAGACCCTAAAGACGTCTGGACATAGCCGACGGCGGGGGGAAGTTCTGACTGACTTAATATCTAGCAAGTGTCTTGTCCTGTGTTGAGAGAAATGGATCCAACTCAGCGCCAAGATGAGGGAGTCCTTCCTAGTGTGTCCGTGATTCCTTCCTGGGGAGGGGGGGGGGGGGGGGGTGCAGGGCCCCACGAGCGCTGGTTAGTTCGGGTTTAACGTCCACAGCACCGAGGTGATCATGGACGGCCCTGACGGGCGGGTTATGGGGGATAGGGAAATCTATTGCCTATGGAGTACGACCTGAACACTGATCAACTCAGGCGCACTCCACTGTGCCACTTTGATTTACTAGAACCTTTCAACGGACATGCTATTGAACAAATTCGTTTTTCCCCTGGATTGTGAGTCCAGCTACCGGGGCCGGGACGGGATTCGAACCCACGACCCGGCGATTCCCTTCGCTCGCTCTCCTGCTCCGACGTTTAACCGCCGGCTGAGCTATTTCGGACTCTCCCACGAGCGCTGGGTCCCGCTCTTCACTATATACACCTAAGGCCTCAGTGTTTAGATGGGCTTTACGTGTCTAACGCTCAGTTTTCAGGACATGTATGACCATAAAACATCAGGACAATAATAAACCATCTTTCCCATGAGTGGATTAACTCATTCTACCCCAGACACACCACAGCAAGATAAGGATCGACCATGATAGTTCAAGGGTGATGCCAGAATAGCTTGGCGCCTATGGGCGCCAAGCTATTCTGGCATCACCCTTGAACTATCATGGTCGATCTGTGTCCTTCACTGCAATGCAGTCTTCTGAGAACAACGGCACAATTTTGGAGATTTCGGTGTTGGGGTAGAATGAGTTAAACTCTATGATTGATACGAGTGCAGCAACGGCGACGCTATCTTCATCAGAAAAGCACTTTGTACACTTTTGTCTATTGCAATGTGCGCTCAAACGGACTTAACTTGCGGGATGGGTCATAGAGTCGCCGTGAAATTAATAGATCGTGGTTGTCTGGCAGAATAAGATTCTACGTCTTTTGAGATCGGTTTGGTTCTAGACTATTCTGACTGACACTATCATCTCTGTAGGTAGGCGACCTGGGCTACTTAACCTTACACTATGATACACCGTGCTTTGCTACTGCATATGGCGACCAGTAAAATCGCGGGAAGGGTCGCTAGGGCAGGTTTCGAAATTTAAAAAAAGTCACACAGATACTGACATCCCGTTTTTACACTAGACGGACGGAACTCCATATCTGCGGGGGGAAAGACTGAACAGTTTCCAATTAGACTGGAGACAAAGGCAGCCCAACTCTCGTTCCACAGTAAAGCTACATAGACATGCCAGATAACGGAACGAGCGCTTTTCTACTCAGTAACGTGTCACATTCCTCGTTCGTGATGTGATCTCTGTGTACGAAATGCAAAGCAGCCTTTGAGGTCTTCTGTGAGAGTCCATGACTCACGGCATATAAGAACACTGAGATGACTAATTAGCGCATCAGTCTGATCTTGGAGCAGAGTGTGATCAGTGTTTCTGTCCTTCCGTAAGGTCTTCAGTCTTGTCAGCGCTGTTGTTGTCTGCGCGATCCTGGACAGTATTCACTGGTTTTGATCCCTCATCTGTCACAATGGCTCCTAAGTATTTGAATTTCTTAACTGTTCCAGTTTTTGGCCTCGAACCATGATTTCAGTGCCAATGCCACTGGCGTTATTGGTCATCAGTTTGGTCTTATTTGCGCAGATTTCCATCCCAAACGCAATGGCTGTACTGTCCAGATTTACCACCAGCTGAGCTAGCTCCTCCTCTGTTCCTGCAAGGCCATCAATGTCGTCCGCGAAGCGCAAGTTCTTGATTGTTCTGCCTCCAATACTGACAGTTTCTTCATGATCTTTCAAAGCGTCCGTCATGATTCTTTCCAAGAAGATGTTGAAAAGAGTAGGTGAGAGCAAGCAGCCTTGTCTGACTCCGACTGTTGTCCTAAACCAATTTCCTATTTTGCCGTTGAAGCAGACTGCTTTAGTGACCTTGTTGTAAAGGTTTTCTATTACTTTGATCAGGTTGGCATTGATGTTGTACAGCTTTATGGTGGGCCTAATGGCTGCATGCTACACCCTGTCAAACGCCTTCTTAAAACCCACAAAGACATGATAGAGGTCTTGCTGGTGCTGGAAGTACCTCTCACATAGAACTCTCAGGTTGAAGATCTGCTCAGTTGTACTGCGCCCTGGTCTGAAACCTGCCTGTTCCTCAGCTATGATTTTCTCTGCCTGTGGCTTTAGCCTGTTCAGTAGGATCTTTAACATGACTTTGCTTGGGTGGCATATAAGACTGATCGTGCGGTAATTCTGGCTTTGTTGTAAGTTGCCTTTTTGGTGGGGAGAGTTATTATAAGTGATTGGGTCCATGGTGTGGGCCATTCCCCTGACTGCCAGATCTTATTGCAGATAGTTGGAGTAGTGTTCACGTTCGCCTTGCAGGCTTGATGTGGCTCTCTCCCAATGTTTCATTGTCTTTTCGTTGATTACGTCCATTGTTTCTTCGTGTGATGTTCAACACTGACTTCGCAATGTTCTGGTCTACATTTTGGTGCCTCTTACTCCATGTTTTGATGGCCGATGCAAGATTCCTGGAGAATTTTCTGATTCTGACCCAGTTATCGGGACTCTATGCGAGTTTCCCGACCCAGTTCGCTGACCTACCAGTGTTGTCCACACAGTCGTGCGCACGTGCGTGTCCTATTTCACACCATGGCGACATGCGGATCACACGACCCGTATGTATACAGTACGACCGGAGAACACTTCTTGAGGTGAAACAACAATCAAGTCCTGCGTTGTCTGCGTCGACCTGTGACCGCCTTCATGAACTTTGCCTGCATGCCTCCGACCTACCCTGTCTACGACTTCGAAGGAGGAAACGCCCCTTTCGTGGCGGACGACGGAAGCAAGGCCGGCGCATCACGGTTAGAGTTACTTCCCCTACATCTGCCTTCCGGTGTAAACAAACCAGCGTTCGAGGAGTCGATACACGGAACTTGATCTATGTGCCACTTGCGTCTTCTATCGATAAAACCAAAGACATCTGCCTCGCTCTCTACAATGCCCGCAGTGTTGGTTCAATGGACAAACGCTCTGAAATCAGCGAATTCATCGTTGATAACGACCTGGATCTGCTTTTCCTGACCGAGACTTGGCTAAGGCCGACTGGTGACGAAGCTAAGTGTAGAGACCTAACTCCGCCCGGTTATGTAGTCAACTCATTCCCTCGTTCTTCTAGAGGAGGCGGAATTGCAGTGGTCTACAGAGACGTTTTCGCACCTTTCATCTCCTGCTCCTCGTTGTTTAACTTCGCTCACGAGTCCTTCGAGCTTTGCCATGTCAAACTGACTCTTCCACAACAATCACTCCACTTTTTCTGTGTTTACAGACCGCCGTCAAGCCGTAAGAATAAACTCTCTGACTCCATGTTTATGGACTAGTTTCCAGATCTTCTTGAGCTTGTTAATTCACTCAGTGGCGATCCTGTGCTCCTGGGCGGTTTTAGAATTTCCACTATGACTGTCCATCCAATCCTTCAGTGTCAAAACTGTTGGACCTTTTCTACATGTTCAACCTGTCACAGGTTGTTGACAGGCCTACACACATCCACGGACACATTCTTGACTGGGTTGTTGTGAGATCAGACGGTGAATACCTATTCCCTCTATTGCAGTTACTGATGCATTATCGTCTGACCACTACTGCGTCACAGCCCGCCTTAACGTGCTTCGACCTTGTGTAGCTCCAGTGTTCAAGACAGTTCGAAACATTCGGGCTCTTGATCGACTTGCATTTGAGGCGGATCTTTTGGAGCGACTTCCCACTGTTACCGAGGTCACTGCACTGGATAAATGTCTACGGTCGGCACTGGACCAACTTGCTCCTGCAACACGTCGTAAGATTCCAGCCCGTAGATCAACCCCATGGCACAATGCTGTAGCGAGTACTCTGCGCACCGCCAAACAGAAACGTCGTAGGGCAGAAAGACAGTGGCGCAAATCTGGGCTTACAGTACACAAGCAATTGTTTTCTGCTGCCAAGAAAGCTGTAACCAGGTTAGTGAGCACAGCAAAAACGTCCTTCTACAGTATGAAGATTGCTGCATGCAACACCAGTACTCAAGCAACTGTACTCAGTGGCTGATCAGCTGCTGGGCAAAGTCAAGTCTTCTCCTCTTCCTAGCATATACACCATGACAGAACTTCCATCTCGTTTTTCCACATATTTCATGGAAAAAGTCCAAGCCATTCGCGACGATCTTGACTCACAGTCTTCTCAGACAAAAACAGTCTCTTCTATTGACTTTTGCTTTCATGGTCAGACCATGTCTGTGTTTAGACCTGTATGCTGTGACGATGTACGCAAGTTGTTAATGAAGATGACCCCTAAGTCATGTGAGCTCGATCCAGTGCCTACCACTTTGTTGTATAACTGTTTGGATAGTTTACTGCCGTATGTTACTCACATTGTCAATGCTTTGCTTGCATCTGGTGTTTTCCCTTCAATGTATAAAAGTGCTGTTGTGAAACCCCTACTGAAAAAAACCCTCATTAGATCACAACGACCTTAAGAATTATAGACCTGTTTCAAACCTACCGTTTCTGTCAAAGGTGATCGAAAAGATTGTGCTTTCGCAACTTTTGGATCACCTGGCCTTGAACAATCTTATGGATCCATTTCAGTCAGCCTACAGATGTTGTCACAGTACTGAAACAGCGCTTCTCAGAATCAGAAATGACTTGTTACTTGCTCTGGATGATGGTAAGGTGTCAGTGCTCGCTTTACTTGATCTTTCTAGCGCGTTCGACACAATCGACCACACTACCCTGATTAATCGTCTCCAGCTTGTTTTCGGCATTGATGGCACTGCCCTGTCTTGGTTCCACTCTTACATTACTGAGCGATCACAGACTGTGGCTGTCGATGGGCATGTCTCTGCACCTGCCAGCCTCCGTTTTGGGGTCCCACAAGGCTCAATATTAGGTCCAGTGCTTTTCCTACTGTATGTACAGCCTTTGTCCAGCATTATTGCTGGACACTCTGTTTCACATCACGCATACAGTGATGATACACAGCTTTATAAGTCAGTTAGTGTGAGTCAGGTCAACGAAATCATCCAGAGCGTGTCACTTTGCATTCTTGATGTGAGGCTGTGGATGTCAGAAAACAAGCTCAAACTGAATGAAGGAAAAACGGAAGCCATGTTCATTGCATCACCCAGAATGTCTTCTTCTACCGCTTTGCCTCAGCATATCATGATTGAGAACACGACCGTCAGCTTCTCTCAGTCAGTGAAGAACCTGGGTGTTGCAATTGAGCAGGACTTGTCCATGGATAAACAGGTGATAAACATTTGCAGGGCAGCCTATTTGGAGATGCGTCGTATTAGCTCTATTAGACAGTTCCTTACCTCAGAGGCTACACAAACTCTGGTTTGCTCATTTGTTCTGTCTCTCATTGACTATGCCAACTCACTCGTATCTGGATGCCCGCAGTATCTATTTGATCGGCTCCAGAGAGTCCAAAATTCAGCCGCACATCTGGTCATGAAAGCGAAAAGGTCAGACCATGTGTCCCCCATCCTGCACGCTCTCCACTGGTTGCCAGTGAAGGAGAGAGTCAAGCACAAAGTCTTGTCCATTTGTCATGTTTCTCTTTCTGGCACTGGACCCACTTATCTCTCAGAGCTCCTTCACTGTTATATCCCTTCGAGGCAATTGCGCAGTTCGTCTGACAATAAAATGCTTCGTATTCCTACAGTAAGGACTAAATGATTTGGGCAGAGATCTTTTTCTTACCAGGGTCCATCAGCCTGGAATGACTCCTAAATCATTGAGACACAGCGAGTCTAGTGCCAGTTTTAAACACAGTCTTAAAACCCATCTTTTCCCACTTTGATTATCAGTGTTCATGTATTTAGTCATAATTCTGTTCTTTTGTGTAATTGTACATGTGGCTTTGTCACTTTTTGTGTAATATTTGTATGTTTTGTTCATATGTACGGCACCTAGAGCATCTTACCATGTATTGGCGCCTTATAAATCTTACTTATTATTATTATTATAGTTGCAGATCATGTCTTCTCTCCCTTCTTGGACTAGTTCTGCAGGGATGTTGTCTGCTCTTGCTGCCTTCCCTTTTTTCAGCGACTTCAGCAGTCTCTACTTCTTCTCGGAGGATGGGATAGTTGTCACTGTTGGTCACTGGTGGGGTGACAAGTATGCCTGGGTCCCCTGTAGCTCGGTGGTTGTACAAATCTAAGCAGTATACTCTGTCCATCTCTTCAGAATGTCTTGGTCTTCCGTAAGACAGTTCCCTTCGCTATCTTGAATGATAGAGGAGCGTCCTTGTTTTGCACTGGTCAGGACTTTCACCAGCTGGTATGCTGTTTTTGCTACTATTTTTGTTCAGATTTTCTTCTACGTGTTTACACTGGTCTTCTATCCACCTCTCCTTTGACTTTTTCATGTTTTTCTTAATATCATCCTGGTTAATTTCCCTGTATTGTTTAGCTCATTCTACCTCTGACTTCTTTTTCTTGAATTTTCGACGCTTGTCACACTGATCAAGGACTGATGTCAGCTGTAACCCAAGGTTCCTTTGCTTGTCGGTGTTTGCCAAGGATCTCACTAGCTGTTTGTGTTACAGCAGTGTTAATGTGTTGATCAATGTGTCCACATCCGTGTCTTCTGCACCTAGAAGTAACAGTGCGAACACCCTTGTACAGAGCATCAAACTCATCTTGAAACGAGCCTGTATCTTCGTAACAAAGAAGGACTAAAATAGCTAATTAAAAAATAAAAAATGTTGGGGTCTAAGTTAAATTCACTTCATTTACATAAGCCTGCAGTTTCAACCCGGCCTCGGCTGTCGAGTACAATTAGGTCAAAGTGTGACCTGTAAGCCCCGGGTGTGAAAATGAGCTAATTTTCGGCACCCCTTTTTCGGATTTTTTTTTTTAAACAGCGAAGATAACTTTGATTTTTCTTTTACGAAAAAAACCCAACCTTCTCATTAACAGTTTTTGCGTAAGCCTGCTGTTTGTCCCGGCTCTTGGGTAGGATTAGGTCAGTTTGTGACATCCTTAGGCCCTAGGCGTGAAAATCCGCTAGAAAATTGCAAGGTTTGATGACTTTGATCGTCTAATACGTAAAATGTTAGTACTGCGATGAGTGACGTAAAACTTCAAGGATTCTATATAACGGGTTAGGAAACGGCCTCTTTGCGATACCAAACATGTGTGCCACGGGTCCTCTGGCTATGTTTGGGCCAGACGGGCACGTGGTGATGCAGAACCGGCATCGCCTAACCACCTAGTTACGCAATCCACGCGTCGCGATTAAACCAGTTAGCGGGGTAGTGCGCATGCTCCAAGGACGCAGCCGCTTTTCGTTTACACTAGCAGCAATTAGAAAGATCGGTGCCTGTTTGATTATAGCGCTGTGATTCCCCTTGGTTTGAGTACTGACAATTCTGCCAGCGCTAGTCTCACCTATCTGGTTTGTGAGTATCATGTATAACTCGAGGCAAAATTTGTATCGTTACATTGTTGTGTAATGTTCTGTGCATCTGCTGTGGGAAATCAGGGTATTTACCCGACCACATTATAGTAGCGCACCTTCATGTTTGTGTATGTATGTTTCTCCTGCCTACTTCCTAAGTTCCGGAGAAAGACATGGGTTATATAAGAGACCTGATCCATTCGTTTTAGAGGATGGAAATGATTGTCTTATTCTATACCTGCGTATTTCTCTGTGGGCTGGCGATTGGGTGCCTGATAGGCGGGGGCAGGGGATCTAACTGTTGTCTGTCCAGCGCTGTGATTCCCCTTGGTTTGAGTACTGACAATTCTGCCAGCGCTAGCCTCACCTATCTGGTTTGTGAGTGTTTGATTATAGTCCTCCCGAGTCCGAATCTGTGATTTGATTCTATTAATGAACAGTGCAGTTATATTTAGTGTCCTTTCATGTTTCATTTCTCCTGGCATTTGTAGCTTAGTGCCACTCTGGATCACGACCTCAGGGCAGTCTACTATGCATCGCAGGTGTGAATATATTTATGTGCTCCGCTGCCAGTACTTTTCATCTATAGATGCTAACCAAAAGAATGAGTGTCATGAACTAATCTGCTCTGAGACCAATTAAGAACCAAAAGGTTAGGTGTTAAGAGATATTACTATTATGTGTTAAGATAATGCAACCCTGAAACAAGGTGTTAACCATAGAATAATTGTCAAGAACTTATCTGCCCTGAGGCCGATCAAGATCTAAAAGAGACATTACAATTACTAGTATTAAAATAATGCAACCCTGAAACAAGGAACTAACCAAAAGAATAATTGTCATGAACTAATCTGCCCTGAGGCTAATCAAGAACTAAAAGGTTGTGTGTGAAGAGACATTACCATTATGTATTAAGATAATGCAACCCTGAAACAAGGTACGAACCAAAACAATGAGTGTCATGAACTCATCCGCTGAGGCCGATCAAGAACTAAAAGGACAGATGTGAAGAGACATTAACATTTTGTGTTAAAATAATGCAACCCTGAAACAATGTACTAACCAAAAGAAGTGACAAAATTTCGCTGTTCGTGCTATTATTCTTCTTTAGAGGCACAGAGCTCACGAATGGCGGCGGGAAGCGCTGTGAGTCCGTCTTTATTTCTGTGTGCCAGTGAGTATTGATCAGAGGGTGGGTTATGGTAGAAGGAGAAGCTTAATAATAGGAACAACTTTGGGCTGTGGTCCCATCTTGTTTTTACCTTCGCCGAAGTAACTGACATGATTACTGAACAGGGATACTATATAACGGGATAGAAAACGGCCTTGAGTCAGTCCTCTTTGGGGCCCTATGACTATTTTTGGGCCAGCTGGGCGCGCGGTGATGCAGAACATCGTCTAACCACTTAGTTACGCAATCAGCGAGTCGCAATCAAACCAGTTAGCGAGGTAGTGCGCATGCGCCAAAGGACGCAGTCGGGTCAGCGCTAACCAATCAAAATGCGCGAATGAGACACACCCGCGTGATGCGAGAAGTCGGCTATGTTGGTCCGACAAGGCTGGTGAGGAAGTTAACGGAGAGAGAAAAGAAATGGCGAAACGTGTGCGTGGGGGTCTTTGCAACAGCGATTTCATATATCCTGAGCGTCTAGAATGTGGTGTAAGGTTCATACCATTCCCAAAACCCCGTCGTAGCCATGCAATTGCATGCGATGTATCAAATTGTGTAGCCTGTAGACCGCCGCTGATGAGTTGAGCAGCATGCAGTCAGTGAACGTCAAGTACCGGGATGGAAACCGACATCTCTTCGTTTGCACAAAGGTCAGTTCATATTCATTTCTCCTGAATTTGTTCATTATAAAATTGAAACGGGTAATGTCAGTTTGCCCATGTAAATATGTTGTGAAGGCCGAAGGTGGTAAGATCACTCATACAGCAAGTCCGGCGTTTCTCAGTAGCTACTATGGTGAAAGCACTATGGTGAAAGCACAGTGTACGAGTGCGAGAGATAGCTCTGTTGAATGTTTCTTAACCCTCATCATTTGGAATACAACCAGTGTGTGAAATAAGTCTAATATAGTGCAAGGGTAGTGCCAGAATAGCTTGGCGCCTCTATTCAAGCTATTCTGGCACCACCCTATTCATCTTTATCTGTAAGTACTCAATGTAGCTTGCATATGGCAGTGTACAAATTTGAAGCTGTTAGCCTCGGTATGATATGGATTAATTTTATTTACAGCATTTCTGTCAGAAGCGTTTCCAGACCCACTGCCAGCATGCCCTGCTTTGCCCAGCAGTGGGACAAGTCGCACATACCAGCGACCATCTCCCAAAAAGCGACTGTCGACAGAGCTGCATCAAAAACGTTCACGCAAAACACTGGTTGCTCCAAGATATGCACCGATTTGCATTTCACAATCTATGTCTAAGCATACTCACGGTTCCTTCACACACTCTTTCATACACACTAGCACACTCTCTCGTACACAAAAATATACATTTTACACATGTACACACTACAGGAACACAAACAGCAGTTTCTAGGATGCAAACAATCTGTTTATTTTAGGCAAAAGACGTGGCTGCACACAAGTATGTAAGATGCCACGAAACAAGCTCCTATGGTGGCAACACCCTTTGAGTTTACAGGAACAAACACAATGTGATTTACTACATATCATAATTAACTTCATGTTTGTTGATGTAAACTTTGACAAAGGGTGTACATACAATATATACAATATGAAAATTATGTATTAAAAAAAGAATTTTTAAAAATCATTTAACTAATACATTTTTAATAATATCACTGTACAACTACAAGTGCAGCTACAGATGCCAAGTGTGACCAGGAAGAATACAGTGTCATTCATGTCTGTGCAACAAGTTTGTCCTCCCCCTTTTAGCTTTGCCTTTCTCGTTTTAAATGCTGTTCAATTTAGGCACAGTTTGTAACAAAGGTTTTGCTGTTGTTGTCAACAGTACAAGTGCAGCTACAGATGCAGTCTCTAACTAGCACACAGAAAAGCAGTGAAGACATTTAAAGTTCCTCAGCACCACAAGATAATCTGGTCTGCTTAATCTGATTTAATATGACATCTCCACAATCAAGTGATGTAGTCAAAGGCAACAGCTCCTGTTCCATAAGTGGTACCTGTAACATAGAATAAATAAAATCGAACATTCTGTATTTATATCACAGTTGACGACTGCTTTCTAACTGTGTCATTACACTGCCGTACTGATTTCATTTGTTTCAGATTTGATCCTTCTAGTTGCGGAGAAGAAGCATCTCAGGGTGCAGCTTGAGGCAACTCGCGCTCATGTGCAGAAACTTGAACAGCTGTGTGCCAGCCAAGCCATAATATATGCCTGCAGGATTTTGAGCAGAATTTAGATAATCATTTTAACCCACTGACCTCTCACGCCCCCTTTGGCATGTTTACATAGCATTAAACTATGAGACATAAATATAACTAAATGTGGATATGCAGTTGTGTGACCATTTATCTCAATAACTGCTCTGACAACTGCATATCCACATTTAGTTATATTTATGTCATAGTTTAATTCCAGTGCCCCCACTGCCCTCGCAGGTGTGGCTCCAGGATTGGCTTAGCCAGCCACACCCGCACCCACAAATAGAAGTCATGTACAATGACGACATAATCGGTTTTGATGGTCTACCAATTATCTCAATAAAAATTAACCTGTGGGGTGTTTGAAACCATTAGTTCTTAATATTAAGAATAGAGTACTGCCTCCTTAGTTAACTTATCACCCATGCTGAAGAATGACTCATGAGCTCCTACAACTGCAAGGACTCACATAATGTGCTCTTTTGGGACATAGGATGACATGTTTTCCATACTTTTAAATGTGCTGTTATAAATAAAGCTTCTACATGTCATCAGCAGTCATTTTTGCACATGCAGACAGAGAGAGAGAGAGAGAGAAAGAGAGTGTGTGTAAATTAATTATGTGCATACAGATTTACTTTCCACACTCACTGTTCACTGTGCTAATGCACACGGACAACACACACGAACTGTACACAAGTATGCATACAGGTATATTGCTTACATACACAATTGTGTGAACATACAATTCTAACAGTATCTTCAAATTACACAGTTTCAACCAGAATATGCACACTGAAGTAAAACTTACCTGTTGTCATCAAAGATTGCAATGATGGGCTTCCTTTTCTTGTTGACGTTTCTGTGAAATAAGCTGAATCATGATGCAAACTGGCTCAGGAGTGGAATTTTTTCATGGGGTCTGTCCCATTGCTGTCGGATGGCAAGCACATGAGCGAGTCTGAAAAAAAAACCACAGCTAAAACTTAAAGCACGGCAACACACAAGCTTTAGGAAGTTTATAAGCAAACCATGCCATATGCAGCATTGTGCTCAGTTTTAGTACATTCGCAGGCTTTATCAAAATTCTTGCACAAACGGTAACGCAAACTCTCCTTCGTCAATGGAACACACGGCATCTCACATTATAACAAACTGTCAACGGCTAAAACTATGACAAGTACAGTCTATACTTTTAATGCATAATGTAGAATTGATACATACCCTGCTTTGCATGTGCAGAAAGCATCCGTAACCATCTTCTTCGTTGGGTCAATGGACAGGTGCACAGAGTGTAGCCTCAGTTCCGTCACTTGGCCGCTCAGTTGACTGCGGAAAATTGTTCCGTGCACGTCAATTCCAGATGAAGCACACAAAATTCGGACGCTTTGAATGTACTGCTCACAGCTAAACAAATCTGCACGTTGGCAAGTATTGCTCCGAAATATCGTCGGGAATGTCTGACAAGCGCGCACTTACACACATGGATGAATCCGTTTTCGCTTTCTGCCGTGTGGCGTGTTTGTCGGAGCTGCGGGTCAAGGTCGAACTCTGGGTCAGTGGGCGGAGTTATCTCTGAGCGGGCTACACGTCAATTTACAATGAGAAAGATCGTGTCTGTTTTATTAAAGGCCTTCCGAATCAGTCTGTGGCTTGATTTTATTATTTAACAGTGTAGTATATATTTAGTGTCCTTTCACGCTTCTTTACTCGTAGCATTTGTAGCTAAGTATCACACTGGATCACTACCGCAGGGCAGTCTACAAGGCCGCACAGGCCGGTGTAAATATAAAATCTGCTCCGCTGCTACTTTTCATCTGTAGATACTTACCAAAAGAATAAGTGTCATGAAATAATCTGACCGGAGGTCAATCAAGAACTAAAAGGTTAGGTGTGAAGCCGGAGGCGGGCATTATGTGTTAAGATAATGCAGCTCTTAAACTAGTAGTGCTAACGCAAAGAATAATTGTCATGAACTAATGTGATCTGAGGTCAATCAAGAACTAAAAGGTTAGGTGTGAAGAGAGGTGGGCATTATGTGTTAAGATAATGCAGCTCTTAAACTAGGTGCTAACGCAAAGAATAATTGTCATGAATTAATGTGACCTGAGGTTAATCAAGAACTAAAAGAACTATATGTGTTAATATAATGCAGCCCCGCTGAAACAAGGTGCAAACGAAAAGAATAATTGTCATGAACTAATCCGACCTGAGGTCAATCAGGAACTAAAAGGTTAGGTGTGAAGAGACATTACCATTCGGAGTGTGTATTAAGATAATGCGGTAGGGTGTAGGGGGCTCTGGATAGAGGTAGCACCTTTGCTGTTCGGCAGCTGCGTCCTACATAGGACGGACGGGCATCACTGGTCCTCATCCATCTCCTTAATCTCTCACGTGCTGGCTCCAAGCGCCACACCCTGGCAAACCACCTCAGCTGGTGGGCTAAACCACGTGAGGGGGTGGTGTTCACATGGCTATTTTGATCTGACCATTTCAATTTATTATCACGAGCTATACAAAATTTGTAATATACATTAAGATAAAACCGGTGTTTTTTTTAGTGCTATTCAAAATCATGTCTGGCGCGTTAGAGTAAAACATGCATAGTCCAATAGGAGAAAATCGTTTTACTATGAATCCCGTACCGCAATAACATCAAGTTAAAACGGATCGGCTCACACACTCTGCATATCTTATGGTACAGATCTGCACTTGGAAAAGGAAATACATAAACATCACTTGTAATATAAAAATCAAAATGTTTTTACTAAACAAAATCGAGCCTGACGCGTAAGAAGGAAAAGTCCGATATGAGAAAAACGTCATGTAGCTCCGACTTTACACGCTAATGACATAAAACCGGACCGAGTCACGAACCATATATGGTACAGATCCACACTTGTGACAGAAAATAAACATATGAAGTGTGTAATACACCTAAAGATGAGAAAGCCTTTGCTAGACAAAATCATGCGTGATGCGTCAGATTGAAACACGTCCAGTAAGTCCGATATGAGGAAGCGTTGTTTTACTGACTCCAACTTCACACCACTTTATCAACAATAAAACGGACCATCTCACAACCTTCCTTAAATACCTTATGGTATCCAGCCCGACTTGCAGAAGGAAATAAATACAGAAAATGTGTAATACACATGTAAAGAATAAAGTTTTTGTTAAACAAAATGAAGTCTGGCGAGTGAAACACGCTAAATCCCATGTGAGGAACAGTGCGTGATGATCGGGTAAGTAATATAAAATAGACCAGATTTATACAACTTGGACACACGTTGAAAACAATATGCTGTTAATTACCACTTGTATCGAAACCAAACGTCCAAGAATCTAAACACTGTAGAACGAGCCTCTAAACGAGTGATAAACAATCAAACTCAGCAGAACACAACAGTAGCAGACAGCTTTGAATCTCGTGACTTATCGTGAAGTCACGCCGCGGCACAGATATGGCGTGAGTGCGCGTCGTCAGTTAACCCGTTATATAGAATCCATGATTTAAAGTGATCTCCTTCATGGTGGGCTTGATTGCTGATGTTGTCGATACAAATTTCAGCTATGACTCTTTAACTTACTTTCACAAGCCGCGTGACTAGGCACACGTAACAGTTTTTGTTGTTGTTGTTGCTGCTCCTGGTATTTCGGTTCAACTCTTCTAAGAAGAAGAGCAAAAAGTCTTTTTCGACATTTAAACCATAAGTGAACCAATTTGCCCAGCATTATAAAGGTATACTAAGAACATTTATAAAGGCATACTAAGAACATTTATAAAGTCATACTAAGAACATTTATAATAAGAACATTTATAAAGACATACTAAGAAAATTTATAAAGACATACTAAGAACATTTATAAAGTCATACTAAGAACAAAAAGTCATACTAAGAACTTGGGGGGACCTAGATTTAAATTTCCATGCACTGAGTGGCTGGAACAGTGGATATGTGATACGCCCCCCTTCGGGGGGGGGGGGGGGGTCTTCCATATGCATTGCTTTCGGTCACTTTCTTAGCGCCCCCTCTTTCCTATCTCTTTTTTTCTTTTTGTGTGTTTCGGCCACAGTAGATCTATGATCACTGGTCGATCATGCACATTTCTCTCCCCTGACAGTGCTATAACCTACTTTACTTTGTAACCTTCATACTAAGAACATTTATAAAGGCATACTAAGAAAATTTATAAAGAGATACTAAGAACATTTATAAAGGCATAGGCATACTAAGAACATTTATAAAGGGGACACTGCGAACTATTAACGCGTTCAGTGCCAGCTGACGCAGATTGTGTTTATGCATTCTTTGTTAATTCAGGACCAAATGTCCTAGCTTTCCCAGGAACATGGATTCAAAGTTGGGTCAGCAAGAGGCATAGATCCTCATGATCCCCGCGAATGTGGGGGCTCGTGAGGATCCATACCTCTTGCAGTTGGGTGGTGTTCAGATTTTCTCGGCACTGAACGGGTTAATGTGTTCCCCGGAACAGGTCACGTTAAAGAAATATGCCTTCAAATGTTTACTTCACAGATTTTCTCCAGCATGTGTCGGCGACAGAGATTGGAACTGTGCTCCTTGTCTGGCAGTAAATATCACACCCCCTCCACCCCCACCCCACCCCGCCCTCCCAGCCCCCCTCCCTTCCCTCACCCCCACTTAACCTATCCATTTTCATGCACAGGTAGAGACCGAGACGATATATTTTGTTTTCATTTCCGACTTGATTGTGTTACCTGAATACACGATCTGACTTGTGGCAGGACATGAGCTGCTTCCCCATCGCACGTACACAGAACCTGAAACCGTAGAACTGGAGATGACGTTGTTGCAGAAATACGCCCATCGGCATCAAGAAGTTCGTCATAACAGCTAGGATGACAATCATTACAGTAACGGGTAGGATGACAATCATTACAGTAACGGGTAGGATGACAATCATTACAGTAACGGGTAGGATGACAATCATTACAGTAACGGGTAGGATGACAATCATTACAGTAACGGGTAGGATGACAATCATTACAGTAACGGGTAGGACTATGCCACTGTTAACCCCTTCCCTGCCACTGTACTACACTTTACGTACAATATGTTTATTTCTGAAATCGTGGTTCATTCAACGAGCAAAAGCCAACACCGTCTAATAAACATGGATAGAAATTGGTCTCAGCAATAGGCATATATTTTTATGAGCCCCCTCAGTCGCGAGGGCTCATGAAGATATATGTCTCTTGCAGTTAGATTATGTTCATTTTTTTCTCGGCAGTAAAAGAGTTAAACCCACAAGAAATGTTGCACACAAAGAATGTGTACAGCATCTACGACAGTTAATTAAATATATACCACTAATATTAAAAAAAGAAAAGAAAAAAGAAGAAGAAATAAACGATAACAGGAAACCATGCAACCAAACGGATACTTGAAATCGTAGGAAAGAAAGAGCTAGGTCTATAAGTTTCAAATTCACATGAAAAATTGTTTCTCAACTCCTCTCACCCTGTACGCCTTGCGTTTGTCGTTTTGTGGGCAGCTCTGCCGTCAGTTTGCGAATTTCTCTAACCATCCGTTCTTTAGTCCAGACTTCATCTATGTCTGCTCCCACTCCCTCAGCAATGGCGTTACCAAGTGACCACCGCTGAAGGGCTGTCAGAAAGACGACCAGCAACAGCCAGAGATTAAAAAGAGAGGACATGATTGTAGGCAGCACCAAAGCGTTTCCGGACAGTTGTTTGGAATCTTTTTCGACAATCCTTGCTAGGCTTATTCTGAATTTTTTCTCTGCAAAATACCCATATTTATTGTCATGAGCAAGATACTAACCAAACGAATAATTGTTATTAACTAATCTGCTCTCAGGCCGATCAAGAACTAAAAGGTTAGGCGTAAGCAGACATTACCATTATGTGTTAAGATAATGCAACCCTGAAACAAGGTACTCGCCAAAAGAATGTGTTATGAACTAATCTGCCCTGAGGCCAAGCAATAGGTGTAAAAAGACATTACCATTATACGATAAAATCAGGCAACCCCTAAATAAGGTACTAACCAAGTGTCATGAACTAATCTGCCCTGAGGCCAATCAAGAACTGAAAGGTTAGGTGTTACTAAGAGACATTGTTTTCATCCCTACGTCACACGACCAGTCGCTTTAACGCAAACCGTACCAAGTGACCGTGATACAAAAACCCTTGTAGCGACAAATGGCGGAAAATCCAGGGGGAAAAACGGATTTGTTCAATAGCATGTCCGTTGAAAGGTCCTGGTAAATCAACGTCGCACAGTTGGAGTGCGCCTGAGTTGATCAGTGTTCAGGTCGTACTCAAATAGATTTCCCTGTCCCCCATAACCCGCAGGGCCGTCCATGATCACCTCGGTGCTGTGGACGTTAAACCCGAACTAACCAACCAAATGGCGGACATCTCACTCCTTCAACCTCACTGCTTACAGGTTGTTTTTTGGGGAGTCTTGGTCACAGCCACGCTACTAGCCTTCTTGAGCTTCGCTCACCTTCTACATGCCAGCTTGCCTCGGCGCCACCTGCCACTACGCCTCAGCTACCTACAGCTCCAGCTACCTGCGCTTCCCCGCAACGCTGTCGTCACTGCACACTACTACCCCAGTACCGGCACCACTACGCCACTGCCAAAGCCATTAAAGGTCCGGGTTCAGCAATTAGTCAGTAGAGGACATCGAAAAAAAAATTTCAAAGTCCCTACCTGACACAGAAAGTGCAACCCTGATAGGGCCCCGTGTGATAGGATCCCCGAGCACGCACGTTACTATAGCTGCTGTAGAGTGTCAGACGTCCTTGACGGCTGTCACAGTTCACGAAAACAGGTATACACCATCCAGCTGCCTAAGGTCACTTCCAGTTGCATCTGTCCGTGCGCGGTAACATCCAATTCCCGTGCAACTACGACTGAAAAATATCCAACTTTCATTTTGCCGCACTGGTGAAGCCTGCACCGAGCCGCGACGTCCAGAGCGTCCAAAAAAGGTCCAGCGAATGGTGGCGGTAAGTCCAACATGATATGGTGTGGTCTTTTCACTTTTTGTGGTACAAATATTACTTTTGTTGGTAAGTATATTTCCAACAACAACAAACACCTATGCGCGTGTAGCTGACGTCGTGTTTACAAAGGGAAGGTACTCGTAAATATGTATTATCAGGGGACACCACTCTAATGACCACTTCCTTGTCAACAACAAGAAGCCCTAGCGATCGTAATGTTATGTGTGTTCTGGTGTACAGGACACTAATTTCGGGGGAAATGATGACTGAGGAAATAACAGCAGACAACAGTGGTGAGAAGTAGGCAGAATACATCGATGAACAAGACGAAGAATAGATTGGAAATCTTAGCCTCACTGTTCGTCTCTTCTGTAGTTACTATAAATACGTCACTATAGTAACAGCCTGAAACTTTGTTTATAAATTTTCTCTCCTTTATAAATAAGTGTAATAGTTTCTGGGCAATTTTCTATTACACATATTTGTGTTATATACATAATGAAATATGTGATATATTCTGAGCTCTGGTCTGATGTACATTTAGAAGTTTCCACTTTTAGTTGCGATTTGTTTTGGGGGTTCGTGGTGGTTGTCAAGTTTTTGTGTAAATATCTTCAGAACGCCACGCCATTTTCTAGTACAAGACCCGTGTGTGCATTACATAACTATACAAATACCAGTCATTTGATTCTTTTTCAGTGCCACACCAAATGAGCTCACAGAGCAGCAAGCAGCTTTATGTGTTATTTCTGTGGATACATTTGTGAAGCTATTACAAAGTGAAGGTGCATCAGTAATGGAACAACGCCCAATCTCATCACAATACATAACAGATAATCGCAGTGGCAAGGTAAGTTGTGAACCTAAAATGTGTGTGTGTGTGTGTGTGTGTGTGTGTGTGTGTGTGTGTGTGTGTGTGTGTGTGTGTGTGTGTATGCTTGGGACAAAATGTACAGCTGGCTTATATTTAGAACAAAATATACAGCTGTCTGAATAGAATTAAATATACAGCTGTCTGAATAAAAAAACAAAATATACCTGCAGTTGTCTGAACACAGACAAAATGTTCAGCTGTCTGAATGAAAACAAATGTACAGCTGCTCGCTGTATGAAAACAACATCAGCAATTGTCTGGATGAGAATATAATCAACAGGTCTAGGTAAGGATAAAATAATTATACCACTATAATCAACCTAAAATATATTTGTTCACAAAATAACAGGACATTTCAGTGTGATGAAATAGAGCAATACATGTATGTGCATAATTCATTATGAAACTCACAATCAGGTATATAAGTGGTCTATTGTAAGTTGGCTTGCCACTGATACAATGTATTTCTCATATTTTCCTGAAACCACAAGCTTATGAACAGGAGAAATATGAGTGACAAAAACTTATACTATCATTCTTGTATACCAAAATATTTTATTGCTAGTTTTTCTGTGAATCATGTAAATACATGTATGTATATATTGCTCCATATCATAACACTCAAATGTGCTGCTATTTTGTGACTAAGCCATTTTTAGAAAGCCACACGTACATGCGTATGTGCACACATGCCTATTTTCTGTATTTATTTCTTTTTCAACAGGTTTTGTCCATCCATGACTGTGTTTATGGTTTGTTTCTAGACAGCAGGGCTGTCACAAGGTCAGGTGACTTGAAACTGGTGAATGCACAGCATGGCATCGAGTTTCTGAAGACAGCAAGACCTGTCCGATAAGTTGTCACCGACAGAGTTCTACTGTAATCTCCTGCTACTTTCAGGTAATTATCAGTTTGGTGGCATTTGATTTTGAAGTATGGTACACCCGTGCGCTTGCACAAAATCATTTTTGTTTGTAAAAGTGTTATCACATCACACATAAAGTAGCTTATAGTGTCCTGGAAATATTGCTGTCACAACACTAAGTTATGATTTACATATGACTGCTACCTCCACACTGTAAGTATATTTACAAGTTGACAGTAAACATTATTATCATGGTGCCATGGTGGTTTTTCTCCCAAGTCTTCATAACAGCTAGTGCTAGCTACCGGTCAGTTTGCCACACTGTAATGCATGTATCTTTTTTCCAGTATGAAATAGATTTGTATATTATTACTGACTTGATCGCAGCCACTGAAACATCTGGATCATTACTTTGATGTGTGGCACAAAGGCAAGCGAATTGCATCAAAGGTTTGAGTTGAGCTGTGTGTTTACATGGAGGATTATATCCTTGAGTGTATGCAGAACAAAAACACACGAAACTGTCCTGTCATCGAAATAACCTACTCAGTATAAACTGCTGCTGGTACATTTTCACTTTTGTGCTTTTTTTACTTTCAGGTTTTGCTTTATCTATTATATTGGCCATCTGTTTTCAGTTTCTTTGCTGCTGCCAAAGGCTAAACACCACTTGAAACAAGGGATAAAGCCTGTTATCAACCATCACCACACATTACGAGTGTCCTTGCCAGGCATGATCAAGGTATCATGTCTTATTTATGCACTTATTTTGACTTAGAGTTTAGATATGTTTCAGTCTCATCATTGAGTGTTTTGAGTGTTAGTCAAGGGGATGTATCTATGTGGCTGAAAATGAAATGGCCCCCCCCAAAAACTTTCATTGGCTACAAAGGCTACACAATGCGCAACAGGCTTACCATCCTTGACTTCAACCACCAAGTATGCAAGCAGTATACCAAGATTAGCAACAGGCACTCTGTGGCATACCAGGTAGCACAGCAGAAATATGCATAGTACATGTATGTTACACACTTGTGCAATTTCTGGTACAAGTGCAGTATTGTACATGTCATTTTCAGTATCATTACAGTATATGTATTTGTAGAAATATACTATTTAGGATTGTGACACTGACCATGAAAACTAATTCTTTCTTATGGCAAGTCAGGTGCAGAATTCCTGTTCATGTGCACTGTTTACAGTATGTAGTTATAACAAGGATAAAAAATGAAAGCAGACATGTATGCAATTTATGAAGAAGAATGTCCAAATGTATTGAAAACAAAAAATGTCCAACATTTTGCTTTTACATTCAACTTTAATACTTTCTTGTATAGAGAGTACAAAGTGCACAATATGGAGTATATATTACATGCATGTGTCCATTTATTCATGTCCCAACTACTTGTACAAACAGATGTAAACAATCTCCATGACAGAAAGTAAATTTTAAAAGTTAATGAAAATGTTCTCTTCATTCTGTTTTTTCTCATCAAGGAATGTGCTCCGTGGCCTTGTATCCCCAATGCCTCACTGATGAGAAGCTCTCCAGTTTGTTACATTACCTACGCAGTACAGATGACAAGATTGAGCGACGAGTGGATGTGGTTTTTCAGCAGAAGTAAAGACTTGGAGGTTGGTTTCACACACATACACAACCAGATAGTGCCCTCAGGTAGTTTAGATTGGGGCTTAGAAACTGCCATCTGATTATGGCCACCTGACAAGAGCAACAGTGTTTGCTGTTGCCAAGCCCCATATGGCTCTCATGCCACAACTGAAAAAAATCTGTATGTAGAGTGTTGGTGATGTTTGATTGCTATTATAATGTGGGAATTTTATTTGCAAATGTGATGCTATAATTTTTGACGCTGCAAAATTTGACTTCGGTCTGCTTCTTACAAATATCTAGAAAAGTTGGTTCTTCTGTTAACTCGATCAGCTGGATCAAATTCAGTAGTTCTTGTTGTCCATTATTATTAGATGATTCCCACACAAACAGTAGGCCGGATTGTCTTCACTGGTCACGCGCTGATAAGGTGTCGCCTCTACTCCCACATTCGATATGGTCACCAGGGGCTGCTCATCGGTTGAGTGCATCTTTAGTCTCCCCCAGGGAAAAGTTGGTTATGTTGGCCTGAAAACATATTCATATAATATCATGTTACCAAGCAGCATTGCAAAGCTACAATGTCTTTTATTATTAGAACAAAACTGTATAAATCGTTTGACCATCACCGAGACAAAGAAATTGTTTGTAAAAGTTATTTTGCAAATCTGTCTTGTATGGAGTTTATTGATTACACTGGCTGTGATTGATTCATTACGGTTGGTTTCATGTTGAGTAGATTATACTGGCTGATACCCGGTAGCCAAGTAAACTCATCTAGAACAGTGTTTGCAGTACATCTTCACATGTACTAACTGACCTTTGTTCTTGTCTTGCAGCTGCCTGCTGAGAGCAAGTTGGGGCACACTGCACTGCATCAGGCTGTTTGCTGTTCCAAAGTTTCTGTGTGACATTGCTGCTAACGCCCCTGCAGTTTGGTGACATGTTTGACACTGGCCAGTCTGTTGTCTCTTCACTGGTTGGACCTGTCCATGAAGGCTGTCTGTCTGCTGTGGAATCATGGCAATATTAGCATTTTGGTGGATAGCAAAATTTAGCATATGATGATAGAACTATATTGCCATATGTAACATTACATTAGGAAATCGTTGCGGTATATATATATATATATATATATATATATATATATATATATATATATATATATATATATATATATATATATATATATGCCTGCATGTGTACCCGCCCCCTCCAGCCCCCCCCCCCCCCCCCTCTCCCTCACTTACCAAAACACAGTGACCAAGTTTGAATGACAGCATCATAAGCAAAATATACCATGCATATAATTCAATGACATCACTGAAATTGTTTCTTTATAATTAAAATGGTTGTCTCTGTTCTGTTTGTGTTTTTGCCTCATGTATTATTACAGTTATATATGGTGCAGGAAGTAAAAGTGCACATGTATGTTGTTCTGTAGAGAAGAACCCTATGAGGAAAGAATGTCGCTTAGAAATGACAGTTACAACACAATTTATTACTAGATAATATGAATAAAATTGTGTTGTAGCTGTCTTTTCTAAGCGTCTTTCTTTTTTTCGTTGAGTTCGTCTCTGCATTACACACGCTTCGCAGTCACCATTTTGATCTGGACTATGTGGTTCTGTAGGGTACATAGACTACTTGGTCTTGTTGAGGATAGACATACTCATTTCATAAAAAAAATCAGCTGTATTTTTATGAATTATGACAATCATGGTAATTGTGTTTTATTTATGTATACACTTATTGATGTAAACCTGCCTGTCCCGGATTGGCCTTCGCAGCCACGAAAATGCCTGCAGACGACGTGGGCAAGCCCTATAGAATCTTCGTTCGTGAAGTCAAGCCAAGAGACACTTATTGATGTACTTGACGATTTTGGTAAACTCATAAGAGAAGCCTCACAATGAAAGGCATTTTTAACAGTTTCACTCAGTACAGATATAAACAAATAAACCATACGTTGAAGTGTATTTGAAAACAATGTTTTTGTCACAAAATGAAGATCAAGTGAGATATACCTCTTGCTGTTGTGAACTGATATATTTCCTTGATATTTATTTTTGCGGGTTGAGTCATTTCAGTTTTCTGATAGAGAACATTGCTATATGGAGTAATCAGAAATAAATCCCACATGATTTGCTGTCAGTGCAAACATAGATAAACTATGAATGAAATATATTGTGGTTAGAATACCAATTACATAATATATATATATCTGTTTCCTAACATTTATTTCATATCTCATAACCATAGCACGAGGTGAAAGAAACCTAATGCTCCAGCCGAAGGGGTGCATGCCTGCATGATGCCAGCTTGCTTTCATCTGCTTCCTAAAGTCAATCCGGCGGGGGGGGGGGGGGGGGGAAGAATTCGCACAACCCCCCAAAAATGGAAAAATTAGTAACATTTAAATTAATTTGGGTCGAGGGCATAAACAGACATAATTATATGGTCTTGTCAAAAAAATGTATACATTATTGGTATGGCGAAGGCCGGAACCATCTGCTGCGGCCCTGTATCTAATTATTTTGAAACTTGCCTCTCGTTTGCTCGTGCACCCTTTAGCTTGTAGTTGGTGTATCGGTGTTTGCTGTCAGGCACCTGCATGAGGTATGCATTGGGCAGGGTGCATTGCGTGTGCATAGACAGCAGTTGGTCTGGGGAGAAAATATTATCACTGAACTCATCAAGTTTGCAGACGGTAATTATCTTTTGTGATACAAAAAAAAAAAAAAAAACAAGATGAGAAGTAAACGACAAAGCAAAATATTACCTAGTGCTTAGATTCTTATAATGGAATCAAATTTTATGTCCGTGTAACACACACGAACAGGCACAATCACATCAATGGGTGACCGTCTTCACTCCTAGAAGCTGATTCAGCTTTTCAAAATCCCGAAAAGCTGAATTTCAGCTGTTTGGTTCAGACAGAACAGGCCTTCAGCCAGCCTGTTCCAAATGCAAAAGTCATACATTCTCATGAGCCCCTGCATCCGCAGGAGCTCATGGGAATGTATATATCGCTTGCTGGCCATGGATTTATGGGGCATATTTATGTCCCGTTTACATTCATTTCATATTCTCGCACTGTCACCCATGCACATCACATTGTTGCATGATGACCTGTAAATTATCTCCCAGGCTTTTGTGAAAAATAAAATCGTTTTGAGGTGGGCGTTTGCGCGTTGCTTAGCACGGGAGTGCTGTCCCTTACACACACATTATCTAGTAGCTTCCCTTCGTAAAAATGGCGACTACCATAAAGACTTGTTGTTTGCAAACGCTTTCGAGGAAACCTTGTTTTGGATAAATGCGAGGACATAAGAAATGAGAAGACCACGATATAGCATGTTCGACGTACCGTCACCATTCCCTGGGCCATTTTTGGGACGCTGTGGACGTCGCTCAGTGCTTCCCAGTACCGGCCCAGAAGTGAAAGTTGGATAGTCATCTTTCGTTGTTGTTGCACGAGAATTGTGGGTGTTACCGTGTACGGACAGATGCAACTGGAAGTGACCTTTGGCAGCTGAGTGGCGTATACCTGTTTGCATGAACTGTGACAGCCGTCAAGGACGTCTGACACTCTACAGCAGCTCTAGTAACGTGAATGTTCGGGGATCCCATCTGATGAGGCCCTGTCAGGGTTGCACTTCAAGTCAGGTAGGGACTTCGAAATTTTTTTTCGCTGTCCTCAACTGACTAATTGCTGAACCAGGACCTTTAATAGAACACTGCTCGGCGGCGTGCCCAATTTTTGGTCACGCTGTCCAGACTTGGTCTCTAGTCATGGATGACCTATTTGGGTCAATATCCTCCTCTGATGGAGAAAAACCCCCCAAAAGGAAAAAAAACTAAAATTAAACCTAGAAATAGGAGGCAAAACTCTGCCTCATCAAATTCACCCCGCCAGTTAGGGCGTGGGGAGCATAGGGTGTCTTCTCCCCCCCCCCCCCCCTGTCTCTATGGCAACGCAAATTCTGGATAAAACTAATGTCGAAGGTGTTGGGCCACAGACAGCTTCACTGTCTTGTGAACCCACCTCAATGATAGTCGAAGATAACTCTGTCAGACAACCGGTTTCCTTAAACCGTAGTCAAGAGGACGCTCCGCCCAAACCCCAAACCGGCACACCTGTTCAGGAGATGAACAGTGTTGAGCCGGGTGGGGAGGAGGGGGACGTCCATCAATTTCAGACGATCACTAGAGACCGTCGTCAAAGAAATTATAAAACCTATCAAAACAGAGAGAGCGCTGACGGGGCGTTGACTGAGCCGGTTGCGGAGGAGTGGTGCAGGTTCCCGGTCCGGCTTCGGGACCTGGGGACTGGCACCAGTCTCATCCGCAGCCATGGCACGCAGCAGCCACACATTTGTGAGGCTGCTGGGACGTCCCCGTCAGAAATCTCTCTAAGACCTATAGGGCATAACCTCTGGATAATTTCGTGTCCGAACTAACTTTACGGGCACAACAAAAACTCTGTGGAAAAACCGATATAGGCGGGGCACACGTTGAATGTGTTGTCCCCACCCCTAGAGTGGTGGGCGTTGTCCACGGTGTCCCCCTTGTTGAGGACCCTGTGGAGATTGCCCAAGCACTCAAACAGCAGGGCTTCAATGCTGCCATTACTCGACTTACAAACAGAGATGGCACGGCCTCTAGGGCCATTAAAATAGACTTTACTGACCTAACCAGCCTTCCATCAAAAATTAAAATTGGAGCCCTGATCTGCCCGCTGGAGCCGTATGCACCCACGGCGGCACATTGTGCCAACTGTTGCCGATTGGGTCATACGGCAAAAGTGTGCAGAGCAAAGCACGCGACCTGTGTTCGCTGCGGAAGCACAAAACACCGTCGTGCGGACTGTCCTGACACGGCGGTGCCTAGGTGTGTCAACTGTGGCGGCTCTCACAGTGCCGCATATCAAAAATGTCCTAAAATCATTCTTTTCCGTGAGGCAAATAAAGTAAGGAATCAAAACTATATTCCATACAAGGCAGCACTCTACAGAGCCCAGCTAAACATCAATCAACGAGCAGCTGCCAAGGAAAACAATATCCACAGGCCTGCTTCGCCCACTTTAGACAAAACCGTATGGGCTAAGCCTTTGATGCTGCCCAATCGGACTCAAATTTCTTCTGTTCCGAACACATTGTTTGAAAGCCTCAGTCAAAATTCAGAATCTGAAACAGCTGCAGTTACTGTCCCTGAACAGACAGTACTGCAGACCAAATCCACTAAGGATATCGGTCAGCAGACTGATGATCTTCCAACTGCCCTTCCGACTGCCAATCAGATCGAGCATTCCCTCCCCTTGGGACCTTGTACCCAGGGTGAGGGTATGTCTGAATTTGGCACGGAGACTGAAGTCAATAATCGATATAGTACCCATCAATGGAGAAATAAATTATTGAGAGACACACAGAAAAAGATGAACGAGCTAACACTGTCAGCTAAAACTGAAGATTGGCGAAAAGTCATATAGGCTCTGAGTGAGTTACTCGAGCAAGCAGCTCTATGGCATAAACATCTTCTCGCCAAAGAACCAGGCCTAGAACATCTTCAAAGGGAGAAATGAATCAGATTATCAATCTTAACTGAGCTTTTAACGCATTTTTAAACTGACACTCTATATTTTTCTATTAAATTAAATTTTTAAACTCTTAGCTGAAATAAAGAATTCTTAACTTTGTCCAATGAAGGAAAGGACCGTTGTTTAAATGGGAATAGAGACTTATGACATTAATATAAAGTGAGTGAGATCGACTTTTATTGGCCGTGTGGTTTTTCCCACCGACCCTCTTAGCTATTTTTAACCTTGGTCCTATCCCCCATAATTCCCCCCCCCCCCCCCCAAATAAGCCAAACTAGCTAGTCCCTGATACTAGGAATAGTTTATAGGGACAGTAAGCCAGATTCAATCAAATGGCGGACTGGAGTCCGAAATAGCTCAGGCGGTTAAGCGTCGGAGCAGGAGAGCGAAGGGAATCGCCGGGTCGTGGGTTCGAATCCCCGTCTCGGCCCCGGTAGCTGGATTCGCAATCCAGAGGGAATAGGCGGATTTGTTCAATAGCATGTCCGTTGAAAGGTCCTGGTAAATCAAAAGTGGCACAGTTGGAGCGCGCCTGAATTGATCAGTGTTCAGGTCGTACTCCGTAGGGAATAGATTTCCCTGTCCCCCATAACCCGCCTGTCAGGGCCGTCCATTATCATTTCGGTGCCGTGGACGTTAAACCCGCAATTAATCAAATCAAAATGGCGGACTTCTTGCAGCCCTCTTTGTGACGCATCTTGGATGCGAGTTTTCTCTATAAAAGATCACCAAAACGTTCTAAAGTAAAAAGTTACTTAGTGTTATTCGAAACAACAAGCGCATTAAGTACTGGAGGCGTCAACGTCTTGAAATAGTTTAAATGACGTCATAAGTCTATTATGTATAAATGTATATTTCTTTGATTTATTTTACAAAAATAGTGGAGGAATGAAAACAAATACGTTATTGGTTGCAGGGGCTTGCTGCACGGACCCTTGTTGGCCTGAGGGAGGCCAAAGGCATCATTGTACCCCTCAGGCCTTCGGCCTTCGGGGTACAATGGTTCCTTTGACCTCCCTCAGGCCTTCAAGGGTCCGTGTAGCAAACCCCTGCGACCAATAACTTATATTACCATTATGTGATAAAATAATGCAACGCTGAATCAAGGTGTGAACGCAGACGATAGAGCTACTTTATATATCAAATCATTGTATTATCAGTTTTAGATTATTAGCATAAACAAATAAGAAGTATGTGACTAAATAATTGTCTTAACAACATGCCAACAAATTTGTTGAAAGCACATGTAAAAAATAATAGTATTGAGAACACTCAAGTTCAGGCTATTTTGTTTTGACCATTTTATTTTATTATCACTAGCTATATGAAATTTATAGCAAACTTTGAGATAAAACAGTTTTTCAGTGCTATACAAAATCATGTCTGGGGCGTTAGTAGAGAAAAACCTTATTTTTCTCCTACTTTACACGCTAATAACGCACAAACGGACCGTCTCACAAAACTCATGCATGTATACCTTATAGTACAAATCTGCACTAGTAAAAGGAAATGAATATATAAAACATGTAATATACGGAAAGATTAAAAAAAAATATTGTAAGGCTCGTTAGGGTTGAACACCCTAGGTCCGATAAGAAAAAAAATCTTATTTTGGTCCAACTTTACACGCTAACAACATACAAACGGACCGTTCCACAGACTTCCAATATACCATATGGCAAATATCCGCAACTTAAATAGATAAAAAGTGTAATATTATTAGCTGTAGTTGTATTACGAGATAGGCTTTGCCAGAGGTTCTTGTCGCCTCGAGGGTCCAGTCAGCGGGGTCAATGTAGTAGGTAAGAGTCGAGGGCTTTAGCCCAAGACTCTTACCTCCGACATTGACCCGCCTGACCGGACGCGATAGGCGACAAGAACCATTGGCAAAGCCTAACTCGTAATACAACGATTTTATCTTCAACTGTACAAAGTATAAGCATAATATATACACTTGAAAGAACCTCACAGTTCACAATACACCACAGTTCAGGGATTTTGATCTGACCATGTCAGTGTATTATCACGAGCTATATGAAATTTGTAATATACATTAAGATAAAAAAAATTTGTTTTTAGTGCTATACAAAATCATGTGTAACGCGTGAGGGTGAAAAACACTTGGTTTTACTGTAACTTTACACCGCAATAATATTAAAACGGATCGGCTGATAAACATCCTATATACGTATGGTACAGATCTACACTAGTAAAAGGAAATATATATTGCTAAAGGTGTTACTTTGAAGGTTGACCAAACTTTATAATAATAATACCGGTTATTATATAGGCGCTTTTCCCAATTTTGCGAATTGGCTCAAAGCGCCGCGAACTGAACTTAACACGCACGCTCACGTTACACACACACATAGGCCTACACTCTGAAGACAAACACAGTACAAGACAAACACAGGACATTCACGTGGTGCGAAGGGTCAGCTCAGCTACTGAGGTTTCGGAAATTTTGATCGCTTTTATTTGAAATTTTATAAAGTGGCCTGTAACCGGTACCATAGGGGAGGGGGAGGAAGAGCCGGAGTACCCAGAGAAAGAACCCCCGACGGTCCGCCCGAATTAACGGTGACACTTACTAGAGGGGAAAAGTCCGACGCCGGGACCCGTAATCGAACCTCGCACCCTTAGCATTGGTGGCAGGCGCCTTAACCACTGCGCCACGGACCGCCCCTAAAAGAAAAGCACTTCAAGTCCTGATTCATGTATGTTTAATAGTTGAGATCATGGTAAAATGACTGAATATACACTAGAAATAACATGGGATACAGATTTTGAGAGGTTTAGTGACTGCATGATCAAAATGTTGGTCAAAGCTGAAAATTTCCCTTGCCAGACAGCATCAGCGATCGACCTTGTGTGAGCGATGTGATGGTGTGCAAAGAACAGGTCGACCTACTGGTTTCATATCAGTCAATTCTGTGAGCCAAGACATGTATAAATATTCACCCGTTAAGAACAGATTTTTTTCATGTGCGAAATATTGAGGTATTGCCTAACAAAAAACGGCATGTTGAACGTCAGGCGAGTTGTAATTTTGCGACAGAAAGTCTCCGACTTCCCTAAACTTCGCACAATGTGAACCTCATAGCAGACAAATCATCACCATCACTTCTTGTGTACATGCATAATGCACCCACATTGCATTTTTCAAGATAAAAACACAAACAGCCTTTTTTGAAAGACCAGTTTACTTCCACCGATTTTCGTTGTAAGAATCGACGTTCGACATAGTCGTCTTTTATTTTTCTTCTCTCCAATACTGCCGATTTCGTTTTGAAAATTTACCCATCGTTTCTTCGTATCACGGGATGCATAGGCGCCATGCTGGTACCACAATGCATGCGTATGTTGTAAACATGACGTTCGATCAAAGAAAGTTGATATTTCGTGCAGCATCTTTGTCTAGACCGCTCTTTGGAACGTCTTGTTTGGAGAAAACTGCTACTTTGTAGCATGAAAAACGATTCAGACAAAATGCGGTCACGCGTGTTTGTAATTGTTGTTGACAAGCACTCTTTTCAAGGCGTGTTGCGTCGAACGTCAGATTTCCAACACGGCCGATTTTGTAAACCTGACGTTCAATCGCCTGTTAAATGGTGATGTTGTCAGAACGCCTTTCGCACTCAGATCGCCATTGTTGACACTTTCCATCTCGTAGAGTCAGCCATGGAATTCTGTGAAAGGCCTTGAGAGGGAAAGTGTCAGGTTTGATAGTAGAACATACAGATGAAGTGTTGAAATTGTACACGCATTTCCAGGTGTGAAATACAAAATAATTTAAAACATTTACAGTTTACGGAAATTGCTTGTTAAGCAATGTGTTTCGTTTATAATTAATTGATTTTGTATGCACCAGTTATTTCTTTCATTAGATTAAATTATTGCTGAATTTCAGATCCAGAATACGACGGAGACTGTGGGCTGTGCACTTCGAAACGGAAACGTCAAAAGGGAAGAAACCCAAATCAACAAATGCTGAATGATGTGCAGCATATAGGAAAAGAAAAGCACAAGACCCAGTTGTTCTACAGCAAACGAGAGAGGCAGAGAGCGAGCACAGAAGAACCGACAGAAGCCAAAGACAGAAGATGAGCAGTTCAAACTATGATAAATGAAGACTAGTGAAGAACGATATATGATTTAGCAGTATTAAGGATTTATCAGCAGTTCAAGCAAAAGAGAAAATGTGTTTGCAGTGTTTGTAGGGGAAGAAAAGTGACTTGGGGGCAGACTTGTGGTTTTGGATGGATAAATGTTCAATCAATCAATCAATCAATCAATCAATCAATCAATCAATCAATCAATCAATCAATCAATCAATCAATCAATCAATCAATCAATCAATTTTATTGTTCCAAATACATGTTGCCACCTACAGGAAAATTTGTCTCGCCACCTCAGGTGCAACTCGCAATTGCCCACACTCACACAACAGTTTACAAACAACCAATGGACAATGACTCGGGACGGGTGAAGCCCGTTGCCAAGGCGTCTCAAGGCCGGCGCCAACGGCCCCAACCGGACCTGAACCTCCCTAACACAAAGCCGCAAACTAAAGACAGCCCTATCATAGTATCTCTTAAACACGTAATATAAAGTTATTAAACTTTCTGCTTGGCTGAGACTAGTTACACAAATGAGAAATACGCATAAACCACACACACAAAACAAGACGAATTATACTTTCACAGTTGTTACCTGGGAGCCCGTTGCCGCTCTAAGAACAGCGCCGGCTATTAGACAGTCGCTCCGGCATAAACAGTCACCACTTTAATTATAACATAACTACTGAGTATAATAACTATATAACTTCGTAGTCATTTTAAAAGCAATAGTAGTAGAACTACAGCATTAACGTGAAAGCATTCCAAAATGGTTTCTAATGAGTACACACATGCACACGCTGTTGTAAAAAAATACAGTCACGTTAAGGGCGCTGCGCTGCGGCTGACCCGGTTGAGATTTTATCGCTCTGCTGGTTTTTCATGGTTTTCGTCATTTTAGCCAAGTTTAATCACCGTCAATTTTATGGCAGTGGTTGTGCATATATATCCTGGACTGCGTACGTGAAATTTCTAGCGGTGTTCGTGGTGTGCTTGTACTAACTAGAAAGGCTCCTTCGCCGATTGCCATGCAGTTTACGGGCGTGACACACTTCTTCGTCTTCGCTACACGAACTGTGCACTGTGACGTGCTGTGCCCATTGTTAACATACCCGAACTTCTGACAGCGGAGAAAGACAGACGATGGAACAATGTGTCGTTTTGGAGGAAAAGACGAGGGAGGAAAGGTGGGCTGCGCCAAAGACTGAGGAAACGAAAGGCGAGGCCGCCTTTGCCATCGATGTTTCTAGAAATGTTCAGTTGCTAAGCAATAAACGCGACGAACTGGTGCGCCAAATTCCTGCACGAATACCGTGAAGCCAACTTAATGTGTTTTAGTGAAACTTGGCTGGACAACACAGTGAACGACAACTGTCTTCATATTGACAATTTCCATGGCCCCTTTAGACATGACAGATGTTGTGCGGCCACGGGGAAATCGCGTGGTGGCGGGGGCGTGTACGTCTCAGAGCGTTGGTGCACAGATGTCAAGGTCAAACATCAGTTGTGCACAAAAGACATTGGAGGTTATCTCCCTTGCCTTACGCCCTTTCTATCTGCCGCGGGAGTGTGGCAGACTGTTACCGTTGTGTATATCCCCCCCCCTGACGCAAACTATACGTTGACCGCTGTTGCTATAGCTGACATTGTGCAGCAGCAAGAGATTGACTCCCCCAACGCTCCCAAGTTTATTCTGGGGACTTCAATGGATGCTCTCTCTCTCTCTGACTGCCTCCCTCATTATCGTCAGTATGTAAACTGCAAGACGAGAAAAGACAAAATTCTCGACAAATGTTTCGGGAATATCGCCCTCGCCTACAAAGCTGTTAGTAAACCTCCACTCAGCACTGCTGATCATTGTGTGGTGCATCTGCTGCCCATGTACAAAACCAAGCTGAAATCTGTTCCGCCAGTGGAGAAAATCGTCAAGTAGTGGACTTTAGACCGCACTGAGGCACAACTTCAGGGGTGCTTTGAGTGCACAGACTGGTCAGTGTTCCTCGACAGCAGTAAGTCGCTAGAGGAAACTGTAGACGTCGTTTCAAGCTACATTCGTTTCTGTGAGGATTCTGTTCATTCCAACTATGACGGTGAACGTTTTTCCAAACAACAAGCCCTGGGTATTGAAAGAACTGAAAGGGACATTGAAACAAAAGGCAAGAGCTTTTGCTAGCGGTGACTTTATTGAGGGCAAAAAGCTGCAGTCTCAGCTCCGTTTGGAAATCCGAGACAATAAACGTCGGTTCAAAGAAAAGGTGGAGAATCAGGTTGTGACAGGTGATCTAAGGTTGTGACAGGTGATCTAAGCAAAGCGTGGCAAGGTCTGAAGGCTATGGCTTGGGCTCAGCAGAAACAAAGTGCCTCCACCACAGGTCTACACTGTGATGACAGCCTACAGCTCTCCAACCAGTTGAACGACCATTTTGCTCGGTTTGAGGCGAACGTCCAGTCAGAAGTGCAGACCATCAGAGATGAACTCCAGGTTCTTCCTGATGACCGCAGAGATATAGAGATCAGCGAGGAAAAGGTGTTAATGGTCCTCCGCTGCCTTCAGCCACACAAAGCCCCAGGCCCAGGCGGAATCAGTGGTAAGGTGCTGCAGTCCTGCAGTGCCCAACTGGCACCAGTCCTCACACAGATCGTCAAAGCATCCCTCATGTCCAACTCAATCCCATTAGTTTGGAAATACTCCCTGATCTGTCCAGTTCCCAAGAAACCAAAACCCTCTTGCCCTAATGACTACAGACCTATTGCCCTGACCTCTATCATCATGAAGTCCCTCTAGAGACTTGTTCTGAGTCCACTACTCAGTCAGACGAACGACCAGCTCGACGCCCTACAGTTCGCATATCGCCACAACAGGGGTGTGGATGATGCAGTCATCACTCTCCTGCACCTAATCCTCACTCACTTTGAGACACCAAAGTCCTTTGCCAGAGTCCTCTTCGTTGACTTTTCCAGCGCCTTCAATACGATGAGGCCTCACCTTCTGGCTGACAAGCTGCGTCACATGAATGTCAGCCCTTCTCTGATGCTATGGATCTTGAACTTCCTAGTGGAAAGGACGCAGTGTGTTTGCGTAAACAACTTGATGTCCTCCGTCATCACCATGTCCGTGGGCAGCCCCCAAGGAGGTGTGGTCTCGCCTGTCCTTTACATCCTCTTCACAAATGACTGTACCAGCTCCAGCGACAGCACTCATCAAATTTGCAGACGACACAGCAGTTGTAGATCTGTCAAACTCAGATGCTGACTACTTTGCAGAAGTGGGTCAGTTGTCTCATGGTGTCATAACAATCATCTACAGTTGAACGTAGGTAAGACCGAGGAGATAGTAGTCGACTTTCGGAAACCTGGCAGTGGGCCAACTTCAGGGAGCCCACTCCTACCTCCTCAGTCCCTGGTGATTTACGGCACCTTTGTCACTCGAACAGATGTTTACAAATACCTAGGGACCTTGATTGATTCACGGCTATCCTTCACCGACAACACAGACCTCATCTTTAAGAAAGCCCAAGGGAGACTGTATATGCTGCGCAAACTCCGTTCCTTTGATGTGAGCCCCAAAATCCTCAGTTCTACCTCTGCTTTATAGAAAGTCTTCTTACGTTCTCCTTTGTCTCATGGTTTGACTCCCTGGGCGAGAAGAACTTTAGGAAGTTGAATAAGATAATCAGGCTTAGTGAGAAAATCGTTGGGGGCAGGTTGGAGAGCCTTGACGGCCTCTACAGGACGAGAATGATACGCAAGGGCCTGAGGCTGGCAGCTGACACTTCCCATTGCCTTTCTAAGCACTTTCAAAAGTTCCCGTCTGGCCGTAGGTTCAAGGCTCCTCTTGTTAAAACCAAACGCTACAAGGGCAGCTTTGTCTGCAGACTCGGGCATACGACTCGAGTGTGCAGATCTAAGCATTCGGTGTGCGTCAGATGTGGCAGTCGCGAACATCCTCGCGCGGCCTGCCAGGACAGCACATCACCAAAGTGTGTAAACTGTGGCGGTGCCAATAGCGCCGCCTATAAAAAATGTCCACAGATCATACTATACCGAGAGGCAAATCGTATTAGAAACGAAAATTACATTCCGTACAAGGAGGCCGTCAGGAGAGCCCAAATCAATACCCAAAATAAATTAAAAAATAAACCAAGCCTCTGCTGCGACCCCTCTTCAAAAAGACCTTGATTCCACGACATGGACTCAGATTCCTATCGCTAGAACTGCCTTGCAGCCAAGAAGCAATGTTAACACCATAAACTCCAACTCTGCATCTCTGGCAGAGAAAATGCTACTCAAAATAGAGCTCAAACTAAATCTCATATTCCATCCTATCGAGACATTCTAACGCAGAGCACACAGCGCCGAAAACCAATTCTACCTGCTATCCCTTTCTCTATTAATAAATCTCCTCCTCTCGCACCTCCCCCCTCTCCCACGAGGGAGGAGATCTCACCAACTTCTCGTAGAGCACTCCACTTCGGAGGAGTTAGGCAATCTGCGGAAGGCCCTGAACTTAGAACATTTATGGTTAGGGACATCCAAAGACAAACAGAGATATTAACTGTTGCGATCTCAAATGGTAATGAGCAGGGGATCATGATGGCCATGCTTCAGTTTAACCAACTGATCATGACCATCCTGGTCCCTTTACTCACAAATCCGGGAGTAGGGTAAATAAAATTCAGCTGTAGATAACTTAAAATATTATCTTGATTTTTCTCTGTTAAGGCCATGGCCGAGAGTTCTAAAACAGGCTTGAAATTTCTACAATAGAATTGTCGAGCTATAACCAGAAACATTCACTTCTTGAATAATTATTTAAAGGAACATAATCCCCATATAATCTGATTACAATCGCTGCTCACTACAAAAACCAAGCTGCCGTGTGTAACTGGTTATTACTATCCACCTATAGTTGAATTAAATAAAAAAAATTCAACGAAAATATACACACAGCTATTTATATGAAACTAGGGATTGAACATCAGGTACTTCGCTCCCTTGTTCCCCTACATGAAACGCAGCCAATTTATAGCAGTTACATCAAAATAAAAATATCTCCTATATATAACGAAATCAATTTAATAAACTTATACGCTCCAAAACCTGTCCATCCGACCGGCTTGGAATGGATGCGGGCCCTACCGGGTGAGGGGTGGATGGTTATGGGGGACCTCAACATCCATCACCCGCTGTGGCTCGCAAAAATTCCAGCCACACGTAAAATAGCACACAAACAAGCAGGAGATATTCTTAATTCCAATTTATTGATTTTAAATAGTGGTGACATAACCAGAATACCGGATAGCGATTGCCAACATCCATCAGCGGTTGATCTAACCCTCATCTCCCCTAATCTTTATTTAGATGCTACTTGGATGTTTGGCGATGACGCAATGGGCAGCGATCATCTCCCGATATCCCTAGAACTAAACCAAAAACCACAAATGGATTCTAACCTTCCCCAAAACAAAAATAAAGGTAAATTTCGGTATGAAAAAGCAAAGTGGCCACTGTACGAGGCCTCGGTGAGACAAGGCATTGGGGGCGTCGACAGCTCGGATGTCAACGCCTTCAGTGCCACTTTTACTGAGGTCATAATTAAAGCAGGAGAAGTAGCGATCCCCACTTAGCAGGGGTGCTCCGGCCGGCAAACCAACCAACCCCTGGTAGACTGAGGACTGTGACAGGGCTGTAAAAGACAAAAAACGAGCCTATAACAAGTGGAAAAGGTTAAGAACACCCTCCAACCATGTGGCAATGAAGTCGGCAAATATCCAATGCAATAAAATTATAGCTGTGGCTAAACTTAAATATTTAGATTATCAAATTAAAACAGAAATACAATCACCTACCGATATGGCTAAAGCATGGAAAATTGTTAAAAAATTAAAAAAACAAGTACAATCCCTCCCCAGTTCCACTGGTGAACAAGGGACTTAAATATACTACTGATCAAGAAAAAGCCGAACTGTTGGCTGAAACCTTTGCTGCCATCAGCTCTACAAGTAAATTTAACCCGATAGCAAAAAACTTCAGAGTTATGGAAGAAAATAAAGCAGCTTTTCAAAATCCTCCTGTTCCCTTACTGGAAGACACTTCTCCGATTAATCTCCCTTTAACTATAGCTGAACTAGGTACCGTACTGTCCCAAATAAAGGCTACAAAAACCTCATCGGAACAGGATGAAATAACTTACATAATGCTAAAAAATCTCCCTCCTGAGGGAAGGAAACTTCTCCTCGAACTATTTAATCGATGCTAAAGGGAGGGCCTTCTACCACAAATGTGGCAGCATGGGATAGTAATTCCCATACTTAAACCTAAAAAACCTAGAAATCTACCAACTTCTTACAGACCCATAACACTTACTTCACATATAAGTAAGGTTTTCGAACGACTTATAAAAGGTCGCTTGGAGTATTACTTGGAAGAAAATAGGGTAATACCAACTATACAAGCAGGTTTTCGTAAAAATAGGTCTACCTCAGACCAACTATATACTCTTTCTTCAGCAATCAAGCAAGCATTTAAGAAAAATCAAAAAGTGATGGCTTGTTTCTTCGACGTCAAACGAGCGTTTGACGTCGTCTGGCATAAAAAAAAAATTGTTACAGAAAATTAAAATGCTAGGCTTGTCTGGAAATATATACAGCTATTTACAATTTTTTTCTGCAACGAACTCTGCAGGTTAAGCAAGGACAGGCTCTCTCTGTGACATAAAACGGATTGCGGGGTACCACACGGCACTTGCCTTGCCCCGATGTTATTTAATATTATGATGGCAGACCTTCCTGCCTACCTAAAATCTAAACTGTACAAATATACAAATACCTCTTTACAATTATCTCAACTTGCCGACGACATTGCCATATGGAAACCAGTTAAAACAACAATTTCAGGAACGGGACATAGGGAAATACCAACAGAAAAATAAAAAGAATTTCAGAAGGCGATTGATGTAATTCAAAGATACCTGGAAATAAACGTCTTCGAGCTGGCGCCCGAAAAAATACAACTGATAATTTTTAGCCCAATTAAAGCTATATTCCAAGAACAAATAACGATAACTAATTATAACGTTAAGTACCCTATAATCCTTTCCAACCAAATAAATTTTTTTTGGGTACTATTCACGTCCACGTTGAACTGGACCCCACACATAAACAGTCTCATTCTTAAAGCAAATAGAGCGGTAAATTTGATCAGAATACTCAGGCATGAATCATGGGGCAAAAATATCAAACTATTGCTGCACCTCCATCACGCACTAGTACGCTCAAACCTTAATTATGGAGCCGAATGTTTTCTTTCGGCCACAAGATCTGTTCTAAAACCCCTCGAAACCGCTGAAATGCGGTCGCTTAAATGCATCTTGGGCATACCCCTGCATGCATCGAACAAAGCAGTTTATGCCTTTACAAACATTCTCCCTCTTGAACATTTCAGACTGAAATTTTGCGCTAATTATATAAACCGCATTTTTGGAACCTCCAATAACGCACAAGAGACGTACCATAACGAACTAAAAATGGTCGCATGGAACAAACTTTCCATTCAATACAAAATCGTAAGATAGAACCAACTCTCACCTCAGTAGTCCGAGAGGTTCATGAACAGACCGGGATAGTACCGCATTCAATTTCTCCTGTCCCTCTGTCACCCTTCTCACCTTGGACTCTCCGCGCGGCCTCTATTAAAACGGAAATTCCAAATATTAGTAAAAAAAAAAAAAGTGATCCACACTTACAAAAAACAGCAACCTTGGAATACATTGACGGTAACTACCCACAATCTATTATCGCATACACTGACGGGTCCATAGATGATGCCGGATGTGTAGGATGCGGTGTGTTTATCCCATCCTTGGAGAAAACATTTAGCTACAATTTGGGCAGGGACTGGTCCATATGCACGGCGGAGCTTACGGCCATTTTGATGGCCCTAAACCATATTCTAACTCTCCCGTTGCAGCTCTACCAGTTCCTAGTCTGTACAGACTCCAAGGCTGCACTTCAAAGTATCCAGTTAGGTGATAAATCTGCCCGACCAGATAATTGTCCTTGAAATTAAAATTATTATTCATCAACTTATTGATAGGGGAATTGACACTGCTCGCCAGTGAATTCCATCCCATGTTGGTACTCTTGGCAACGAGACTGCAGACAGGGCTGCTCGGGCTGGCGCAGCAAATGGCCCTGGCGGTACTGACTGCAAAAGAAACACGAAACAGAGTTGATAAACAAATAAGAAAAAACTATTCTTAAGAAAAGAAACTACTAGTACAAGAGTACCCGGGCGTCCTTGCCTATAGGCTAAACAAAGAACATCATATTTATAAGCTACCTACTACAATAGATGCAATTAACAGATTAAGTATAAATAGCTGGCGGACTCGCTGGTCCGAACCGGTTTGTCTCTGCGGCGAGGACTTCACACCTGATCATGTGATCTTGGAGTGTGAGGCCTTCGCCGCGGAATGCGGGGAATTTAGAGCCCAATACCCCAGCGCTGTGGCCATACATACTAATTCTGGAAACGGCTGACTGATACTATTATCAGTCAGTTCGGTACTGAAAACACTTAGATTAACTAGACTGATTTGAGAGCGCACGACTGGTTGCTACTACTCCTCCGTTATTCTGCTGCCCCCCAATAACTAGATAAATATAGTCAGTGGTACTGCTTAATTTAATTCTATAATCAATAGATCCTATGGTCTAAATGACCTGCCTGTAGGCTGTATAGATCAGCAAACACAGTGTGTGATTCACACAGCTGATCCACAAACAGTGAAGCAGCAGGTCAGACCAGGATCACGGCTAAATGTAAAAAGACAAGTGAAAGCTTTACAGTCCAATTGCGCGTGTATCGTGCGCTGATTCTACTAATCAAGTTCTGCTTCCCCCCAATAACTAGATAAATATAGTCAGTGGTTCTGTTTAACCTGCGCGATTACCGTGCACTGTTATCACTAAGTACCTATAACTACTCTAATGCGCAGGACTGCTGGCCCATCCTCGCTTTGCCATTTTTCTCCAATCATGGAGTGTACATAATTATGAGCTTTTACAGTGTCTGATTAAACTCGTTTTGTCTTAACTTTTCTTAAAAACAAAACACAGGTTTTTATATTGGTGGTTCTGAAGTTTTAACATGATTTTAAAATTGAAAATAAACTGTACATTAACATTGTATATATTTGGTTTGAAAGTTGTTGGAGATTAAAACGCCACCCAGTGTGGTATACTTTAAATAATGATAATTGAATGAAAGTCTACTTGGTTGTGGTTTTAAACAGCGTTTAAATGCTAGTACCTAATTACTGTGACCCGATGGGACACTTAGCTGGATTTAACTAACTAATTAACCTTATACTGTCGCTGGTCCAAAATGGTCCAAGCGACCTGTCTGTAGGCTGTAGAGACCAGCAGATACAGTGTGTGACTCACACAGCTGGTCCACAAACAGTAAAGCAGCAGGTCTGACCAGGATACCGGCTAAATGAAAAAGGTATAAGAAAACGATATAAGGAGGGTACAAATAAAATAGGGAAAGCGAAAGTATTTTAGACGAATCTATTAACTTTTATTGACAATATTTAAACTTCTCTTAATTTCCTTAAGTTTTTACGGTGAACGATGAAATTGGTTATGACCTTCTTTAACGTTTAACCCTTTTACTTAGATGGTCCTGAATGTTAACCTGGATTTTAAATATGGAAATAAACTATACTTTTTTTTATATACATTAGGACCGCTGTTGGTGAGCATATTGTGCGCTTTAAAGTATTGTACCAAAAAACAAACAAACAAATTATAGAACTAATTTTTTTATGTCGTGTTCGTTAACTAAAGTAAAAGCGTTAGTCCCTGATCACCTCGGTGCAGAGGGACAAAAAAATGGAGAAAACGAACGAACAGCAACTTTGTACTCTCGGCCATCCGTCTCCTAAATGAAGAGTGCGTTAACTAGCGTCTCTCTCTCTCTCTCTCTCTCTCTCTCTCTCTCTCTCTCTCTCTCTCTCTCTCTCTCTCTCTCTCTCTCTCTCTCTCTCTCTCTCTCTCTCTCTCTCTCTCTCTCTCACCCCCCCCCCCCCTTGTTGACGCCGTCGAGGAACTTGCACCTCAGATGTCGCAGTGGCATATTGCAAGTGGCAGACTCACTCCTATACCACTAACACTGTGGTCATGTATTTTTTCCCCCCACCATTGTCATAATGTGGCTAAAACCGTACGCGTGCATGTGATCCCAACGAAAGAAAATTTGAATTGAATTGAATTGAATTAATCCTCCGTTCAGTTTGTTGTAACTATGATGTTCGACATAATATATGTTTTCTTGAATTTGCATCGATCTTCCTGTACTTGAAATAAAATGATCATAGGAAATGTTGCTTTTGTCTCTCTTAATTCTGTTTACATGCCTGAGACTTTGGTTTGAATGAGAATGTGGCTACATTTCACATTTACAACAAACAGAAAGAAGCACACGTGTCGGATGTAAGGTATTACAACAATTCATCTCAATGACACTCAGAAAACCTGAATGATTTAGTTTTGCAACAGAAATTCACATTTACTAATCCTTTAACTGTTCAAGTAAACATGTTCCAACTCGGATCAATAAAACCTCCAAACTTACACCGTTGTGTTGTAATACCTGACCTCCGACATACTCTCATATAAAAACTTCAAAATGAGATTTCTCTGAAACTAAGAAACAGAATATCTTTCAATTTCAAATACTATTTGCAAATGCTACAAACTGTCCAACATAGAATTTTCATGTAATTCTATCACTTTTCATTTTCAAGCACTCTTGTTGCCTTTTCAGTAACACCTTTTGGCAATAGGTCATATATATAAGTTATTGGTCGGAGGGGTATGCTACACGGACCCTTGTAGGCCTTCGGGAGGTCAAAGGAATCATTGTACCCCTCAGGCCGAAGGCCTGAGGGGTACAATGGTTCCTTTGACCTCCCGAAGGCCTACAACTGTCCGTGCAGCGAACCCCTCCGACCAATAACGTATTTGTTTTCATTCCTCCACTATTTTCGTAAAAAAAATCAAGAAGACATCTTGCGAACTGGATCACGCCAGATATGACTGACGTCAATACATAATATTGACGTCAATACATAATACGTCAATACATAATTATACATAATAGACTTATGACGTAATTAAAATATGTCATGATGTTGCCGTCTCCAGTACTGAGTGTGCTTGTTGTTTCGAACAACACTAAGTAACTTTGTACTTTAGAAAGTTTGGCGATCTTTTATAGAACAAAACTGGCATCCAAGATGCGTCATCGAGAGGGCTACAAAACGTCCGCCATTTTTCGCTACAGGGGTTTTTATATCACGTTCACATGGTACGGTTTTCGCTAAAGTGACTGGTCGTGTGACGTAGGGAGGAACACACACACACACACACACACACACACACACACACACACACACACACACACACACACACACACACACACACACACACACACACACAGACACACACACATATATATATAGATTAGATTAGATTAGATTAGATTAGATTGATTAGATAGAGCGTGACTGTGTTCTGTGTGTTGGAATGTTGCATTCACAGTGACAGGTAGGTTGAGCTATACCATGCAGATTATGTGTGTGCATTGAATGACTTATGAGTTACACCTGTGCGTATTCCTCAAATTAAGATTAATGCATACACAATGAGTTACACGAGTGCGAATTCCTCAAAGTAAGTTCGAAATAAACTAGCGACTGCCTGCGTCACTCTGTTCGTTACCTCTGTAGCGTACATTTCTTTTTCTAAACTCCAATTTTAAATCCATGAAAACGCTGTAGAAATGACTTCTTTACTTTCCCTAGGGTCCCAGCTCTTCACTAGACACAATGCCTACCCCGCCCAAGCAATCCTAACTCTCGTTATTGTCGTTTAAAGAATATAAGCAGAGATTATGTTTTGACAAAATAGTCTCTCTTGTCTGCGTCCTTAAAACCAAGTGTACGTTGGAAGGGTTACAAACAACCACGGATTTGGAAAGGCCAGCAATTTTTGCACTGAACAGTCAAACTGAGATTGACTTGTGTTGACAGGTTTTGATTATACACCGTCACACAAAATGCAGCATCATGCCATAACATTTGTTCTTCAAGATCGTTTACGGTCATTAGTCCTGAGAACAACAACAACAACAAGAAAACAACAACAAACAAACAAAACATGCATGGGATCAACAGACATTTTCTTTAGTATTGTCAACATTCTGGAAATGGGTTTTGCACCCATAACTAAGCGGCCAAGTTCTGCGTTTTCCGATAGCCTATTCTAAATGACTGTCGCAGGCATTCCTAATTTTGTGGGCAGGTTCACACTATTTACGTGTATGTATCTTAAACGTGTACTGGGATGACGTATTCTATTATAATTCGTGAATTTACATCACCTTTTCATGAAACAATTGTAAAATCAGTATGTAGATGCACGCTCGTGCTACCTTTTTAAAGTCCCGTCTATTTATAGAAGGGAGTTGTTAGGACGGATCGCGGTTGGGTGAATATAATAGCATGTCCATGATGTGAAAGGCAGGCAGGCCTAATCCTCTGACAACTGAAGTAACAAGATAAAAATTACGTCATGTCTAGTTACGCCAACCTCACTGCTGGACGTACATTCGGCGCAAAGCGCCGTATGTGCGTATGTGTATGTATTAATGTAAAACAAAGAATCTCCGATATTGATGTACGCACAAGCTTGAAACATGGCGAAATATTTTCTCTCGTCGACCTGAGCGGAATCTCTTTTCAGTCAGTTTATAACTATGATATTCCTGAAGAAGCGTTGGCCGAATGGTACAGATTGTTCCTTGGTGTACTTGACAAGCATGCGCCACAACGTGAGAAGAGAGTCAAACACGCACAGTTACCTCAGTGGTTAAGTAAGGACATTAAAGACGCCATGGCCCTCCGAAATGAGATGAAGCGGAACAAAGATTATGCTGCCTTCCGCAAGCAGCGTAACCGCGTAAAGTACCTGGTGCTCGAGGCCCAGAAAAAAACACTTCCAGCGCTTGATGGATAATAAAACTGATACCGTATATGTCTGGCGAGCCCTCAATGCCTTTACCAAATCACATCAAACACCACCATGTACTTCTATACCTGCTGATACGTTTAATCAACATTTCCTGTCTGCTGCCGACTCACTTTTGAATAAAAGTACTAATAACCTAAACCAGCCGACTATTTCTGTAAAACTAAAACATTTTTGCGACGAGAGACTGGCGCCAAACGACTTTTTTAGTATTCCGTACTTAACTGTTTTCGACGTAGGCAAGTCTATTAGTCAGCTGAAAAATAAACGCTCCCTTGGTCATGACGGCATTAATAGTTTCTTTTTAAAACTGTCTGTCCCCTATGTGGTCGAATCTTTAACATTTATCTACATTTTATAATCCAGCAAGGTACTTTCCCAAGAAGCTGGAAAATAGCTAAAGTCATTCCGCTGCCTAAAACTAAAGACCACACTGACCCCAACAAATTCAGGCCAATTTCACTTTTATCAACTTTGTCAAAACCTATAGAAAAACATGTCCACAGGCACCTGAGTCACTTCCTGGAGACACATAACTTGATTTATCCGTTGCAGTCAGGCTTCAGACCCCGCCACTCTTGTCACACGGCTCTGTCTCTTCTGACCAATACCTGGCTAACTTCAATAAACAACGCTGAAATGACCGGTGCGGTATTTTTAGATTTTTCTAAAGCTTTTGACTTAGTCAACCATGAACTGTTGCTACAGAAGCTGTTGGCATAACACATAGACACAGATTCCGCTGCCTTCTTTAAATCTTATCTAAGCAATAGATCTCAGTATGTTTTTGTCAACGGTAAGCGTTCCTCAGAAGGTGTCATTAAGCATGGAGTACCCCAGGGGTCTATTTTAGGCCCTCTCTTGTTTTTAATTTTTATTAATGACTTGCCTTTGTGTATCTCGCAATCAAATGTGCGATGCAATTTGTTTGCAGATGACGCTACTCTCAACGTGTCGTCGACAAAAATATCTACAATTAATTCTTCTTTATAACATAGTATATTAGACGTCTCAAATTGGTGCCGAGACAACTACATGATACTTAACCCATCTAAAACAGAGTGCATGCTAATCACTACACGTCAAAAGCACCAGCTAAACCCTCCGCCACTTAGCCTTTCCCTTAACTGTCAGCCGATTAAACAAGTTAAGGAGCGCCGGCTGTTAGGCATCATTATAGACGATCAATTGACATGGCATGCGCATGTAAACAGTGTGTGCAAAATTGTGTCCAGAAATCTATTTCTCCTTTCAAAGCTTATTTACTTTACGAACTCACCAACTAGAAAACTCTTCTTCAGCGCTCACATCCAGTCCCACATTGACTACGCATCTACAGTCTAGGACGGGTGTAGTGATGCGTGCTTAAAGAGGCTTAATTCCCTCCACCGGAGGGCAGCCAAGCTAATCCTTCCTAATAGCAGAGACAGCACTGACGAGCGACTTAGGGCCCTTGACATGCTTCCGTTACGTAACCTCTTTCTGTTCAATAAGGGCGTGATAATGTTTAAAGTCCGAAAATCCAAAACCCCGCGATACGTCTCGGATTTGTTTAAGGATGCTAACACACCATACAAGACATCAAGGAACAAACTGTCAGTACCTAGTCCACGACTTGATATATTCAAAACTAGTCTGTCTTACTCAGGGGCCAAACTGTGGAACTCGTTTCCGGCCAATATTACCGAGGCATCTTCATTGTCCACCTTCAAGGCAAGACTATTCCGGCACTTAATTGAGCCGCCGAACAAAGCGCACGCGACTACTGCGTTCTGAATAATGCCTGTTATTAAACATGCAGTGTGTGGGCGCGTATGTATGTATGTGTGCATGTGTGCATGTTTTGTGCATATTTGTTTATGCTGATGTGTGCGTGCATGTGTGTGTGTGTGTGTGTGTGCGCGCGCGCGCGCGCGTGTGTGTGTGTGTGTGTGTATGTATGTGTGTGCGTGCATCTTGCGTGCATGTATGTGTGTGTGTGCGTGCATCTTGCGTGCATGTATGTGTGTGTTGGGTTAGTCAGGAGGAGGTAAAACGTTTAGATAATCTTGACGTTTATGCTTACAGTTTTTGCGTTCAATGTACCGAATGTAGTCTTATCGGTGTGCAATGTATACTATATATGTGTTTATTATGTAGTAGTATTTCATGTACCGTATGTAATGCATATTTGCCAGACGTGGGTCGGGACTATGCTTCGTCTGACGCGGGCGTTGTTTGAAGGCCCCGGACATACATCACGATACCACGTTTGTCCCGGCCTTTAATCCAATGTTTGAGCCGTAGCGGGGTCTGACCTAACTCTGATTTACGTACTCCGTGTGTGTGCGCGCGTGTGAGGGTGTGTGTGTGAGTGTGTGCAAGCGCGTGTGCGTGCCGGCGTGTGTGTGTGTGTGTGTGTGTGTGTGTGTGTGTGTGTGTGTGTGTGTGTGTGTGTGTGCGTGCGTGTGTGCTTTCATGTAGTTTGTAGCAAGGACAAGAACGAAAAAAGGTCTGCGCACCTATTCTTTTATCCTTGGAAAATAAAGTTTAATTTAATTTAATTTAATTTAATTTCTCTCTCTCCCTCTATCTCTCTCTCTCTCTCTCTCTCTCTCTCTCTCTCTCTCTCTCTCTCTCTCTCTCTCTCTCTCTCTCTCTCTCTCACATACACATGCGCACATCTCCAAGAGGCATAGATCCTCATGCGCCCTCCGGGCGCAAGAGGATCTATGCCTCTTGGAGATGTTTGGAGCGCGCGCTCACGCACGCACACAGACACACACACATACACACACACACACACACACACACACACACACACACACACACACACACACACACACACACACAAAATCGACACGCTTTCAGAAGATCATGGAGGTATCCTTAGTGTATCATGTAGCTAGATAAAGTCAACCTGATTTCATACAAATTATATAGCAAGACTGAAATCGTACTGTGAAATTAGTTTTGTCACCATTTTCTAAAGTCGCGAAGCGAAAGTAAAACTCATATCACGCTAAATATAAAATTACGTAAAAACTAAAAATACGTCATGATAAATGTCGTTTGACAAACCAATGACACGTATGCACTGCGCCCCTTTTAGAATTCAATGTGGCGCATTGGCAGATCTGCTAGGCTTCTTCAAAAGGAGATATTTCAACATCAGAATTAGGTCAAAGACGAAAGGTAGAGACCCTTGACAGCGAGGGCAGCTCCGCATCTCAATGAACAAACTTTTCTTACAGTTGAATATATGACACAACGACGGCAAACAACACCAGACATTCAACTCAAACTTTATTTAATGAGACATGTCTGTCCAGTACTTTTTATGACACAAACGCGTATCTGTCAAATGAGAAAATATAGACTTGACGAAAAACATGAATATCTTGACCAAGAAATGAGTGCTAGCGTCCCAGACCAATATTCCTTTTCAGTCCACTCTTCCCTATCTTCTCAGCTGACCAGCATCTTAGTCAAACAACAACTGTATCTTTTTCTTCTTTGCAGTGATAGCAGATTCATGTTTGTACGACTGAAGCTAACATCCATACGGTGTAAAGAAGGTGTGCCCTTCAGTGAGTACTGACCTGAAACGATGGGTGCAAAATGTTTGCCCTTTCTTGCATTTGCTGACTTAAGCAAACCCCCCAAAAATGGTTACGCAGTTGAAAAAAGACCTACACCGAATCCAGAATCGTTACCCCTCCCGCGTCCCCCCACCCCCACCCCTCCCGCGTTCCACAACGGATAGCACCTCTCTGAGGGACATGAGCCTCTGTCTCTACCCCCCCCCTTTTTTCCTCCCACTCGTAACGAATATCATCTCTCTGAAGCACATGACCCCTGTCCCCCCCCCCCACTCCCTCCGTTACTCAGATAACAGTATTTGAGAAAAACAATTTATTGTTAAAATGTGTATTTGTTTAATCTATTTTCTAAAACCCTGTGAATTTGACTTTAAGAGAGGTCACTGAATTTTGGTATGTGTAGAAAGGTCTTAGCACACCAATATATCTTTGGCCCAAGTTTGAAGAGTATGGATTAAATAGTCTCCCAGAAAATGTCAACGTTGAAGTTTACGACGGACGAAGGACGGACGGACGACCACTGGCCCATTACATAGATTCACGTTCCGCACGTGAACCTGACACTTAAAAGTATCAACTCTGTTTTTGCTATGACCATTTCTCATACCTAAAGGCTACCAAATACTAAAACTTGACGAAAATCGGTAGAGTGGTTCCAGAAATGTCGCACAGACAAAAACTGAAGCACTGAAAACACATATGGCTGCCACTCCAAAGTGTCAGGGCCTTTATACTCGGTATGTCAGATAATTTTCCTTTGCGCAGCTTTCTTCGGCATACCTTTACTTTAACAACATTTTAAATCAAATGAGCCCTCTTTTTGTGATATTACCTTTAGTGTACGAACCCTTTATAATCTCTACTGTGACCTTGAACTTGACCTTAGGACCTCGGCTTTGGTACAAGACGCATTTCTAATCTAATACTGATCAGATACGAAACGTTAAACAATTCTGTTGGTTGCTTCTGGAGAAATCACCTGACAAAAAACCCAGACAGACACCGAGCTACAGTGACACATAGGATGACTCCAGTAGATCCCCTCTCAGGAACAGAGGAGGGGGAAAAAGAGGTATCTTAAACAAGAAACACGAGGCAGATAACCACAATGCCTGTTTCCTTAGCTAACAGACGTTCTGCAGCTGGTAAATTAAAAAAAAATGATAGAAATGCATTCAGAATTCCATGTATGAAATATAGCGCTAGAATGCAAGATATTGTCATATTGTTGTGTTCATACCTGAAATGTGCTTGATGTAATGTGAAATTATCACACATAATGGATTTGTCGTGTTTTGTTGTACATTGTATTATCTGATTCACATGCCTACAATGAAAATTACCTAAGATATAACGTCTTTTAGTGAAGGATGTATAAGCCATACAAACCCTCATTATGACACATGTTCAAATTGCATTTTTGGTCATTTTAGGCGTGCTGTAATTGCAAAAGTATTAAATTCAGGACAATCTACATGTTTTGATATGAGACAGTAAAATTCTACCTTCTCGTTTTGATTTTATAGGTGTCTAAACATAGCACTTTCTTAAAAATGCAAAAAGGTCATTTTAGGTCATATTCAAATGCACATAATTATCTCGGAAGCCAATCAACATAAAGTTCTCATTTTTGGCATGTGCACGTCTTTGATCGTGTACTTCCGAGTGGTGGATTTGTGTGGTGGCAGTTTCTAGAAACAAATATTAAGTGGACCTACCTACTATTACCTACAGGTTTCCAGAACAATCCCGCAAATTCCACAACTCAACCAATCAGGAAAAAAAAACGTAACAAAAAACAACAACAACAAAAAACCCACATTAATATTCATTAAAAGAACACTTTAGATCTATCAGTACAATCTTCCACTAAAGTCTAGGTGCATTACGTAAATGTTACGAAATGTAGCCAACATGTGTAAAAACTTTGATGTCATGTTTGAGGTCACTATAACAATCGCGCCTTTTCCAGAACCTTCCAACTTAATCTAGGTCGGACTTTGCAACAATTTAGCGAAATGTGCAACATTTCAGTCACACACACACAAATCGATCGCAATTCTCCATGCAAAAGAAAACGAATCATACTAAAAAGGTACGTGATTCTGATATAAAATAACTCAACTGAAAACCTGATCTTTCCTATGACCAACACACACATGCTCTAAAAAGAATAACACAACCACAAACGTAATAACGTTATACGGTGACGCAATAGTGATTGAAAACGTCACTAACATTATAATGTTGCATCATTTCAAATTATTCTGAAGAGACAATCCGTCCCTAATGCTTGACAAAAGATGACACTTCGTTTAGAGTACCACAGTTGCATCCTGACGTCTCCAGTCTGTGAGTTCCTCTGCAGATTTTGAGGTAAGTGTAAAACTGAATTCCTTATCTTCTTGAAAAAAAAAACATTTCTGGTTTTCGTTTTCTATCGGCAAGATTTCAAAGAAACGGAGACATCTATGAGGTGGCTTTCTTTTGTTTTAGTGACAGGGCTAGAAATTAACTTTTTTCTTTGGGGGCCACCGGGCCCCTTGATTGAAAAATTTGAGGGCCCACAAGCAACTTTCGGGGCCAAACTTTGAAAAGTAATGCAAACAAAAAACAAAAGAATTATTGACAATATAATAAGTAGAAAGTACAATTTGTCTGATAATCTAAAATAAAAACAATTGAATTGAATTTCCAATTTTGCTGAGTGATGTCATTTTTATTTGCCTTTTCTTTCACTTTCAAACATTACCAACAAAAAAGGGGAAAAAACACACACACACACATTCAGTGACACACATATTCCAGTGACTAGTGAGCCTGAAATGGCCATTAAACAAAATAGAAAAAAATCAAGTGAGTCTCTTGTATAATACTTTTCAGTTTTGTGACTGAGTATTGCACAATACACATCATTAAATTTTTAATATGAGTAACCTAACAAAAAATCTGACCTCAATGCACAAAAGTTCAAAACAAAACCATGAAAGGGAACTAAACTTAACAGTACTCTTCCTGATAAACTAAAGTTAAACAAACAGATTTTGCCTTTTCTTTTTTTTTTCAATCATCTATTCATATTACACTTATGTGCACTTGAGTTAACAGAAGTAAACTAAAAATACAATAACAAAAAAAAAAAAAAAAAAAAGAACACAATACTATTACTGTGAGTGAGGGCACCGGTGTGGGTTGCTTCCCTTGGCCCAAATACGAAACTGCCGAGTAGAGCTAGCTGTAGCAGACGAATTATTTTGCGGGCCAAGCGGGCCCTTCGTTTTTCAACTTTCCGAGCCCGAAATCAACTTTGCGGGTTTTTGGCCCCGGGCCCCCGCTAATTTCGAGCCCTGAGTGAGCTTAGCTGTCTGAAAGTTATAAATTTATGGTTAAGGCTGATAGACACCATCTGAAGCTAGTACATATTTTCGCCAACGGAGAACAGATAGGGTTCTGAAGGTTTGCATTCAATATCATGCATGTCCAGTCGAAGAGTACCCACTGTGATTGATACAGACAGTGTAACATAACCCCAACAGCAGCAAGCGTCCCACTTTTTCAACATCAGAGATGAAAGAAAAAAAGGCGGGGGGGGGGGGGGGGGGGGAGGGGGAGGGGGCGGGGGGGGGGGGGGGGGGGGGGGCAATACGGAAGTGATGTAGGAGAGGTGCTAAAGAGTCTTCCTCCGTACGGATACCATAATGACGAAAGAGAAGCGAATCGCTTTATGGTGTCGGCGGAACGCGAAGCAGACGACAACATTAACACGCGCCGGAGAGCTATTAATAGATAAATAGGCCCTAGATATCAGTGCGCTTTAGAAAGGTGAAGGCTGTCATGTCAGTACGGAGATCACCTCTGTTTTCATTCTTTGCGCTTATGTGACGTCACGTGTGAATCGAGACAAGAAACCATAACAGCCGGTGGCCGTGTGCACGACAGGTGGGCTAAATTAAACCTTAAATGTCCACTACAATGACTGGTATGAAACTGTTAGACCCAGATGCACATATAAAAGATGTACAACATCAACGACAGTTAATCAGTATGTAGGCCTACCACGAATGATGTTAATACAATCAAAATCAAATGCACAGGCCTACGTATAAGTACATTCATTCATTTGATTGCATCGTCATGCGTTTTCTGTTGTCATTTTTTTTCTACATAGGTTCTCACGACAGAGCTAGGCCAATGAGTTTCAAATTTACAGTAAAAACTTTGCTTCGTTATCTACTCACTTGATGCGCCATGCTTCCAATTTGCACTGTCCAGTCTTTTCGTGAGTAGCTCGTCCACTCTTGCGTCAAAATATGTCGTCAGTTTGTGAAATTCTCTAACCATCCGTTCTTTAGTCCAGACATCATCTAAGTCTGTTCCCACCCCCTCTGTTGCGTTACCAACAGGATCGGCAAGTGACCACCGTGGATGAGACGTCAGAAAGATGACCAGCAACAACGAGAGATTAAAAGAAGGAGACATGGTCATAAGCAGCTCAAAAACGTTCCTCGCAGTTGAGTTGTTTCTATATTTTGCGACAAACCTAGACTTGTTCTGATTCGCTTGTTTTCCCCAGATTTATATTCACATGCACCATTAATAACTTCAGACACCCTTAATAATGACACAGGGGTGAATCAGTTACCTCGGCGGGGTGGGGGTGGGGTGGGGTGGCTGGGTGGGGGGTCCAACTTTGTGTTTCGGACCTTCAACCTGACACAGTATCACGAATGTTAGTAAAATTGTATCGGCAGTTACAGATCTGGGTTTCAATTCCCCTGCTCCGCCCCCCCCTCCCACCCCCCTTCCCACGCCTACTCACTTTTCACACACAAGGCGAAACTTAAATCAAAGGTAACAGTAGGCAAAGTGTGAATATGCACAACGTGTGAAATCCGGCTGATTTCGTGATAACAGGACTGCGTATATCATCTTTTCATTGGTTATCCATTTCAATGCCGGGGTGTAGTGAATGCCATGAAGTCGTAGTTTCACTCCGTCCTTGATGTGAAACGGATAACCTCTACAGTACAACATGCTTTGAGCAACCGCCGTTTTGGAAGAGAAAAACTTGATCGTAAACAGACAGATGCCCTCTCACGAGAAGTCTGGAAACGCAAACCTTGTCACCTTTTATTAAAGACCATCATGTAGGTGGCTACAGCCACAGGCACAGCTACAGCCACCTAAATGATGGTCTTTAATGACAGGGGATCTGTCACAGGGTGGTTGCTCAGAACGGGTTCTGATGTAGATGACAGTCAGCACAGATCTGTGATGATAAAAAGACATGCCTCTGCTGGCCCAGTTAACATGTGCGTTCCTCATGCAGGACAGGTCTGGTTTTCACTTGGCAATTATAAGGCGATTCTAATGTATAATGCATGCCCAAAGGCGGGGAAGGGTTCGTGAAATACCTGCACCTCTGCACTAAATGATGTGACAGAAGAAGAGTATTCGTATACTATCATTCCTACATAGACGTCGCGGCTGAAACTTCTGCACCTGTATGATTCATAGTCACCTCGCGCTCCGATGATTCAAACAGTTGTCAGCAGCTCGGTCTGCCTAGAAATGATAGTATACGAACACTCCACTTCTATGCTATAATTGTGTATTGGAGTGGACTGTGTGGTGTGTGCTTGCCCAAACGTTTTCACGCGAATGCGTGCATATATTTGTGTGCATTTGTGTGATCGGTCGGATTAACATATGCGCACAAACACATGCACACACGCACGCACGCAAAGCACGCACGCACGCACGCACGCACGCACACACACACACACACACACACACACACACACACACACACACACACACACACACACACACACACACACACAGAGATATGTTCCACATACACAATACATTAACAAATACATACGTTGTTACAGATATACAAATCAAGGCACTCGAAATAATTTTAAACAAAGCAGGTTGTAGGCCTACTCAGAATCTTTATTTATACCTTATGCAACACCATCTCGATCCAACATAGTGCGAATGGTGACACTAACAGTCAGGCAAAGAAGGACATGGTTCAGGTAAAGACGTTGTTACAGTATGGCAAACTCTGTAGGCCTAACAGCCGCACGGCAGGTAAAACTAAGCCCCTTTTTGTGAAAAGTGAGATGTTCCTTGGATTACAATGAAAATCGTGATTTTCACGAATACGGGCTTACCCCCTTTTGACAAACTAGGCCATGCAGCAATAGGTCATGTCGGAAAGGCAATTAAAGTTTGACATCCGCAAACAATTGTCACCCGTATGTTAACCTCATCACTCCTGAAACACAACGAAAAACACGCAGATGCAAGGGGCGTCCATCCGGGGCATCTGTAGCACAGGGGGAGAAAACCGAAGTTATGGCAAGAGTTTCGTGTCACTGACTCTGAGCATCAATATTGACGCTCCGAGTCAGGGGTACTAAACTATTGCCATGACTTCGGTTTTCTCCCCTGTGTCAGCAGGGCATTGCGAGGTTTTGCACCTCCAGCTCGCTGCAGTATTTCCGTGTGCCTCAGGCAGAGGAGGTTACGTGGAAGTGAGTCTGGGATGACTTCAGTTACATCATTAATTTTCTCATTGCTTGCAGCGAAAGGGTTAACTCATTCACAATGTGCGGCATGTCACGAGCGCTAACTTCATTCGCCGCGTATCCGTTAGCGTCGCGTCTCTCGAATGCCGATTTCGTATGCCGCGTGATATCCCTATTCGGCAGGTCTTAAATTATATCATCCGCCGCATGTCTGTCTGTCGCACGTCTCGAATGAGTTAAATGTCCTATAATTGTGTCCTAATGTTTATATCCACGTTCATGTGCACATTACTGTTCAGTCCTACCCCACGCCAACCAACATCGACACTCAAGTCTTTTGCACACAGACGTGAGTGCGATGATAACCAGGCGACCTGACAACGCAGGTGATGACTCTGTCTTGCTGGTAAGGTGGACAGGGCAGACTGCCACACTGACCCACAGCGTAGTAGAACAGCTTGCCATTAAAATTCGCATTGGACTTGAGATCGGTTTACGTGGCTTCATCCATGCACAGGAACTCGGTGCCTGACGGATGAGTGTCGTGACCAGCCATCAGATACCCGGACTACTCTTTGATCCACCCTGGGTGGCATGTATTGGTGCCAGGAATCATAGCGCTGACCTCACGAGGTGACAGGCAGAAAGCTCATACCACGTCCATGTCTTGTTCGGGTTTTGGAAGTGTTTCATTCTCTGCCCCGTAAAAGGTTGCAGAAAATCTAGTCTTCGATTTCCCGTCATGCACTGGGCTGGTGGTCATACACAGAGCGTTCACACCGGCACCGGATTGAGAGTGATCTCCCTCACCCACAACACCTGCAATGCAAAAGACGTTGGCATTAAAAACACCCAAAACCCCGGTGTTCGGAGGACGATGCATGTAAGAACACTGTGTTATATTGATGAGCCGGATAAGATAACTGAGAGAGATGCTGACGGGAGAAGATCGAAATGTCCGACGCAAAGAGTTAACTCATTAAAGAGGCCGCGCATCAATAGTTGCGAAAGTGTCGAATAGCGTTACTGGCGGCAACGTTATATGACACTTTCGCAGCTATCGATGGGGCTCCTTGAAAGAGTTAATACTTTGTTATTCAGTTATTTGTAGGCTAAAGAGCTTGCTAATATTTCAGTTAATGTTTTGCGCTTTTATTCCGTGGTGTAAAAAAGTAGGTGTCCATTTCATTTTCTTGGCTTTCGGAGTAGGCGACTATTAACGTGTTGGATACAGAGCTCATGAATAATCAATCTGCTGATTATAATAGTATTTACGCTAAATCTCTGACCATGTATCCAAAAGGAAAAATAATTATGTGGTGTAGATAAACAGCACAATACTGGCGGGCGGATCTAATCTAAATGTCTGCTATTTATTTTTTTGTGCAGCTAGCACCTGACATATGGCTTATTTGACGAATGTTAAAACTTTAAATGTTTACTTTCACATATTTTTCTCAAGTTGGTGCCTGATGGACTTTGTTACAGACAATAGTGTAGTGGATTGGAATCGATTGCAATGAGTTTTATGTGCTGGTGTGCTCGTCCGTTTGTTTGTTGTTGTTTATTTCTCACTCGAATGAGTTGGTTACTTCGGGGTTTAACGTCCACGTCACCGAAATGATAACGGACGGCCCTGACGGGCGGGTTATGGGGGATAGGGAAATATATTTCGAATGTGTGCATACCGCGTTTGCGTGATCATTTGTATAATTACACACACACACACACACACACACACACACACACACACACACACACACACACACACACACACACACACACGCGCGCGCGCGCGCGCGCGCGCACGCATGCACACACAGGGACGCACACACGCACGCACACACACACACACACACACACACACACACACACACACACACACACACACACACACACACACAGAGCCAAGGTGATCATGGCCCAATGCAACCACAACAGATTCAACCGTGAACTCATCTCCAAGTTTATTACAGTACAACACAAGACCAACATAGAAATCACAGCAAGAGAAGAAGTGAACAAGAGTAAAAACACACTCACCACTACAATCAGTATACATGTACATAATATGCTTTGACGGCTAGAGGGTATAACAGAGAGTATGTGTCCTTTGTGAACACTTCAGCTCACATCTAATTTGAATGAGAGTGTACTTCAGAGTGTATACACCTAGTGCGAAAAGGACCTCGGGCCGACGACCCCCGCACTTGGCTCGCGCGGGCCAACTGCAGCCGTTGTCGGCCTGAAGAGCCGTTACTGTTCACCCCACTCCCCGATCTAGGGCGTACTTTCATAATTATAAGCCGACGGTACTGCCATGGCCGTTACATATGCCACTGACCAATTTCCAAGTTATCGTTACTTTGTGTGTACTCTCTCTGGGTAGAATTGCATGGAACCATCTTGACTGGGGCATTGCATCATCTGTGACATCATCTGCGACATGAAACTTCGGTCAATTAACTTTGACTTCACTTCATAATGACATCATAGCTACTTATAATATTTCTAAGGAACATTTTACATCACCTATTACGTCATTCTTTGTTTACATTATGATACTATTTTTTACGTCTTGTCAAATGGCTAAAGAAGGCTAGTAAAGCAATATTGTGCTGAATATTTTTTCCCCCCATCAAATTGGGGTTTATATTTGGGTTGTAACTATTTGTGAGATGGTCTGTGAGTGTGGACTTACGGCTCTTGAGCCGTAAGTTCTAAAATCACAGACCAGTAAGCACACGTTTTTTTTTCTATTGTCAGCGAAGAAGGCTGCCGCAAGGTTGCATGCATAGCTTGACGGGCGAAAACTCTAATATTATACATTGACCATTTGTAATGTACGTGGTTCTTTATCTGTAGAACTGTTAGAGCGTTAACCCTCTTGTGCATGCAGCTACAGGGACCGGTGGCCGCACGCACAAGAGGGTTAATCTACATATTGAAAACTCACGCACGCTGCATCGGTTTCACAAGTGTGAAAGTGTGAACTGCGATGTTAGGTGGAGTTTCTGATTTCATCTAGATAACGTCATACTTCATATTGCGACCAGGATTTTACACTGTATTTGAGCGCAATAAAAATTGGCTGTCCGAGCGGTTTTTGTATCGATGATTCCTTCAGGAATCATCGCGACAAAAACCGCTACCGACAGGCAAAGTTTTAAAGCGATCTGCCCCATCTAGTCTTTAAATGCTAACATTCGTTTATACACCGGATTATCAATATTGCCTTGCCTCAATGATGACTTTTCTATCTTTGCTTTTACAATCCATGTGAGTTGGCACAGTACCAGAGGTTGTCCACTGTTTTCTTTTTTTTAATGCGTAACTGAAACTGAGAACTCTCCTGCGTGCAAAGGAGAAGAAGAGCAAAAAAGTCTTTCATTTTACGACATTCAAACTTCATAATCTAAGTTAGACCTTTTGTCCAGCATTATTGTAAGAATAATCAGAACATACAAAAGGAGATATTACGATCTGTTAACTCTTCACTCCCGGGGATAGGTCGCTTTTATACATCTCTTTAACTCACTCAGCCCGACGGCTGCATTTCCCAAATTTTGGAGGCGTCATCTAATGTCTATGCACCAGTGGCAGGAAATGACTCGGGCATGATAATTCAAGGGCAGTGCCAGATTAGCTTGGCGCCGACAGGCGCCAAGCTAATCTGGCACTACCCTTGAATTATCATGGTGGACCCATCTCCTGCTGTAGGGCGTCGGCGCTGAATGGGTTAATACAGCGCCGCATCCGTATACGTGGCATTAAGCTGCGTTTCCCGGATGTGGCGCGTGTCAGATGTGTTAAAACTGACTTTTCTTCTCAGCTACACTAAAAAAAAACCCGCCGCAAAACGTACGAATTGCGAATTGTATGCTGACCTGTGAGTTTGAAGCTTACAGATACAGGCAGATAACAGACCGTACAGCACACAATAATAAAAAGAAAATTATAACCATGTCCTGTTGCAATAACTCGTCTATTTCCGGGGGAAAATTTGTGCTATATTTTTATGTATACCATTAAAAAAAAAAAAACTGCTTTATATCGTGTTTTAAGCGTTTGCAAGTTGTAGACGTTCATTGAAGCAATAAATAAGTAAATAAATGAATAAATAAAAGATAAATACATAATAAACACATACATAAACAAATAAATAATAAAAACACGATAAATACTTCAGCCTAGATTACATTTAATTAAATGCATAAGTGTGCTGGTATGTGATTTTGGATCTTGCGTCCTAGAGCTGTAATGTCCAAAATCACAGCCCAGCACACTTGTGAAGAAGCATCACAACCCTGCTTTGAACTCTTAATAATCTTTTAACACATTAGCTGTCGTGGTATGTAGTAACTAGCCGTGTATGCAGCCATGTTAAGAACTACTGTGGCAAAAAGAGGGTTATATTTCAGTTAGAAACCACTCTATCTCTGACCCGAGTCTTGTTATTTAGCATTAGCTTTTATTTGACCTTGATCACCCCAAGGACGTTCGTTGCCATGGCCCCCAGATCAGCCCCATGAACATTAGTTGCTATGACCTCAGGGGCGTTCATTGCAATGGTTTGATCTCCCCAAGGACGTTCGATGCCGTGACCTTGATAGTCCCAAGGGAACATTCGGTGCCATGGTCTTGATCAACGTCAAGGACGTTTGTTGCCATGGCTGCCCAATGTCACGTCTACTTCTTTCTGTAGCCTAGAGCTGCCATAAAATTGTTGTAAGCCAGGAAATTGTGTTTGGGGTTGTGATATCCGCGGTGGTTGTTCCCGTAATTGATGTAGGACGGCCGTCCGCTGTAGTCGTAGTAGGCGATGCGAGGGGGATGAGTGTAGGTCAATGTCTGAGTTTGGTGACTGTTTTCATAGTACCCAGGAGACGTCTGGCCACTGAAACAAACAAAGATTGAAGCTGAAGTACAGCATATACTTGAGTTGTATAAGTAGTGTTGCTGTTGCTGTGTTGTTATTGTTATTGTTATTGTTATTGTTATTGTTATTGTTATTGCTATTGTTATTGCTATTGTAGTGAGGCGTGTAACGTTTCTTGAAACGTTTAATTTACACAGCTCTAATGTAGCAATATACACAAAGATAATAATAATAATAATAATAATAATAATAATAATAATAATAATAATAATATAATACCGGTTATTATACAGGCGCTTTTTCGCAATTCGGCGAATCGCTCCAAAGCGCCGCGAACTGCACCCAACACGCACGCTCACGTGACACACACGCATTCACTCTGAAGACAAACACAGTACAAGACAAACACAGGACATTCACGTGGTGCGAAGGGTCAGCTCAGCTACTGAGGTTTCGGAAATTTTGATCGCTTGTATTTTAAATTTATAAAATGGCCTGAAACCGGCACCAAAGATGGCACATGCCGCATCAGCATCATTTGTTGTAAACAGGTTTTGAACTGTGCGGACACATATCTGGTTGTGGCTTCAATGCCCGCTGTAAACCGTGTAACAGGCGATTATAGCGTTTCCATTGGAAACGCTATAATCGCATATTTCACGGTATATGGTGTGCTTTAAACGTACGGAAGCCTATACATACTATGAGAAACCACTCAACTCTGGAGAAACAAACAGTTATTTAAATGAAAAAAAAAAATCGCCAACCCCTGACAAATACAAGGCACTGAAATGTGACACTCGACTTAACTTTACACTTTCTGGGAAGCATTATGATAGAGTTCAGCCTCATTATATCGCAACATCAGGAAGCATAAATGTTGTGCTAAACTTATACAGTCTTCTGAATTAAAAAAAAAAAACACAGCCAAAATCAAGCAGTTTGCGAAACGTCCTCTGGCCGACGACAGCCTTATCTGGCCCGCGCACGGTAGTGCGAGGGCCGGTTAAGGCTGATGTTGGCCAGATGACCTTTTGCTCATGGGGTATCGACTTGGGAGCTACAGACCTGACCGCGTTATATCAGATTTCGGGATTTTCTGAGGCGTGCAATACTGAGTCTGACCTGCATGTAGAAATAAAACCGTGCCATTCGTAGAGTCTTACCCGTAATTAGAATTGTAATGGTAATTGTTCTTATTGTATCCATCGTCGTAGGACTGGTAATAGTAGGATGGTTCTCCGTGATTCTGGTAGTCGTAGCTGCTGCCGGTTTGGTCACCACCACCATAGTCGTCGTTGTCGTAGTCTGCATGCACTGTTAAAAAAAAGAAAAGACAGATTAAAGACAATGCCATTTTTATTTGCATTTTCTGAATTTCAATATTTCATGTTATTACTTTTAAACTTATTTTAAATATTAATCGGTTTTAAGTGTTTTTCCTTACAAACATCAATTTTGGGCAGGACCATATTACATATTATTCAAATAAATGACTTTCAAATGCTTGCAGGTACAAATCCTACAGCACCGCTCCTTAGACAATTTTACAATTAAAGTTGCATTACTGTAAGCGTCGTTGTTTCCTGTGCGACATTCTCTATTTGTTAGTGATTCCCTCTCATAACGTACCTGTCTGTGTACGTGTGGTGACGTCTTTAACGTGTTCGTCTTTATATTGACTCGCTGCACCGTGACACGGCACGTTATACTCGTGATCGCAGGTCAGCACCTCTTGGTTCCAGCGCGTCCCAGCGGGACATTTGAAGCTGTAGGCCTCGCCCCAGAAACACCGGTAGAACTTTGTGCAGTCGTAAGCATCCCCGTAAAAGTTGAACTGGGTTGGGCAGCTGTAGCCAGTAGAGCCGGCTACAAAGACAGATTAACTCATTCAGTCCCGACACACCACAGCAAGACATGGATCGAGCATGATGGTTCAAGGGTGGTACCAGAATAGCTTGGCGCCCATAGGCGCCAAGCTATTCTGGCACCACCCTTGAACCATCATGCTCGATCTGTCTCTAGAATTGTAATACAGTCCCCCAAAGGACAACTTCAAAATAATATGAGGATTTCGGTCCAGGGCCTGGGGCAGAATGTGCTAATATCACAACGTGTCTATTGATCGACCCGTTTGTTAGATTATGTAGTAGGGTTGATCAACATGCAAGCCTAAAAAGGACATTGAATCATTACTACCACTCGACGCATATGGTGTTTTCTGATTTTTTTTTCATTCAACGACGATAGGGCACAACCGTCCAAAGAACATGGATATAAACTGGTCTTAGATCCTCATGCAACTATGATCTTGATCCTCAGAAAATATTTTTTGGGTAAAACACAAGGTGATTGCTTTCCGTATATATAGCTTTTTCAATCCAGAAACAGGCATGGTACTCGCATGACACGTCTTGTAAAAGAGTAGGCTACACTGACGATTAAAAAAAAAATTCTCCGTTTGGCGTTTAATTTCTAAATAAGTTTTTTCACCCCTGCCACTAGACGCGTATTTAGTTTTTAAAAATCTGTGTTTATTGAACGACTAAACGGCGAAACCGTCCCAGGAACATGGATTCAATTGCTCTCGGCAAGAGGCATAGATCCTCATGAGCCCCCGCATTCGCGGGGGCTCATGAGAATCTATGTCTCTTGCATCTGGTTCGCGTTCACCTTCTCTCGGCAGTGAAGGGTTAAACTGGGTGACTGAATTTTTGCCTTACGCCTGGATGCCATCACAGACCATCATACACTTCGGAGTGGATCCGATGATTGCTGTACAACGTAAAACTAAATGAAAGACTCACCATTTCCGAAGGAGGCATCTGTGAAGTGAGAGAGAGCCAAAACTGAAAACCGAAAGACAAATTAATTAATCATTTGCTTTAGGAAAATAGTGAAAAATATGTATAGTTTAACTGATGAAATCAGAAATGGAAAAAAGTGCACGCCTTTGACGCAAGACGCAGGACTAAAACTATTTCAGTTTGAATCGTGTACTTGTGGTGTACTCCCCGAGTGGGTCTATCTTGGGATTGCTCGTAGACTAAGCGCATACCAAGGTACAGCGCTTTGCGTCCCTGCTATGTTAAAAACGTGTAGGGTTAGTGGCGTGGCGCTAAACGACATAAAAAGAAAGGAAGGAACCAAACACGCTACCTACATGGCACTCCCATGCTTCCATAAACTGACATAGACGGTTTTGGTAACTGCACAAGTCACTGACAGCTACTGAGAAGTGAAAGATATCAGAGCTCCCGGCATTTTGCCCACAATATTTTAGGATAAACAGATTCCTCTTCATTAGTATATAATGACGGTAACAATAAAACATTTACATCACTTGACAGCACGAGGACGTCATATTCTTGAAATTCATAATTTCATTGACGCCTCATTCTTGCTGTAGGCCTTATACACATGATTCTTGGAAAACACTGTACACATTGAGAAGGCTCGATACGGGAAGAAAAAGAAAAGTACTGAGTCATTCTGCACCATCAGCTCAATCTTTTATCAATGCACTCTGCGGGCGGAGATAAAAACATCACGTGATCAAAAAATGAAGATTTTGTTAACGGTCTAAAGGCGAAAACGATTCACTCCGCTCAACTTACGGTGTGCGCCATGAGCTCTACAGTGAACTTTGCTGTTCCGAGAACATGAGGATCCCAAATATCCTACGTCTCATCAGCTAAATTTATACGTCATCGATTCTCTCCTGGTGGATTCGGGGTCTCAGTTCAAAAGAAAAAGAAAAAAAAAAAAAAGAAAAAGAAAGAAAAATGAGGCTCCTGCCTGAGTTAATCTTGAGAGTACGCCCGCAAAAGTTATTTTCCTTCAGGATTCTACATCACCCGGATGGATGCCAATGTGTCCCTGACCACAATAGGCAAAGATGGCTTGTGAGGATCTACGCCTTTTGGGACTCTGAGCCTTTTGAGAGTATGTATTTTGTGAATAAATCAGTCTGGATAATTGTTTCTTTGACCTTACTCTGATTTATGAGGAACACATTATTTGTACAGTTTTTACACCTGACTTATACTGACGAGCAAAGGAAATGTGACACCATTCGAGTCAGCAGAAACACTTCAGCGTTTCTGATGACTCGAATGATGTTGCGTTTCCTTTGCTCGTCAGTATATTTGATCTTGAACGGGACATTTGTACGTTTGAATTCCAAGAGAAACGTAAAGGAGCAATCTTGACCTTTCACTAATTGCTGGACACGTGGTAAGGCCAGTAGCTTGTTGGCCTTTCCAGGGGGGTTGTGATACCGTTCTTGTTTGAATTCGCCAGTTTAATATTTCCATTTGTCCTCAGAACAAACATCCCTTTAACCCACTGAAAAAAAGCGAAAGAAAGCATGACAGAAAGAAAGTAAGAAATAAAGAAAGAAAGAAAGAAAGAAAGAATGAAAAAATGAATGAATGAATGAATGAATGAATGAGGAGGAGGATCTTTGCTTATTGGGCATTAACTCGGTAAATCTGTACTGATATAAGATTCTGGGCCTAATGGGTGCAGACTGTGCGGAGTGGGTACCCGTACCAAGCGGAACTAATCAGCGTTGGACAGACAAGTAGTTAGGTCTCCTGCTCGCGGAGCAAATACACAGATACACTACAAGACGATTATATAAATCTCTGTACGGAGCTTGATGTTTGTGTATGATTGGTGGCAGTCGTAGGGAAGGAGTAGGGGGAGGGGGGGGGGGGGGAGTTGTCGGAAGGGCTATCGAGGTTTCAATGATGAATGAAAAAGAAGGCACTAAAATATCAGTCATTCGTTCAATTATTCGTCCGCAAGTATCGTCTCCGCTAAGGAAACCAGTTTGCGGTTGTTTTTGTTACTTTAATCCTCCAAAGTTTATTACACGGCGGAGAAATGAATGTAGAAAAAGTGTGAATTTCAGCTAAAGAAAGCATTGTTTTATCAATATCTAACGTACAGAACTAATAGGTAAAAATGGGTAAAAAGCAAAGAAATGCCTATCAAAAAATACACGAGCTTAACACTTTGCGTGTCCTGTAGGAATCATCGCGAAAAAAACCCGCTACCGACAAGTAAAGTTAAAAAGGTCAAGTACAAGACGCCCAACAAAGAAAGAAACACGCATAGAGAGAACAAGTACAACTGTGCAGTATATTGATACATCCGTCGTTTGCCATATTCGATGATGAAGACAACTGTACCTGACAACTTGCTTGAACTAGCTTTTTTTCTCGGTTCAATGTCTTAGTTAAGAATTTTACTTAATGTATGTTTACATCTTCCTGATTTAATAAAACCGCAACTAAATGAAACTAAACTAACCACAACAAACAAACAAAAAGTCAGCAGGCCACTGACTTCAGTTGACAAAGTTACGCTATTTCATCAGTTGTGTCGTCTGCTTTATGAAAGGCCGACAGGTGCAAGAAAAGCTATATTTAACTGCCCGGAAGTTGACATCAGTCATGTGACTTGTCACTTTTTGCCGAGGCTGTTCAGACACGGAGGTGTGATTGTTTTGAATCCACATTACCTGTTGACAAATCTGATTGCGGCGGAGAGGCAGAACGCACCGTGTGGTATGTAGACGGAAGCTGAGTGTATTGGTTAGTCAAACATTCGTCCCTTCTTCCATTTGCAAGGTACATAGATTCTCATGAATCCAGTTGGAAGTGCTCATGAGAAACTTTAACTCGTGCTTGCAGAAGTCGGTCCCATTTAAGTACATCTCTACACCTCAAACGAAAAAAAACCCTGTGTGTTTGGTCAGGCAAACATGGCGGCGTGTTTCTGTTGACCGCAAACCAATACGACAATGGTTTGTGATGACAACCTCTCTTGACTCCTGCAGCGAATGACAATTATCTGCAAGAGTCATAGATTCTGCTGAGCCCCCGCAGCCGGCGGGGGTTTGTGAGGATCTATGCCTCTTGAAAAATGTTTCTACATCAGATTTGTTGAATAGTTCTACAGCCGCCCCTACTTCAGTATAAGCTTTGATGGAAGTATTTTGTTGACATCGGCTTGTAAACACCTTTTCGGGCGCCGCTAATCAGGTTAGCAGACTCCTTTGCTGATTTGGCCTCTGGCGTAGCATTCCTGTCATTCAGAGAAATAGTGCGGTCAAGTAATTTTTTTTTTAACTTTATTGGACGACCACTGTGGTTAGTCAAACTAGGCCCCCATTGTTCATAGGGTTCTTTGGTCCGTATTTTTACGGGGGACCATCACTGACACAATTGACACCGGAAACAGGGCTACGTTGCCAGTGCAATGCAGTAGAATGACCCCTAGCCCAGATCAAACCCGAATCACTTTGACGGAATGCTGCTGTGACCCCTGATCGATTGATATGACGTGAGAGCAATTTTGACGTTAGCCTGAATTAAATAGTTTTCCAAGGCTAAAACCGCAAACAATCTAATTCATTTTAGCCATCGTGATAATGATTTTAACCCTCTTTGCTGGCACGCTCAAGAGGATAAATAATTGCGATCGACTAACTTCTAAAAACAATTTAAAAATAAAAATTGTTGGGCTTTTGCTCTTGTTCTTGTTGGTTGTCGTTGTTGCTGTTGTCGCTGCTACTTTCCGCCGATCTCGTTTACGGGACGTTAGATGCAGTATTCTGTTTTATTCAGGTTCTTTTCTCACTTCATTTTATACGTCTGCAGGTTTTTTGTATTTCTTCTTTAAAGCCCAGAATGCTTTTTGTATTACGACCTCTTTATCTCCGTCAGTATCTGTTTTCCGTTTCGCCCCAGAGAAACATCTCTCGCTAATCGATTCATTGCTTAACCCATACAGCCCTGACCCACTACAGCAGGAGATGGGTCGACCATGATAATTCAAGGGTAGTGACAGATTAGCTTGGCGCCTGTCGGCGCCAAGCTATTATGGCACTGCCCTTGAATTATCATGGTCGATCCATCTCCTGCAACTTGTGCATAGTCGTTAGATGACGCCTGCAAAATTTGGGAAATACGGCCGTCGGGCTGAATGAGTTAAAGAGACCTACTTTCATGCAATAAAGGATCAATAGTTCATAATATGTCCTTTGTAAATGTTCTTGGTACACTACAATACAATACAATACAATACAATACAATACAATACAATACAATACAATACAATACAATACAATACAATACAATAATACTTTATTAATCCCTCATGCGGAAATTCGCTGTCTGCCCATACAATACAAAACAATACAATACAATACAATACAATACAATACAATACAATACAATACAATACAATACAATAATATTTAATTAATCCCTCATGGGACAGCGAGAAAGAAAAAAAAAGGTGGATTCCCCTTGTGCTTCTGATGTCAGCAATAATTATTGCAGTGAACTACTAAAAGGGCTAGTACTAAAGAACTGAAGAATGTTGACACACACTATCTACTGATATTAGTGTTGAAAAGGGTAACAACCTGAGGGACAAAAGAGTTGGCATAACGTGATGTACGACTTTTGGGTACTCGAAGTATGACTCATAATATTACGAGTAAAATGGATAAAGTATCCTGTAAAGTTTAAATGTCGAAAAATGAAATACTTTTCTACTCTTTTTCTCCTTTGTACGCAGGGAGTTTTTTTTTTCCGGTGCACACGGCAGCAGAACACCTCTGTGACGTATGCCTACTCACACGTCACGGATTGTAAAAAGCGTTGTAGAAAGTCTTAGTTTAGACAACATTGATAACCCGTTGTATCAGCATATACATTTATAGCAATCAGAGCCCGCCCTGGAGCAGATCGTTTTAACACATTCGAGATGAGTGGCATACGGATACACGGCGAATAGCCGCGTATCCGAATGCGGCACGTCTCGAATGAGTTAAATCGGCATAAAGTTATATCCCAATGTAGTAACAGACGATGTTGATATTATCTGTGTGAAATTCATCTTTAAAGTTGTGTGTGTAAACTTTCTAGAACTATTGGAAGCGAGGCGAATAGCTGCGTATCCGTATGCGGCTTGTCTCGAATGAGTTAAAACTGATTTTAGTTTCCGTCCCGAAATAGTAACAGACGATGTTTCTATTGCCCGTGCGAAAAAACATCTTAAAGCTGTGTATATAAAACTTTGCAGAACTATTGAAGAGAGAGAGAGACAGGCAAATAGCTTTTGTTGACCGAGACATTTTACTTCGTGTTTCTCCAAGTGGGAGACGCTTCGTATCGCTGACAAAAACGGGGGTTAATTAGTAAGTTTTTCATATACCATTAACTCATTCGAGACAAACGGCATCCGGATACGCGGCTTCGGCTACGTTGGTCTCGAATGAGTTAACATGTAACATATACTACGGCAGACGTTATTAAACCTCGTTCTTTTCCTCTTCTGAGTTCACATGTACTTGGTGCTGTATTATCAGCATGTTCGCAAATGACGCAATCCGAAAAACTGAAAACCAACTCCATCTTACAAAATGATATATTAGCCTCCGCAAACACAAGACCGGAACTGCGTATGAGCGCACTTTTGTCAATAAAATAATCATTGCCTATATATACTTTTCTCATAATTCAAGGAACACTCTCGACAGCCCCTTAACAAGCCATTCAGATACGGCAACAGAAAACTCAACACCGGTGGGGGGGGGGGGGGGGGAGGAGGGGATGGGGGGGGGGGGGGGGAGGGGGAGGGGGAGGGGGCGGGGGGCAGGGGGGGGGGGAGTAAGGAATAGTATCAGGCAGACAATTGCCCATTCATGCTTTCTATTCATCTTCAATTCCATTCACGTTTTCAATGTGGTTTGAATTACACCGTTGGTAAAAACCGCATGACTGTCGGTCGCGCGTTTGGTGGAGGTGATTTCTGCTGGGATCACCTCGAGAAAACACGCTTACGACAGAAAAAGGGTTAAGTTAAAGTTGACGATGCATTCGTGTGCTGGTCTGTGATTTTGCACAGGCCAGCACACATTGATTAGACATGGATGATGACACTTTTGCAAAATAATGCTAACAGCATCTACTTAAACGTAAGTCGAGCCCAAACCGTAGATATAGAAAGAAACAAGAAAAGAACAGAACCAAAGAAGGGAAAATAGGTCAGAATGAAAGAAAGAACAAAAGTCACATAACGCGAAGCGAAGGAGAAAAAAACCCAACAAAAACAAAAACAAAAAACAACCGAAACGGAAGAAAAACTGAAAGAAACAAAGAAAACTTAACAGCAAGAAGGAAATTCAGGAAGAAAGGAAATGAAGACAGATAAAAATGGAGAGATGGAGACGAAGACGAAATATATTTAAACACAGAAATGAATTCCAAAATAGAAGATTTAGAAGAAAAAAATTGTATCGCTTACCGGCCGCAGTCCACAGACAGATGGAAGCCATTTTGTCAAGGTGTAGTAGATTTTGTTTGGTTGGCTCTTTCAATGATGGCGTGGCGTCCCAAAATTTTCAAAGAACTGCACTAACCAACGACTCGACGTTTTATGCAGATTAAAAAAAAAAATGCTAATTTTCCTCAAAGAAACGTTAACTAAAATTGAATAAGGTCAAACCAAACTGAATTCGAACCTGAAATCTAAAGCTGCTGTTAAAAAAATTCTACAATGCAAAAATTACTCTTGTTGTTCCTTAGAGTCCGAAAACGTTTTCTTGCTCTTTAGACCCCTACAGATGGTTCTTGAGATACAAAAATCTGCCCATGTGAGGCTAACGGACTATTTTATAGTGCAGAGGAACAAGAGGTGAAACAGCTTGTTTGCTGGCCAATCAACATCTTCCCTTTTAGCTGCGGACGTCAAATGTCGAAGTTTGACTACCTCCCGATCGGTCAGACGTTCAACCCACAAGACTCCCTCTTTTTATGGACAGAGGCGATGGAAACTGGGCTAAACTAAAACAGCAAGAGGCATAGATTCTCATGAGCCCTTGCGAATGCAAGGGCTCATGAGAATCTGTGCCTCTTGCATAAATTGAAGTCAGTTTGTCTTTCCCGATCTTTTAAACAAAAAAGGGGAGTGACTAGGGTCAATTTGAACGCTTCGGTCAGGAGCCATTCCTAAGTTTTCATTTCCTTGTACGGTTCTTTACAAAATTGCAACCGCAGACGAAACGAGCTATTGAACTGAGAGCAGGTGCAAAGCAGTGGCTATTTGCCCAGATAGCAGATTTCTTTTTAACGGAAAGTCAATTAGAAGTCAGATGCTATAATGGCAAATGGACAGCACAAGCATGAAGGGATGTAGAACGTTGCGGAAGACAGTAAAAAGAGTGGGGCTGGTGTGGGAGAGACAAGTGCGGTGTTGGAGCGGGGGGGGGGGGGGGGGGGGGGGGGGGAGGGTATGGAGAGAGTGAATGATGGTAGGGGACCGACATTTAAAAATCACGCCAATGACTTATTAACTGTATCGGATTTATTTCCATTTGAAATGTAAGCTGTTACATGCCATTAAGCGATCCACCTGTGATTTTTCACCAAACACGTCACTTTTCGACAAAATGACGTTAATGTTTCGTCACACGGGACCCAAACTCATAATGCCTTTTTAGGTGGTGTATCCACAGTCATTTCTTTTAAAAGTCAGCTTAAAACACATCTTTTCCAATCTTACTATTCTGTCTTACCAAATTCCAGTCTCTTTTCTGTTTCACAGTAACAACATGATGACCCTGTGCCAGTTTATGTTGCGATGATTGTTTGTGCTTTGGGTGTGTTTACTTTACGTGCTGTTAATTTTTGAATTTGTATTGTCATATTTGTATTTTGTGTTGCCGCTGTCTATTGCTTAGTGTTTAGTTGTCATTTTGACTTGCATTGTACAGCGCTTAGAGCCTGCACTGCAGGGAGTTTGCGCTTTATAGTTATTATTATTATTATTATTATTGTTGTTGTTATAATAATAATGATAACAACAACAACAACAACAATAATAATAATAATAATAATAATAATAATAATAATAATAATAATAATAATAATAATAATAATAATAATAATAATAATAATAATAATAATAATAATAATTATTATTATTATCCCTGTGCTTGTATCCTATGTGGGAAAATAGAGACAATGAAACACGTTCGTTTCTTTTGGTTTCATCGATGTAAAATGTTATCCACTAAAAATCCGCTTCAGTGCAAGACGGAAAGGTGAATGTAAAAAAAAAAAAAAGAAGAAAGAAAGCGAAATTTTAATATATTTGGCGAAAGTAATTGTAAATGTCATGATGCTTACTTCATTTCTGCCCTGAGAAAGCAAAAGGCAGAATATCTATGAATTGTGAAAAGCAACGTTTTGTTTGCATTACCATGAAAAGTTTGTTTTTCACAAAAAAGAGACTTTTGCCTTCACGTCACTGTGCAGACTTGCACTCATTCTTGTTGCGCTACCCGGGGTCACATCACAAAGGCCGTTGTGGGCTGTTGGGGAGTAGGGGGTGCGGGTGGGGGTAGGGTGGGATGGGGGGTAGCGATTGGGGTGGAGTCGTTGGCATTTCCCCATTACAGTGACGATGATGGAATGAAAGGTCATCACATCAATTATCGGTCTTCACCTCCCTGTTTCTTCCCAGGTGGGCTAACACTCGGGCACGGGCCGACATTTACATTTCTTCCACATCAGCACACTAGACCATTGTAGCATCTTTTCCTCTGCTTGAAGTCAGCGTCATTGATTGTTTTCACTGTACAGAAATCCCATCCTGTTTAAATGTCTAGAAATAGGGGGTATCTTTTTTCTTTTACGTTTCTGTAGGTAATGTGAGCGCGTGAATGTGCTGAACACAGCAAAATCCGATCAAGTGCAAAAGTCATAAACCCTCATGAGCCCTCGCGACAACGGGGGCTCATGGGAGTACGGGTCTGTGATTCTTGTTGGTTCATTTATATCTGCGTTTTTTTTTATAAAGTGGGTGAATTATCTGGCTGTTTCTCTGTAATAGTTTCAAACCGGTGTTTCCTCATGGCTTCTGCTTGTACTCCCTAGTTATTTTTTTTTTAGAGGTGTGTGTGTGTGTGTGTGTGTGTGTGTGTGTGTGTGTGTGTGTGTGTGTTGTGTGTGTGTGTGTGTGTGTGTGTGTTGTGTGTGTGTGTGTGTTTGTGTGTGTGTGTGTGTGTGTGGGGGGTGGGTGGTGGTGGTGGTGGTGCGGGGTGGAGTGTGGAGGGGTGGGGTGGGGTGGGAAGGTAGAATTGTGGGGAGTTTGCGACGTGACGTCATTAAAAGTGAGCGTGATCACCAAAAACCAAAATGACCAGTAGTTTGTGTCTGTCTCAGAGTTACAGAAATTTTCATTTTATATAGCACACATTTCTGTAGTTGTGCACTATTGTATTTCTGTACATATGTTTTCAAATTATATTATATTGAGCAGCATTTTGCTTGATGTAGTGCCGATAACAGGCAGATGTGATTACGAGACGCGAATCAAAATGTCCGAGCCATACGACGAGGACATTTTGATCGGGTTCAGTAATCACATGTCTGTTTTCGGAAATATATCAAGCAAATTGTTGCTCGAAATAATTTATGTACCCAGTCCAAAACAAAACTTTACCATCGCTTCATGCCCCCCCCCCTCCCCCCCCCCCCCCCCCCCCCCCCCCCACTCTGTGCGACCATTTTAGGTTTGCATACCGAGACTATCATGCACACAGAAACAAAACATATGCATATTCACAAAATGATTTTAATTCAGTTTTATTCATAAGCAAAGTTTAGCAATGAAACACCCATATCAGCAATGTGGATAATAACTTGAAAAGAAAAAAAAAAATAGTAGCGAACAAACAAGAAAACATGACTCCACTATATGTGCTATGTGAAGCAGACGACAGTTTTGTTGACGCAAGGGCGCTAACTGTGTTGAGTGATTTTGAGCATTTGGCTTTTCCGTCTACCTCCTACGCTAATACAGTTTACGGTATTTCTTTTCATAGCTTGGAATGTTGCATTTCGCGACTCTAGTTTGCCTTACATATCTACAACAATGAAGGTTTCAAGTTATAGTTTAGTGTCTTTAACTTTTTGTGCTCTTTGTATTAGTTTCAGCCCACGTAATCAAATTTCAAATATAAAAAACGATTTGAATTTCCAAAACTTCAGTAGCTTGCTTGAGCTTGCCCTTAGCACCACATGAATGTTCTGTGTTTGTGTACAATGTGTGAGTGAATTCGCGTGATTCACGTGAGCGTGCTTGTTGGGTTCAGTTCGCGGCGGCGCTTTGAGCCAATTTTCAATTGGGATAAACTAAAGCGCCTATTTAATGCGCCGATTTATGATTTATTTTATCGCGTTTTACGTTCAATGCGAGTGCCGAAGCATAAGATGGCAGCGATGGCACGTACACGGACGAAAAATGTATCTTCGGCATTGGAGAAGAACGGCAAGTTTAAGTATTAAGCAAAGTGTTAACGTTGCCATAGGATGCATTAGTGTTGCAGCAGAACAGTATTTTGTGTTTCAATTCGTAAGACTCTGGCTCGAGAATCTCTCAACAACTTTGCCAGAGCCGCAAGGCTTTTCGGGAAGGAAAGTACATCGAGCAAGCTCATGAATAATTAATTTGCTTGTAATACAATATATCAGTACATGTGTCAAAGAAGGGAAAAAAATATGGAATGGGTACATATTTATATATTATATTATTTTAGAAAGACATGACACAGACGGTCTTCGCAAGTTAAAACGAACAAAAGTTTTTTTTGTGAGCTGGGTGGAATGAATTACTGATCTGCTCCACAGTGTTATTTTACTCTTTGTACCTAAGACGTTCTTCCTTCTGTTGCCGTGTGGGTCAATTTAGCTGCTGTTTTCTAATTCTTATAGGGCGTTTGACATCGGAGCGCACAACGTTTTATCGTAAATTTCTCCGCGAAGAACCACTTTTCTATACCAATCTTAGAACAAGTATCATTCAGTGACAGTTGACCTAATACGACTTGCTGTTCAGAAACTCGAACAGTGTGTCAGTTTTGCTGTTCAGTCGTAAACATTGTTTTTTTTCATAAAATGACAAATTTTACATCCCTAAATGTGCCCCAGATTAAGCCCAGTATATAAAGATCCATGTTTTACGTGAATTGGCCACGTTTTGAAACCTGAAATAGCGCAGGCACACATAAAGTCTGCATGCTTAACCTCGAAATTGAAATCTGCCGGGGCTCTCATAAAAGTGTTTCTTTGCGGATATATTTGAGAAAAAACCGTTGTGCGCTCCTATGTCAAACCGCCTATACATCTAGTCTCTGATGTAAGCAGTCATTGTTATTTTAACTGAATGCATGTAACTGAATTGTCTTGAACGCCTAAAGACCCCGCCACACATGCCGGTTGTGCCCCGATTTTGAAACCGATTCCGATCCGATTGCTATCGGATGACGTCATATATCCGATCCGATCCCAATCGCCTGGGAATCGGGTGTCTAGAACCTGCTCTATTTTTCCGATCCGAATCGGCCCCTATTGTAAGCTTCAACCAATCAGAGCGCGTCTCGCAAAGCACGTCGTTTCAGATTGAAAATGGCGGAAGATCAGTACCACCTTCGTTGCCGATGTTTCGCCCGCCTCTTCCCGAGTATGATGCAAAACTGCTGATAATACAAGCACATCATCATCACTGTCAAAACTAGCAGGCATTCGCTGAATAGGTACGACCTTGATCTTCGATTCAAACCGGTCGGCCAAAAAAAAGTCGGGGAATGTGTGGCAGTGCACACGTTTTTGTAGTCAGGTCCGATCACACTCCGATTCGAAACTGCTCGAGAATCGGCCTCAAAATCGGGCATGTGTGGCGGGGCTTTAAGAGGTGGTGTTTTATGCGTTTGATCTAACCTGGCAATTTGACGCAGATGGTGTTTCTTAAATGTTTGTTAACTCATAGACAAAGAGCTCAAGCCGTCCAAAGGAACACGGATTTAAAGTGATTTCAGCAAGAGGTGTAGATCCTCATGCGCCCCCGCAACTGCGGGGGCGCATGAGGATCTATGTCTCTTGCAGTTGAATTGTGTTCATGCACTCTTTCTCCGCAGCGAAGGGGTTAAACTAGACTTTATTTTCAGATGTAGTATGCGTAGACAGACATGAAGGCAGTAAGAGAAGCGTACGTTGTTATCATGGTATGCGTAGACAGAGATGAAGGCAGTAAGAGAAGTGTACGTTGCTGTTATAATGGTATGCGTAGACAGAGATGAAGGCAGTAAGAGAAGTGTACGTTGCTGTTATAATGGTATGCGTAGACAGAGATGAAGGCAGTAAGAGAAGCGTACGTTGCTGTTATAATGGTATCGTTTACCCTTTGCAGCCATTTGACGCAGAACGTGTTTCTGCAGCCTTCTTTAAATCAGCGCCCGAAGAGCCCCAGTCGCCCCCAGGAACGTGGATTCAAAGTGGCGTCAGCAAGAGGCGTAGATCCTCATGAGCCCCCGCAACTGCTGGGGCTCATGAGGATCTATGCCTCTTGCAGTTGGATCGCGTTCACTTTTTTTCTCGGCAGTGAAGGGGTTAAGATGTAATGATGGCAATTTCAGATACGCTCAGGCTACTACATGAATTTAAACAGAAATGTATACATGTACATTATGTGGGTAGTAGACGTGAATATAAGCACGCACTGTGGTTTGAGAGAGAGAGAGAGAGAGAGAGGGGTGGGGGAAAGGTGGGAGCGAGAAAGAGAGGGGTGGTAGGGGTAACGAGAGAGAAAGAGAGAGAGAGAGAGAGAGAGAGAGAGAGAGAGAGAGAGAGAGAGAGAGAGAGAGAGAGTAACAGACAGACAGACAGACAGACAGAGACAGACAGGCAGACAGACAGACAGACGTCACATTTACACTTACACTCAGTGTAACTTACAGTACAAGTGTAGCGTGGTGTTTATCAATCTACACCAAAGCGTTTATAATTATAAAAACAATAAAACAGAACAACAACAAAAAGAAAGACAAATAAATCAACAAACAAACACAAACAAACAAACAAAATAATAATGATGATACTACTACTACTACTACTACTACTACTACTTCTACTACTACTACTAGTAATAATAATTGTTATAGACCGTTTATCCTAAAATAAGCTGTGAGCGTTTTAAAAAATCCTGAAAGGGGGGGGGGGGGAGGGGGATTGGGGGGGGGGGCGGGTCATAAAGCCAGATAAATTAATGATAGGTGTATTTGCTGTTAACCCCTGCACTTCCAGTGGAAATATATTTTAAAAATAATCCAATCTGTACCGGGAACATGGGTGTCATTAGGGACGGCAAGAGGAGGACGTGTGGTGTACGTATTTTTCCGGCATGTGAAGGGGTTAACTCATTCGAGACGAGGCGCCTCCGGATACCGCGTATCCGGAGGCACGTCTCGATTGAGTTAATGGAATTTTATGTCATATGTCTGTTCATTTTTGTTTAGTGCTTGCAATTGTAACGGCCAGTCTTCCTTTTTGTTGTTGGGTGTATTCTGGCTGAACTGTACTGGTCCTGGTGTCTGCCCGTCTGTGCACACACGCACACGCACACAAGCTCATCCCTGCATTGATACTGCGCGGGGCCAAATCCCAAGCCCGACCTGTTGATTTTAGCATGCAGGGCGGAGAGATGGACACACGGACATTAAAGTGCGCACACACAGACAACCGAGCGCAGAATCCCTGCCTACGTGCTGGTCTGTGATTTTGGATGTTATGGCCAATGGCCGTAAGGTCCAAAATCACAGACCAGCACATATTTATTATTATTATTTGGGACTGGCGGGCGGCCTGGTATTTGAGGAACTGGTGTGTGTGTGTGTGTCTCACTCTGTGTGTGCGTGTGTGTTTGGACCGGGAGTGGGGGCAGGAGGGGAGGGGGTACGGGGCATGAGGGCACGAGGGTAGGGGTTGGAGGGGATACAGATTTACAGTTACTTAGTCAATCAGGAATTAAAAACAAACAGAAAAACAATGAAACAAATGAACAAAGGAATGAACGAACGAAAGAGCATACAAACGAGAAAACGACGTGCGAACGAGCGAGCGAGCGAACAAACGAACTAACGGACATCCAAACGAAAGAACGAACGAACCAACCAACGAACGAACAAACAAAACGAACGAACGAATGCACAAACAAACAAGAAGCAAACAAATAAGCGAGCATGCAAGCAAGCAAGCAAACAAACAAACAAAACAACACAGAAACAAACAAACACACGAACAAACAAAAAATAAAATGACTAACCAACCAAACAACCAACCAAACAACCAATCAACCAACCAGACAACCAATTAAGCAACGAACGAACGAACGAACCAACCAACCAACCAACAACCAACCAACCAACCAACCAACCAACCAACCAACCAAACAAACAAACAAACAAACAAACAAACAAACAAACAGATAAACATAACGAGAAATCATGAATTTGTGTTTTTACGACGACGACGGCGTTCAGAGTCGTGGAGGCGAGAAGACCAATTACGGAAATCGCGTATCACTATTTCAACCGAGTTCCCCTCTCTCAGTAATTCAGTGAACCAGACTGAGTTGCACACGTCAGCTAGCTCGGTTCGTGCATACAGCCTGATGGCAAACAAGAAATCAACACGATGCGTTTCCCTTCTACGTTTGCTCGAGAAATAACGCTATGATATCTTATTCCTGCAACACCCCTGCATTCCGATTGTCTGTTGCACTCTAAATTAATATCACCCCAGTGAGCAAAGGGCCTTCTGGTCGACGTCGGATCGAAGACCTTTAGCTTGACTGGGAGTCCCTGATAAATTCATATATATATATATATATATATATATATATATATATATATATATATATATATATATATATATATATATATATATATATATATATATATATATATATATATATATATATATATATATATATAAAACGAACAAAGAAATGCTACATTTTCAAATCATCGGAAACACTAAAACTTTTTTTGCTCGTCAATATATGAAGATATCTTTGTCATTATTTTAACACATTATACCCCAGGACAGGAATCCCCAAATTTTAAAGTTGTTCTCTGAAGGATTGTATTATAATTCTAGAGACATGGTCTTTAAACCTTATCCCACTCGCTTTGGCGAGTGGGATAAGGTTTTAAAACCACTCAAGTGATATTCTCAATATCACCTAAACACCGATGTAACAATCTATATTTATTCCACTCCTAGGGCATTTTCATAGGGTGGGGAAACAATGCGCGATTCACATAATAACGAATTATCTACCCCTGGGGATCATGACCTAATAATCGGCGCGCAGTTGTCTGCACCTAGTTCTATCGTTCTTTGGAATAGTTACGTGGTAGTTTGCAGTATTTGCAGGAATATGCGCATATGTTTTCTTATTCAAATACTAGGCGCTGTAGAAGAGGGTGTTACACCCCAAGCAATGGCACACCCCAACCCCAACGCAGGTCTTCCGGTCTCGAATTCATCACGTGACCAGTGGAAATACTTGGGGTATCACGATGTGCAGACTTAGGGACTGATTGCTTACGTGCAAAATATTTTTAAAATATATTATGGTGCAGATTAGGAAATAGAACCGTTTTAAAGATGAGTATGTTTGAAATACATGGAAAAGTGCCCAGATAATGTTTGTCGTTATGAAGTCACTTCGGACTTTCCAGACTGTGCGCCTTTTGAGGTTTTTTTTTCCCACCGCTTTCCGCTAAATTGAGACAGCTTTTTGTAACTAAGATCCATGAAAACGTCATTTAATTTTCCAGATCTATACAAGTTGTAAATGGCGACATCCCAAATGATCAACCAATCACCAAGGGCGCCATTACGAGACAACTCGAGACTAAAGGTTCCTGTGTATTGGTTGGGGCTTGCCATAGCTTGGGTATAGCAGAGGGACTATATTTCTTGCCATGAAAGTACACTCGGAAGTCCGATGCAAATGGCCGCGACAGTTTTGAAAACCGAAATAGTAAGAAGAAGAAGGCACGTAGTATAAACTGCTTATGCAACAGGACTCTCGCGTCTGTTATGAACGATTTATCACCTTCGGATGTTATTTTTGGGCGTGAAAGCTCGCGCTTCAAAATAATACCCTCGGGTGCAAAATTCTTCGTACACCACTCAACCCTATTGTGCGAGCGGCACTATATGGCACGGGTGATCAAGCCGTGGGTAGTCCAAAATGCTGACATCAGACAATCAGCCTCTCACTTCAATAGATAATCTCGTCGGCTCATTTTGATCACGTGACGTCCCACTTCCGCAAACATGTCCGTTCCGTCCTTGACAGTGCGTGGTGACGCAAGCGAGGCTGCAGGTTTAGGTCTGACCACGTGCACAGCTCGCGCTTCCCGCCAATCAAATGGTGACGTAGGTCGGGTGTCCTCGATGCCTCGCAGGTAATCGGGATGCCAGGTTGGGTGACAGATATCGTTAAAGCAGATTACCTGTTGGCGGATCGTAAAAACAAGATTCAGCCGTATGTGCTGGTATGACTTCGAGCATTTCGGCCTAGTGTGTTGGTCTTTGACCTGGACGTTACGCTCTACGGCCGTAAGGTCCAAAAACATAGACCAGCACACATGTGAGTTGAAAAAGAAATACGTACATTTTATTAACTGTAGGAAGGTTAGAAGACATAGACTACAACATAAGCCTCTCGCAGATGAAGCGAGCCAGATAAATCCATTTAACTCATTCAGCCCGTCGGCCGTATTTCCCAAATTTTGGAGGTGTCATCTAATGACTATGCACCAGTTGCAGAAGATGTATCGACCATGATAATTCAAGGGCAATGCCAGATTAGCTTGGCGCCAACAGGCGCCAAGCTAATCTGACAATACCCTCCTTGAATTATCATGGCCGACCCATCTCCTGCTGTAGGGCGTCGGGGCTGAATGGGTTAATGTTTGAAGTTCATGCCATTTTTTTAAAAAACCTACTTCTGATTTAAAGATAGCCCCTGTTACCTGCAAGTAGTGGTCGACATAAAAACTATCGGCGAACCACTCATACACTCTGTACGCCATGAGTATGGAATTGTAAGTCCAGCTGTCCCCGCGATAGTCACTGTACGTCTTGATGTATTGACGTAACCAGGGCGCGTGACGTTTCGCCAACATGACGCCATTGTTAAAGGACGCCGGCCATTGACCAGTTTTGGGCCAATCAGGGCAGTACACGACTGGGTAGTGGAGAAGCCAGTCCGGGACGCGACTGGTCCATATTACGTCAAAGTCTTGGTAGGCTCCCCCGTACTTGTACAACAGTCCGTATCTGGCAAACACAAAATAAAATGAATGAATGTGTGAATGAATGAATGAATGAATGAATGAATGAATGAATCTAGGAGAAAAAGAGATAACGATAACGATAATGACACTTTATTTTCCAATGATAAATAATTGAGGAACAAAGTCTTTTTTTTAAAAAAGTCCCTTCTATTTATAGAAGGGACATTTTACGACGGGTCGCGGTGGGGCGAATTTAATAGCATGTCCATGATGTCAAGGGCGGGCAGGCTAAACATCTAACAATTGAAGTAACAAGATAAAAATAACGTCATGTCTAGTTACGCTAACCTCGCTGCTGAACGTACATTTGGCGCGAAGCGCCGTATGTGCGTATGCATATGCGTATGTATGTATGTATGTGCGTATGTATGTAAACAATAGAATCTCCGATATTTCTGTACACACAAGCTTGAAACTTGGCGAAATACTTCTTAAGTGAGTGGCTAAGAGAACCTCCGAACACATTGTAATTGAATGTCTCATTGAAGACATAAACAACCGTTAATAGGAAGTCGGTTGACCCAGATTAGAGTCCGTACTTTTTGTCATATTTACTCGAACATTTGCATATGGCTAGTTTGGAGAAAGACATTGGATGAGTTTGTTAGCCAGCTTTGTATCCTTTCATCTTCTTTAGTAAAAATTGATTCTTTTCAGAAAATAATTAAAATAGTAAAAAAATCTTCACTTCGTGACGTAAAAGAATGTTACACTACTGACGCGTGCCTCCACATCTGGCAACCGGATGTAGTTTCCGGTCACGTAACATATGGTCAGCGTCTGTATGTAACTACCGGACTCGCCGGGCGGCCCTAATCAAGATAACGGGCCGGCCCTCCGGAAACTGTTACTATATGGGAAATGGGTGGCTTCTAATTAACGGGACTATCGGCACGCGGGGAAGCCATAATCACGTAACGGGACCGGCCCTAAACGAGGGGCGGGTCCTAAGTGGGAAGATGATTGATAAGGGCAAGGGTATATACATACTGGGAGAGACACACAAGGACACACAACGAGAGACAGAACGAGAGAGAGAGACGGAGAGTGAAGGAGAGTGAGAGAGATGGACGAAAGTAGAAGAGAGAGCGACTAGTGAGAGAACGACCGAATTGTAGTCTGTGGTTGGTCTTGCCCAACCCCAGACAATGCTCTTTAGACTGAAATAAACACGAGAGAAAACCATCACTGGACTTCAGTTGTTTTACGTGTCCTTAGTGCAACACGTAACAACCAATTTTGGTGCCGCGTAACCAGGATATCAGAACGGGTTTAGCAGAACCATCGCAGCCGGATGTCAGAACGGGTTTTGCAGAACCATCGCAGGATGTCAGAACGAGATGGAAGACAGAACAATCGCAGATTCCAATAACTTGGATGACAGAACTATCGCAGAGGGTGGCAGAACGACGCTACGTCAAAGGTACGACGACGCCGAGAACTGAAGACGCCGAACGAGAGGCAGACAGAAGATCGTGAAACGAGACTGAGAAGGAGTCGGCCGCAGACGAAACGACCTCGGGCCACAACCACCGTCACCAACGCAGGACAAACAGGTGAGTGACCTTTTTGTGTCATCGCTACAGTTTTGATTAAGGGCCAGCAATATTTTGTAGTTATAGTGAAAATGGCAGAAGAATATGTAGGAAGGCCACACCCATTTGACCTGGTATTGACCGCATTATGCAGTCAGATAGAGGGGATGTCATCCGCTGTTAATGCACAATCCATTTCACAGCTGACCCCCACCTTCAATGGAGATCAGAAAAAGTGTGCACAATGGATGACAAAAATAGAAAAATATGCTGCACTTGTGAATATAGTTGAGAGGAAAACCTTGATCGCATATCAGGCGAGTAGTGGGGCGGTGAGCGACTTTATTGGTCGGTTTATTCAAACCAACGGGAACAATAGTTGGGAAGAACTGAAAAAACAGCTAACGGTCCGATTCGGAGAGTTCAGGGACGAACAGCATGCACTGACCCTCCTACAGAGAGCAAGACAGGGGAAAGATGAAAGCGTTCCATTGTTCGCAGAAAGATTGATATCGTTAGGGGAGGAAGCTTTTCCTGACGAGGATGGTCCAATCAAAGACAGGCAATTGATAGCCTGCTTTATAGACGGACTTACGCATGGCCACTTAAAAATGAAAGTCATGCGGGAAGCGCCAGCCACGTTAGAGCGAGCCATAAGCATAGCCGTAACAGAACAGAATTTTCGGCAAATGTTTGATCTTAGAGTGAAACAGAAAAGTACTGTGACCAAATCCACAGTAGACCAGTATCGCAGGGATAGGGAAGAACCCATGGAAGTGGATCACTCTAGAGATTGGGGGTGTTTTCGATGCAGTTCACCACGCCACAAGGCACGCGATTGCAAGGCTAGGCGGGTAAACGCAGTCGGTCAGCAAGAGTCGTCTTTGTCACAGCAAAGGTATCAATCAACACGTGCGGTGTTGGCGATGCGGGGGTTACGGCCACCGACAAAGAGAATGTAGGGCTAGGATAGGACAGGAGCGACAGGAAAACTAGAGCGTTCTGCACCACGAGAAGCCGGTGAGCAGAACGGGGGAAACAGTAGATCCTTTAACATCAACTTAGCGGGGAGTCCAAAATGCATAGTCTTTAAGGTAGGAAGTCAAAAGTTTAGAAGTCTCATAGATACGGGGGCGGAAGTATCGTTGATTAGCAAGAAGTCGTATGAAAAATTGCAGAACAAGCCAAGTCTAGAGAAAAGAAGTGTATCGTTACAGTCAGTCAGTGGGGAAGCGCTAGGAGTTGTGGGCAGTATAGAACTGGACTTCAAAATTGAAAAGCAGTCGTTCTAACATCGTTTTTATGTAGTGAAAGAGATGAATAGAAATTTCATTTTGGGAAACGATTGGCTTGATAAAAACGGAGCACGCATCTATTTTGATTTGAGAAAGGTTAAAGTCGGGAATGCGTTTGTACCTTACGAACAAGACATGCACATATCTTCGTTAGTCAGTGTACACAAGACAAAAGTATTGAAACCACATACAGCGGAGATTTGTCAGGTTAGAATAAAGAGTACACAGTACTTCAGTAAAGCAGAATGTTTAGAAGTCTCTGCGACAGATAGGGGGTTCGTTGCAGAAGAGCCAGGACTATCTGTGATGAGCGGGGTAGTGAGAAACAAAGGTAGGACATTTCCTTTGTTAGTTGTGAATCACACCAGCAAAACGTTCAGGCTGAAAAGGGGATGTGTGGTAGGCAGGGCAAACAGCGTAAGTCAGGTAGAGTCAGTGTCTAACAGAACGGAAGAACGAGAAGTCGCTTCCACTGATCTGACAGAAATCGATGCGCCTGACGCAATCAGGTCCACAGTCACTAAACTGGTATCGGAGCATTCCGATTTGTTCGCGAGTAGCGATCTGGACTTAGGGCGCACCAACACTGTCAAAATGAGCATAGACACTGGAGACCACGCTCCAATAAGGGTGAAACCTTACCGCGTTCCTTTGCAGGATAGAGAGATAGTAGACAAAGCAGTAGATGAGATGTTAGAGGCAGGGATCATCAGAAGATCAATGTCGCCATGGTCTTTCAGCTTAGTAGTAGTAACCAAAAAAGATGGTTCAAAGAGGTTGTGCGTTGACTTTTGAAAGCAAAACGAGATTACTAAGAAGTCGTCGTATCCACTACCGCTCATAGACGATATTTTGTCCTTGCTGGGGAAGGCAAAATATTTCACAAGGTTAGATATGAAATCGGGATACTGGCAGGTAGAGATGGCGGATCAAGAGAGTAGTGAGAAAACGGCTTTCGCTTGTCACAAGGGACTTTTTGAGTTTGCAGTCATGCCGTTTGGACTTTGCCAGGCACCCAGTGTGTTCATGCTGTTGATGAACACAGTGTTGATGGGGTTAGAAGCATTTTGTTCGGCATATATGGATGATATTCTGATCTTTTCCGAAACAAAGAAACAGCATTATCAGCATATAAAAGATGTGTTCGGTAGGCTCAGACAGCATAAACTCAAATTGAAACTGAAGAAATGTCAGTTCTTCGCCGAGGAAACACAGTACTTAGGGTTTGTGATAGGGAAGGAAGGAGTCAAACCAGACCCAGAAAAGGTGTCAGCAATTCGGACATTGCCGAATCCAACATGTATAAGGGAGTGTCGCAGTGTCATTGGAATGATCATGATGTCATACTATCGCAGGTTCATACCCAACTTTTCTGAGATAGCCGAACCCATCATCAATTTGACAAAGAAATTTGCCAGATTCAAATGGTCTGATCAGTGTCAACAGGCGTTTGATTTTCTCAAACAAAGTTTGTCAGTAGTTCCTTTGTTGGTATATGCGGACACGAGACGTCCATATGTATTGTACACGGATGCTAGTGACGCATGTATCGGGGCGTGTCTGACGCAAGAAAGTGAGGACAGCACAGGACTCAAGACAGAAAAGCCTATTTACTTTCTGTCTCATAGGTTGAGCCAGAGCCAGAAGAAGTGGTCTACCATAGAAAAGGAAGCATTTGCAATCCATTATGCATTACAGAAGTTAGACCACTATTTGCACAATGCGCAATTCGTTGTTCGCACAGATCACAAACCGTTGAAGTATCTTTTAGAGTCACCCATGCAGAATAAGAAGATTCAAATGTGGGCGCTAGGGATCGCAGGGTACAACTGCACTATAGAGTACATTCCAGGGCCACAGAATGTGTTGGCTGATTTGTTGTCTAGAGTGCCGCAAACAGACGGAAAGGAGTTAGTATCAGAAGAGACGGAAGAAATAGTTACAGAAGTGAGCGACAATGCGTTCCAGATAGGGGTGATTAATTCTAGTCAGTTTAGACCAAAGCAATTTGCAAGTTGTCAGACGGATGATCCGAGAGAAACTTTAGAAAAGGTAGAGGTGACAAGGTTCAATATGATCGCGGAGCAAGACAAGGATCCAGACATTGTTAAGTTGAAAGATCAGCTACTGAACGAGGAAGCACCGGCCAGTGTAAAAAGGAGGTATTTGTTCATAGAAGATGTCTTGTATTTCTTGTCGAATATTGACGACGACCCAGTAGCGAGATTAGTGTTGCCATCCCATTTGGTGAAGCATGTCGTAAACCAGTATCATGACGGAAATGGGCACATGGGCCTTGATAAGACTTACGACACCATCAAACAGAAGTATTTTTGGCCAAACATGTACAGGGGGTTGAACGAATACATAGGCGGTTGCATTACCTGTCAGCAAAGGGTGTTGCAGAAACAGAAAGCCCCAGTGCAGGAAATGGACGTTCCTCCATATCCTTTTGCGAAGGTTAGTGTAGACATACAGGGTCCATTCCCTACTAGTCTGTCCGGGAACAAGTACATTTTAGGGTTTGTTTGCCATTACAGTGGATATCCAGAGTGCTTTCCAGCACCAGATAAGTCGGCAGAAACTGTTGCTCAATTCTTGATGGATGAGATAATTCCTCGACACGGCTGTCCTTTGCAGGTGGTTACAAATAGTGGCACAGAAAACGTCAATCGGATCATGAGGGATGTTCTCGGTGAACTAAACATAGATCATGTCTTGACGTGCTATTATCATCCACAGTCTAACGCTAAGGTAGAAAGATTTCATCATACCATGAATGATATCATGTCGAAGAAAATACAGGAAGATATCCAAACGTGGGATTTGCACATCAATCATGCGTTGTCGGCATACAGGGTTAGCGTTTTAGAAACGACTCAGTGCTCTCCATTCTTTCTACTGTATAACAGAGATCCAGTGTTACCATTAGATAACATACTGAGGCCTAGACGGAAATATGTCGGAGAGGACCTTCATAAGGTAGCCTTAGAACAACAGCACAAATTGTTCACCCAGGTGCACCAAAGGATAAAGAAATCACAGAAGCGGGGGGCAAAATATGCAAACAGACAGGTCAAAAGTGACGAAATCAAAGTCGGGGACCCAGTGTACTATAAAAATAATCAAAGGAAAAACAAGCTAGACAGCAAATGGAAACCTTACTATAGAGTGGTCGAGCAAACAACCCCAGTAACGTACAGGATCAGGAACCAATTGACTGGTGAAGTAGTTAAAGTGCATGCAGAGCACATAAGACACGCTAAGTTAGATGAGTGGCCTAAACCCTCAGCGGAAACAATTAGGCCCCTCAGGAAGACTAATTATGCGATCGCACCGGAAGACAGCTCTTCCAGTGACAGCGAAGATGTAGGCGACTTACCTTCAAGAGAAAAATGGATCAAAGGACAGCGTAGAGAACGGGAGAACTCGTCTGCAGAAGACGACATACCTCTCATGGAGTTAGCAAAAAGGGTTAGACGCCAGAAGAGGAGACAAACAGTCGAAGCAGAATCGGCTGATGTTAGCTCGGGCGAAGGCACATCAGATAACTCTGATGATGATAGGATAAAGCATGTGGACGCAATCCTGCCTAAGTCAAGGAGTAAAAGGGTGAGGCGGTTATTAAAGGCTATAGGAGATCTACTTTAGGCTTCATTTAAAATGCAACCCTCAAGTGGTATTGAGAGAGGATCAATCAGGAAATCGTGCAGATAATGCAGTTTTGGGTGTATGAATATACAACTACGGGTGTAAATTACATTTTGCATACGTGCAAGATGAGGTTCGTCCTCTGTTTCATGATATTGGGTTTAGCAGATAACGTTTATAATTTGTTAGTAATGGCAGTAATCATGTCAATTGTAAGAGAAATAGTGGGAGTAGCCCGATATTTTGAGTGTTAAAAGCTGGCCCTTTATCGAGACGTAGGCGAGGACATAGTGGGGTCACTCGACCTACACTGGACCCGGGATCGGTGGCTACAACTGTGGCGGACGACAATGACGCCTACGGAGCAAGTGCCTCTGCACTGATGATGGAAGACAGGGTGGAACTGAAGACGACATCGCCAGTCGTGAAATTCTACCCGGCCTTGAAATGAGGCGACCTATGAGGTGGATGAATTATGTTGGGACTGTGAGCGCAACGGTGCCCATGAGAGACGAACAATTTCAGTGTTGACAATGAACTTTTTCTCTTTTATTTTATGTTATATGTATTTGGATGGAATAGTTGTTGTTATAATTGGATAAGATATCACGCACCGGTTTGAAATGTATTTTGATTGTGTAATGATGTGTAATTATATTGTTATTATGTCCCGAATTGTAAACCCCCGTGAGCAAGAAAGAAAAATAATCCTGAATGGGATGTATTTTTCTCGGGTTAGGGAGGAATGTTACACTACTGACGCGTGCCTCCACATCTGGCAACCGGATGTAGTTTCCGGTCACGTAACATATGGTCTGCGTCTGTATGTAACTACCGGACTCGCCGGGCAGCCCTAATCAAGATAACGGGCCGGCCCTCCGGAAACTGTTACTATATGGGAAATGGATGGCCTCTAATTAACGGGACCATCGGCACGCGGGGACGCCATAATCACGTAACGGGACCGGCCCTAAACGAGGGGTGGGTCCTAAGTGGGAAGATGATTGATAAGGGCAGGGGTATATACATACTGGGAGAGACACACAAGGACACACAACGAGAGACAGAACGAGAGAGAGAGAGAGAGAGAGA